>JBBGZY010001621.1:0-600000 GCA_037952925.1 Lithobates clamitans | reverse complement strand
AAATGCTCTCCCCACCCCTCCGCATAGTATCTCACAATGTTCAGGGCCTAAATGCTCTCATCAAGAGACGGAAAGTTCTCCAGGCCTATCGTGCCCAAAAAATCGATATAGCATTTTTGCAAGAGGTGCATTTCCCAAGACGATACACTCCCTCTTTCCTCCATGCCCATTTTCCCAAATTTTTCCTAGTGAGTGCTGAGGATAAGACAAGGGGAGTAACCATCCTGTTCTTAGATTCCTGTAAATTTAGTGTACAATCAGAGCACAGAGATCTGGAGGGGAGATTCATCCTTGTTAAGGGAGTTCTTGATGACCAACTTTTCTCTTTGCTCTCATATTATGCACCCAATAAGGAACAAACAACATTTTTCCAATGCTTCAAACTCTAGCTCCACTGTTAGGGGGCACAGTGATTTTTGGGGGAGAGTCCAAAATAGCCTTCAATCAGGGACTAGATAAATCTAAGCCTCCAGCCACGCAACACACTCGCCCCACTAAAGGAAGCTCCAAAATAGCCAGGCTAATATTCCAACATGGCCTTGCTGATATTTGGAGGGAAATCAACCCCTCTGAATTGGGCAAAACGCGCGCTTCTCAGGCCCACACCAATCCTATGTCAGAATAGATTATATTTTTCTTTCTTCGAGACATATTACCACAGTTATCAAATCCTACATTAAGGATTTGATGTTACCCGATGTCAGGGTATCACCGGCATCAGACATGGGCGTCGGCGCGCGCCTATGCGCCGGCGCGCTCCATTGCACACTTCCCAGCAAGATCGTGGTGTTCCCGGGCGTCAGCGCGGCGCTAGGGCGCGCGCGGGTACGCGGCGCTCGGGCGCGCGCGCGTGTGCACGTGCGCGCGTACGGGCGTGCGCGCGTTCGCGATAGCGCCGGTTTGGCGCCAAAGTGCATATAAAAATCCCCCTGTGCCTCTGGCACATTGCTGCTTCGTCTCAGCTTGTGATTTGTGTAAACCTTGAACCTGATTGCTGTTACCCATCTGACCCGGCTTGTTTGACTATCCGTCCTGCTCCTATCCGACCCAGCTTGCCTGACTACTCTTCTGCTACCTGCCTGATACCGTTGCCAACCTCCGCCTGCCTACCGACTCTGCCTCTGCCTGCTGTTTGTACCTGTCTCATACCCGTGCTGACCCGGACTGTCTGACCCTGCTTGTGCCTGCTGTTGTCCTTTGCTGTTGCACCTTCAGCTCCAGCTCCAGTGATCTCTGCATCTACAAGTGTTCCAGTGTGCTGCCTCCAGTGTCTACCTGATCTGCAGTCCAGCCATCCCTGAGGGATCTCTCATCACCTCTGCTCCAGAGACTCCGCTCTACAGGCACTCCTACCCCACTGTGCTCAGGAGACCACTGTCCCCACTCCAGTGGCTCCTGAACCAGCAATGTATGAGAGGTCTTCTCCTACAAGTCAGGCTCTACTACCAGGTACCTAACACCCGATCACTCCATGGTTCTGCTCATTTTGCACAGAACCTTCACAAGACTACTTCTCTCCCACTGGAGACTCAACGAGTCTATACTTAGTGACCCCATTAGAGTCCTAGAACTGGAAAAAACATTGAAGGAATATTTAATCCTCAATGACATTGTGGGAATCTCGGCTGAGACACTATGGGCTGCTCACAAAGCTACGATCCGGGGAAGCTGATCCAAATAGCAACTCAGATAAAAAAAGAACGAACCTTGGAAGTAGAAAAATTGGAGAAAGGACTTCTCCACTTTGCGCAAGGTACACAAAAAAGAGCCCTCAAAGGTTTCTCTAACCCAACTAGATGCGTCTTGCATTGCCTTTAAACCTAGCGCTCTCGGTTAAACCCGAAAAGAACATAAGATGGAGTGGGCCAGATTTTACCAGCATAAGGACACCATAGGATCGATGCTAGCCTCTAAACTGTCCCCCAAATCATGCTCATTCACACTTCTGAAGATTCATGAAATCCACGACTTTAAACCCCCAACGGTATTATTTTAATCCTTTCAGGCTTTCTACACAAAGTTATACAAGGCAGAGGAGACGGCTTACTTAACCCCAAATAAACTCATTCTTAGACAACCTCCCTAACCCTACTTTGAGGAATGACCACAAAGACATAATAGAAGCCCCAATCAATGACTTGAAGATTCTGACCAAAATATTAGAAAATCGCATAGGATCCTTTTATCAGTCGCTACATACACAAGAATCAGGTGGGATTCATCCCTTGTAGACAGGGCCCAGACCAAGTGAGAAGAGCTATTGACATAATATCAATCTTACAATCAAGAAGGATTGTTTCTTTCACTTGATCTACAGAAGGCCTTCGACTCAATATCCTGACCTAACCTTTTTACAGTACTGAAACGTTGGGGCTTCGGGCAGAACTTCATAGGACTCTTGGAATCTCTCTATTCTAACCTGGAAGCCAGGGTCAGGCTTCAAGGTTATTATCCCATCAAAATCATTAGAGGAACTCGCCAAAGCTGTCCACTCTCACCCTTGATATTTGCTTTAGCTATCAAAACATTAGCAATAGCCATTCATGATAGTCCAAATATCAGGGGGGTCCGATGTGGACGATCAGTTCGTTAATGTGCATTATTCACAAACAATTTACTTCTCTTTGTCACCTCCCCAGTTATCTCTCTCCCAAACATATGTAAGCTTCTAGATTCCTTTGCAAGCATCTCGGGCCTACACATAAACCTTTCTAAGTCTCAAGTGTTAAATGTATCCCTCCAGCCCCCAATAGTACTGTAGCTCTACTGAAATAATCTTTCAAACTCAAATAAAGTGACTCGATGATCTAGGGATTAACCTCCCCTCTAAGATCGAACAACTGTACCAGGCAAGTTACCCTCCCATGTACCACAAACTTAAAACTGACCTTAAAACTTGAACACAGTTCAAATTGTCATGGTTAGGTAGAATCAACTCAGTCAAGATGACTCTGTTACCTAGACTACTCTACCTATTTTGGTCTCTCCCAGTAGTGATCAGAAGAGATCACATCAAATGCTTTCAGGGGAAAGTAATCAAATTTATATGGGGGAAAACCGGATATAGACTCTCTCAACGCATTCTCTTTAGTCCCAAGTCACAGGGGGGGACTGGGACTCCCCAACCTTTTCTAGTATTACCAGGAAGCAAGGCTAGCCTAACTATACATGGTCTACTCTAGACTAGAGAAGCCTGATTGGATACACATAGAGAGGCAAGCGGTCCCAACATACATGCTAGACTTCCTGCTCTGGTGTCCCTGAAAAGCTAGACCCTCAGTAATGTCCCCCACTCTCTCCCACTCCTTGTCTCTATGGGATAATGTGAGACATCTGCCCTCCCTGATCTCTGAAACTCAACCTCAAGCTCATATTTTGCACAACCCACAGTTCAACCCGGGCATAGATATTAAATCCTTCCAATGGTGGCTCGACAAGGGGGTGTACCGTATTGGCCATTACTTCTCCGTCACAGGCCCTTTATCACTGAAACACTGTGTAAACAATTTAGATCTCCCTGATTCAGAAAGATTTTGGTTTCAGCAAATATCTTACTTTTTGTCTTCTATTTGGAAAAACAAATCTAACCACCCCCCCCAAACTTCACAGAGTATGAGCGTTGGTGGGACAGGTGACAGGGCAAAAAGGTGGCATATTTATAATCTACTTGTCACTTTCCAAATACATCTCCAAATTCCCATACATGGAGGATTGGCAATAATCGGTTTCTAGATTCTTCAAAGGTATGCTTAATATCTCACTAATAGAAGCCAATCTAAAGGTTCTTACCAGATGATATCTGGTCTCTACCAGGCTTGCTGCCATCTTCCCTTCTTCCTCCCCGTTATGTTTCAGGGAATGTCACACATTGGGCTCAATGTTTGGCGTATGTGGGAATGTCCGAAAATTAGGGGGTTTTGGAATAAAATGTTCAACCTCCTCTGTAAAGTCTAGGGCCACTCAGTCCCAAAGTCCCCCTATATAGCCCTTCTTAATGGCCACATACAAAAAAAAACCCAAACACATTCAAAAATGAATCTTTTATATGCTGCTAGGTTCAAAGATCACTATAGCTAAGGCCTGGAAGTGACCCAAGGTATCTTTTCTAGCAGCCAGAAGAAAGATCTCGTGGATCATAGCCCAGGAAAAAATACTCAGTTCTATCCTAGACACAACCAAAAGATTTGAAGCAATATGGGAACCTTGGGCCAAATACATGGAAATTTCTCTAATCCCAAGCACCAACACTGCATAAGTTTGGGTGTTACCCCGGAATCTGACACCTTTACTTCTTCTGGCTCTTATCTATCTCCTCTCTTCCTCTCTATCCTTTCCCTATTTCTATCTTAAGTTTGGAGTTATTAAGAACTTGTGACATTGTTATCTTTGTTCGGAGTCTTTAACAAATATACAATACCAGAAGTCAGCTGGCTACTGTTAAGCATACTCTTAGAGACTTTATTTTAGACTCATTTGTTGTACTAATAGACTGATTATCCACTATATAGGAGCCCTCTATTGTTCAGAACACCATTGGCGCCCCAAGGATCCTGGGGCTGGTAGCAGTATAGGCTTCACTGACCGCTGTTATTCTCGCCGGTCGTCTCACGACACAATGTGTTCCCAATGGTGGTGTCGGGAGAGACAGATGACTTAGCTACCTTACTTTTATTTGTCTCTGGTTGTTCGGGAAAAAGATGGCTCCACCACCATATTGTATGGACTTTGCCGCTATAGCAATACAATGCTTGAATATATGTAAGGCTAACTAAACATTCTATACCATTCTGTTATTGTTTCAATGTATTTCTTGATACACAATAAATATTTTGGAAGTAAAAAAAAAAAAAAATAGTGTTCTGGCAACGTGTTAAAGATCATGTAACGGGGGGGCGTGTCCGGACGTTGAGCTGAGGAGACATGCGGGAGCCCAGCTCCTAATACACAGCGCAAATCCAGTGCCATCCGCTGCTCTAGACTGGTCTGTTACGGCCGCAGAGTGCAGTCTTCTGGCCCCAGACGCCTGCTGCCCTCATCCCAGAGCATATTTGGGTCATTAACGGCCGGATTCCCTGTTTAACTGAGCCTCCCTCCAGGCCATCGAGGCCCGCCGCCATCTTGGGGCCTACGGACGGACTGGGGATCCCCGCAGCCTGGACCCACGATCCGGAAGGTGGACGGCCAATCTGTCCATACCGGATGGCCGATCCACCTCTGAGGACCTCTCGGGATATATAAAAAATATAAAAACAACTCAGCGCTGACACAAGAACAATAAAAAATATATAAATGCAAGCAAGCACGAAGGCAAATTCAACAAAAACCTCAAAAGTCATATAAATATAATAAAAGTGCTGCGCAAATAAATTGTCCCTTTCAATAGTAAAACAAAACAATCGAAATAGATAAAATAAAATAAGGAGATGAGATGGGAACACCAGACCTCTCGGGATAGCCCAGCAGCACCCAGAAGGTATAGGAGCCCTTCCGACAGCCGCCCTGGGCATCCTGCGGCCTACCATTCAGCCTCGGCCGGCGGCCTTGCTTACGGCCGATCCCCAGGGACACAGTAAGTAGCCTATTCTACCTATCCACCTACAGCT
Organism: Lithobates clamitans; assembly: GCA_037952925.1. Lineage (NCBI taxonomy): Eukaryota > Metazoa > Chordata > Amphibia > Anura > Ranidae > Lithobates > Lithobates clamitans. The sequence goes on along the minus strand of JBBGZY010001621.1, from coordinate 594,397 downwards.
AAGTCCCCAGAGGGCGTTAATCTACCCGGTTCTCCACCACTGCTTGCCCTGGAGGAATTCTAGTGATTAAAGGCAGCGGAGTTCCCTCGCCCGGCAGCCGTCCACTAGGATACACCGGGGCTTCGGCCTGCTCCTGGAAGCCGGCGGCCATCTTGGGACTCCATAATACACCCTACAGTTATCCTCTCTTCTCTCTCCTCTCCCTCAACTACACTACCCCCCATAAGGCACCTGGACTTGCAGAGATTGTCTCCCTCCTGCATTGCTGATGGTGAGAGAAGATTGAGCTGCAAATTGGTGTTTTTGTCAATCTAAATAAGACCCAACCTCACCTATACGATGAATATTGTCTAAATAAATCCAAAGTCTCGAGGGGGCGCAGTGAGCAAGATGGCGAACGCGTAGAAGGATAGCTCCGGTCCCCGTCTCTTTATTAGCGGCTCCTACAAAAGCTAATAGACCTTCTTTAACACCAGGAACGACACAACCACCTACCAGATACTCACTGGCATTGCATGGGTAAGATTGGCTTCCATATATAGATCTATAGTGGCTTTATCCCACCGCCACCGTCGCGGCCCTCTCATAGTATGGAGCGGTTCCTATACAAGCCGCAATCCCCGGCCTCGAGTGAACAGCCCGGCCAGCCGGACACAGCTGTCCCCCGCACCACATTGGGAAACACTCCTATGGAGGACAACAGATCCCAGCAAACCCAGCACCCCCATTCACCCGAATACCCCACAGATGTCGTGACGGTGGCCGTCCTCAATGCAAAACTAAATTCTTTACTACATGATCTGACTAACAGCATTGCCAAAGAGGTCGGTAAAATAGCACACGAGTTACGGGGGGAAATTGACCAGTTAGGAGAACGTACCAATACTCTGGAGAATAAGTTTGATGAACTGACCCAATACGTACATGTTCTCGAGGAGGATAACGCCTCCATGAAACATACAGTCTCCCAACTACAGTTACAACAGGAAGATTTGGAAAATCGCAAAAGACGCCAGAATCTGAGAATCAGAGGAATCCCCAAGGCGGTAATCGAGAAGGAGCTACGTCCCTATCTTTTGGGCCTGTTTGTTACTCTAGCGCCCCATATACCGGACATAGACTGGCGCCTGGACAGGGCCCATAGATCCCTTGCCCCAAAACCTCCTCCAAACGCTAACCCCAGAGACGTTATAGTTCGTTTCCACTTTTACGAAAGCAAAGAAGCTCTCACAACTGCAACACGCAACAAATCTCGTATTGACTTTAAGCAAAATAAGATCCAGATATTCAACGACCTATCCCCAATAACTCTGGCCAAAAGGCGCAGCTTTCGACCTATCACTACACACCTACAGAATTATCAGGTCCCTTACCGCTGGGGGTTCCCCTTTCGCTTATCCGCCTCTAAAGACGGCGTCCAATACTCATTGAGAGATCTTTTCGAAAGTGAAATCTTCATCTGCAACCTGGGCCTTCCACCATTACCTGAAGAAGATCTTCCACCTCAAGCTCCGAATCCCAAGCCACTCACCACACCAGCCCAGATCTGGACCCCAGTGCGCCGAAAATCCCAGAAGGCCTTTTCCACACCGCAAAGATCCAACTCCAACAGATTTCCGACCTAAAGGCTCCTTCTCATCACTATTCTTCTTGGTTGTTTACTCCATGTCCAGATGACTTGTGTCATGGCCACTCCGTTGATCTCCCTGAAGTTAGGTCACTTTCTCTCACGATATAGAGAGATTTCCCCCTCGTTGCGGGTTTTTTTTTTTTCTGGTTAACCTGGCGGAAGGCGTTCCTTCCCCCCCTTGGTTTATTACGTTCCTATATATTTTTTCTCCAGCATTTCAGGAGCCAATTTTTGTTATGTTTTGTGAGCTGAGACGGGGATCCCCCCTCGTCTACACCTGTAGGCTATCATGCCCCCCACCATAACCCATGGCTTCTGCCTGGGTAGCCTGAAATTTTTTTATTTTCAGGCTTTTCAAAAAAAGATATTTTTTCTTTTTTTCTTGATCTGTTGTATTTTTTTTTTCTATTCATTTTTTTTTTTCTCTTTGTTTTTTTTTTTATGCTTTTTCTTGACTTTTCAATTTACAGGTCTTCTTTTTTTTCCATATACGACCTTATTATGGTACTCATTAATATATTCACAATTGTGTGTCAACCCCGAATTATGTACAATTTTGTATGTTATAACCTAAGGATGTTCATTTACCTGCCAGCATTTTACATAACGTTAGCACTACGTCTTTCGATTAGACATGGCTCTTAAGATCTACTCATGCAATGTTAAAGGTCTAAACTCCATCGGGAAACGATGGCAAGCTTTAAAGGAATTTAGGTCCTCTGGTGCGGAGCTGATTATGATTCAGGAGACTCATTTTAAAGCTGGAGGCTCCTTTAAATTCGCCTCCAGATATTTCCCTAGAGCCTATATGGCATCCGATCCTTCCCAAAAAGCAGGGGTAGCTATTCTTATTGGACGATCTTGCCCGATTCGGATACTCTCCTCCTACCTAGACCCTCATGGCAGGTTTATACTCCTGAATTGTAGTCACCTCAACACTCAATTTTCTTTAGCCAACATCTATGCACCAAATGTGGGACAAATAAGTTTTCTCACAACCGTTTTTGAAAAGTTACAACATTTCTCTCAGCCTTTTATGATACTAGGAGGCGACTTCAATGTGTGCATGTCCCCGACCAGGGACAGAAGATCTCTATTCCAAATTGCCCCACAATCGGCTTCCCTGAATTTGTCTGCCTCTTTTTGTAAACTAACCAGATCTCACAATTTATTCGATACTTGGAGAGTAAAACACCCTACCCAAAAGAGTTACACATTCTATTCCCACTCTCACAAGTCGTACTCCAGGTTAGATCATTTCCTGGTTACAGGCCCTCTACTTCCATATGTAGTCTCCTCTGAGATCAACCCTATTACCTGATCGGATCATGCACCCATTGAACTCGACATCCTGCTGACGTCAACATATACTAAAACATGCTACTGGCGTCTTAATGAACTACTGCTCAAAGACCCAATATCCCAAAACCAACTACAACAGAAACTAACTGAATTCTTTCAAATTAACGACGGATCGGTCTCGGAGATTTCCACCTTGTGGGAGGCCCATAGGGCATTCTTTAGAGGTGAATGTATATCTGCGAGCTCCCGCTTAAAGAGAGACTCTGCAAAACTTAAAATTGACTTACTTACTCAATTGCGGAACGCAGAAAGGTGCCTGTTGATATCCCCCACGGTGGAAAAACTAAGGATTGTTACGGCTATCCGAGACCGAATCAAGTCGTTTGACCTCCACAAGATCTCTAAATCTATGCTATGGGCCAAACAGAAATTCTATGATTTTGCAAACAAGCCGCATAAAATGCTAGTTAACAAGCTGAAGCCACGGCCCTTTCTAGCAATCCCCGATCACTTGACGCAGCCTGATGGTACTCCCACATATTGTCCCAAATCTATGTCAAAAGTCTTTGGGGATTTTTATTCTAGATTGTATAACTGCTTAGGCCCAGACTCACATCCTCAATTCTCACAAACCCATTTTGACGATTTCATGTCTTCTCTAAAATTACCCAAACTCTCCGCTGAACAAATCACATCTCTCAACTCCCCGATCACTGTAGAAGAGATAGGAGAAGTGATTAAAAATTTGCCAGCTCACAAATCCCCGGGCCCTGATGGGCTTCCGTATACCTACTTTAAAACGTTCTCACAGACCTTAACACCTTATCTCATATCTCTATACTCCTCCTTACTTAAAGGTACCATTCCACACTCACAGTTCCTACATGCTAACATAACGGTTTTCCCTAAACCGAGTAAAGATCCCGCATCACCAGATAACTATCGCCCCATTGCTTTATTAAATTCGGACTATAAAATTTTTACCAAAATATTAGCTAACAGACTTTCCCCTCTATTACCAGCCCTAATTCATAGAGACCAGGTGGGTTTCGTACCCACAAGACATGCTGGAGATAATACGAGAAGAACCATTGATTTGATCGTTTTAATAACTAAATGTCCCACTATAGTACTAAGCTTAGATACACAAAAGGCATTTGATCATTTGAGCTGGCCATTTATGTTTGCAGTCCTAGCCAAATTTGGAGTTTCTGGCCCCTTTATACAAGCCTTACGAACCCTTTATTCTCACCCCACATCTCAAGTCCAGTTGTCTTCCCACACATCACAAAGATTTACCCTTAGCAATGGCACTAGACAAGGATGTCCTTTATCACCCTTGCTGTTTATATTAAGTCTAGAACCATTAGCAGCAGCCATCAGATCCCACCCTGAAGTTCGGGGAGTTTCTTTACGCCAACAAGACTATAAATTATCCCTTTTTGCAGACGACATCTTACTGACCATTTCTCCCCGCCTCTACGGAATACTTTTATATACAAATTAAACATTTTTTCCATACCATTTCACCTTCATTGTCCTTAGAAAAACCTACAGACTTCAAAATACTATGTGCAAATGGCCCATATGAAACGAAACTAATTTCAGCTATATATAAAATGCTCCTCGCAGTACCCTCTCTAACTGACACCTCACATAACTACATGGTAAAATAGTCTAAGATGTTAAATCGTCCAATCTCACTGTTAGACTGGGGGAAAATTTGGGAATCATCTTCAAAAGTCTCAAGATGTGTAGCACATAGGGAAACCGCTATCAAGATAATATTCTTGTGGTACAGAACTCCTGATTTGCTACATGCCCAGAATTCTACCCTTTCTAAACTGTGCTGGAGATGCGGTCAGTCTGTTGGAACCCTCCTCCACATCTTTTGGGAATGCCACATCCTTGGTCCATATTGGAGCGAGGTTCAAAGATTATTACAAACGATCCTTTCTGCAACCATTCCATTAAATCCCATACATTTTCTTCTGGGGCTTCCTTTCCCGGATATTCCCAAATCTTCACAGAAACTTGCATTATTCATATTATTAGCAGCAAAAAGAGCCATTCCTAGGCTCTGGCTCTCTACCTCCACCCCCACTTTACATCATATCCTCTCCATAATAGCAGAAATACGCAGGATGGAGCAAATGACTGCTAAGATTGAAGGTAACTCCCTCCTATTTGATAGAATATGGAAGGCTTGGGATACTTCAATATTCTCCTCAGAACCTGCAGTTGTCACACCTTTTTAAAAGTCTGCTAGAAATACCCTTTGACCATCCTTTATATCCGATTACGCAGTTGACACATTATATTTTATTTTATTTTATTTATTTTTTTCTTGACCCAAATCTAGATACGGTATGGACATTTTTTTGTTGAGATGATCCATTGATGGAAGCCGCTGACACTTGACTATACTGGTATCCACATCAAGATGTATTACATTATTTTATTTTGTCTATTGTTTTGATATTGTTAACTTCTTCTTTGATGCTAACTTGGCTTGATCTCTGTATCTTATGAAACGATGTTTTATAATTGTTAAAACTTTTTGAAAAATAAACAATTTAAAAAAAAAAAAGATCATGTAACCGATATCAAGGGAGGTAACCTGGAAAGCCCCATTGGGAGGCATTTCATAGAAAAAAACACTTACCAGTTATATTCACTACGATTTTTTGGCACATGACTCAAACTCACATGAGTGGGGGGTTTTTGATAAATGCATTCTACAAGCTGAGGCTGGATGGATTTTCAAACTGCATGCCACTCCTCCACCCTGAATCTATAAGTTATGCCCTTTTTCTGAAAGAGTATTAGTAGCACACAAGATGAATCACTCATATACAGTGCCTTGAAAAGTAATTCATACCTCTTGAAATTTTCCACATTTTGTCATGTTACAATGAAAAATGGAAATGTGTTTTATTGAGATTTCACATGATAGATCAACACAAAGTGGTACATAATTGTGAAGTAGAAGGAAAATGATAAATGGTTTTCAAAATGTTTTACAAATACATATCTGAAAAGTGTGGCATGCATTTGTATTCAACCCCCTTTACACTGATACCTCTAACTAAAATCTAGTGAAACCAATTGCCTTCAGAAGTCACCTAATTAGTAAATAGAGTTCACCAGTGTATAATTTAATCTCAGTATAAATACAGCTATTCTGTGAAGCCCTCAGAGGTTTGTTAGAGAACCTTAGTGAAGAATCACCACCATGAAGGCAACGGAACACACCAGACAGGTCAGGTATAAAGTTGTGGAAAAGTTTAAAGCAGGGTTAAGTTATAAAAAAATATCCCAAGCTTTGAACATCTCACGTAGCACTGTTCAATCCATCATCCAAAAATGGAAAGAGTATGGCACAACTGCAAACCTACCTAGACATGGTTGTCCACCTAAATTGACAGGCCAGGCAAGGAGAGCAGTAATCAGAAAAGCAGCCGAGAAGCCCATGGAAACTCTGGAGGAGCTGCAGAGATCCACAGCTCAGGTGGGAGAACCTGTCCACAGGACAACTATTAGTCATGCACTCCACAAATCTGGCCTTAATGGAAGAGTGGCAAGAAAAAAGCCATTGTTGAAAGAAAGCCACAAGAAGTCCCATTTGCAGTTTGCGAGAAGACATGCAGGGGACACAGCAAACATGTGGAAGAAGATGCTCTGGTCAGATGAGACCAAAATTAAACTTTTTGGCCTAAAAGCAAAATGCTATGTGTGGTATAAAACTAACACTGCACATAAACCCTGAACATACTATCCCCACCGTGAAACATGGTGTTGGCAGCATCATGTTGTGGGGATGCTTTTCTTCAGCAAGGACAAGGAAGCTGGTCAGAGTTGATGGGAAAATGGATGGAGCCAAATACAAGGCAATCTTAGAAGAAAACCTGTTATGCCCCGTACACACAGATTTTCTGACAGAAAATGTGTGATAGGACCTTGTTGTCGGAAATTCCGACCATGTGTGGGCTCCATCACACATTTTCCATCTGAATTTCTGATACACAAAGTTTGAGAGCTTGCTATAAAATTTTCTGACAACAAAATCTGTTGTCGGAAATTCTGATCGTGTGTACACAAATCTGACGCAAAAAGTGCCACACATGCTCAGAATAAATTAGGAGAGGAAAGCTATTGGCTACTGCCCCGTTTATAGTCCTGACATACGTGTTTTACGTCACCGCGTTCAGAACTATCGGATTTTCCAACAACTTTGTGTGACCGTGTGTATGCAAATCAAGTTTGAGCCAACATCTGTCTGAAAAAATCCATGGATTTTGTTGTCGGAATGTCCGATCAATGTCCGACCGTGTGTATGGGGCATTAGAGTCCGCAAAGGACTTGAGATTGGGGAGGAGGTTCCCCTTCCAGCAGGACAATGACCCTAAACATACAGCCAGAGCTACAATGCAATGGTTTAGGTCAAAGCATATTCAGGTGTTAGAATGGCCCAGTCAAAGTTCAGACCTAAATCCAATTGAGAATCTGTGGCAAGACTTAAATTGCTGTTCACAGATGCTTTTAAACCAATCTGACAGAGCTTGAGCTATTTTGCAAAGAAGAATGGGCAAAAATGTCACGCTCTAGATGTGCAAAGCTGCTAGAGACATACCCAAAAACACTTGCAAGTGTAATTGCAGTGACAGGTGGTTCTACAAAGTATTGACTCAGGGGGGCTGAATACAAATGCATGCCACGCTTTTCACATATTTATTTGTAAAAAATGTTGAAAAAAGAATTTGTAATTTTCCTTCCACTTCACAATTATGTGTCACTTTGAGTTGGTCTATCACATAAAACCCCAATAAAATACATTTATGATTTTAGTTGTAACATGGCAATGTGGAAAATTTCAAGGGGTGTGAATACTTTTTTCAAGACACTGTATTTTGTTTTTGTTGCTTATATGAGGCATTCTAGTTCTTCTTAGAAACTATTGGAAGATGTGGTAATCTGTATGTTTTTCAGGACCCATACATTATTTGACACAAAAGAAGGTTTATCTCGCTTATAGCTTTCAGCATATTTAATATGAGGTAATCTATATTACCCTGGTTAACCAGCTTACCTTTTGGCTGATCTATTACTCCCAGTACACACTATTATTACTTTGGAATGTCGTGATGCACTGTGGAGTCCCTTGGGAAGTGCTCATTGTTTACTGACCCTTATTTGCCTCCCTGCAACCCAAGTTTCTGTGACCACCTCTCGCAAAAGTTGTATATGTGCAAGTATAGAGTGGGTTCTGAGTGCATGTGCTGTTTATCCCCCCCCCCTTTTTTTTCTTTTACTGCTGCCCTCTTTCCCTGCCCATGTGCCTCCTTCTCCCAAGCTGGATAGAGTCTACTTGTTATGTAATCGCATGTAGTGTTTGGTTGTTACCATCTAACATACTGTATGTATATACGTTAAACCTTGTACATCCACCTATGCAGCATACTTATGTTTGTGTTACTGATTTATAGAGTAAAGTATGTAACAAGGCATCTGTCATTTGGAATGTGAAGTACTGTGAAATGCATTGACATTTGGATCCATTAAAAATACATACTAAGAGAAAAACTGTACATGAAGAGTTGAATAAAATACATATAATTAAAAAAAAAAACAAGGGGGGCGTGGCTTGCGCATTCATGAGAATGGACACCTGAGTCATGAGCTTTCTGAAGCTGACCGGACTATCAGCACCGAACGGGCATCAAATTGACGCCAAACAGCCCATCAAGTACACAGCAGGTCCCCAGGCACTCTGCAGCCATGATGTCCTGCAAAAGAAGCCAGGATAGAGGCCCGAGACGCCTCAAATCCTTCTCCTCCTTCCAGCCCCGCCGGGCACAGGGAAGAAGCCAAGATGGCGCCGCCGGAGCAATGACGCGACACTCCGTGGCCTATACAGATGACCCTGATGGCCACCCACAAACAATTCAGGGTGAATCATCTTCCTCATCTCACCATTACTCTTCTCCAGCCCCCCCGGTCTCCCAAAGCCCAGCCAAGTCCAGGATGTGGATGAATCCTAACCACCAGGCCTCAAACACAGTGAGTACAGGCCTCCATAATGAAAATGCTATCTCCTCACTGCAAACCTCCATAGCTCAGTTCCCGACCTCAGGGCAACCGGTGCTAGACATCACTATGAAGGACATGCTGTTATCCCTACAATCCTCCTTGATGACTAATCTGTCCTCACTGATTGATACATTTTCCTTGGAAATTAACCATATGGATGCTATTCATGGAAAACAAAATGGAGGAATGTACAGAAACAGTAAATAATCTTATTTATGCATATACTGAACAAAAGGATGACTCCCTGTGGATTAAAGCAAAGCTGGCAGACCTCGAGGACCGTTCCAGATGCAATAACATTAAAATTTGCGGAATCCCAGAATCCATCCCACCTAAAGAGCTGCACAACTACGCTAGCGCCATGTTCTCTAGCATGTTGTCAGAGCTCTCTCCAATTGAGCTCACCATAGACCGTATACATAGAATACCTAAACCTCGCCACCTGGAAGCAGACATCCCCATAGATGTTCTATTGAGGATTCACTTTTATCAAGCAAAAGAACAAATCCTCTCAAAAGCCAGTGAACTGTCCCCTCTTCCGGCTCCATACTCAGACATCCAACTATATGCTGATCTCTCACAGTACACGCTGCAAATGAGGAGGCAACTAAAAATGATCTCTAAAGCCATGAATAACCACAAAATAATATACAAATGGTGCCACCCAGCCACCATTTTGGCAACCTACAACGGCATCCATCACACCATATCCACTCTGGATGGCGGTCTGAAACTTCTCCATGCCTGGGGAATCATACCAGAGCATCAACATAATCAACCTGATAATCACAGGAAACCCAATTACTTTCAGTTTGGTCAGAATCAGAGGCACTGTAAGGAAAGACACAAATGAATTAACCTGCCCAGAAACCAACCTCATTGAGCATCAGTTTTAAGTCTGGTCTGGCCATATGCTCAGATAATCCTCTGCTGAACTTTTCCCCCACGTTTGATCAGCTGCTCCTAGAGCTTTATACTGCTGAGATACCTGTTTGTCTTACCTTTAGTTGTTACCTTTGCTGTTTTATGTTTCTGCTGGGTATACCATTCTCTCATATCTCTGAACACTATCTGGTTTAGTATTTGCAAAGTTGCAGTTCAATACCTAATGCATTTTATACCTTTAGTAGAACTAGTACCAAGTTTGAAGCACTGTCAAGAGAACCAGACAATGAACTGCGCTTCACATCTCCATTTGGACCACTGAGGACTAGCCTTCTGATCTCCAGCAATTGTAAGTTCCTTATATTCTTATACCACTCCAACATCACACATCAACATGGATATCAGCATTTTGTCCCTGAATGCAAAGGGTTTGAACCACCCTGCCAAACGTGCATCTCTATGGAAAACAGCAATTTCCCAAAAGAGTGACGTTCTATGCGTCCAAGAGACTCACTTTGCTCAAAATGCTTCCCCAAAGTGTAGCCACAGACAATTACCATATGTATTCTGAACCAGCTATACCAAAAAACAAAGAGGAGTCATGATAGTCATTCAGGATTCTGTATCCTTCCAATTACAGAACTGCCTCCTGGATCCAGAAGGGAGGTACATATTTCTGTTATGCACAATTAATAATGTCCCATACACCTTGGTCTCCATGTTAATTTGTGACAACTTTAACCTGTTTCCTAATATCGACATGGACTCCACCGCAGGATCCAAACGTCATGCTTCTCCTTTGGATAAGTTTATTACTTCTAATGAATTGTATGATGTGTGGAGATGTTGTCACGCGAGTGAACCTGATTTGTTCTGCAGTGTTTCTAGAGGGATTTGTATCTCCTGATTGAGAGGATGGTTCCGGCTTCCAGTTACAAACCTTTTGCATGTTTTAAGTGTCGCTACCATTATTGGGGAGATTCCAGAGGGAGACAGGGGTGCCCGCTCTCACACCTAATATTCAATCTCATTATGGAACCCCTAGCTGAAAATATCAGATCCAACTCAAAAATTAAAGGAATATCCCTTGCTGATCAGGAACACAAAATAAGTCTCTTTGCAGATGATGTTATCCTCATGATTATTGACCCTGACCGCTCCCTGCCCGAGATCCAGAAGACGCTTGCCTGGTTTAGTAACATTTCTTATTACAAAGTGAATGAGACTAAATCTTATATTCTAAATCTAGGAGTGAAGGAATTCACTAGCGAACGCCTCAAACAGCACTTTCCCTACGCATTGGCAGAACAAAGTATTAAGTATCTGGGCATACAATTTATAGCCTCCACGAGATCATTATTTCCATTAAATTACTTATCGTTCCAATCTACGCTCCAAGACAAACTCACCAGGTTGGCGTCTTTTGAGTTTTTGTGGATGGGGCGATTAGCAGCATTCAAAATGTTCCACCTTCCACAAATATTCTATCTTTTTAGAACTCTCCCGATCCCAATACCCATTAAATACTTCAAATCACTACAAACAATTCTATCTAAATACATTTGGCGGGGTAAAAGAGCTAGATGCAGCCATGATAAATTGATCAAACATCGCCTAGCAGGAGGAATGGCTTACGTGGACTTTCAAGACTACTACATGGCCTCAATCCTCACCCAAACAAAAGAATGGCTTCAACCTGCCCTCCTATCGACGTGGTGGGGACAGATCAAAGCCGTTACATCTTTAGGAAATAGCCTCCCCTCATGGCTATTCTCTACGACCCTAGGTGCAAAAATTCCCTCTGGAATCTCCCCAACAATGGTAGCGACACTTAAAACATGGAAAAGGTTTGTAACTGGAAGCCGGAACCATCCTCTCAAATCAAAGATACAAATCCCTCTAGAAACACTGCAGAACTTAATGCAATATACATCTTACTCACAATGGAAAGAAAGGGGTTTTACATGCATATCAGACCTGCTCCACAGATGCAAAATCAAACCATTCCCCACATTACAAAAAGAGTTTCATCTCACAAATTTTGACATATTCCTCTACATACGTACCAAACACTGTATTGCCTCACTCGAACGTTGGTCATGCGAAATCCCCCCAAAAGGTCTGGACTTATATTAGAACCCCTGCACCACACCAAAAAGGGATATCATTGTTTTACAATCTGCTACAGAACAAAAACACTTTTACCAAATCCGCTCCACTGCTTAAATGGGAATCAGATTTGGGACAATCATACACAGTGGATAATTAGGAAAAAGCATGCAAATCCAATTACAAAGCCACTTGCTGCTCAACTCTGTGGGAACTAGCAGTTAAACTGACACACCGTTCACTCCTGATAGAATAGCCAAATACAACGTGAACCTTAACGACTCCTGCTGGAGGCAATGTGAACAGAAAGGAGACATGTTACACATTTTTTGGAAATGCCCCACACTGGCACAATATTGGTCCTCAATATTCCGCTTACTCTCTGATATAACACAACGCACAATACCCATGAAACCCTCCCTAGCTTTATTATCCCTAGTAATAGAGCATTACCCTAACCCAATGAGAAATCTAATACTTCATATCCTCTTATCCGCAAGACTCATAATTACTAGAAAACGGAAAGATCCAGAACCACCCACAGTAAGCGAAGTGGTACAAACAATCCATACTCACTTCTCGCATGAAACCATACTAGCACTACGACACAAAAGCAAATCACATTATCACAAAATGTGGCAACCATGGATTAGTTGGACTAATTCCCCAGGAAATATCAAATCCATCAGTCCTCAACCCTGATAGATAGCTACTACACAGTTTCTCATTAACAGTACTATGTTTGTTAAAAAAAAGTTCACAATAATTGAGTTGTATTGGACAACACTCCTAAGGGGGGGAGGTGTGCCTACACGGGCACAGCAGAGCGCCGGTCAGGGTGCACAGGTGGGCATGTACCTCCTCCTACCTCAAAACATCTTTACGGTCAGATGCTCATCACTGACATCCAACACCTACAGAAACTGAGTTTCATTTTTCTATTTACTAATGCGCTATCTATGATTGTAGCTGTTTGAAACGTAAAACTAGAGATGAATATCGTCCACTATGTTTATCTGTTTATTTGTTTGTATATCATATGCATACCTCTAAAATGATTCTTTTTGCAAAACCTTGTAATGTACAAAATCTTTCAATGAAAAACTACTGAGTAAAAAAAAATAAAAAACAAAAACAAAAGGTGGGTTGGTATAATGGATAAATAAATATGGAAATCAATGAAGATACTTGTAGAAAAGAAAAGAAGGATTCCATGGCCTCCAAAACTGTGATAGGCAGTGAAGTGTGAAATCAAAAATTTACGCCCTTAGAAAGCCTGAAGGCGGTGCTTGGTTTTCAGGGTCCCGTACGTGGCTAGGCTCCCAAAAAGTCTCACACATGTGGTATCCCCGTACTCAGGATAAGCAACAGAATGTATTGTGGGGTGTAATTTCACATATTCCCATGGCATGTTTGAGCAATATATCCTTTAGTGACAACTTTGTGCAAAAAAAAAAATTTGTCTTTTTCCCGCACAATATATTGTGTCACAATATAAAATATTCCATGGACTCAACATGCCTCTCAGCAAATAGCTTAGGGGGTGTCTACTTTCCAAAATGGGGTCATTTGGGGGGGTTTGAATTGTCCTGGCATTTTATGCACAACATTTAGAAGCTTATGTCGCACATCACCCACTCTTCTATCCACTTGAAGACAAAGCCCTTTCTCACACTTTTTGTTTACATGAAAATTTTTTTTTTGCAATAAAATTACTTTGAACCCCCAAACATTATATATTTTTTTAAAGCAAATGCCTTACAGATTAAAATGGTGGCGTTTAATTTTTTTTTTTTCACACAGTATTTGCGCAGCAATTTTTCAAACGCATTTTTTGGGGAAAAAACACACTTTTTTAAATTGTAATGCACTAAAACACACTATATTGCCCAAATGTTTGATGCAATAAAAAGATGATCTTAGGCCGGGTACATGGATACCAAACATGACATGCTTTAAAATTGCGCACAAACGTGCAGTGGCGACAAACTGAATACATTTTTAAAAGCCTTTAAAAGTTACCACTTTAGATTTACAGAGGAGGTCTACTGCTAAAATTACTGCCCTCGATCTGACCTTCACGGTGATACCTCACATGCATGGTGCAATTGCTGTTTACATTTGACGCCAGACCGACGCTTGCGTACACCTTTGCGTGAGAGCAGGGGGGACAGGGGTGCTTTTTTTTTTTTTTTTCTTCATTATTTTTTTGCTTTTTTATCTTATTTTTAAACTGTTCCTTTCATTATTTTTTTTTTTTTTTAGTATTTTTATTGTTGGCTCAGGGAATGTAAATATGCCCTATGATAGTAATAGGTAGTGACAGGTACTCTTTTTTGAAAAAAATGGGGTCTATTAGACCCTAGATCTCTCCTCTGCCCTCAAAGCATCTGACCACACCAAGATCGGTGTGATAAAATGCTTTCCCAATTTTCCAATGGCGCTGTTTACATCCGGCGAAATCTAAATCGTGAAATGCTTGTAGCTTCCGGTTTCTTAGGCCATAGAGATGTTTGGAGCCACTCTGGTCTCTGATCAGCTCTATGGTCAGCTGGCTGAATTACCAGCTGCATTCTCAGGTTCCCTGTTGGGACAGGAGAGCCAGAGAAAAACATGGAAGATGGTGGGGGGGCATTCCCTCCCACTGCTTGTAAAAGCAGTCTAGAGGCTAATTAGCTGCTAGGATTGCTTTTACATGAAAGCCGACCGCTGGCTGAAAAGAATGATACCAAGATGTTACCTAAACCTGCAGGCATCATTCTGGTATAACAACTCAAAGTCCCGCAACATACCAGTACGTTGCTGGTCCTTGTTGGGCATATATTGTATTCTTTTTTTTTCATGCAGCCTGTGGGCTGAATGAAAAAAAGAGATTGATTGGTGGGTATGCCCACCATTAGAATACCTCCCTTCACCACCCACTTCTAATGATGGGCATACATGCACCATTTATATATGCTGAAGCATGGGGGCATCTGCCCCAAAAGTTAGGAGCAAATCGCTCCTCTGCCCCTGCTGCCCCCATGCTTCGGCATATATCACCTCCGCTGGAGTCACTGCTTTATATATTGTGGGAGCAAACGCTGTTGCTGTCAAGATAAATAAATCCGCGCTGCAGCTGAATTGCATACCTGAAAACAAAAAAATGGTTAACAATAAAACACAGTAAAGTATAAAAAAATTACATACCTGAAAAGCAAACATGATAAAACATAATAACAATAAAACATTGCAGAATAGAATACAGTAAAAAAGAGCAGAACAATAGAGAGAGATTGAACAATAAAACAACTATTTTTTTATTTTTTTTATATATTTTTTTGTGTGTTTTTTTTTTTTTTTTTTTTACACATTTTTTTGTAACTAACTTTTATAACTGTAACCGGTTCCAGGTTCGGGTCCCTCAAAATGCGATGGCATCTTGGGAGACCCTGTGAAAGTCTGCCTAGTCTGTGCAATGCTGTACCCTACACTAATACTCAACTATTATATGGTAGCGTTCAAAACATTCACCATTGCAAAGACCAGGATTGTCAGGACAGGAGGGACAATAATAGCGGGTGTCACGCCTATATCCGCGCTTGCTGCAGACACATCTTTTTTGGGGGGGTTCGTTGGGTAGGGGTACTCGGGAGGACATAAAGAAAATGCCTCTCATGCAGCCGACTGCATTTGGTTGGGGAAGTGAATGGGGGAAGTACGGGTGCTGCAGAAGTGGTGGGTTCCCAATTAGGATTGGTGAATGCAGCAGGAAGTGCATTATGGGCACGAAGGGCCTGTGTTTGTCTTCTTGGTGGCAGCGGGACACTACTTGTGCTTGCCACCTTGCCAGCTTGAACTGCACTTATGGGACTCGCCACGTCACCAAGTGTTACTGCAGTGCTGGTTTGACTACGACGGGAGTGTACTAATCCGCTGGTGCTTGCCAGTTCACCAAAACGCTACCAAAAAAATTGTTAGCGATCACAGAGATCAGGCCTGAGTCTGCGAACGCTGCAGTTATGTGTTTAGTGTTTTGTAAGTGACGGTGATCGATCGATACTGCACTTGGGTGGGGTGGGCTGGGCTGGGCGGAGGGGCAAAACGCAGGTGCCAGCAGGTATCTGGGCTGATCCCACTAACACTGCATTTTTGGGAATCCTAAACTGCTGGGGACGCTAGTATAGATCTGATCGGATCAGATATTGATCCGTTCAGATACTATACCACTAAGGGAGGTGTACGGTGCGTGCGTGGGTGTTAGCGG
This sequence comes from Lithobates clamitans, assembly GCA_037952925.1. Classification (NCBI taxonomy): domain Eukaryota; kingdom Metazoa; phylum Chordata; class Amphibia; order Anura; family Ranidae; genus Lithobates; species Lithobates clamitans. The sequence goes on along the minus strand of JBBGZY010001621.1, from coordinate 578,135 downwards.
TACTGACACTAACCTGACGCTTCCTGGGGCTGTTGCTTGCCAGTTCACCAAAACGCTACCAAAAAAACTGTACTTGGGTGGGCTGGGCTGGGCCGGGCGGAGGGGCAAAACGCAGGTGCTAGCAGGTATCTGGGCTAACAGATATTGATCCCGCTAATCAGATATTGATCCGTTCAGATACTATACCACTAACGGTGGTGTATGGTGCGTGGATGGATGTTAGCCGCACTAGCGCTAACCTGACGCTGCCTGGGGTGACGCAGACCATATCTTACCCTAAAACCTAAGTTATATCACCGCTGGTTGATCAGGGGGCTAGACCTTTATTAGGTAATAAATGGCGGGGGGTGATCGGGGGGTGATGGGGCATGTAAAGTGTGCCTGGTGTGTTTTACTGTGTGTGTTGTGTTGTGCAACTCACATCGATGTCTTCTCTCCTCTGCGCCGGAGCGGAAAATACCGAGCCGAGGACGATGACATCACTTCCTCAGCCGCTGTTTACTATACAGCAGCAGAGGAAGGATCTCATTGGCTGGGAGTGATCACGAGGGGGTGGCCAAGAATGGATGGCCTGCCCCTCACCTCTGATCAGACAGAAGCCGACCGCCTCGGGCACCGGGCAGGGTCCGATTTGACCCCTCCCAGCGGGAGGCAAGTAAGGTACCCATTCTTTACTTTGCCTGCCCGTGCCATTCTGCCGCAGTATATCTGCGTGAGGTGGTCGGCAAGTGGTTAATGAGCAACTTTGGGTAAAGCTGAGATCAATGAGTAAGCTAGTTGCGATATCTTAACCACTTGCCAACCGTATACTGTATATATTTGGCAGCAAGGCTCCTGCTCAGGATCACGCACTGGCACATAATCCTGCACTTTTTGGTCTGGGGTGCACACCGACGGTGACCCGATGTTCACCAGGACAGAAGCAGAACAGTGGTCTGCCTATGTAAACAAGGCAGACTGCTGTTCTGTCAGCAGGGAAGGTAGTGATTTCTGCAAAGCAGGAACACAGATCTCTGACTTCCTATACTACAAGCACCTCCCCCTCAGTTAGTAAGCACATTTTAGGCACACATTTAACCCTTTAATCATCCCTGATAACATCTTACCAGCCAGTGTCATTAGTACAGTGACAGTGCATAGTTTTACCACTGATCACAGTATTGGTATCACTGGTTCCTAAAAAAGTATCAAAGTGTCACTTAGTGTCCAATATGTCTGCCACAATGTCACAGTCACTGATAGCCACCATTACTAGTATTAAAAAATAAAAATAAAAATTCCATAAATATATCCCATAGTTTGTAGACGCTATAACTTTTGCGCAAATCAATCGATATACGCTTATTGGGATTCTTTTTACCAGAAATATGTAGCCTAAACAGAAAGTTAAAAAAAATATATATATATATATTTTTTTTTCAAAATCACCGGTCTTTTTTTGTTTATAGTACCACCAAAAGAAAGCTCTATTTGTGGGAAAAAAAGGACATGCATTTTATTTGGCTACAGCGTCTCATGACTGCACAATTGTAAGTTAAAGTAACGCAGTGCCGTTTTGCAAAAAAATAACCTGGTCCTGAAGGGGGGTAAACCTTCCAGAGCTGAAGTGGTTAAAAACAACCACCTGCAACTGCTAAATTCAGATGATCTGTGTGATTTACTTTTGTGAGGTTTAGATAACAGAGATTCAATAGGATTTTGTAGTGCTTCTGAGTAGGACTTTAGTTTCTTATTACATGATTCCATGCTTTGCAAACTACTTTTCTGAAAACTATAGTGAGAACGGTCACTGCTGAGACTCAGAGACAATTGGGCAGAATTTTTGCAGATTTGGAAACCGGGCCATATAGAAAACAATTCATCCAGAGATAATAAAAAAGGTAAGAAATATAAAAAAGTATGAATGTAGTTTTTTAAGGTCTAAAATCAACTTTCCGTTTTAAATAGAGCCTTTGAACAAAAATTTAAAGCAATGTTTTCTACACATGTATATGAGCATAATGCTTATGAAATACCTGTAGCATGAGCATACTGTATGTACAGGAAAATTGCCTTTACGTGTTTCTTTCTTTTTTTGAACCATCCTGAAATAAAGTAAATCTCTTGTTCAACTTAGCACCTGAAATTGTCCTGTTCAGATGACAATTTTCATATGACCACAATACAAACTATAGGACACAATATGCTTTAGGTTACATGTGCACTGACATGTTATATCTTCATAAAAGGAAAAAAAAATGGAAAAGACAGAAGAAAATGCAGACTAATTATTTTTTAAGATTCAGAAGTTTACTCTATTTTCAGTCCTTTCTTTTTTGCTAGAAAAGAATGGTAAATTGAATTAAGATGGTGTAAGTGTAGGGGTCACAGCTGCAATCTAGCCCCTATGTCCTTCGATACACATTTGTAACACAACAAACCAGAGGGCATTGAGTGAAGAAGTGCTGTAACAACAAGATCTCTATGGCATAGCTGCTAATGACCACTGCTCAGTGCACAGATGCTTTACTCCACCTAATGATTACCATACTAAGGACCAGTACCATGGAAACTGTTCCCATCTGTGCTATATCACATTCAGTCACTGGTGAGAGAGAGAGAGTCGTCTCCCTCTGAGATGCATACAAACTCTTCAGAGTTGTTCACATCTATTTTGCTGTTGGGGAGTGGAGTAAGAGATGACTCAAGACTCTTTCTGCAACATCAGGACTACTTTGTTCTCCTTTTCTCCCCCCATAGGGCTGTAATGTGTGGGCAGCTCCCATAATACTTAAGAACTCCTTTAGGCTAGGTTCACACTATGTGCCACCACAGGGCACAGCAGGGGTCCATTCCAGGTTCGAATTTTACAGCCAAGATTTAAAGTAACATTTATTTGGTCTGCTTTGAATTATTCTGTGTATGTATTTGCATTTCTTTTATGCAATATCTGAACCCAGTGTGTCAGAGGTGTCAAGGTCAGGGCAACTATTGGGGTACAGTATCTTTAAGCTGCGCTAATGGGGGTAGTGTTACAGGTATAAACCATCAATATGCTTGGTTGGTTGTTAAGGTGAATAACTGGTGTGTCTACAGCAGACAAAGACCACTTATGCCGCGTACACACGAGCTGACTTTACGACAGACTTTGCCCGGCGGACTTTTCAAAGGACTTTACGATGGACTTTCTGAATGAACAGACTTGCCTACACACAATCAACCAAAGTCCGTCGAATTTGTACGTGATGACGTATGACCGGACTAAAACAAGGAAGTTCATAGCCAGTAGCCAATAGCTGCCCTAGCGTGGCTTTTTGTCCGTCGAACTAGCATACAGACGAGCTGACTTTTCGTCCGGACTCGAGTCCGTCGGATAGATTTGAAACATGTTTCAAATCTAAGTCCGTCCAACTTTTGAGAAAACAAAGTCCGCAGGAGCCCACACACGATCGAGTTGTTTGACGAAATCCCGTCTGCCAGGCAAAGTCTGCCGTAAAGTCCGCTCGTGTGTACGCGGCATTAGCAATAAATTACCTTGCAAAGGGAAAAAGCCCATTTACATTGTCAGAGGGGGAGCGGGATGTTATATGTTTTTTCCAATCCACATAGAAGCATGTTTTAAATACTGAGTGTTTTGGGAAGGTCTTTGCAGATACAAGAGCTCCAAAAGACTCTATGCGTAGAACCACAAGCTGATCCTAGAAATGCAGGGTAGTATGTACTGCATTGATCAGCTTAGAAAGAATATATAATAAAATGCAATGCCTCCAAATAAGTGAATCATGAAAACAGTGAAGACGTTAAAAGCGCCTTTAAGTGACATTATAATGCATTATAGAGTAAACATATACTGCATATATAGAATAGTAAAAAAAAAAAAAATAGTAACAATTGAAAAAAATCCTTCCAAAACTGAATCTGTGAGTTATTCCACCACTTGCCAATAAATATCCCCCAATCATTGTGTTCAACACCAGTGGCCAGAAGAAGTGCAAACTCAAAGTAATTACTGCTAATGGGTAAGCAGCAAACAACACTTAAACAAATATATGTGATGTTCCCTTTATGACTGCTCCAACCTTACATCAACTCATCCAATCATTCACTCCTCCACTGGGGGCAGTAGCTGTATGGACAAAGCTCACACACCTGAGCAGAATAGAAGGGCCATGGTGTGGTATTTATTAATTCTATCAATCATCCACAAATAAAAAACAGCTCCAAATAAACATATAAACCAGGGGTCTCCAAACTTTCTAAACAAAGGGCCGTTTACTGCCGTTCAGATTTTAGGGGGGCCAAACTGTGCCCAGTGGGAGTGAACAATGTCCCAACTTTGGTATTAGAGTGAGGAATAGTGCACCATCATTAGTGTCAGTGGGAGAAATAGTACCCAATTGTTGGTGTCAGTGGCAGAATTAATGCTTCAAAAGCTGGATAAGGGCAGGCAAAGGACTGCATCCGGCTCCTGAGCTGCAGTGTGGAGACCACTGATATAGGTCAAAGAAAATGAGAACCGCTAGGTAAGTAAACAGCATGAGCTGCGATTCCACTTACATCAGCAGCTGCTATATCTGATCCCATGTGATGGCGTCACAAGCAAAGCTTCATTCAATGTTCTTCTCACCACTGCGTTTCTTCAGGGGTCTCTAGTGTCTGGAGTAGTCGCCATGGTTATGTAGTCTACAACCAAAACATCTGCAAGTATCGCCATATTGGTGTAGTTTATTCATATCTGGAATGTCAACCATATTTATGTAGGCCCCACACAAGAAAAAAGCACCATATTTGTGCAGTCTAATGATTGCTCAGGGGCTCATCATCTACTCTGATTTTTTTCTCTCTGATTGATTTTTTTTTCTGGAGGTTAGAAGGAGTAAACCTGAGCTGTGCAGAATTTGTTCAAAAAGAGCTTCTTTGGGAGTAGTCTGTGAAGACTATGAATCTGAATCAGATTACACTTATAAATGGAGGCCCAGTACAGTTAGAGTTAGACTCTGAGGAGAGCATATATAATACATCAGGACTGTGTTGTAATGAATAGACTGTCTGGCAACTATGAAGCGATGAAGGCTGGGAATAAGAAGAATCAAGGGAAATTGGTATATACTGCAGGTAGACACGGTGAGAAAGGCAAAAAACAGGGTGATGCTCTTGATTTTAGGGTGAACTGACATTTCTGTAAATTATCAAGTAGCAGAATAGAAAAGGGACATAAAGGAAATTAAAAAAATGATGATCTAGTTGACGAGAAAGTAGTCTGAGCACCCTACTAGTAAATAAAGGTAGTATATGATTTAGCCAACTGACCTCATAAAAATAGCAACACAAGCAACTCACTATCTGTGATAGTTATATGTACTTAGATTGAGACACCACACCAGACTTGGCCTTATCCCACGTTCATAAAAATATACGGTAGTTATAAGTGCATATTGCCTAAATGTAATTATTTACATGTTTGGCTTTCAAACCAAAAGCCAAATGGATAGTTAAAATGATCATATTAATACCATATGCATAGGCAGATGTGGTCATTGAATTGGTAGATTTTCTACCCCACCTGTTCAATATCAATATGTAATAAACAAAAGACAGAAAAATAGACACTCATTAAAATAGTCATCCTTATTTAAGAAAAAAACTTGCTAAGAACACTATATCCTAATCTTCATTTAAATCATATAGTCAGGACTGATAGTTTGGAGCAGTTAAATGAGCCATTTCAAGATGCTGTTAGAATTTTCTGATTCATTTACATAATTCACTTTGTCAGAATGTAAGCGTTATATCACACCCAAATGACTCAATTTCATCTGACGCACCGCTTGCTGGTCTGCTAATCTTTAGCTATCACTCTTTTTTAAATGCATGTGGCTGCTGTAAACTAATCCCTTTTATTTAGCTTTGTCGAAGAACTAATTTACCTTGCCCATGATTGTACACCACAGGTAGTAATTTACCTACAGGAATCTTGTGTTTTTAAATAGAATTTTATGGGTGGAAAGAGGACTGCAACATTTTTAGCACTGTTGTTCAACTGAATCTTTAATTTTCCCTGGTATCATTTACATAGTACTCACAGTTTGCTCTTTTGTTCTTTTATTTTAAACACTGTAAATTCTGTACAATTTTCCTCCATGATTACTTTACATTTTAGTTTTTGTTCTTCATGTAATAATTTGAAAATTCAAAAAAGCTTTACTTTAGAAAAGTGTTTAAGACTGGCACAGATATGAAATAAAACCAAATATTATTTCCATAAATTATTTCCATAAATGAAAGAAAATAAAAGGTAATCAGAGTAAAAATGGATATTATAAATAATTGACACCAGTGATAACTAAGTGAGAAGCATTTCCGATTCTCACATTTTTGATTCTGCTGAATATTTGCAAGTAGATCTATCGGCTGATCTGTGGAGAATCACATAATTAGTTACTCATAAATTGTGTAACCCACCAGAGACTGCAGAAGCCCACACATGTTGTGCAGAATGTGCAAATCTGCTTTAACCATCTCATGTACATAAACGGCCGGACGGAAGCTTAGTCGATGAGGAAGGGTGCATATATACTGCCTCCCGTATTGGCCGATTGTATGCAGATTCTAGAGTGAGCAGCAGAATACCCTGTTGTTGCTGTGTCCTTCGAACACAGCAGATGACAGATCGAGGAACAGGGCCAATGAAATTGTGTACCATGTGTCCAATCACAACAATCATAAATGTAAACAAAGCTTGCATGGTGCAGCCATTGGCTTTCTCCTCACATAGACAGTGCCTTTGAGAGGGCAGATAGCCGTTACAGGGATTTGTGTTATTTCACATGCTACACATTGTTGCACAGTGTTTTCTCCACCAAAAAACCAGTGAACACAGCTACAGTTTCCCTGTGTCCCTGATTGCTAGCCACGCAAGTGTGAGTTGTCACTAAAGTGCTGCCAGTAACAGTGTTCTTTACTGCCAGCACCAGTGTACCTGATCACTAATGACACCAGTCACACTGTCACCAGACCAGTGGAGCCAGCCAGTGACCCTGATTACTGTTTCACCAGACCAGTGCAACCAGTGGGTGACCCTGATTACTGTGTCACCAGATCAGTATAAGCCAGTGTAATCTACCACCAGTGTTCTGATTGCCACCCCACAAGTACCAGTGTTGAAAAAACAACAAATAAGGGTGTTGGCACTTACAGTAATGAAAATATAGTGAGCAAGTGATATTACACGTGCAATACATAATACACATTAAGTGTCAAATGATTAAATATTTCTAAAAAATGCAAACTAAAAAGTCCAATGTGACAAAAAACACAACACCAAATACAAAACGTTTAAAACATGAAAAAGTGCTTCTAGATAGATGTGTCTTCAAAATGTTTTATCATAAGTGCTCATGAGGTAAATGGCAACTCACCAGTGGTGTTTGACCTCTTTTTACAGCAGGTCAAAATGCACTTTGGAAAAAAAAGATGGATTCCTGGGTTTTCACCCCTCCACTCTAAAACTCCCTCAGGCTGAGGCTGGAGATATAGGAACACAGTCCACGAGAGACACAAAGAAGTACTTTATAGCGTAGTATGTTTTATTAAAAGTTTAAAAGCAAGTATATAAAAAGTTGCACTTACATGTATCTGTGCCTGTCCTGGCACTAGGCGTCTACAGCATGTGTGGATAGGGCTGCACATGCGATCCACGCCTTGCTCTGGATGGTAGGCTTGGGTGAGTATAACATATGGGACCCGGACATGATGAATCCCCGCTCCAACCTACGTTTCACCTACATTCCGGGGACAGTGGGACTGCGATATTTGGCACACTAGTTGACCCTTTTTGACACTTTCTGGGGACCAGTGACACTAATACAGTGATTAATGCTAAAAATATGCACAGTCACTGTACTAATCACATTGGCAGGGAAGGGTAAAAAACAAACAACCAAAGCTTACATATTTTAATGGTACCAGAGAAGGACTAAACCACATTAGGTTCACATAAAAGGTATTTTTATTACAAAACAGTTGTATATAAAAAATATGTAGAGCTCATGCTCTTAAAAACATCATATGATTGTTGGATAGGCTAGTACATATATACTCCACATATTGTTTCTTTGTAAAGATGACCAAGAGGTCAACGCATTTCACAAACAGCTTCCTCAATTCCTTGACCACAAAGAAACTAGACCTATCTATGAAACAAAATTCACAGTAATTAATACAAAATATACATCATGCAACACAGTATATATCAACTATACCCTATCTCCCCAGGTGAAACAGAGGGGTCACTTACATGTATCTCCCGGAGTATAGCAGGAGCCAGCAAAACACCATGCAGCAACATATGCCTCAAAACAATAGTTGTTCGTAGAAGTACACTGGAATTGTATCTAGTATTGGAGGAGTGATCAGTTATTAGAGGTGTTGTGTTGGGGCTAAAGGTCATGTACACTAAAACAATAAAAAGGGGGAGGGGTGGCTACATATGTAGGGGCTGCTACATATATGATAATTTAAACTAATTTTTCCTTTATTTAAAGATTTTTTGATTGATAGACAAGACAGAGATGACAGACTATACTGAAACAGAGTGGGATGGCCTTATGTCTAAACTTCAAAAATATTGTGGAGATGACCATGGGATTATGCTGGAAGGTATTGATACAGAAATTGAGAGTGGTACAGAAAGTTTTTGGAGTGGTACATTAAGGAGAACATGAACCCTCAAGGATTGAGAGTTCAGGTGTTCCCAAATCTATGGGAAATTAAACATGATTTCAAAAAACTGTGGGAGACTAATCTTCAGGACTGCACAAGAAAGATGATGAACCTTCTAATTGAACACTATAATGCAGTGATAAAAAAGCTAGATGATGAAATTATTGAAGTCCTAAGATGAAACACATCTTTATGTGCATACCCCAAATTCTTGGAGAAGGATAAATCATTAAAGGAACATTTGGAAAAGTATAATAAGGATCTGATTTATAGGAAAGATGTCAAATTTAGCGATAAAATGGCATTCAATGGAATGTATGCATATGCAACGAGGAGGAAAACAAAATAGGAGAGGTAGAACAAATCACCATAATACACAAAATAATGATAATGATTTATTGGAAGCTACTGATTGTGATTCTTCACTTGTTTCACAAATTTCTCAATTTTCTCACTTTCCACAGTTTCCTGGAAGAGGAAGAGGTAGACAACGTGGTTCTAGAAAATGGCACAATACGGGTGATAGTCACAATGGTGGTGGTAAGAAAAAACCAAGAGAGGTTACACAAGGAAAATATTCTGATTCAGATACTGGAATAGAAAGTTTAGTCGGTGAAGGGTCATGTGGTGTGGAACAGGGGAGCGAGAGAGGGGCAGTAGGCTCCACTGCCTCGCCTATAAACACTGGGCGCACATCTTTACAGAGAAATACACATACAGGAACACGCCGTAATCTGGGGGCTATCTCAAAGGGCATTAAGGATGAGGATTTTCCATTAGCCCCTCTTACGCAGGACCAGCCAGCCGAGCAACCGATTCCTCCCAACCTGGATCCATATGCGTTCAAACAAAAATAAATGGTAAACACCTACAAGTTATAAATCTGTCCTCTTATATCTTGTTGCAAGTATAAACTGATGTTCTAGGTTTGAGACTGAGTTTCTGTCGCACTTCAAGAGCTAATGGTAATCGTTAAGGACATAAACCTATTTGCTCGTAGATTGACATATAAATATATGTATGATGAGGAGAGAAAAAAGAACAATGGAAGGGTTATACTATAAGAGACTTTATGGCTCTCAAAGACCTAATGGACCTGCTCCATGACAATGAGTCATCAATTGGGGATTCTGCCTCAGGGGGTCCATAGGAGTTTTATAAATGACAGACAAAGAGGGAATGTAGTAGTGATGGGTACATCACGATACTGGGAAATGTGCCTGGACATCCTCTCAAATGATACATGTTATTGCAAGATTTCAGAGGAAATAATTAAGGAGTATAATAAGGAATTTGATGAAATGATCAACAATGCCTTTGTCAATGAAATTATTGATAAAACCAATCTTGAGGCTATTCAGGTTCCATATGCTAGGACTCCGTCCTTTTATGCTCTACCAAAAACCCATAAAAATTTGACCAGGCCTCCTGGTCGCCCAATCATATTGGGAATAAGAGCCAAAACAGAAAGGGGGAGTCGTTTGGTGGACTCATGGCTACGCGACCCCATGTAATTAGCCTTCCTTCGTATATCCAGAACACTGTGGACTTATTAAGGAAACTACATAATATTACCATACCCCCAACAGTATTTTGGTCTCCATCAATGTGGAGGCCCTATACTGTCAGGGCCGTCTTTAAGGCAGGGCAAAAGGGGCAGCTGCCCTGGGCCCTGTCATTGTTGTGGGGCCCAAAGCATCTGCCTCATACTTTCTAACTATCACAGTTTAAATTCCCTTGTCCTTTGAAGTTTTAGTCCTGTGCTGTGTCCCAATATCTCAGTGTGAAGTGCTGGTACTAATGCTGCCCAGCTCTGCCTTATTGTTGTGTACAGATGACTCACCTGCACACCCTGTGTTTACATGTAAATAACCAGAATGTATATGTAAATAGCGGCGGCATTCATAAAAGAATAGCTGCGGTCGGCGGCATTGATATGTAAATAAAGGCGGCATTCATGTATAACATGCCTACTGCAGTGAGGAGATGATGTGCTGTAACCTCTAGCAACCAACCAGTAAGCAGTAATACTGTACAGTAATCTCTAGCAACTAATTAACAAGCAGAAATCATTTGCTGTAACCTCTAGCAACTAATCAGTGAGCCATAATGTGTGCTGTAACCTCTAGCAACCAGTCAGTAAGCAGTAATGATATGCTGTAACCGCTGGCAACTAATCGCAATTGCTGCCTGATCTGATACAGTAAACTGATTTTAAGTCTAGCTGATATTTATTGTATGTCTCAGAGCAGGTGGAGAGTGAAATTGCATGGGAGGGGGCCCAAGAAAATTTTTGCCCAGGGTCCAATCAATATTAAAGATGGCCCTGTATACTGTAGTATTCCTCACAGATTGGGAATCCCTGTGATCGAAAGTTTCCTTGATGAGATGGATCTATTAGCCAGGCCTTACAGTGCGTTCATTTTATGGTTTCTCTACCACATCCTTACCATGAATGTGTTCATCTTCGATGGTTCCCACTACCTCCGGGTGCATGGGGTTACAATGGGGATATGTTGTGCCCCATTGTATGCCAACCTGTACCTGGGGGTGGGAACGTACTATCTTTGCGAAGGAGGGTTTTTCTATGTATTTGTCCAACATTTTATGTTGGTATAGGTACATAGATGACGTGTTTATGGTATGGGATGCCAGCAAGGAAGAACTAAGTAAATTTATGGATTATTTGTCATCGAACCAAGTTTGACGAGTGACTATAGAGTGACTAGTGACTAGAGTGACTATAAGTCATTTTCTTTTTTGGTGTAGAAATCTATAAAAAATCTGATGGAACACTAGGGACAACTTTGTTTAGAAAACCCACTGCAGGAAATACCATCCTGCACGTGTCGAGTGCCCATCCTTTACCTTTGATCAGAAGTATACTGTATTCACAATATCTACGTATCAAACAAAATTTCTCTAACAATGAGGATTTCAAAAAAGAGGCTGGACTTCTCAGATCTAGGCTTCTGCAAGGGGGGTATGGCAAGACTACCCTTAAAATAGCGTACAAAAGGGCAGCCAGCAGGGATAAACAAGAACTGCTGTTTAAAGGTACCAATGAAAAAAACTAGACATAGTAAGTATTGTGACTACATTTTCAGGTCATCACTGCAAAGTAGAGGAGACTATAAGGAAACATTGGCATCTCCTCACCAGCGACCCAATACTAAAAAAGTATTTAAAGGACTCCCCTCAACTTGCATACAAAAAATGTAGGTCGTTGAAGGACCAATTGGTCCGTAGTCACTTCCAAGCACCATCGGGTACAAGTGAGGATGTTAAGGGTATGCATAGATGTGGCCATTGAGAGTACTGCAAATGGATCCTGGAGGGACCCACATTTGCATTGCTGGATGGACGCACTCACGATTATGTTGACTATCAAACCAAGGGTGTGGTCTATACAGTATAGTTTTACCTCAGCAAAGCTTTCAGGAATTTCTGAAGGAGAATCTATGACCACATCTATTACATTAGAAGGAACCTTCTATATACCCCCATTGGGAGACATGTTGTGCTCCAGCATAGGCACGATACCTCAATGGTCAAATTTACTGTGTCTTCCTAGCTATAGGCTATTCTTAGAGGAATAATCATGTCATCCCATCCCCTAGTTATGTTCTTACAATGAAGAAAAATAGTGGGATTTGTCTTGTTTAAATCAGGTTTAAATTGTAAATATGAGTTACACAAACAATGTTTATGAAAGTTGATGATTACCAAAAGTTAGGAATATAAATGATTGATTATGCAATTGATATGCAAACGATGTTAATTTTTGCAGCCTGTGTAATGTCACTGTCTCTCATTTTGGGTCATCCTGTTTTTCCTGGGATTGTGACGGGAGCCTGGGGTACATATTTGTAGTAATGCCACAAAAACAACATATTAGCTTATTGTTATTATAAACTTTCCATGTAGGATAAACATTCTGGGGGCATAGGGACTGTAACGACACCTTGAGTATGAAAGGGGTTAAAGCCGTTTAGGACATTCCATTTCTGAACACAAAGGCAGCTACCGAACACTCCAATGAGCTGAACAAGAAACCCATACAAATAATTCTTCCCCCCCAAGTATGAGACGAGGCTCTGTACGGAGGGTCAAACAGGAATCGGACTCTTTTTTATTATAACCAGAATACAGTATTATATACAGTAGAAGAGGAGGTCCCCCCTCATGCTGATATTACTCTAACAATACAACTGTAGCCAGAAACAGAATTAACATGAACTAATTAACTAACCCCTTAAAGCAGCCGATGTGACTCTGTGCCCTCCTGGGCATTGTATGATTAATCAGGATTTCACTACAGGTCAGACTTGTTGTCATCGAGCTTCACACATTAGTATAAACACAGGACACCTTCTCACAATAGCAGGAGCTAATTACAATTAACAATACAAACAGTGATCTCCCCCCTCCTCAGCCTAGTGGGCAACAAACTATAGTACGAGTAGACTGTTTGGCTCTTACCCAGTTCTAGAGGCCAGTGTGATCAGCTCTCTCAACTAACATGTTGAGTTCAGAATCAAACAAGCCAAGAATAGTCTTTACATATATCCTGGGAGATAATGTGGATAAATATTACTGTCCCATTTTAAGTAATCCAATCATATTCTCAGGGTTCATTCTTTTCTTGGTCACCCTGCGCCCAACAGTGACTCCTGTCACAGGGATTAATTCAGTCCCATACCTGTCCAAGGAGGTGGAGTTCTTCCATACATAAATAATCATGGAAATATGGCCATGATATACGCCATACATAAATATATAACTATATGAGCTTTAATATGGGCGCTTTCACGATGGGCCATGCTTTGTCAAAGGGGATACAAACTCACGTGGGGTGGACTGGGCATGTGCAGTCTCATTTGTATGCTAGTCCAACGGACGAAAACCGATGCTAGGGCAGCTATTTGCTACTGGCTATCAACCTTCTTATTTTAGTCCGGTCGTACGTCATCATGTACGAAACCATCGGACTTTGGTGTGATCGTGTGTAAGCAAGTCCGTTTGTTCGGAAAGTCCGTCAGAAGTCCGCTGAAAGTCTGTCGGATAGACTGTCGGACCAGTCCAGTCGAAAAGTCTGCTTGTGTGTATGCGACATTACAGAGTCACATGAATATTTACCACTTTCAGGGCTATAGAACAGGAAAACTGGTTTTGCAAGAAACCTGAAGAGTTTGTTCTACCCAATTTTCTAGGACACATTTAATCCAGGATCATTTTTAACCACTTCAACCACTTCAGTCCTGGAAGGTTTTACCCCCTTAATGATCAGGCCATTTTTTTGCAATACTTTAACTGTCAATTGCACATTCATGCAACGTTGTACCCAAATAAAATTTATGTCCTTTTTTTCCACACATAGAATATTTTTTTGGTGGTATTTTATCACCTCTTCAGTTTTTTTCTTTTGCGTTCTCAACAAAAAAAGACTGACAATTTTGAAAAAAGAAACAATACTTTTAACTTTTTGCTATACAACACATCCAATAAAAAATATAAAAAAATCAAATTTCTTCATCAGTTTAGGCTAATGTGTATTCTGCTACATATTTTTGGTAAAAAATCCCAATAAGCTTATATTGATTGGTTTGCGCAAAAGTTATCATGTATACAAACTATGGGATATTTTTACAGCGCTTTTATTTTTATTTTTACTAGTAATGGTAGCAATCAGCAATTTTTGGCAGAACTGCAACATTGCAGAGGGCAAATTGGACACAAATGACACTTTTTGGGGATCAGTGACACTAATACAGGGATCAGTGCTAAAAAAATGCACTGTCACTGTTTAAACGACACTTGCAGGGAAGGGGTTAACATCAGGGGCAATCAAAGAGTTAAGTGTGCTCCTAGGGAATGCTTTCTAACTGTAGGAGTGGATGGACTGACTGAAGGAAGAGAGACATCTGTGTTCCTGATTAGTAGAAGCACAAGATCTCTCTCTCTCTCCCTCTGTGAGAGAACGATGGTCTGCCTTGTTTACATAGGCAGAATACTGTTTTGCCTCTCCTATGAATGATCAGTGGGTCCCGGCGGCTATCGCGGCCACCGGACCTGCTGAGTCCAATCACAGTAGGAGCGTAGCTCCGGTCGTAGGAGCACGCACCTCAGAGCCAACAACAGTAAACAACATACAGGTACGTTGTTTCATACAGCCGGGCTACCCTGACGCACTAACTGGCTCAGACAATATCGATGATATTTACAGGAAAGACAATCAGATATCCTCTTCTGTATGTGAGGCATTAACAAAGTAACCAGTTCTATGGCTGGAATAGACAAAGTTCCGACTCGCTATTTACTCACATGGCCCAGACAAGACTCCTTCCATTGAATGTCAGTTTCTGGCATTGTTTAAGATTAATAAATGAAAGGTGAAAATATACAAGGAATGTTTAACCAGCGGCAGAGCCTGACTTGTAGAGGGGGCCTCTCATACAGCCCCGACTCTGGGACCACTGATGTTGCGACAGTGTCTACGAGAGCATGGTGAGGTATGAGTGACTGTAAGATATTCCGTCAGCGGCAGCAGTGGGTAGCATGTGCATTGCCAGAGACAGGTCAGATCTCTGGAACAGAAGATCGCAGCAGAGACAGTAGACCTATGACTGGGCAGACAGCAGGCAGCAGGTGCTTGACAGGCAACTGGCATGCAGCAGGTGTGGAAGGACTGGCAGCACTCAGCAGCAGAAGCACCAGCAGGGACCAGTTAGCATGCAGAGCAGGATAGGTGGATAACTGGATGCAAGGTCAGATGAGCCAGGTAAGCAACAGACAGTCAGATAAGGCCAGAAATGGCAGGCAGAGAATGGTCAGGGTACAAGAGGAGGTCAGCAATGTAGAATCAGGCAGATGAGCAGGAGGCAGAGCAAATCCAGAGACAGACCAAGGTCGGGGTAGGCAGCGTTCAAGCAAGGTCAGGGCAAGTTGGGTCAATAACAGAAGTCAAGCACAGGAGCAGATACAGAGACACGGGTAATAGCTGTAGAGCAGACAGCAACCAAGTAGTGCAGTTACTGAACTTATAAAGGCCACTTGGCACCAGTATTAGTGGCGAATGCATTCGCATATGCGCACTCCTGTGCACCAAAAGACTGCAGGGCTGCGCCTGTGCATTTGTGTGGGCCTCAGAGCATCACTTGCACTATAGCTGGTACTTCCCTGACAAACGGTCAACATTCTAGAATCTCTCTATAAAGTGTTTTGGAGTCCAGGAAAAGTGAATTGGGTATATTTCAAAATGTTATAAAATAAAATATTTGAACCCCATGGGACACTGTTGTAAATCAGAACTTTAAGTTATTAAGACTCTTTTCATTTCATATTAAACTAAAAAAAGTAGTCTTAGAGTGCTATCTGGTGGACAAGTTAGGCCACTGACTGTACAAACAATTAGTTAATCAGTAATATTACTCCCCAGTCAGAGGTGAGAACATTTTCTAAACTACACTCTCTGGGCTAGTGCCTAGATAATAGGATTTTTGTAGGGAATAAAAACTGAAGCTCAGTGAGAAAACACGCCTCATTTTGGCCATTATCTTCTCTGGCATCCATATCCATCCATATATATCAATCCATAGCCATCCATCTGGTCCCACCACCTTTTATCATTATCACAATCTCCATCATGATAGCTATCTTGATCTCTTCAATTTCATCTTCAAAAGTTTCCAAAGTAGGGAGTGCGTATGCGAGGGAGCTCCAAGATGGCCACCTAAGCCCAGAGCTCCTCATCACCCGGATCTACGGCGCACACAGCTCCTCTCACATCCACCCAGGACAGTCACCAAGGGAACATCCCAGCCCCTGAGACCCCCGTGCACACCCATGGATGTTCAGACCGGGTGCCAGACGAGATTTGAGCTCGTAATTTGACATGTCAGCGTGGAGTGAGTGTACCAAGATGGCCACTGCCACTGCAGCAGCACAGCCACACACGGCCTATACAGAGGGATCCCAGGATCAGAAGCAAGTCTTAGCCCCAGCAACCTTCACCTACTCCCAGGTGATCCATGGGAGTACCCAGCTCCCCCTGGCTCCCTCTTCAGCCTCCACAGAATCTCTGCTGGGTCACGCCATGGAGGACTACACACTTTCTCCGGTCGGGCCTTCCCAAACTCATCTGCTTGTGACCCCATCCCCAGGCTTCCAATGCCAGGACCCGGCTACACCGCCATTGGACTTATTCCTCGAGCTCTCATATCATCTAGAGAGGGGGCTAGCCAACACGGTGGCTAAAATCACAAGGGACATTAAATCTGATTTTCAAAACCTGGGATCCAGAATGGAGGTGTCCCGTTGCTTGTTACAAGCAAATTACAGGACAAGACAACAAGTGTTTCTCTATTTTCTGAAAAACTGTCTTAATGTTGTCAATGTTTTCATGCTACCTCCAAGGCTCTAGTTATCGAGAAGTTCAGAGCTCTTCTCTGGAGCTTTCCCGACCCCTCTCAAGTGCAGCTCCAGGGGCGCCAGGAATTTGGGTTTTCCCGTGGCCTGGGGGATAGTAATTTTTTATGCATTCGGGGCCCTACACGGGCAGTCTCAGTGCCTTGAACACATTTGTGCTCTTTAAGGGGGCCCTCCCTCTCTCCCCCCAACTGGGGAGGGAGACACCTGGGGATCTTTTTATTTTTTTTCAACCCAATGTTCTATAGATATGATATTATTGGTTGTGTTTATTTTTTGTTACTATTTCACATAGAAGTTGGGGTCCGGGGTGACCCCCTTGTGTCTCCACCTATCTCACAGTAGCAGCTTATCTGTTTCTGTGGGATGGGTTGTCGGTCCTCATTACGGGGCAGCCGATTTTTTCCGGTAGGAGTTTGGCAG
Organism: Lithobates clamitans; assembly: GCA_037952925.1. Classification (NCBI taxonomy): domain Eukaryota; kingdom Metazoa; phylum Chordata; class Amphibia; order Anura; family Ranidae; genus Lithobates; species Lithobates clamitans. The sequence goes on along the minus strand of JBBGZY010001621.1, from coordinate 560,585 downwards.
AAGTGTTCCATGCCAAACCCAATTGGTCTTCCTAATTTTCCTTATTTTGTCTACTTTCCTCTTTTTCTCTATCTCTAATGCCCCGTACACACGGTCGGATTTTCCGATGGAAAATGTCCGATCGAGCGTGTTGTCGGACATTCCGACCGTGTGTGGGCTCCATCGGTCATTTTCCATCGGACTTTCCGGCACACAAAGTTTGAGAGCAGGCTATAAAATTTTCCGACAACAAAATCCGATCGCGTCAATTCCGACCGTGTGTGGCCATTTCCAACACACAAACTGCCAGGCATGCTCAGAAGAAATTCCGAGGCAGAACAGCTCGGTCTGGTAAAATTAGCATTCAGAATGGATACAGCACTTTCGTCACGCTGCAATGTCAAAAATAGTTTAATGCAGCGCACTCTCTTCTTCTTTATAATGTGATAAGAATTAAGTAGTTTTTCTGCTCATATTCACACAGACTTCTCACAAACTTATTTCTTTATTATTTATTGGGATTCCGTCAATATATTTAGATTTGTCACATCTGACCAAATTTTTTTGGGGTTGTTTTTAAATATTTTATGTTTTTTTCAAGGCTGTTTTTTTTGGGGGTTTGTATTTTTTTCAAGGCTGTGTTTTTATTGTTGTTTTTTGGTGTTTTACTCATATTTTTGTGTGTGTTTTGTGTGTCAAGTTACCACAACACCATTGATATTTTGTATTATTTAATCTCAAGGAGATTGTTTGGTGTTGGTGTCCCTTGTTCATTTCACATTGTATCTTAGAAATGTACCTGCCTACTCACAAACAAACTGTCCTTTTTGAAGGAAAACCCACATAGGCGAGTATAATTGAAAACAAAAAATCCTTTATTAAGGGCTCAGAACCAAACAAAGAGAGAGGCAACGCTGGAAAAACAGTTGTAATTTGCGAAGCCTTTGACCCCCAGGGCAGACATCAATTCTTTTACAGCAAAATTGGTGACCTGAGAAGTCCTTATCTAAGGGAGTGCAGTCTGGTCCAGAAGTCCCAGAGATCCAGAAAGCAGCAGATGACATCCGTGTCCACAGGCTGTGGTACTACAAGAGGCTGCATATTTGGTCAGACCAGACTGAACCCAGGGCCTTCACTCTCTGGTCTTGCTTAGACACTTCCTTCCACGCTGTGGCTCTGGTGTTGGAGATGTGCCAGGAGGAGGAGTAGGACCTGGAGGAGGAGGAGGAGGAGGACCATGTGTGAGGTCAGAAATGTGGGTAGCAGTTGTTATTTCGCCCCTCAACCCCTTATTGAGAGCTTCCAAAATTAGGAACTCACACAGTATTCATTGGACCTCCTCCATCCGCATCATTTTGCAGGCAGTTCTGCCAGCAAAGTCCTCCTCCACACTGTGGGGGCTTCTCAGGGCCTCTGCAGCCTTCCAAAAGATACCTATGGTAGCTTCCTCCAGGGTACTCCTCTTCCTGGAACTTTCTCTTTGCAGGTGTAGGGGAGGGACCTGGATATAAGGCAGCCTGCTCGGCCCGGCCACCTCCTGGCTGAGACTTCCCTGTGTATGAAAAAGGGACATGGTTTTAGTTTTTGCTTCATCAATCACAATCAGAAATTATTAGTACTCCAAACTAACATCTATTTAACATCATTGATTGGACAACCAGAAATATTTAGAAGAATGCTATACCTGGCTCAAGCTGGGCTCCTCCACATGTTGCTGCCTGGAAGGCCCAGGTTGGGCGTCAGAAGCCTCAGCCGGGGGGTATGGAAGCGTGGAAGGAAGACTGGAGAGTGATGGCCTGGGTTCAGTCTGACCTGCCAGAAAATGCAGCCTGTCATAGTACCACAGCCTGGGGAGATAGATGTCATCTGCAGCTCCGGATCTCTGGGAATGCTGGACCTTCTTGTGCTCCCTTAGATAAGTGCTCCTCAGGCCACCAATTAGGGCCTTCAAATAGAGGATGTCTGCCATGGGGATCACCGTCTTCACAAATTCCAACAAACTATCCAGCGCTGCCTTCCTCTTTGTTTGGTTCTTAAAATGTGGGTGGTTTATCTGCCACAGACAAGGCAGCTCCCTGAACATATCAATGAATATGGCCATAAATTCATCCTCTCTAAAGATATCCATTTTCACTGCAAGACACAACACAAGACAAACCCTAATGTCAGCCTAAAGTCTACTAAACTTGTGCAAATACAGGCCTCAATCTAGAAGCAGTATAGGTCCAATGTAAAATCTTACCTTCGCTATCACGATCGGCGCCTCCGTTACTCCTTCCTCCGCTCACAGATGGTACGTACTATGCACGCGTGTTACGCTTTATAGACACTGCGCATACGTGAAACTCCGCCCGCCCCTGACGTTCTTTCTAGTCTCTTCCCCGCCCCTTTTCATTCGGCGCAGTGGGGAAGAGCACATGGCGGAGACACAGCAGGTGTCTGATAATTACAGCAACGAGGAGGAGGAAAGCCCGCAGCCTGAAACGTCCCGATCCCGGAAGAGATGATGGTGGACACCCTGAAGAAGGCCGACTATGACGGGAAGTATAGACCTTACCCCAACCCCAATGTCAGAAAGGCCAAGATCATGGCGAAAGTAGTCAAGAGTCTGCACCGGAATTTTGGGGTACGACGATCGAAAGATCAGCTCAGGAAGCGGTGGTCGGACCTAAAATTAAGAGAGCACGAGCAGTACAGAAAGATCCGGAGAGTGCTGCAAAAAAGTAAGTAGTTGTGCTGTGTTCCTATTCTTTTTATGTTTATTACGTTTGTGCTGCTACATGTGCTTTTCTTTACTGTTATCCAGTTTAAAATTTCAACTTTCATGTTCATGGGCACATTATTCGTTCGTATCAAACATAGTTCATTTGGCCATATGCAATTGCCATCATTTTTTATAGCCTACTTTTGTGAAAAGAATTGGGTTGTGTAGATGTGTTTGTTACTATAATGAAATGCCAACTAGATTCTGTGTAAGGACAGGACACTCAGCAGCAGTTTTCACATCTGGATGCTGGAGCACTAGTGTGGGACCCCAGAACACCCTTTTTATTAGGGGGGCCCACACAGGTGCTCCAGTGTATACTATAGGGGTGTCTCCATCTGTGAAGCTTGTACAAGACAGGTAAAGTATTCAACTTTGACAAAGGACAATAAAAAGGCAACATCTTGGAACTTTGCCAAAACAGACAATTGTACCAGACTTCCAAGCAATGTTTCATATTCCTATTTCTGCCATCAAATATATGTGTACTAAGTATACCTATTTTTTTGTACATAGGGGAGAAAAGACTCGGAGGACACCCCTCATCCGAGGAGACCACAGACCCCCCACCTCTGGAAGAAGGTGAAATGCCCCAAAGCCAAGCAGAGCAGGAGGAGGAAGACGTGGTGGAAATTGTCACCACAACAGGTGAGTGTCTGCGACCACAGGCTCAGGTAAGAGATGGATGCTGGCATATTTATAATACCTGTTTTTTTTTTTGTTTTTTTTTGGTTTCTCTCTTTTTAGGTGATCGTGATGTTGTGGATCCAGATCCTTTCACCTCAGAAAGTGCACAGATCCTGATTGGGGAGATGATGGGGTGTAATAGGGACTTGGAAAACATCAAGAAAAATATCAATGATGTTCTTTAAAAAAATAAGAACATCATTGATGTTTTAGGGAGAGTTTAAAAGCCTTCAAAATCCCTTTGTTTTTTGGTGTGCTACAATTTTTGAACATTTTTTGACAAATTTGAGAAAAGCCAAATTTTGAAGAGGCACACAGTGTGTCAACATGTGCTATCTGCCATCACAGGAGATCAATGGATGCGTTTTGGGGGTGCAACCCCTTCCTCAATAATAAAGTAGCTGTGAGGAAGGGGTTGCACCCCCAAAACACGTCCCTTGATCCCCCGTGATAGCAGTTAGCACATGTTGACATTCTTAAATTTGTGTGCATCTTCAAAATTTGGCTTTTCCAGGGGTGGCTTCACCCCATCTGAACGCAATATCAAACACAGTTTGTAAATACTCATGTCTGATATTGCCTTCAAGTTATACCAAATGTGAACTTTGTAAGTTCAAGATTTGTGTCTTTCTTGTTGCTTTTAAACATGCCTGTTTTATCTTAAATGGACATTTCTACTTTTTCTAATGTGACCCCAAAAATTGTTATACAACAAACATGTTGGTTTGTTTTAAAAACCTTTTCTAAATGTACATGTGATTGTGCTGGTATTAAAAAGATTGTTACCGGTAATTTGATTGGATTGGATTATTGTCTCAACGCTCCAACACTTTTGTGGTGCTCTAATTGCTGTTTTCTGTGACAATGGGTGTTATTTCCTAAGGGCAAATCCACTTTGCACTACAAGTGCAGTTTCAAGTGCACTTGTAGTGCAAAGTGTCTTTGCCTTTAGTAAATAACACCCAACAGTGCTTTGTAATGTTACACAATCACGTCATTTTCAGGACTCACCACATTTGTGTCAGGGTCAGCTAAAACAAACACAAGCAGTAAATGTCACCAAAGCTTTTTTTTTTTTTAGTTTTTTTTTTTTTAAATGTTTTACACATTGTCTGGCATATTGATGGCCCCCCTACCCGCAAAGAATTCAAGGTATCTTAGCCGGACATCATGGGCACTTAGGGGGGCAAGCCAGGACAGCCACTTTCAAGCGCCATCAGGGTTGGTTCGTTTTGAATTCCGGCCTCAGGCCCAACTGAGCCAGCATAGTTGGCAGAATGTTTCTGTAAAAAGTTGTGTAGAACACAGCACGCCAGGATAATGTGATTCGGTTTGTACTCCGCCATGTGTATGGGTGTAAGAGATAGGTGGAACCGGCTGGCCATGATTCCAAATGTGTTCTCCACCACTCTTCTGGCTCTGGCCAGCTGGTAATTAAAAACCCTCTGGTCCGGGGTGAGGGTCCTCATCGGGAATGGCCGCATAAGATGGTCCCCCAGCGCAAAGGCTTCATCCGCAAGGAAGACAAATGGGAGTCCTTCCACATTGTCTTCTGGAGGTGGCAAGTCCAGGCTGCCATTCTGGAGACGCTTGTAAAACTCCGTCTGGGTGATGACTCCACCATCGGACATCCGGCCATTCTTCCCCACTTCCACATACAGGAACTCGTAAGTAGCCGACACCACCGCCAACATCACAATACTATTGAACCCCTTGTAGTTGTAATAGTACGACCCCGAGTTGGGTGGTGGGATGATGTGGATGTGTTTCCCATCAATTGCCCCTCCGCAGTTAGGAAAGTCCCACCGTTGGGCAAAGTGGGAGGCCACAGTCTGCCATTCCTGTGGCGTGGAAGGAAACTGTGGAGTCAAAACAAAATCAAATTAGTCATTTTGCACATAAACAGGGAAAGCAGATTAGACACAAACATTCTTGGCCAACATCAAGATAACATTTTTTTAAGTATTTTTTAACCACTTCAATACAGGGCACTTATACACCTTCCTGCCCAGACCAATTTTCAGCTTTTAGCACTGTCGCAGTTTGAATGACAATAGTGCGGTCATACAACACGGTACCCAAACTAAATTTTTATCATTTTGTTCCCACACATAGAGCTTTCTTTTGGTGGTATTTGATCACCTCTGTGGTTTTTATTTTTTGTAAAACAAATAAAAAAAGACCGAAAATTTTGAAAAAAAATAAAAGTTTTGCTTTTGTTTTTGTTTAAAAATTTTGTAAATAAGTTTTCTCTTTCACTGATGGGCACTGATAAGGCAGCACTGACAGGCACTGATAAGGCGGCACTGGTAGCACCAATAAGCACTGATAAGGCAGCGATGAGGTGGCACCAATAAGCGGGCACTGACGTTGGGCACTAATAGGGGCATTGATAGGCGGCACTGATGGGCACTCATGGGTGGCACTGGGCACTGATAGGCTGCAAAGATGGGTTCTTATGGGTGGCACTGATGGGCACTGATAGGTGGCACTGCTGGGCACTGATGGGCACTGATAGGCGGCACTGATGGGCACTGATGGGCACTGATATGTGGCACTGATGGGCACTGATACGCTGCACTGATACACAGCACTGATAGGCATCCCTGGTGGCACTGGCAGTGGTAGGCATTGGAGTGGGCACTGATTGGCAGCTGGCTTTGCACTGATTAGTTTTTCCCTGGGGGTCTAGGGGGCATACCTGGTGGTCCAGTGTAGCTGGTTTTCCTGGTGGTCCTGGGCGGCTTCCCTGGTGGTCCTGGGTAGAATCCGAGGAGGGGCTGTGGTGATATTGAGCCATTGCGCGCCGGGGGTGCGCAGCGGCTCAATATCCTGAGGACGTCATATGACGCCCAGTCAGGATATTGAAACCACTTTGCCGCCATCATTCTGCTATATGGCGGGTGGCAAGTGGTTAAAGACCAAAGTATAAGGTACAACTATCAGATCCCCCCCCTCATGGGCCATTTATAACATTATAGGGGGGGACTCTTGGACAGGTAACCCTCTTGACTTCATTGAGAGATAAATGCCTAAATAATGGGTAAGACTTTGGCCAGCCCTCCTTAGTTACACTATTGGCAGCCCACTGGACAGGTAAGAAGTGTCATAATACAAAGATATAAATACACATTGTACACATTTTAGCACATTTGGACATTCTGCTATTACCTATCAAGATAATAATAGAATACAAAAACCTTAAACAGTACCATTTGAAAGTATACAGGCAGGCCCTTGCACTACATGCTTTGGGGAATTCCTCCATAAATCTGAGCACAAAAGAGATGGGTATAGTGTGTAGGGGTTTGGCAAAGTCAGCAGATAGATGATTGAGGATAGATAGAGAATTCGTATCAGCTGACTTAGCAGTTGGGGGGAGGGGGGGTTAAAAATGATTTGGGGACCCCCCAAAAAAAGCCTCTGGCACTCTGCCTGAATTTAAAGCACAAATCACATTTCAAAAACATTTTAGGGGGTGTTTGGGGTAAAGCACTACTATGGAGCTGATAAAATACATTGTTAAGTGACTACATGAGGTGAATATAGGGCAGGAGACCATGCTGGGGAGGTAAGTGAAGGCAAATAAGTATGAAGGACAAAAAAATAATTACATAAAAATCCAGCATGCATGAGAACAAAGGGGGGACATTCACAGCATATTACAATAATGGTAATTAGAGAATGAGGAAAGAAATACAATATATTATCAAACATTATATACAATAAAATGTGATGTTAAAGGATAAAAATCTTACCTTAATATACTCCTTCTGCAGGACCTGAATGATGGCAATCACCAAGTACCGCAGGGTGGCGATGAGCCTCTGCTCCGGAGTGATGGCTTGCCTCATGCAGGTATCCTGCCTGCTGATATAGGGGGTCAGCAAAGCCAACAAACGGTGAAATACGGGGTCCGTCATTCGGAGAAAGTTCCTGAAATCATCAGGATTATTCTCACGGATCTCACGGAGCAAAGGCATATGACAGAACTGATCACGCTGAAGCAACCAATTCTTGGTCCATGAACTCCTCCCCACCCTGTTCATGGACAGGACTTGTGTCAAGGTAAGGACCCCAACACCAAGCCCCCGCACAGCACGAACTCTACGAGGAGTACGCATACGAAACATGGCTAGAAAACGGTCGGCTGCTCAGAACGAAGAACAGCAAGGCCTGTGAAGAGCGACCTGAAAAACAGTAACGAACGAACAAGAACACAATGCCAAGTCACGCGTAGCTTGCTGCACGCACTGAAGAGGAGATACAAACCCACAAGCACAAACTGAACAGCAGAAAACGATCTGAAAACCACGAGTCTGAAAAAGCGCAAATCATCTCTCATCAAACTTTTACTAACACGAGATTAGCAAAAGGAGCCCAAAGGGTGCCGCGCTTGGTTCTGAACTGCCCTTTTCTAGTCTCGTCGTACGTGGTGTACGTGACCGCGTTCTTGGCGATCGGAAATTCCAACAACTTTGTGTGACCGTGTGTACACAAAACAAGTTTGAGCCAACATCCATCGGAAAAAATCCTAGGATTTTGTTGTCGGAATGTCTGATCAATGTCCGACCGTGTGTATGGGGCATAGCTCTTCATCCTTTTCTAGCCAAACTGCAGGTTGTGATATGTGCTCGGTTCCAGCACCAGATCAAAACCCGCCTTATACACAGATCTATTTCCAACGGAAGGAGACGGCAATGGATAAGTGACGGTAGCTTCGACAGCATTCCCCCCCCTCTGTTCTTATGCCTAACTCAAACCCAACAAGGACAAATTTCAGTATAGCTACACATAATGCTCAGGGACTAAACTCCCCCGGAAATGGAGGAAAGCATTTGAAAACTACCACTTTCTCAAACTCGACATAATTATGCTCCAAGGCCCAATACAACCCCAAATTCCTCCACGCATATTACCCAACATTTTACCTAGCGAATGCAGCAAACAAGACCAAGGGGGTAGCAATCTTATTCTCTAAGCATAGTAAACTCTCCCTGATCGCGGACTACAGAGACCTGGAGGAAAGATTTCTCCTAGTAAAGGAAACTGTGGAGGGACAGTTATACTCCATAGTAAAAGATGTAGGAAACACCACTCCACAATGTCAATAAAAAATATAAGGGATACCATCCGTTTATTTTATTGAAAAATTCACTTGATTAACAGTAAAAAGAACGAGCGCTCTTGAACGTAATATACAAATAATCGGACTACAACACAGTGTAGTACCGTCACACACAATGTAGCAGCGGGTGATGTCCATAACGAAGCTCCTCCCCCCGGGAGTAAACTTTTCAAAAAGTAAACAGATTACTCTTAGATGGTATGCCTTATATTTTTTATTGACATTGTGGAGCGGTCTTTCCTACATCTTCACATATCAGACTGGACGGCTGATTTTTTTTCCCCTGGATGACCGGACCTGTAGGCAGCAGTGATATCTTCCAGAGACACCACCAGCAATTACCATCATCCCCGTGGGGATACATGTGAGTTTGACCCCTGCTTTGCAGAGGTCCACTGAATCTGGTAAGTGCATTTTGATTTTTGGGAGAAGATGTTATATAAGACCGATTCATGTCATTTAAAGCTTATTTAATACGTATTTTTCCCGATGGACATTTGTGAAATCCATCCATCCATCCATCCTTTGATCATTCAATTTTACCTATTGTGCTGCACTTACCCTTCAGTGTTGTATACTCTCCAGGCATATGTGATTACCTGTAGTGTTCAGCTTGCATTATTTTACTTGTGACTGTGTTTGTTCTATTTGTTTGCGCTGATTGCCATCCCCTTTTATACGCCATAGTATCTTACTACGCCCCGAATAAGGGACAGACTAAATTCTTCCAGTCTCTCTTCGAAAACCCTGAACCCCCTCTTGGAGGGCACAGTCATCTTTGGAGGGGATGCAAACATTGCTTTTGACCAGGGGCTAGATAGGACCAAACCCCCTACTGCCCAATTGACCTGACCCACTAAGGCGAGTCTCAAAATAGCTAGACTCCTTAACATACAAGGCCTTGTTGACATTTTGAGGGAACTGAACCCTTCAAAACGAGACTATGCTCACTATTCCTGCCCCCCAGTCCTATGCCAGGATCGACCATATCCTAGTTTCCCCAAGCCTCATTCCATCCGCCCAAAAATTGACCATCAGAGATACAGTCCGGTCAGATCACTCAATGGTAACGTTCTCCCTGCATACCACTCTTACAAGACAACTGAGAATGCACTGGTGACTAAATGAATCTCTCCTTAGTGACCCCATCAAAACTAAAGAAATAGATGACTCCTTAAAGAAATACTTTAACCTGAATGACGTCGATGATATTTCCCCGGAGACTTTGTGGGCAGCCCACAAAGTGACCATTAGAGGCAAAATAATCCAACTGAAGACCCAGATCAAGAGAGTGACAGATGGACATTATCAAATTTGAAAAAAACCTTTGCAACCCTAAAGACTAAACATAAGAAATGTCCAACTAAGGCCTCAATAGAACAGTTAGGTTCTAACCGCTAGGTTAGAGCTCAATCTAGTTCTCACGGCAAAAGCGGAGAAACACATTTGTTTGAGTGGGGCCAAATTCTACTCTAAGAGACAAAATTGGCTCTATAAAGCAAATAGAAATCCATGCTTAGAACAAAACAATAGGCTTGCAGCCTCCCCTACTAAGCCCCTTAATGAGGGCTATAGCCGCGTACACACGAGCGGAATGTCCAACAGAAAAAGTCAGACAGAAGCCTTTCATCATCTATTCCAATAGTGTGTAGGCCTCATCAGACTTTTTTTTTTAGAAAATTCTGACGGACCTAGAAATGGAACATGTTCTAAATATTTACGACGGAACCAATTACTACCGATCGTCTGTATGCTGTTCCGACGGACCAAAAACGATGCATGCTCTGAAGCAAGTAGGAAACAGAAGCTATTGGCTACTGGCTATTGAACTTCCTTTTTCTAGTCCCGTCGTAAGTGTCGTACGTTACCGCGTTTTTGACGGTCAGACTTTGGTTTGACCGTGTGTAGGCAAGATCACTTGAATGGAATTCCGTCGGAGTTCCGTCGGAGATACCTTTGGAGTTTATTCCAACGGCAAAACCGGTCATATGTACATGGCATTAGAAATAATTAGTGACAAAAAGAATGGAGTAATTGGCGCTACCTAAATAATAAAAAGTGAAAGACCCTAAACGCTCTTTATATGATGTGTCTCCACTTCGTGTGGGTAATGTGTATAGGTGTAATATTACCCTAAATAGCAAATCATACCCAAATAAAGTGCATACAGTGGATGAGATACTATTCCCATCATAAGAGTGTTAAATAATATGTGCTGCCTCCACTCAAGGAGTATCTGTGATTAAATACGTATACGTGATAGATACTAGAAAAACTTTCACTTTTTAATACGTAACTGCCAGTTTAACGCCATATAGTTCTGTGTGCGTTACTGCCAGTTTAACGCCATATAATTTTGCGTGTGTTACTGCCAGTTTAACATGCGATATACCCCTGTACTGGTAAGTGGAGTTGGTAAGTGGGGACCCATGAGGGGGAGCCCGAAAGTCATCTGGAGATCTCTTTATTTATAAGCATTGGTCACTTTGGAATTTTTTCATTCAAATACTTTTTTTCTTTTAATATATATTTTATTGATATATATATTTGTTTCAGCACTTATAAACATTTGGACTGGCGATCTACACTCTGTGATTTTTTGTTTTGGTTTATATGAACTCATGGTTATTGCCATTGCACTTTATATTTATAGTTTTTCTAGTATCTATCACGTATACGTATTTCATCACAGGTACTCCTTGAGTGGAGGCAGCACATATTATTTAACACTGTTGTCACTTTTATGATGGGAATAGTATCTCATCCACTGTATGCACTTTATTTGGGTATGGTTTGCTATTAAGGGTAGTATTACACCTATACACATTACCCACATGAAGTGGAGACACATCATATAAAGAGCGTTTTGGGTCTTTTAATATTTAGGTAGCGCCAAATACCCCAAAATTGGCTCTATGTTAGCCTCTAAACTTTTACCTCAGTATCGCGCCCACACCCTCCTCAAAATTAGGATAGCAGGACAACCCCCTACAGTGAATCCAAACAAAATACTCAAAGCCTTCCATGTCTTTTACACTAAACTCTACAGCACAGCCTCCACAGACAAGGGCTCAATAATATCTAACTTTCTGAAGGACCTTCCCTTACCGACCCTATCTACCGAACACAAAAATTTGTTAAAGGTAGCCTTTTCAGTTGAGGAGATATTGGAGGTCATAAAAGACCTTAAGAAGGGTTCAGCTCCTGGACCTGATGGTCTTTCAGTGCCCTATTACAAGACCTTTGCTGGTACTCTTGCCCCCTACTTGGCAAAAATTTTCAACGCAAAAACCCTAGGCTCTCCCTTAGACCCTCAAGTCAACACTGCCTACATAACAGTAATACCCAAACCAGTAAAAAATAATAGGAAGAAGTGAGGAACTATAGACCCATCTCCCTCATAAACAATGACCTAAAGATTCTAACAAAAATTCTTGCCAATCGCCTAGCTTCCTTCATTAGTCAGTACGTTCACAAGGACCAAGTGGGATTTATCCCAGACAGACAGGGGCCAGACCAAATTAGGAGGGCAATAGACATCATTTCCCTGCTACAATCTAGCTGGGATAAGGGCCCCAAACAAGAAGGAATGCTGCTATCCCTTGATTTACATAAGGCTTTTGACTCAGTCACCTGGCCTTATATTTTCACCCTCATTGAATGCTGGGAATTTGGCAAGTGCTTCATGGGGGTTCTCCACTCCCTCTACTCCTCCCTGAAAGCTCTGATACACCTCCGGGGACATTACTCAAAACCCTTTAGTATAGCTAGAGGCACTAGACAGGGCTGCCCACTGTCCCCCTTAATTATTGCTATTGCAATTGAGTCCTTGGCGATCGCAATATGCTCCAACCCCAACATCCAAGGGGTAACTTGTGGCTCCCAAACCCATAAATGTGGCTTATTCACCGACGATATGCTGCTATTTATTACTTCACCGATCACAACCCTTCCCAATCTCTGCAAACTATTTAATGAATTTACAGCTGTCTCGGGCCTCTGGGTAAACTGCTCTAAATCCCATGCTCTAAACACTTCTCTTAAACCAGAAACAGTTACAGCATTGAAAAGGTCTTTCGAGTTTAAGTGGAGCGACTCCTCTATTAAGTACTCGGGGATCACTCTCACTGCCAAAATAGAAAACTTGTACTCGTCAAACTTCCCTCCTATGTACCAGAAGCTAGAGTCTGACCTGAAAAACTGGGCTAAGGGGGAGCTATCCTGGCTAGGTAGAATACACTCCATAAAAATGACGCTCCTCCCCAGACTGCTTTACCTATTCAGATCCCTCCCAATCAACATAAGATCATTTTGAAATCTTTCCAAAGGAAAGTCACTAAATTCATCTGGGATTCAGGCCACAGGATACCCCAAAAAACCCTATTCCAAACTAGGACATGGGATGGGTTTGGTCTACCATGCCTGTTCTGGTATTTTCAAGCAGCAAGAATAGCTCAAATATCTGACAGGCAGCCCCCACTTACGCCTTAGATTATCTCCTATGGGTCCCCAAGGATCATCCCCAATATTATCGCCCATCCTATCACAAATCCTGACTCTCTGGGACAAAATGAGATCTGAGACCTCACTGACCTCTGAATGTCGCCCCCTTGCACATGTCTTTCACAATCCAGACTTTATCCCAGGTCAAGACATTAAATCCTTTAAATGGTGGCTGGACAAGGGGTTGTATCGCATTGGCCATTTCTTCTTTTCCTCAGGGCCAATTTCCCAGAGCTACTGTGCTCAGAAGCTTGAAATTCGGACCTTGGAGCAATACAGATTTCAACAAATACAACAATTTCTCCATAAGATCTGGATGGGGAAACCTGCCCCTCCCAGAATCACACCTTACGAACTGTGGTGTGGACAGGCCACGAATCAGAGGGGTGGAATTTCCATCATCTACCAGTCGCTTGCTCACTCATCTTATGCTGGCTTGGGAAAATGACCTCCAAATTTTATGGGGTTTAGAGATGTGGCAGACCTCCTTTTTATAGATCCTTCAAGGGGATTAGGAACATCTCCTTAATTGAATCTAGCCTTAAAGTGAAGGCCAGATGATACCCCCTCAAAGCTGGCTACCATTTTTCCCACAGCAAACCCTCAGTGTTATTGTGGCTGCCAACTCATAGGCTCCATGGCCTACATTTGGTGGGAGTGTCCCAGATTTAGGTCGTTCTGGAACAGGATGTTTGCCTTGATCCAAAAAGTGACAAGTTACCAGCTCCCAAAAACCCCAGCCATCGCTCTCCTGAATTTGAGCCTTCCAAATATTTCCAAAGCCAACCGCAAATTGATCCATTTTATGCTGCTAGGGGCCAAGCTGACCATAGCCAAAGCATAGAAATAACTTAAGGTCTTGTAGAGCTGCACAATTAATCGTCAAGAATCGTTATCGCGATCTTGACTAAAGTGTTTCACAATTCTTTCTATGCAAAGAATTCTCTCTGCTCTTCTGAAGCCACAGCCTTCAAAAGAAAGGAAGAGAAAAACTGGGCAGTCTGCCAAGATTCAAAACATTCTTTATCAGTTGAACATAAGTTTAAAGATTGTAACAATTTGTCAATAGAATAGACTTTGTGTGTAAGTGAAAAAAGTTTAACCACTTAAACACTAAACCTTTTTGTTGGTTTCAAGTTAAAATCATTTTTTTTTTGCTAGAAAATTACTTGGAACCCTCAAACATTATATATATTTTTTTAAGTAGACACCCTAGAGAATAAAATGGTGGTTGTTGCAATATTTTATGTCACACTGTATTTGCGCAGTGGTCTTTCAAATGCAATGACTTTAATGAATTAAAAAAAAAAATAACCAGTAAAGTTAGCCCTTTTTTTTGTATAATGTGAAAGATTTTACGTCGCGAGAATCGTAAGCGAATCCTGATCCTGTTTTTCTGCGAAAAAAAAATTGTGATTCTCATTTTGGCCAGAATTGTACAGCTCTACTTCTTAGCAACCAAACGTAAGATCTCGTGGATTATGTCCCAGGATAAATTGGCTAGTATCTTAACGGATATGGTTTCATCATTGGAAACTATCTGTGAACCTTGGACCTTGCATGTAGGCATCTCTTTCATACTTGGAATCCAGGTCTAACAAATAGTTGCTATCTTTAGTGAATACCTTCCTTCCTGTTGATTGGCTCTTCCTCTTTCTCCTCTTCTCATGACCAACTTTTCTCCTCTTTCTCTCCCTTTTCTCCTGCACTATAGTCTGTCCTAACATACAAAGTGAAATCACGGGTTTGTTACCTTAATGAAAGTATGACAAGCGGTCCTTTTCACTAGGCTCAAAGGTTTGGTTCTATTGCTTATCTACCCTCCACAAGGCTCATGGAATGTTGGGGTAGGCTTCTGGGCACAGTAAGTTCCCATATGGGGTGCTGGGAGTGCTTCCCCCAAAGATCCCGCTACACTAACCAAAATGCGAGAGGGCTTGTCAGGGATTATGATGCCAAACCATGGTTGATTGTCTTACTCAACCCAAATATGCCAAGTTAAAATGGCAGTGAAGAATATAAGATAAGACATAGTCTAAAAACAGGAATATACAATAGCAAAAATAAAACATAATAAATGCTATGCATAGGAAATACATACTGTCTGGGGGCAGGAGGCGGAGCCTAGCGGAGCAGACATGCATTGTTAGAGCTCCACACCGCTGAGGAGAGAAGAGAAGGACAAAGCGGAGCCTGCAGGCTCAAAAGGTATCCATTTGAACCTTTTTGCCCCAGGAAACAAACTGTGAAAGTTTGGGCAGGAAATATGGTACTGGGAGGAAACCGTGGCAGCAATAAAAATCACCTCACAAAGAGCTCACAGGCACTCACTGCAGCTGAAGCAGCTCCAGTCACCTCACCAGATACAGCATCAGGGCGCTCTCACAGACAGAAAATGTCACAGCAAGACTCTCAATTTGAGTCAGATACAGAACAAATCCTCTCACAAACTTCTCCACAAGCCTCCTCAGTATCCCCAGTAATATTATTACAATTTGAAAAGATGCTTCATAAGGCTTTAAAACAAACCTCAGACCAAATAACAAAAAGCCTAACCAAAGAAATAAGAGAGCTGGGAAACCGCACCGCAGCCTTAGAAATAAAAATGGATGAAATTGAAATTACAACCCAAGAAAATATAACAGAATTGGAACAATTAAAAAAAGAGAATTTAATACTTCAAACTAAGCTCGAAGATTACGAAAATAGAGCCAGACGTTCAAACTTGCGCATAAGGGGAATACCTGAAACTGTGACAGACCTGCAATCTACTATTACTGCTCTATTACAAGAACTAAAGCCAGATATCCCTATTGAACGTTTAGAACTGGACAGAGTACACAGAGCCCTCACAGCCAAAAAGAAAGATGGACCCCCACGTGATATAATCACAAAATTTCATTATTACAGAACGAAAGAACAAATACTAATTGCTGCAAGAGAAAAAAAGGAACTTAATTTTCAAGGACACAATTATCAAATTTTTGCTGACCTATCCCAACTTACTATTACTAAAAGACGATCCATGAAACCCCAATTAATGGAACTGCAACGCCACAACATTATGTATCAATGGGGCTTCCCCTTTTCAGTCAGATTTAACTACCAAGGTACAATTTACAGAAGCAGATCAGCAGATGAACTACAACAAACCCTTTTAAAATTAAATCTGACAGAACCCACAAGCAGCAACTCTCCCACACGCAGAAGAATGGCGTCATCTTCACCTTCAGGCAGCACCCAGAAAATTTCAGAACAAAATGGGAATCATCATTCTCACAAAAGAGGCCGTTATGCCACATCATCCATGGACCAAGAAGATTCAATGGACTGACATCCTAATTCCTGATATCTCTTCATTTATTATACTAAGAGATGGTTCTCTATAAAAAAACCTATATTTATAACTGAATGTAACTGCATTCTGATAGTCACACACTGTGTGGGATCATGTTACATTCCAGTTATATTTCTTATTACTTCTGATTCATATAGCCTTAGAATATATAAGTGAAATAAGGAAATTCTTGTTCAGTTATATATTATCAGGTAATAACAATAGATTTATTACTTTTTAGGACAAATATGTTCAATATGCCAGAAGTAATGGAAGCTTTTTCTTTCTTTTCTTAAAACAAATATATTATTACCTAACTAGTTCCAAGAATTATGTTTTTGTTTATTCTAATCTGAAGCAATACAACCTCAATTTTATGAGTTAACATATCTAAACAGTTACATATGAATAAAATATGTAATTGTTTACACTAAAAGGGTTAAAATCCCAAAATAATTCAAACTATCTTCATCAATACCAAAGTTATTAACAGTACCTTTCTAACTGAATTATTTAGCCTAGGGCAAGACTAACCATATACAACCACCCTGGAATAAATAATTTCAACAAAAACTATATTCTGCACTCCAATTAATGAAACATCATTTTGATGTCTTTTGACATAGCACTTCTCTCCTGTAAGCGGAAGATCCGTGTACCCCCATTAGCCCTCCTCATTCTCCCAACCATATTATGTGGGAGTGTGACGAAGGCACTTATTCCCCTGGGAGAGATATTTATTCTCTTTCACGGGTAAATTGTGATTACTTGCAAAAAATAATTTATACAATGTATCATCTAATCTCATATGTTTTTTGTTTACTCTTTACTCCAGAATTCACTGGTTTCTTTTCTATCTATTCATCTCTTCAGTCCACACAGGTTGATCTGCGCAGTCAGCTCTGCATAACAAAAAGTAAGTCAAAACTATTTGATCTGTTGCCATGGCACCACTGAATATACTTTCCCTGAATGTTCAGTGAATAAATGTCCCTCAAAAAAGGACCAAAGCCTTCCGTACTTTCCATAACAAGAAGGCTCACATAGTATGCCTCCAAGAAACACACTTCACCAAAGATTCTACTCCAAAATATATTTCTCCTTTTTATCAACAAATTTACACGGCTTCTGCCTGTACCAAGCAAAGGGGAACTCTAATTGCATTTCACCGATCCACACCATTCACCTTATCATCAGAAATTAAAGACCCAGAAGGTAGATACCTGATACTCATGGGTTATATAATGGATACAGCAATCACGGTGATTTCCTACTACGCTCCTAACAAACAACCTACACCATTCCTCTCACATATATTACAAGTGATTAATACACACAAAATAGGAACAGTGATAATGTGTGGGGATTCAAACCAGGTCCTCCTCCCATTTCTAGATAAATCACCTTTTACACCATCCAAAATAACCTCTAGATTACCTTTTTCTCAACTTCTTTCCAAATACAATCTGGTAGATTCATGGAGAGAAAGTAACCCAATGAAAAAGAAATTCACTTATTTCTCGCACCCTCATCAAACCTTCACCAGAATAGATCATATTTTTCTAACAATAGGAATGATACCAGAAATTATTGCATCAGATATAATTCCGATTCCGTGGTCTGACCATAATGCAGTATACACTACTATAGCCTCAGCCATACCAAAAGCGCATGACCCAACGTGGTACTTACCGGACATAATGCTCAAACACCCACTACATCAGATGGCCATTGAACAAGCTTTAAAGGAATACATATCAATTAATAATACAACAGACATCTCCCCAATAACACTGTGGGAAGCTCATAAGCCTGTCTTGCGTGGTACAATACAAAGACAAATGGCACTATTTAAACGGGAACGCAAAAATCTAGCAAAAAAACTAGAACTCAATTTTAATGCAGCCTACAAATCATTTCAAGATAATCCATCTCAGAGTACAAAATCTCATCTGGAAAAATCTAGATTGGAATACGATCTATTTCTCACTGAGTCAGTTGATAAATCCCTCAAACGCTCCAAACACAATTTCTACATAAATACAAACAAACCAGGTACATATTTGGCTCGGGCATTAAATTCAACTAACAAATCTTTCAAACCAATACGTTTGAAATTATCAAAAAATGTTTACACTTGTAATCCAATTAAAATAGTCCATAAATTTCACTCACATCTCGCAACTTTATACAAGACAAACAATGAATTTAATCCTACAGAAACTGAATCCTTCTTCTCAAAAATAAACTTACCTGAGTTATCTCAAAATCAAAAAAGCAGTTTGGATGAGCCTATAACTATAGATGAAGTTGCTAACGCCATAAAAGACCTAAAACTTAACAAAAGACCAGGCCCAGACGGCTACTCGGCTTTATACTATAAAACATTCTCAGAAATACTCTCTCCCATTCTCACTGAAACTTTTAACAAACTTCTAGATGGACATTCTTTTCGGCAATAAACACTAATGGCAATTGTTTGTATGATCCCAAAACCCCTTTCTGATGATACTTCCTGTGTGAATTATCGGCCTATCTCTCTGTTAAACCTCGATATTAAATTATTAGCAAAAATAATAGCAAAACGCCTCAATAGCATTATAGGAAAATTAATACATAGAGATCAAGTAGGCTTCATGCCAAATAGACAGGCAGGCGATAATATACGCAGGGCAGTGTTATTGACACATATTGCGAAAAAACAGAAAATCCCTTTATGTTTTCTATCTCTCGATATTAAGAGGGCATTTGACACAGTATCCTGGCAATATATGCAATATTCATTACAAAAATGGGGTTTTGGACCCCACTTTTTAACATGGATCAAAGCATTATATAATAAACCCAAAGCCTATATAAAATATGCTGGATACAAATCTGAAGCCTTTAATATCGAAAGAGGTACCCGACAGGGTTGCCCATTATCTCCCTTATTATTTGCCCTTATACTCGAACCCATGGCCCAATACATCAGAACAAACCAAACTATAACTGGCATTGAAGTAGGAGGTATTACACACAAATTATGTATATTTGCAGACGATATATTACTTTTTCTATCATCACCACAGGTCTCTGGTCCTAACTTAATACCAGCTCTTGATGGATTTGCAGCCCTATCCGGCCTTATGATTAATCCTAAGAAATGCCTAGTGCTTAATATTTCACTCACAAACATGGAATTGATCCCGGCTAGGGCTGCACTCCCATTCACATGGGTAGAAAAATCAATCCTATATCTTGGAATTCATTTAACAGCATCTCATTCTGACTTATTCTCAACCAATTATCCTCCTGTATTAAGACAGATCACAAATCTAATAAAGCAATGGTCGCAACTTCCTTTATCCTGGATAGAGAAGATTAATGCAATCAAAATGACTATTCTACCCAAATTGCTTTATCTATTCAGAGTCCTCCCTATTCCAATTCCTCCCTATTTTTTGAGAATAGTACAAAAAAGAGCAACTTCGTTTATATGGGGCTCTTCTAAACCACGTATACCTATACACACACTACATCTTCCCAAAAATAAAGGAGGCCTGGGATACCCTAATTTTACTAACTACTACAGAGCAGCACATTTGGCCAGTCTGTCCAAATACCATGCAAAACAAGAAATCCCATTATGGGTATTTATAGAGGCTTCAGAAAATGACCCTCTATTAATATCAAATTTTATATGGCTTGATCCTAAAGACCGCTTTAAAATTCATAATCCCATAACTAAACACTTCTTATCTCTCTGGGATAAACTAAAAACCAAATATCAGTTACAATCTCCACACAATCCTCTCCTTTCTTTTATCAGAAATCCGGCCTTTTATCCGGCATGGATCTACCCAAATTCTTTTAAAGCTTGGACAACATCAGGCATTCAGACACTAAATGACTTCATAGCATCTAAATCATTCCTTTTATTCTCATCGCTTAGAGAAAAATATGATCTACCAAACTCTGAGATATTTAGATATCTCCAAATCAAAAATTTCTATACACCATTCCTAAAGGGGGATACACCATTATCCCAATTATCCATTTTTGAATCAATCTGTACAAAAGATCCATTTGCTAAAGGTACAATTTCATCACTTTATAATCAATTACATGGAGTAGCAAATCTTAATAGACCCTCTTACGTTCAGAGGTGGGAGGAGGACCTGGGACGAACTTTAGAAGACACGGACTGGTCTAACATATGGCTCACATCTAAGTCATCTTCACCCAACATCTTAGCACTGGAGACAAATTATAAAGTCCTAACTCGCTGGTACCTTGTACCCGCTAGAGTGGCAAAATATTCACCTAATACCTCAGCTCTTTGTTTTCGAGGATGCCCAGAAATAGGCACATATTTACACATATGGTGGACGTGCCCAGTAATCCAAACCTTCTGGAAGGAAGTCTTCGTGATTGCATCTAAAACATTTAAAAAAATAATACAACCAGATCCATATTTAACTTTACTTAATCTAAAACCGGAATGGTTAACACTCTCTCAATTCAAACTTATGATCCAACTAATAACGGCTGCAAAACAAACAGTGGCCAAGGCATGGAAATCTCCTACATTGGTACTAGCACCCTTGGATAAAACAACAGTTCCTGTCAAATTTCAATGACTCTGTCCTGTTGCCATGGTAACAGATTAAATGATTTACAGAGACACCCATTCTAAGGCTTCAAAGAGAACTAAAAAGAATAATAAACTGACGAGCGGGACAACCTTGTGGACCATACCTCTACCTTTCAACCCTTTTTCTTCTTTCTCTTTCCTTTTCTCCACCTTACGATTAAAGCTCATTATCAGAATTTATTTGACCTATATACACTCTACTTGTAAAAAATATGTATAGTAGGTATAAATCATTTAAATACCTACAAAAGTAACTAAGGAAATGATATATATCTTTAATTTAGGTTTACGTGAACCCAATGTTTAATATTTGAAATTTCATGATATTTACCTATATAAACCCTACTGTAAAACAATGAGCTTACTTTATAGATCCTTGTAAACTTACTTTATGTATCTTTATAACATTGTATACTCAATAAACTTCTTTTGACAAGGAAATACATACTGTCTATTACAAAAGCATAAGTGAGTTTTCTCACATGGAACATAAGAGAAAACTGACTAGAGGCTTGGATGACTATTTATGGGCCAATATGTATTCTTCTACATTTTTTTGGTAAGAAAAAAAAATTGCAATAAGCGTATATTGATTGGTTTGCGCAAAAGTTATAGTGTTTACAAAATAGGGGATAGATTTATGGCATGTTTATTATTATTATTTTTTACTAGTATTGGCAGCAATCTGCAATTTTTATCAGGACTACGACATTGCGGCGGACAGATCAGACACTTTTGACACTTTTTTGGGACCAGCAATCAGAGCTAAAAATAGCCATTGATTACTGTATAAATGTCACTGGCAGGGAAGGGGTTAACACTAGGGGGCGATCAAGGGGTCCTTGAGCGTGTTCTAACTGTAGGGGGAATGGGACCTACTAGGGGAGGAGAGAGATCGGTGTTCATACTTAGTATGAACACACGATCTCTCTCCTCTCCCCTGAGAGAGCCAGGATTTGTGTGTTTACACACACAGATCCCTGTTCTCACTCTGTCACAAGCGATCCTGGGTGCCCGGCGGTCATCACGCCTGCCGGGCATGCGCATCAGCTCCGGGAGCACGCAGCGGGCGCGTGTGCCTCTGGCGGCGCACGCGTGACTGCTGTGACGTCTTAAGGAGCGGCGTACATCTACGGCAATTTGCCCAGCCGAGCCAACCTGCTGCAGTATAACTGCGGCGGCTGGCCAGCTAGTGGTTAAAAAAAATCAACAAACATCATAAACAGAGTTATAGAAAGGAGGAGGGTGAGGCCCTCAGAGAGCACAGGTCAAAGCTGAGGGAACAAAAAGATAAATATAGATATTATCAAAATGGAATCTGTTCAATTGAATTTTAAAATTTTTAACTTGCTCAGGGAGTTGGTCAGGTTGGCTTTGGAATATCACTCAGTATATTGAAAAGAGGCAGCTAAAAATGATATTTCAGATGAAGAGAAGGTATGTTCAATAAATGATTTCCATCTAGTAAAGAAGTGTTTGGTGGGGGGCAGAATTCTGAATTTCCGCATCCAGTTTCTCTTTGTAAAAGAACCATTGTGGGATCCTTTTTACATTTTTTGCAGTGATGGTAGGCAAGCAAGAGACTGTTCAAACTTTCAGGATATTTTTGTGGGCTGCCAATAAACAAATCTGTGCCCATTAAGGGATCCTGACTCTAGAGTATTGCTGTTATGGCAGTCCACTTTTATTATAGTTGAATAATAATAAATAAGTGTCAGGGCTGGGCTCAGCCCTTCCTTCTCTGAGCTGGCCACTCAGCTGTCGGCTAATTGCCAGCTCCTTTCTCTCCACAGTGACTCAGCTGTTGATGATCTGCTTGTCAGTCCTGGCTACTTAAAGCTGTCCAGCTCACTTCATCTCTGCCTTCGCCTTTGGTCACATCTCAGAGACTTTCTCCTGCGTTCCTGTTGAAGACTTGCTCGGCTGACGTCCCTTCTGGCTACTGATCCTGATTGCTGTACTACTACGTTGATCTCTGGCTCTCTGACATTGGCATTGGCTGTCTACCCGATCTGGTTAATGAACTCTGGCTATGTATTGGCTATGCTTACTCTGTTTACCTTTTTATTATTATTAAACAAGTGTGATTAACTATACTTCTGTCTCGGTCTGATTCATGGTTTCTGACAGTAGGCGAAGGCCATGAATTCAGAAGATGCAGTCAGTCCACTTGTTTGTATTTTTTCCAGATTGGATGACCAGGATCACCGCATGGATCAGTTTGTCTTGGCATTACAAACGCTCTTGAGTTGCACGGCTCACCTGCAATCTTCCACTATGGCTGCTCTGTATTGCAGGCCGTCCCTGCTGCTGCTCCAGTCTCTGTGCAGGTATTACCTCTATAAGAGGCATGTCTGGTTCCACTCCGCTTCCCCAGTGATTTGGGGGTGATCCAGTTCAATGCAGAGGGTTTCTCAACCAGGTTGAGATATACATTGAGATGCTGCCCCAGGCGTTTTCCACGGACAGAAGCAAAGTAGGTTTCATGATATCTTTGCTTTCTGAGAGAGCCTTGGCCTGGGCAAACCCTTTATGGGAAACGCAAAAACCCATGGTCTTAAGTTACCCAGAATTTGTGGGTCCCTTCAAAAGAGTATTTGACGTTCCCGCACGCTCCACATCTGCTGCCAAGAGCCTCGTGTCCATCAAACAGAGTACGAGAACTTTTGCCAATTATGCCATTGAATTCCGAACTCTGGCAGCAGAGGTTGCTTGGAACAATGAGGCCCTTGTGGCTGCCTTCTCTCATGATCTCTCGGATAACATCAAGGATGAGATAGCAGCCCCAGAAATACCCACTGAGCTGGAGAGGTTGATCACATTTGCCATCCTCATTGACTCCAGACTCAGAGAAAGACTCTTTTAAGAAGCGCTAGCGCAAGCCTCCTGTATATTTGTCTCTGAGCATTGCAGTCCTACCCTTGCCTCCCTCACCTGCCATGCCTCCTGGTACTGAGTCGGCCTGTGAAGATGAACCCATGCACTTGGGCTTTACGCATCTCTCTGCAGATGAGAGAGCCCTTAGGAGGAGTGAGGGATTGTGCCTTTATTGTGGCCAGGCTGGTCACTTTTTGAAATCTTGTCCTACCCGTCCTGGGAACACCCGAACCTTGAGGTCCTGTCATGGACAGACCTTAGGTGGTGTTGTGTCATCCTCAGTTATCCAGAAGGATAAGCCCCTGGTTTCGGTTACCCTGTCTTGGGCTGAGTATCACCCCGGTACCAAAAAAAACCCAACATGGCTTTGGAAAATTTAAACAACTTTTGCCTCATATCTAACTTACCCTTTCTTGCCAAGATTGTCGAGCAGGTTATGATATCTTAGTTACATAACCACCTGACTCCAAATAACTTATTTGAACCGCTCCAATCTGGTTTTGGGCAACTGCACAGCACTGAAATCGCCCTGGTCAAAGTCACTAACAACCTTCTGTAAGCTTCTGATTCCGACTCACTAATTGTTCTTATTCTACTGGATCTTAGTTGTGCCCTTGATTTTGTAGACCACAATGTTTTACTCTCTTGCCTTGAAACCTTTTTTGGAGTCTCAGAATTGGCACTTTAATGGATTAAGTCATACCTTACTGATCACTTCACTTTGTTTCTCTTGGAGGATTCCACTCTTAGTTACATAGTTAGTCAGGTTGAAAAAAGACACAAGTCCATCCAGTTCAACCTTAAAAACAATAAATAAATAAAATAAAAAATATCGTACAATCCAATATACCCAATTTTTATACCCACAGTTGATCCAGAGAAAGGCAAACAACTCCAGCGGAGCATGCTCCAATTTGCTACAGCAGTGGAAAAAATTCCTTCCTGATCCCCCAAGAGGCAATTGGATTTTCCCAGGATCAACTTTACCTATAAATGTTAGTACCCAGTTATATTATGTACATTTAGAAAAGTATCCAGGCCTTTCTTAAAGCAATCTACTGAGCTGGCCAGAACACCCTCTGGCGGGAGTCTATTCTGCATTTCCACAGCTCTTACTGTGAAGAAACCTTTCTGTATTTGGAGATGAAATCTCTTTTCCTTTAGACGTAAAGAGTGCCCCCGTGTCCTCTGGGTTGAACATAAAGAGAATAACTCAGCATCACGTTCACTATATGAACCCCTTATATATTTGAACATGTTGATCATTTCCCCCTTATTCTCCTCTTCTCAAGAGTGAATAAATTAATTTCCTCTAATCTTTCCTCATACCTGAACTCCTCCATGCCTCTTATCAGTTTGATTGCCCTTCTCTGCACTTTCTCCAGTTCTCCAATATCCTTTTTGAGAACTGGTGCCCAAAACTGAACTGCATATTCCAGATGAGGTCTTACTAATGATTTGAACAGGGGCAAAATTATATCTCTCTCTCTGGAGCCCATAGCTCTCTTAATACAAGAAAGGACTTTGCTCGCTTTGGAAACCGCAGCTTGGCATTGCATGCTATTATTGAGCTTATGATCTACCAAAACCCCCAGATCCTTCTCCACCACGGATTCCCCCAGTTGTACTCCCCCTAGCATGTATGGTGCATGCATATTCTTAGCCCCCAAGTGCATAACTTTACATTTCTCAACATTAAACCTCATCTGCCACATAGTCACCCAATTTAAGGACATTATTCCACTGCATAGCTTGGTGTCATCTGCAAAGACAGAAATGTTACTTTTGATCCCAGGCCCAATATCATTTATAAAGATATTAAAAAGTAAGGGTCCCAGCACTGAACCTTGGGGTACACCACTGATAACCTTAGACCATTCAGAGTAAGAATCATTAACCACTACTCCCTGAATTCTGTCCTTTAGCCAGTTTTCTATCCATTTACAAACTGATATTTCCAAGCCTGTAGACTTTACCTTACACATGAGCCGCATGTGGGGAACTGCGTCGAACGCTTTAGCAAAATCCAAGTATACCACATCCACAGCCACCCCTCTGTCCAAGGTTTTACTTACCTCTTCATAAAAAGAAATCAGGTTTGTCTGACAACTTCTGTTTTTCATGAATCCATGCTGTCCGTTGCTTAAAATGTTTTTTTTTTTTTTCAGCAAGAACTAGTCTATGTGGTCTTTTAATAAATGCTCCAGTATCTTCCCGACTATAGAAGTTAAACTAACATATCTATAGTTACCTGGTAAAGACTTTGAATATAGGCACCACGTTCACCCTGCGCCAATCCAGTGGTACTATAACAGTCATTAATGAGTCCCTAAAAATTAGATACAATGGCTTTAAAATTACAGAGCTCAATTCTTTTAGGATCCGTGGGTGGATGCCATCAGGTCCAGGTGCTTTATCCACCTTTATTCTGTCTAAATATTTCTGGACCATATCACTTTTGAGCCATTGTGGATCATTTGGGGCTGTGTCAATACCGCTCCCCTATGCTCTTTTGTATACACAGGGCTGAAGAAAATATTTAATAAATTAGGCTTCTCTTTGTCCCCAGTCACCCACTCTAGATTATTTTGTAAAGGGCCTACATGCTCAGACTTGACCTTTTTACTATTAATATATTTGAAGAATTTTTGGGGGTTTGTCCTACTATCTTTTGCAATCTGTCGCTTGTTTTGAATTTGTTGTTCCCTAGGGCTCAATCTTGGGTCCCTTGCTTTTTAGCAATTACATGTTTTCACTTGGCCAACTACCTAGATCACATGGGCTCAATTATTACTTCTATGCTGACAACATTCAGATTAGGGCTGAAACATCTAATCGATTAATTTCATAACCGATTAGTTGTAGATTAATCGATTACTATTTTCATAATCGATTAATTGGCCAGTAACATAATGGGGTTAAAAAAAACTAACTAAAAACTAAAATGAGCCCTTTATAGTGCAAATAATTGCTACCTGTAAATATTACTTTCACAGTTCTAGAGTAAAAAAAATAATCTCTTACATTAGTGATTATCTGCTTTCTATAAAGGGCTAATTTTAGTTTTTTTTAACCCCATTACATTACTAAACGTCTTAGACCTGGTTCACATCTATGTGTTTTTTGGTGCTTTTTGCAGAAATGCACTACAGTTCATTTACATGGTTTCCTATGGGACACGTTCACATGTAAGCTTTTTTCAGCCGCTGTGTATTTGGAGAGGGTCAGGGACTTTTTTCTAATGCAAAACGGTGCTTTTTTGGTTCAATATACTTCAATGGAGAAGCTGCAGAAAAGTATGTAATGTGTTTTTGCACCTATTTGTGTTTTTTAATCTGCCCAACAACAAATTGGCCAAAAGAAATGCAAAATGCACAGCAAAAAGCACTGCAGAAACAGATCAAAAGCAAACTGCATAGGCGTGTACCAAGCCTTATGCTGGCCACATGGATCAATTTTCAGACGAGAATATTCAGATGAAAAATCTTTGTACATTCGCTGAATGAAAGAATGTTGTTTAAAATTTTCACTTGTTTTTAACATTCTGTTTTTAAAACTAATGTAATTTCTGAACAAAAACCACAAACACTGTCTGAAACTTCCTTTGACTAAGAAGTTTTCTATTATTTCCAAATTTTCCGTCACTGTGGTTGAAAATGAACATCAATTTGACCCCACTAACGATTAGAAAATCGAACAAACAATCTTAAAATGACCTTTATTTGAAGGAAGACATTGTTTGTTTTTTCTTTTTCAATGTTTTTATTGAGATTTACATAAGTAAAAACAGAAGAATATAAACATTGGTACATGGGATACTGTCAATATCAATTGACTTATTTTGATAAGTACTGTACATGAATATATTGTGACTTACAATAAGGAGAGAAGAAAAAAAATGTATAAGCAATCTATGTACTATAGACAATAGAAGCCTTGGTTGAGAGCCTCTGATCAATTTGTAGGTCCTATAGATCATGCCTCCAGACCACCCATCCACCCCAAATGGGTTCAAACTGTGGAAGAGTGGAACACTCTTATTGCAGTGTTTGATTGCTATGAACAAACAGTTAGGTAAAATATTACATGCTAATTGTAAGTAGTAAATAATGAGGCGATAATAAAAGAGTATCCCAAAAGTAAGGATTGCATAGTGAAAAGATAGAAAAAGAAAGTAGGATATAGAAAGGATTAGGAGAAAAAGAGCACTACGAGCTATATTATATAAAGATGAACATAAAATGTGCCACCTCATAGTGCTCAACTCTAGTAGATTAGCTATAAAAAAGGAAAAATAGCTAAAAAGAAATAAGGAAAAAGACAAGACAAAGAAAAAAGAGAGTAAGAAGAAGAATCTCTCAAGGTGGTGGCCCGGCTCCCAACACAAACGTGTATTTAGTTGGTAAGAAATCAAGAATCCTAGTAGGGTAACAACACTGACTGGTCAAAATCAGAGGAGAAGTAATGTTTAACCCAGGGTTGCCAAATCTTGCAAAATGTATTAATATTGTTGTCCTCAATGGCTGTCATCTTAGCATTTATGAGAGCTCTATTCATTCTTTGTTTAGCTTCCGCAACTATCAAGGTTTGAGACTTCCAAGTTTGCTTGGCTGCAGTGCTAAGATGGATAAATAGCTGGAATTGAGTACGGGTTAGTGTAGCAGGTTTCAGATTTAGGAGTGCCAAGGCGGGGTCTGGGAGAATAGAGGTTTCCAGAGCTTTAGAGGCCATCACGAAAATATTCTTCCAAAATTCTTGGGCCACCGGGCATTGTAACCATATATGGAAGTGGGTACCTGGTGAAGAAGAGCCCCTAAAGCAGATAATTGGGTATGTTGGGATAAATTTTGCAATTCTAGCTGGTTCTAGGTACCAACATGCTAGACTTAAAAATTTGTTTCCAAAGCAAAGCAATTTGGTGAGGAATTTTTAGTGGCTAACCAAATATTAGACCAGTCATTAGTATCAAACACTCGGTTCATGTCCTGTGCCCATTTATCCATGTAAGAGGGTAATACTTTGTTAGGAATCGCATTAAGTTGTTGATATAAAAGTGAAATTAATCCTCTTACATGTGGTTCACTTTTACAAATACACTGAAATTGTGACATTTGATTAAGTGTTGAGCCTGTACTAAGGAAAAAAGTGTAGACATTTCTAAATTGCAAATAGTGGAAAATTTCAGATCTGGAAAGCCTATAAGTTTCACATAGCACAGGGAATGTATAAATGGTGGTATTAGTGCTTAATTGATATAATCAAATTAAATTTGTAGAAGACCACGCAGAGAATGACTCAGAATTTCCAAGCAGGATAAAAGGCCGGGTTCCTGAGGAATGAAAGAATCTGGTTATGTGGGCATTGAAGGTTACAAGTTCTCCTAAATTTGTCCCAGATAGCCAAGGAATGTTTCGTTATAGGATTAGAAAGATGTGATGTATCTTTAGGCTGGAGCCATAACATATTGGTCACAGAGATGGGGTCGCTGTCAACAGATTCAATAAAAACCCAAAGGGGTGTTTCCACCATTGAATGATATTTAGGAAGGGGTGATATTTGTG
This sequence comes from Lithobates clamitans, assembly GCA_037952925.1. Classification (NCBI taxonomy): domain Eukaryota; kingdom Metazoa; phylum Chordata; class Amphibia; order Anura; family Ranidae; genus Lithobates; species Lithobates clamitans. The sequence continues at coordinate 531,113 of JBBGZY010001621.1, read as the reverse complement.
CAGTGTAGTAGTAGGAAGTGAAATTTGGTAAGCCTAGCCCGCCACTCGACTTTTTGAGGTAAAGCATAGCTTTAGGTATTCAGGGTTTAGTGTTTCCCCAAATTAAAGACATAACTCTACGTTGCGTGAGTCTTAAAAAATATGAAGGTAATGAGATGGGTAGTACCCTAAACAGGTATAAAAATTTCGGCAAAATCAACATTTTTATAGCATCGATCCGTGAAGAGAGGTCCATTGTTTCATAAAGCCTGTAACTTGTTTCAGCAGAGGCAGATAATTAGCTGCAAAAAGATCTTTAATCGAGTTTGTGAGTTGTACTCCTAAATATGGAATTTGATGGGAAACCCAATTGAAAGGTAAGGAGGTTTGGATGTGTCGAAGTTCTGCTTGTGGTAAAGAGATATTTAACACATTCGATTTTGCGGGATTAGCAAAAAGTCCAGAGACTTGGGCAAATGTATCTAAATTATTTAGTAGGTTTGGGGCAGATATGTGAGGATAAGAAAAAAAAATAAGAATATCATCCGCAAAGAGACAACTTGTGTTGATATCCGCCTAATGCAATTCCTTTAACATCAGGATTAGACCTAATTAATTGTGCTAGTGGTTCTATAAGGAGGGCAAAAAGCAATGGGGATAGAGGTCAACCTTGCCTTGTACCACTTTTAATGTCCAACATTACTGATTTAAAACCAGAATATTTAATGTATGCCCTCGGGTTGTCATACAGAGAGGAGATCTGTGACAGACCTAGCTGGGACAGAGGCTGTTGGAGAGGACTGTATGCAAGCCTGTTGCCTTTTGATTATGGGCCCTGGATTTTCAATGGAACAATACTCTTTGTGAGGTGAATGAGAAATCCAGGCTGAACTGTACTAATCGGACTCAGTCGTGTATATATGTATATATTGTATGGGGACTCCTTACTGTAGATTTGTGTCCCTGAAGAGGGAGGGGGGCTTCCTCCAGCAGCCCCCTGCTGATAAGACTGATTCATTCTGTTGGGACACATCCTGTGAGGAGATGCTGGTGTCATCAATTCCAACTACCTGTGTTTATGTTAATTGAATGAGCTGATGACATTGTACTCTATACAATGTAGGAGACGGGACGACTCCTATTGGAGCTGCTATTGTGAGAAATGTCCTGTGATAATTAACTCAGTCTGGGCAATAGGTCATGTCTCAGTCACCTAGGCTGTATAAAGGATTAGTTAATTAGCTCATGTCAATTATGTTAAATAGGCTACAGTTCTATTGTTAGAGGAGGTTCCAACGGCATATAAAGTCTTGTAATTTTGAGTCTAAATAAACAGTTCTTGGTAGCAACAAGCAAGTGTCGCCTTGTTTTGTGCTCAGAGAGGTTGGGATATCTGTATACAGACTGGGAGGAAGTGGTATATGACGGGAGCACTCAAGCGGAGTGTGGGACGTTCCGTGACAAGATCCATGTCAGAAAATGGTTCCCAAACCCCCATTTTTGGAGCATGTATTGCATATATGGCCAAGTGATAGAATCAAATGCCTTTCTAATGTCTAATGCCCCGTACACACGATCGGACATTGATCAGACATTCCGACAACAAAATCCATTGATTTTTTCTGACGGATGTTGGCTCAAACTCGTTTTGCGTACACACGGTCGCACAAAGTTGACGGAATTTCTGCTTGCGAAGAACGCAATGACGTACACCACGAATGACGAGACTAGAAAAGGCCATTTCAGAACCAAGCGGGGCACCCTTTGGGCTCCTTTTGCTAATCTCGTGTTAGTAAAAGTTTGGTGAGAGACGATTCGCGCTTTTTCAGATTCGTGGTTTTCAGATCAATTTCTGCTGTTCAGTTTGTGCTTGTGGGTTTGTTTCTGCTCTTCAGTGCGTGCAAGCAAGCTACGCGTGACTTTGTCATTGTGTTCTTGTTCGTTCGTTACTGTTTTTCATGTCTCTCTTCACAGGCCTTGCTGTTCTTCAGTGCGTTCTGTTACTTAGTTCTGAGCAGCCGAACGTATACGCAGCCATGTTGCGTATACGTACTCCTCGTAGAGTTCGTGCTGTGCGGGGGCTTGGTGTTGGGGTCCTGACCTTGACACAAGTCCAGTCCATGAACAGGATGGGGAGGAGTTCATGGACCAAGAATTTGTTGCTTCAGCATGACCAGTTCTGTCATATGCCTTTGCTTTGTGAGATCCGTGAGAATAATCTTGATGATTTCAGAAACATTCTCCGGATGACGGACCCCGTATTTCACTGTTTGTTGGCTTTGCTGACCCCCTATAGTAGCAGGCAGGATACCTGCATGAGGCAAGCCATCACTCTGGAGCAGAGGCTGGTCGCCACCCTGCGGTACTTGGCGACGGGAGAAGCCTGCAGGACTTGAAGTTCTCCACAGTCATCTCCCCCCAGGCTCTGGGGATCATTATCCCAGAGACCTGTTCTGCCGTCATTCAGGTCCTGCAGAAGGAGTATATTAAGGTAAGATTTTTATCCTTTAACATCACATTTTATTGTATAGAATGTTTGATAATATATTGTATTTCTTCCCTCATTCCCTAATTACCATGATTGGAATATGCTGTGAATGTCCCTTTTTGTTGTCATGCATGCTGGATTTTTATCTAATTTTTTTTTGGTCCTTCATACATATTTGCCTTCACTTACCTCCCCAGCATGCTCTCCTGCCCCTATATTCACCTCATGTAGTCACTTAACAATGTATTTTATCAGCTCCATAGTAGTGCTTTACCCCAAACACCCCCTAAAATGTTTTGAAATGTGATTTGTGCTTTAAATTCAGGCAGAGTGCCAGAAGCTTTTTTTGGGGGTTCCCCAAATCATTTGGAACCCTCCGTCCCCCCAACCGCTAAGTCAGCTGATACGAATTCTCTATCTATCCTCAATCATCTATCTGCTGACTTTGCCAAACCCCTACACACTATACCCATCTCTTTAGTGGTCAGATTTATGGATTTATTCCCCAAAGCATGTAGTGCAGGGATGTCCAAACTACGGCCCTCCAGCTGTTGCGGAACTACACTTCCCATGAGGCATTGCAAAACTCTGACATTCACAGACATGACTAGGAATGATGGGAGTTGTAGTTCCTTAACAACTGGAGGGCCATAGTTTGGACACCACTGATGTAGTGCAAGGGCCTGCCTGAATACTTTCAAATGGTACTGTTTAAAGTTTTTGTATACTATTATTATCTTGATAGGTAATAGAAGAATTTCCAAATGTGCTCAAATGTGTACAGTGTGTATTTATATCTTTGTATTATGACACTTCTTACCTGTCCAGTGAGCTGTCAGTAGTGTAACTAAGGAGGGGCTGGCCAAAGTAATACCCATTATTTAGGCATTCATCTCTCTAAGAAGTAGAGAGGGTTACCTGTCCAAGAGCCCCCCCTATAATGTTAGAAATGGCCCATGAGAGGGTGGGGGGAGGGGGAATATGATAGGCGTACCTTTATACTTTGGTCTTTCAAAACTTCCTCCAAAAAATGTTATCTTGATGTTGGCCAAGAATGTTTGTGTGTAATCTGCTTTCTCTGTTTATGTGCAAAATGACTAATTTTTTTTTTGTTTTGACTCCACAGTTTCCTTCCACGCCACAGGAATGGCAGACTGTGGCCTCCCACTTTGCCCAGCTGTGGGACTTTCCTAACTGCGGAGGGGCAATTGATGGGAAACACGTCCACATTGTCCCACCACCCAACTCGGGGTTGTACTATTACAACTACAAGGGGTTCAATAGTATTGTGATGTTGGCGGTGGTGTCGGCTACTTATGAGTTCCTGTATGTGGACGTTGGGAAGAATGCCGGATGTCCGATGGTGGAGTCATCGCCCAGACCAAGTTCTACAGGCGTCTCCAGAATGGCAGCTTGGACTTGCCACCTCCAGAAGACAATGTGGAAGGACTCCCATTCATCTTCGTTGCGGATGAAGCATTTACGCTGGGGGACCATCTTATGCGGCCATTCCCGATGAGGACCCTCACCCCGGACCAGAGGGTTTTTAATTACTGGCTGGTCAGAGCCAGAAGAGTGGTGGAGAACACGTTTGTAATCATGGCCAGCCTATTTCTTACACCCATACACCGCCTATTTCTTACACCCATACATATGGCAGAGTACAAACTGAATCACATTATCCTGGCGTGCTGTGTTCTACACAACTTTTTATGGCAACATTCTGCCAACTATGCTGGCTCAGTTGGGCCTGAGGCCGGACTCCCAAATGGACCAACCCTGACAGCGCTTGAAAGTGGCCGTCCTGGCTTGCCCCACCTGAGTGCCCGTGATGTCTGGCTAAGATACCTTGAATTCTTTGTGGGTAGGGGGGCTATCAATATGCCAGACAATGTCTAAAACCTTTTTCAAATAAGAAAAAAAAAATAATCAAATCTTTGGTGACATTTACTGCTTGTGTTTGTTTTAGCTGACCCTGACAGAAATGTGGTGAGTCCTGAAAATGGCGTGATTGTGTAACCTTACAAAGCACTGTTGGGTGTTATTTACTAAAGGCAAAGACACTTTGCACTACAAGTGTACTTGAAACTGCGAGAATGAGAAATGAGAGTAAGGTATGTATAATATGCCAACATCCTAAAAACTGGAACAAAAAGGAACTGTGCACTGTAGGTACACCGAGGTCGCCCTTAGAGGATTTTTACTGGCAAAAAGTAAATGTATAATATCAAGAGTATTTTGTATAAAAATGCACTACAGTGCCAACTTTATTAAACATCTAGAAAAATATATATAAAAAAAGGGTAACAATGCAAATACAATTATACAACGTGTGAATACCAACATAATATACACATCCAATTGTATACAGTAGATATGACACCCCTGTGCCTACAGCCCGCAGCCTAAGAGTAATAGGTCAAGCGGATGAAGTGTACAGCACGTGACCCGACATGTTTCGGAAATAGGTATGTATTACTCCTTCATCAAGGGATTTACAATTGGGTGATCAAATCTCTATCTGCAATAGAAATTTTTAGAAATAGTAAAGTGATATTGTCATGATTATATGCGACTACTGATAAGATTTTGTAATTGTAAAAAGTGGTACAAAAGAACCCAAAAGGGCTAAAAGACTAGTCATACTTACATCAATCTGATTCATAAAGACAAACAGGTGATGACAAAACAAAAATTGAACACCAGAGGTGGAGCAGGCTGGCTTATGAGGTCCACATAATGTGAGATGGGCATCCACAGGTGTAGGACCTAGCGCTGCAACACTTCCACAAGAGACGCCTCATTTAGGTCTGTGTGATTAAGATATTGAACCATGAGCACAGAGAGCGCATGAATTAAGCCCATATGCAGCTAGGAGAAGCAACCATCACTGAGCTGCAATAGAAGAGCATGTGGGATAAAGTTCTCCCACTGCCCTAATGTATGTAAAGTATATAAGTTGCTTGAAATTACCTTGTGATTTTTCTGATAATCTCCTGAGACACAGACCTCCGGGCAGCAGTTCAAAACTGACAGATGCTCTGGGAGTGTCTGTGTCTCATATGGTACAGCTGATTAGGCATCAGCCAATCAGTGTCCTCTCCACAGAATCAACTGCATGACAATCAGCTGTGTGTGGAGCTCAGGGCGTCCCCCTGAAGCGCGCAGCGTAGCCACGCCCTGAGGGGCGTGATGACATCACACGTTGCAACGTCACCAGTGGGCATACGATCCCCATGCAGCAAGAAAGCAAGCATGGGGCCACGTCAAAGAGCTCCTCCACGTGCAAAGGCACAAGGGACAGGCACAATAATACCGCCCCCCCCAGCCATGCAGGTGTGGAGCTTACTCGCCGGGTGTCAGTGAGCACGCGAGCGGTCCGCATCCAGCAGATTGCGCCATATTGTGGACAGAATGGAAAATGCATTAAGCCAGCCTGCTGTACAAATATATGAAAAATAAAAAAATATTATATTAAATGGCAAAAAAACAGAGAACAAAAAGGAAGAAAAGGGAAGGGGGAGTGAAAGAGAGAGGAAAAAGGAAATAAAAGGGAGGAGGGAAAGACATGATATAACATTGCAGTGAGATACAAACAAGCAATTTCGCAACAATCCATTTGGTCCAATAATAGCAGAGGCAAAGAGGACTACTCTGAATGTATGAGGACATGGTGGCATCTCTCCATTACTGTATCCATCCCAGAATTGTTAATATATACAATGCACACAATTATGGAGAGAAAAGAACAGAAGCAGACAGTAAAACATGTGGCAAGGGCCCCTACACATCCAACTCACAACCCCCTGATGAAAAGCCGGGGAGGAATGGTTTAAAGTTAAAGGCCCGTTAAGGCCAGGTGGATGGTTTGCCCGTAAATTGTGTATCCAGCTTAGTTCACACTGGAGAAGGCGCTTATTAAAGTCGCCGTCTCTCGGGTTGAAGTGGATACGATCAAGGGCTAAAAAATATACTTTGGGGATTGATATAGGGTGAACCGTGGCCATGTGACGGCCAATGGGCAAATCTGGGTCACGTTTGCGTATAGTGCCAAGATGTTGGTAAATGCGTTTCCAAAACTCATTTTTGGTTTTGCCAACATAGTAGCATCTGCATTCGCAGGTTAGCAAATACACTATTGCAGAGGTTTTGCAGTTTCCATAGTGCTTGGGAGAAAAAGGCTGGCCATTAGGTAAAACGATGTTTTTCCGTCTATCCATATACTGACAGCACTGGCATCCCCCACACATATAGGTCCCCAATGATTTGCACGGATCGCCTCTACAGGCCTTGTACTCACTGTTGACTACTTTGTCTCCAATGGATGGCGGTCTCCTATAGGTAACTTTTGGAACATTGGGAACAAAGGGGGCCAAAGTTTGGTCCATTGTTAGTAAGTGCCAGTATTTATTCAAAATGCGTTTGACCTGCTTGTGTTGTGATGAATATGTTGTAATAATTCTTGTTGTTTCATCTTTACAGGGTTGTTTTTGTGCATTTAGCAGGTCACGGCGGGATTGGTTAAGAGCTTGTTTATACGCTTTTTTTAAACAGGTATTTGAATATCCTCTTTTGAGGAGTCTCTTTTTTAGGATATTGGCTTCAGTTTTGAATCCAGTATCATCAGAGCAATTGCGGTGGGCTCTTAAATACTGGCTATATGGTATAGAGGCCAGGAGTGGCCTAGGGTGGAAGCTACTTGCATGAAGCAAGGAATTGCCTGCTGTGGGCTTGCGGTAGAGTTCGCTAGAGAGGTTTCCACATGGTGATTTTTTAATCAACACATTGGGCCTGTGAATCATCGTGAATCTCAAATTAAAGTCGTTCTTGTTAATGTACTCTGAAAATTGATGTAGTAGTTCAATAGGTCCATCCCAAATGAGGAATATATCATCTATGTATCGTCGCCATGTTAACACATGGCGCATATACATAGATAGTGACTCTTGGACCAGCAGTGAATGTTCCCACTCCCCCAGGTACAGATTGGCGTATGATGGGGCACAACATGTCCCCATTGCAACGCCCTGTACCTGGAGGTAGTGGGAACCATCAAAGCAAAAAAAAAATGGGGTAAAGTATAAATTCAAGAGAGGTCAGAATGAATTCAGTATAGTTAGGTTCAGAGTCGCTGTATTGTAACAAAATATGCCGTATTGCCGCTAGGCCTTTGGCATGGGGGATAGTGCAATAAAGAGATTCCACATTGAGAGCTACCAATTGAGTGCCGTCCTCTATATGTATGTCCTGAATGGTTTGTAAAAAGTGGATAGTATCACATAGGATGATAGACATGTGACTAAAGGTTTTAGATGGTTGTCGACTACACGGCTCAGATTTTCTGTTAGGCTGTCGCAGCCTGAGACGGGTCTGCCTGGTGGTTTTCTCTTTTGTTTATGCAGCTTAGGTAGCGCATAAAAGGTTGCCTCCCTAGGGTGACTGATCCGAATGAACTCCCATAGTTGTTTTGATATTACATTCTGGTGAATTGCAGTGTCAACTAATGCATAGAAATCTTGGGTAAATTTATCCAATGATGATTTGAAAATGGGGTGATACCACTTGGGATTGTACAGTATGTCCATGCACATCTCAGTGTATTGTGTACTGTCCATAACCACGACGTTGCCACCCTTGTCAGAGGGTTTGATGACAACGTCGTGGTTACAGGACAGCACCTCCAGTGCGGTCCGTTCGTCACGGTTAAGATCGGGATGTGGGTTGGAAAAGCTTTTCATCTTATTGATGTCGGCCGACACCAATTTGAGAAAAGCTGCTGCATTGGGGTTAGAGCTGGGCGAGGGGTATAGGGTGGATTTGTTTTTGAGTAAAGGTACAGAGATGTGTGCATGTATATGTGAAATAGATGCAACATCCATATTTACAATGGGGTCCTCCCTGTTTGTATGGGCCGAAGAGTTCTCAGTGTTGTTCTCATCTAACAGGACAATGAGATTGTCTAGTGCTTGAATCTCTTGACTTGTGAGCTCAGGTTCTGTGTTGGGTTTTTTTGCATATAGGCTTTTAAGTAGAACCTTGCGGATAAACCAGTGAATATTTTTAATGGCTCCAAATCTGTCCAGACGAGTGTCTGGACAGAAAGTGGGGCCACGTCCTAGAACAGCCATTTTGTGTTGATTGAGAGAATATGAGGATAAATTGACTATGTTTAACGTGGTTGATGTTGGCTGGTCTTGTGAGCTTTGGACGACTGTGTTTTTGTTTGCTTTTGATGGGTCTGTATGCGGCCTCTCATTTGGTCTACAAAAATCCCGAGGGGCAAGGATTGTAGTTGTGATGGGTCTGTATGCGGCCTCTCATTTGGTCTACAAAAATCCCGAGGGGCAAGGATTGTAGTTGTGGAGTAATGGGAATGTTAGATGATGTATTTAAAGATGATCCAGAGCAACTGGCCAGAGTCTGCATGTCTGATATGTCACTATTGGGATGATGGCTAGAATAGGTGCCATTACCTGCCTGTGAAGGGGATCTCTCCATATGTAGGGACTCGTCATATGATTCGTTGCCCTGACGGCGCCGTTTGAATTGTCGACGACCTTTACTTTGAGCAGGAGGCTGTAGGGAAGAAGAGATAGATGAGCGTACAGAGGCTTCATATGCATTTGTATGTTTATTTTTTTGTAATGTTTTGGAAGAATTATTGCTTGTATTAGATTGCCACTTATAGGCTCTGCCATCTTCAAAAGCTTTCTTATCTCTTTGTAGTTTTTTATCCTTTTTAATTAGGATATTTTTATTAAATTGTTCTAAGTGTCATTTTAGTATATCTTCTGACTCAGAGAAGGACACATGGGTTCTTAAAAGTGACATTTGGTTTTGTAATTTTTCTAATTTCCCATCTATATCAACTATACGTTTGCCATACTCATCAATGAGCAACAACATCATCTTTTTTGAGCATTCTTTTAGATTTTCTTCCCATGCAGCCTTGAAGCTGGGGTCTATATTGTCAAACGTGGGGAAAATTTGTACCTTAAGTCTACTATCTACTGTATACAATTGGATGTGTATATTATGTTGGTATTCACACTTTGTATAATTGTATTTGCATTGTTACCCTTTTTTATATATATTTTTCTAGATGTTTAATATAGTTGGCACTGTAGTGCATTTTTATACTAAATACTAAATACTCTTGATATTATACATTTAGTTTTTGCCAGTAAAAATCCTCTAAGGGTGACCTCGGTGTACCTACAGTGCACAGTTCCTTTTTGTTGCACTTGAAACTGCACTTGTAGTGCAAAGTGGATTTGCCCTTAGGAAATAACACCCATTGTCACAGAAAACAGCAATTAGAGCACCACAAAAGTGTGGTAGCATTGAGACAATAATCCACACATTCTTGATTAACAATCTTTTTTAATACCAGCACAATCACATGTGCATTTAGAAAAGTTTTTTTAAAACAAACTAACATGTTTGTTGTATAACAATTTTTGGGGTCACATTAGAAGAAGTAGAAATATCCATTTAAGATAAAACAGGCATGTTTAAAACCAACAAGAAAGACACAAATCTTGAACTTACAAAGTTTACATTTGGTAGAACTTGAAGGCAATATCAGACATGAGTATTTACAAACTGTGTTTGATATTGTGTTCAGATGGGGTGAAGTCACCCTAGGAAAAGCCAAATTTTGAAGATGCACACAAATAGCTGAATGTCAACATGTGCTACCTGACCTGCCATCATGGGGGGTCAAGGGACGTGTTTTGGGGTGCAACCCCTTCCTCTCAGCTACTTTATTATTGAGGAAGGGGATGAACCCCAAAGCGCATCCATTGATCTCCCGTGATGGCAGATAGCACATGTTGACACACTGTGTGCTTCTTCAAAATGTGGCTTTTCTACAATTTGACAAAAAATGTTAAAAAATTGTAGCACACCAAAAAACAAAGGGATTTGGAGGGGTTTTAAACTCTCCCCAAAACATCAATTATGTTCTTATTTTTTTGAAGAACATCATTGATGTTTTTCTTGATGTTTTCCAATTCATTATTACACCCCATGATCTCCCCGATCAGGATCTGTGCACTTTCCGAGGTGAAAGGATCTGGATCCACAACATCACGATCACCTAAAACGATAGAAACAAAAAAAAATGTATTATAAATATGCCGGCATCCATCTCTTACTTGAGCCTATGGTCGCAGACACTCACCTGTTGTGGGGCCAATTTCCACCACGTCTTCCTCCTCCTGCTCTGTTTGCCTTGGGTGGATTTCCCCTTCTTCCAGAGGTGGGGGGTCTGGTCTTCTTGGATGAGGGGTGTCCTCTGAGTCTTTTCTCCCCTATGTGAAAAAAAATGGTATACTTAGCACACAGATATTTGATGGCAGAACTATAAATATGAAACCTTGTTTGGAAATGGGGTACAATTTTTTTTTGTGGCCAGAGTTCCAAGATGTAGCATTTTTCTTGCCTTTTGTCAAGCTTGAATACTTTACCTGTCTTGTACAAGCTTCACAGATGGAGACCCCCCTATAGTATACACTGGAGCACCTGTGTGGGACCCCTAATAAAAAGGGTGTTCTTGTGTCCCACACTAGTGCTCCAGCATCCAGATGTGAAAACTGCTGCTGAGTGTCCTCTCCTTACACAGAATCTAGTTTGCATTTCATTCTAGTTACAAACCCATCTACCCAACCAAATTAGTTTCAGACAAGTAGGCCCTAAAAAATGTGGCCAAATGCATATGGACAAAACCATGGTGTTTTCTAGGCCGAATGGACAATGTTTTATACGAACGAATAATGTGCCCATGAACATGAAAGTTGTCATTTTAAACTGGACAACCATTAAAAAAAGCACATGGAGCAGCACGAACGTAATAAACATAAAAAGAATAGAAACACAGGACAACTACTTACTTTTTTGCAACACTCTCCGGATCTTTCTGTACTGCTCGTACTCTCTTAATTTTAGGTCCGACCACCGCTTCCTGAGCTGATCTTTCGATCGTCGTACCCCGAAATTCCGGTGCAGACTTTTGACCACTTTCGCCATGATCTTGGCCTTTCTGACATTGGGGTTTGGGTAAGGTCCATACTTCCCATCATAGTCGGCCTTCTTCAGGATGTCCATCATCTCCAACATCTCCCCAAAGGACATATTTGACGCCTTAAATCTTGTCCAGCTTCGGGCTTTCCTCCCCCTCCTCCTCGTTGCTGTAATTAGCACGCACCTGTTGTGTCTCGCCATGTGCTCTTCCCCCACTGCGCCGAATGAGAAGGGGCGGGGAATAGACTAGAAAGAATGTCAGGGGCGGACGGAGTTATGCGCAGCGTGTATAAAGCGTAACATGCGTGCGTAGTACGTACAATCTGTGAGTGGAGGAAGGAGTAACGGAGGCGCATTATATCGTGATAATGAAGGTAAGATCTAAACTTGGGCCTATACTGCTTCTAGATTGAGGCCTATATTGTCACAAGATTAGGAGACTTTAGGCTGACATTAGGGTTTGTCTTGTGTTGTGTCTTGCAGATAAAATGGATGGCTTCAATGACCACAATTTCCTCCCCCTGTTCATAGACAAATACAGGGAGCTGCCCTGTCTGTGGCAGGTGAAACATCCACATTACAATAATAAACAAAAGAGGCAGGCAGTGCTGGAGAAACTGCTGGAGTTGGTGAAGCCGGTGGTCCCCACAGCAACCATCCCCTATTTAAAAAACAAAATTGGTGGCCTGAGGAGCACTTATCTTAGGGAGCGCAAGAAGGTCACGAATTCCCAGAGATCCGGAGCTGGAGCAGATGACATTTTTGTCCCCAGACTGTGGTACTATGAGAGACTGCGATTTCTGTCAGACCAGACTGAAGTCAGGGAATCCCTCTCCACTCTTCCTTCCACTCTTCCTTCTACTCTATCTTCCACCCCAGCTGAGGCTTCCGAGGTCCAACCTGGGACTTCCAGCCAGGAAGAAGTGGAGGAGCCCAGATGGAGTCAGGTATGGCATTCTTCTACAAATTTCTGGACAATAAATAAATGATGTTTACTAGATGTTATTATTGATCACTAATTGCTGATTTAAGAAAGTTTTTTACATATCAATAGACAGTAGTGGCCAAAAATAATTGGGACAAGAATGAAAAATGCTGAGGTCAGAAGGATAGCCTGTTATATTTGTTAACATTCAATTTGCAACAGTCATGAGATGAAAATTGTGTGTGATTGATGAATAAAAAACTAAAACAATGTCCTTTTTTCATACACAGGAAGACCTCAGCCAGGAGGAGGAGGCTGTGGAATGTGGCAGCCAGGAGGAGACGGGGGTTAGTGGCAGCCAGGAGGAGGCGGGGCTAAGTGGCAGCCAGGAGAAGCCTGGGACCAATCGTAGCCTGACAGAATCGCAGGTTCCTCCCCTCCGCCTTCCATACAAAAGACCGAGGAAGGGAAGTCACGTTCAGGATTCTGCGCTCAGGCTCATTCAGGAGGCTTCTGTGTCCCTCAGAGCCACCCCCACTCCTGAAGAGGCCTTTGCCTGCATGGCTGCCACCAAACTGCTGGCCATGCAGGAGGGTCAACGCAAGCTGTGTGAGGACCTTCTGTATAAAGTCCTAAGTAAGGGGGTGAGTGGCGAAATCACACCCAATACCCACCTGAGTGAGTTGGCCCATCCCCCTCCTCCTCCTCCTGCTGCCACAACTCCACCACCACAGCCACAGCGTGGAAGGAAGCATGGAAGGAAGACCAGAGAGTGATGACCCTGGGTTCAGTCTGGTCTGGCAAAAGATGCAGTCTCTTGTATGACCACAACCTGGGGACACAGATGTCATCTGCTGCTTTTCGGATCTCTGGGACTTCTGGACCAGACTGCACTCCCTTAGATATGGACTCCTCAGGCCACCAATTTTACAGTAAAATAATTAATGTGTGCCCTGGGGGTCAAAGGCTTCACCAATTTCTGCTGTTTCTCCAGGGTTGCCTCCCTCTTCATTTCATTCTGAGCCCTTAATAAAGGAATTTTTGTTTCAATTATACTCGCCTATGTGTGTTTTCCATCAAAAAGGACAGTTTGTTTTTGAGGAGGCAGGTACATTTCAAAAATACAATGTGAAATTAACAAGGGACACCAACACCAAACAATCTCCTTTTGAGATTATATAATACAAGATATCAATGGTGTTGTGGTAACTTGACACACAAAACACACACAAAAATATTATGTAGTAAAACACAAAAAACAACAATAAAAACACAGCCTTGAAAAAAATACAAACCCAAAAAACAAAAAAAAAACAGCCTTGAAAAAAATACAAACCCCCCCCCCCAAAAAAAAAACAGCCTTGAAAAAAAAAAAATTAATTTAAAAACAACCAAAAAGAAATTATGTCAGATGTGACAAATCAAAATATATTGAGGGAATCCCGAAAAAGAATAAAGAAATAAGTTTGTGAGAAGTCTGTGTGCATATGAACAGCAAAACTACTTCATTCTTCATACATTACAAGAGAGTGCGCTGTATTAAACTATTTAAAACATTGCAGTGTGACGAAAGTGCTGTATCCATTCCGAACGCTCATTTTACCAGACCGAGCTGTTTCATCTCGGAAATTCTTCTGAGCATGCGTGGCACTTTGTGCGTCGGAACTGGCCACACACGGTCGGAATTGACGCGATCAGATTTTGTGAAAATTTTATAGCCTGCTCTCAAACTTTGTGTGTCGGAAAATCGGATGAAAAATGTCCGATGGAGCCCACACACGGTCGGAATGTCCGACAACACGCTCTGATCACACATTTTCCGTCGGAAAATCCGACCGTGTGTACGGGGCATAAGGATAAGAGGCATGTCGGGATGTGTCTGAATTTAGCTGCGTGAATAAGTGAGAGGGCTCGTCTGATATTATCTCCTGCCTGACGGGTTGGCATAAATCCTGTTTGGTCCCGGTGAATTAGTCGGCCTATAATGTTATTCAATTGAGTCGCCAGGATCTTGGCTACTAATTTAATGTCTCGGTTAAGGAGAGATATGGGGCGGTAATTGGTCCAAGAGGTAGAGTCTGAACGGGGTTTGGGAATCATTGCTATAATGGAGGTAAGTGTTTCAGACCTAAATGAGTAACCATTCAGGATAGAATTAAAGGCTCTGGTCAGGATTGGTGCCAAGATGTGTGCAAACTGTTTATAGTATGATGCCAAGAACCCATCAGGACCCAGTCTCTTATGAAGTTTTAATATTTTTATGGCAGTTAGAATTTCAGGTGCTGTTACAGGACACTCAAGAAGATCTCGCTGTTCCTGGTCTAAGGTGGGGAGCGTGATATTGGAAAATAAGGTGTCTGCTTTCGTCTTGTCAAAGTCTTGAGCAGGGGAATACATTTTAGCTAAACTAGAGCGAAACATCTCTAGTATTTTACCTGGATTATTAGTATATCCATCACAGGATGTTTTGCAGTCTAATAGATGCCTGTACATGTTGTATTGCCTTTAAACTAAGCGTCATGGGAGTGTCTGGTTTATTAGCTTTAAGATATTGGATATGTTGGCGTTTACGTAATAATTTATCTGCAGAATCAGTTAAAAAAAGGTCTAGATCAAGACGGGCTTTATCTAGTTTTGAGTTGTTGGTGGTATTCGGGGAAGATTGAAAGGCTATGTGGCATTTATTGAAAGCAGCCTCAAGCTTTCCGAACATAAGTTTGCGTTCTTTTTTAATTGCTGTTGCTTGTTGTATTAATCTTCCCCGAATGAAAGCTTTGCGGGTCCCCCACAGTGTGAGGGCAGAAATTTCATCTGTGTCATTGGATGAAAGGTATTCAGTGAGTGCTCCTTCAATCTCAATTCTATGGGGCCTCGTTGTAGTAGTGACTGGTGGAAGCTTGTTCATCACTGGTGTTATAAATGATTTCTGATAGGGACTCTAAAACAAAGTTAATACTGCAGCTGCAGAAACAGATTCACAGGACTCAATCACTGTGCTTAAAATGTCAGTTCAGTGTCAAAATTTAATATTACATGTTATTTTATACATAGATAAGAAAGGGGTGGTGTGAGATGTTATTAAAAACTAACAAATAGAAATACGTTATTAAAAGCTAACAAATAGTAATATATTATTAAAAGCTAGCGAATAGAACAATTGCAAAAGTAAAACATTGAGAAGGGAGGGGGGAGTAGAGAGCGTTTAGTAGGAGATGTGTATGTGTGTTAGGTGAAGGTTACAGAACACATTTCAACAGTGAGAACAAAATGGAGTCTCTTGTGCTTAAATTAACAGTACAGTGAATGTCCATGTCAATTCCCTCCTTTTGTTTATTTGACACCATTTTTCTCTGCGTTACATTCAGCCGATTGCTGGTAACTCCTGTTATATTGGCGCAGAGAGACGGCGTCCTGTTCAGCTTTCTCCTAGCTTTCTCACAATAATGGGTTCATCAGGGCTGGTGCGACCTTTGTTGGTACAGCGGGTAGTAACACAGAGGCATAGCCTGATCAGGAAGTAAATAACAAATATGAGAAATAGGAACATCACAATGTAAGTGCCTAGTTTCTGTAACCATGTTGCTATGCCATAAAAAAGTCACCAAAACCTCCTAAGCACTGAAAGGGGTTCCATCCATCTTTAGCAATATTCCTGGCCTTATTCTGTTGTTCTCTTATCTTAGCAAGATACCCTTTAATAATGTCCTCATTATCAGAAATGTATATACAACAGTCAGTGTGAAATACCTTACACATCCCACCTTGAGCTGCAGTGAGATAATTTAGCGTTAATCTGTGCTCTAATACTACTTTTTAAGCTGAGCCATTTCTTCATTTAATTAACCTATATCAGTGGTAGTAAGGTTAATAATCTCATCTACAATTCTAGTGTAATTATTTATTCTTTTCATTTCTTCAATTCCCCATCCTGTCCAGGAAGGGAACCATGACCATGCTATGTCACCTTCAGTGAACAGCTCTCTTTTGAACACTAAAGGGTATTCTGGACTTTGATCTGGTTGCACTGTATCTTTGCAAACAGCCAAAGCAGGTGCTAACTTCCCAATATAACATGTACCTGTAACATTAGTAGGAAGCCAAGCGTAAGCTTTATTTCCACATATATAATATAACCCTCTACGTATGGATGGTATGCCTGCTCCTAAAAAACTGGAAGCAATAACATGGAATCTCAGGTAACCGATATTTTCACATATTGGGAACTGTGAGTCATTTGTACTATAAAGGGTTCTATTTAGTTCTGGATCTGGGATATAATAATATTGACCATAGTTTCCTCCATAAACTGTAATTTTTGCTCCGGTGCAATCTGAATTGCCCAACCATGTACATTTAATGTTAAACGGGCATGTAATGTTTAAACAAATCTGTGGAGTATTTATCTGTTTTGAAACCATCAAAGTTACTGATCTGTGCTCATTAGCTGTGGAGATGATGTATGAGCCATTTATTCTGGTCCTGTTTAGATCAGTGAATTTGAGAGGCATTGCTATCATGGGTATTGTTCCTGTTTGGATATGTAAGTGAGAACACACCCAGTAGTTACTAGCATTGCTATGGGCTGCATACAATTTTAACATTTGGATGAAAGGGTTATTTTTGCATGTCTCAGTTCTCACAAACAGCAAAAAGAAAAGAAACATCATCATCATTTTTCAAAGGATATCATCACTTCAGGATTTTCTTGCAGTGACTGACGTGAATCCAGGTGGGATTTCCTTCCAACTTGACAGCGGAACCGGTTGTCAAAAGCACCAAATGTGGTCCGTCAACTTTTGGTTCTAGTGGCTTTCTGACGTGTCGCTTGACCACTACCCAGTCATCTGGTTGGATTCTGTGAATACCTGAAACAGAATCTGGGTCAGGGATAGATTTATAAACACCTTCATGTATTTTATTCAATGTTATTTGCAAAATCTGAACATATTCTAACAGACTAGATTGAGAAGCCTGTAACTGAAATCAGAAGGCCCCGTTGTCCGGTTGTCGGGGGTTGTTCGTACAGAATATAGGGGTAATGGCAAAGCTTCCACCCATCCTTTTCCTGTATCTGCTTTAATTTTTGCATATCTGTTTTTCAAAATTCCATTAAGTCTCTCAACTTTACCACTACTTTGTGGATGATCAGGTGTATGGAAAGCTTGCTGTATGTGAAGCCAGATAAAACATATGTCAAGGGTGCTCAGAATGTCAGGACCAGGCAGTCAGTGTCTTTGTTGGATGGATGAAGTGGTCTTCAAACACTTAGGGCTCCATATCTACAAACTATTTCATTCAAAATTTTCCTTGCTGTTGTTTTTGCATTTGCTTTAGCTACTGGCCAGCTTTCGGGCCGACCTGAGAACATGTCAACACACACTAAAGCAAACTCATAGGTGCCTATTCTGGGCATCTGAATGTAGTCTATTTGAATTCTTTGGAAAGGGAAATCTGACTTAGGAGAATGCTTTTGGGGAACATGGACAGGCCTCCCTGCATTGTACAGAGCACAAGTGAGACATGAAGCACAAAACCTGGCTGCAAATGCACTAAATCCAGGTGCTATCCAATAGCAGTCAGTAAGTGCCACCATCGCGCCCTTAGCAAGATGACTGATGCCATGTGCCAGTTGTGCTAAAACTGGGTACAAACTCCTGGGTGGACACCACCTGTTGTCAGCACTCCACAGGCCCTGCTGATTTTGGGTATCATTACATTTGATGCACTTATTCTTCTCTTCATCCGTGGCCTAGTTCTGCAACTGAATTAGAGTTTCTACATCCCACTGCTCTTGATGAGGGGAATCTGTCCCCGCTATTCGGTTTGCACCAGAACATTCGAACAGGTAAAAAATGTGTTCAAACACACGAACACCGTTAAAGTCTATGG
Organism: Lithobates clamitans; assembly: GCA_037952925.1. Classification (NCBI taxonomy): domain Eukaryota; kingdom Metazoa; phylum Chordata; class Amphibia; order Anura; family Ranidae; genus Lithobates; species Lithobates clamitans. The sequence goes on along the minus strand of JBBGZY010001621.1, from coordinate 512,808 downwards.
GACACGAACATGAATAATCAAAAGTGCTAATTTTAAAGGCTTATATGCAAGTTATTATCATAAAAAGTGTTTGGGGACCTGGGTCCTGCCCCAGGGGACATGGATCAATGCAAAAAAAAGTTTTTTCAGGAGCAGTGATTTTAATAATTCTTAAAGTGAAACAATAAAAGTGTGGTATTCCTTTAAATTTCATACCTGGGGGGTTCTATAGTATGCCTGTAAAGGGGCGCATGTTTCCCGTGTTTAGAACAGTCTGACTGCAAAATGACATTTCAAAGGAAAAAAAATTATTTAAAACTACTCGCGGCTATTAATGAATTGCGGGTCCGACAATACACATAAAAGTTCATTGATAAAAACTGCATGGGAATTCCCCACAGGGGAACCCTGAACCAAAATTAAAAAAAAAATGGCGTGGGGGTCCCCCTAAATTCCATACCAGGTCCTTCAGGTCTGGTATGGATATTAAGGGGGACCCTGGCCAAAATAAAAAAATGCCGTGGGGTCCCCCTCAAAATCTTTACCGTTCTGGTATGGATTTTAAGAGGAACCCCACACCAAAATTTAAAAAAAAAATGGCGTGGGGTCCCCCCAAAAATCCATACCAGATCCTTATCTGAGCATGCAACCTGGCAGGCCCGCAGGAAAAGAGGGGGGACAAGAGAGCGCCCCCCCTCCTGAACCGTACCAGGCCACATGCCCTCAACATTGGGAGGGTGCTTTGGGGTAGCCCCCCAAAACACCTTGTCCCCATGTTGATGGGGACAAGGGCCTCATCCCCACAACCCTTGCCCAGTGGTTGTGAGGGGCTGTGGGTGGGGGGCTTATCGGAATCTGAAAGCCCCCTTTAACAAGGGGACCCCCAGATCCCGGCTCTGCCCCCTGTGTGAAATGGTAAGGGGGTACAAAAGTACCCCTACCATTTCACAAAAAAGTGTCAAAAATGTTGAAAATGACAAGAGACAGTTTTTGACAATTCCTTTATTTAAATGCTTCTTCTTTCTTCTATCTTCTATCTTCTTTCTTCTATCTTCTATCTTCTATCTTCCTTCGGTTTCTTCCTCCATCTTCTTCTGGTTCTTCTGGTTCTTCCTCGGGTCATCCGGCATCTTCCTCCGCGGCGTCTTCTTCCCTTCTTCTTCTCGGCCGCTCCACATCCACCATGATGGGAGGCTCCCACTGTGTGACGCTTCTCATCTTCTGACAGTTCTTAAATAACGGAGGGAGGGGCCACCCGGTGACCCCGCCCCCCTCTGACACACAGGAACTTGACGGGGACTTCCCTGTTGCATTCCCCGTGACATCAGAGGGGGCAGGGTCACCGGGTGGCCCCACCCTCTGTTATTTAAGAACCATCAGAAGGCGAGAAGCGTCACACAGCGGGAGCCTCCCATCATGGTGGATGCAGAGTGGCCCAAGAAGAAGAAGGGAAGAAGACGCCGTGGAGGAAGATCCCGAATGAGAACACCGGAGGAGGAACCAGAAGAACCACAAGAAGAAGATGGAGGAAGAAACCGAAGGAAGATAGAAGATAGACGATAGAAGACAGAAGAAGCATTTAAATAAAGGAATTGTCAAAAACTGTCTTTTGTCATTTTTAACATCTTTGACACTTTTTTTGTGAAATTGTAGGGATACTTTTGTACCCCCTTACCATTTCACACAGGGGGGAGGGCCCCCTTGTTAAAGGGTGCTTCCAGATTCCGATAAGCCCCAAAGCACCCTCCCAATGTTGAGGGCATGTGGCCTGGTATGGTTCAGGAAGGGGGGGCTCTCTCTCGTCCCCCCCTCTTTTCCTGCGGCCTGCCAGGTTGCGTGCTTGGATAAGGGCCTGGTATGAATTTTTGGTGGGACCCCACGCCATTTTTTTTTAAATTTTGACGCAGGGTTCCCCTTAAAATCCATACTAGACCTGAAGGGTCTGGTATAGATTTTGAAGGGGACCCCATGCCATTTTTTTTTTTAAATTTGGCCGGGGGTCCCCTTAATATCCATACCAGACCCGAAGGTCCTGGTATGGAATTTAGGGGGACCCCCACATCATTTTTTTTTTAAATTTTGGTTCGGGGTTCCCATGTGGGGAATTCCCATGCCATTTTTATCAATGAACTTCTATGTGTATTGTCGGACCGGCAATTCATTAATAGCTGCAAATAATTTTAAATGACTTTTTTTCCTTTGAACTGGCATTTTGCTGTCAGACTCTTCTAAACACGGGAAACATGCGCCCCTTTACAGGCATACTATAGACACCCCCAGGTATGAAATTTAAAGGAATATTACACTTATATTGTTTCACTTTAAGCATTATTAAAATCACTGCTCCTTAAAAAAACGGCAGTTTTTAAAACTTTTTTTGCATTGATCCATGTCCCCTGGGGCAGGATCCAGGTCCCCAAACACTTTTTATGACAGTAACAATGCGCATAAGCCTTTAAAATTAGCACTTTTGATTTCTCCCATAGACTTTTAAAAGGTGTTCTGCGGCTTTCGAATTTGCCATGAACACCCCAAATTGTTCACTGTTTGGAGAACAGCCTATGTTGGAGTCGAACGTGAGTTTGACTCAAACTCGAAGCTCATCCCTAGTCCCCGCTACCTGGGTGAACCCTACAGTGGGTGTGACTCCAAAAGCCATAAGGGCAGCATCCTTTGCCGCTTGGTCCGCTAAAGCATTTCCTCTGGCTGTCATGTCATTTCCCCTTGCATGCCCTTTTACCTTCAAGATGGCAACTTCTGCTGGTTTCTGAAAAGCCTCAAATAGCCGCTCTATGGATTTTGCATGTCTCACCGGCTTCCCTGTAATAGTCAGAAAGTTCCGTGCTTTCCAGATCTGCTGTCAGTGTAAACGTTTACCCTTTGATTCTCTAGGAGATGACATGCTTTGACTACAGCACACAACTCCACTTCCTGTGCTGACATCTGGGTTATCAATGCTTCCTGATGTAAAATAATGTCTGTAGTGGTTACAACAAACCCTGTGTGTGGCTGACCATCTACGAATAAGTGTGTGTCACAATCTGATAAGGGCTCATCTTTTGCTGGTGTGACAGAGGCCCTTTCTACCTCCATCAGAGCCATACAATCATGAGGAAAAACTCTCAGGTTCTACATCAGTACCATTTGTTGCATCTTCCTCATCCATTATAGGAAGAAGAGTAGCCAGATTTAAAGTAACACATTGTTTGATTGTTAAATTTGATGGAGCAAAAAGAGCAGACTGGTACCTGTCAAATCTACTGGCTGACACATGTCTGGTAGTTACTTAAATCATGATTTCCTGTACTGCATGTGGCACATACAGGATCAGAGCAGAATCTAGTACAAGCTCAGTTACTTTGTCTAGCAGCAAAATTCAGGCTGCTATGGCTCGCATACACCTGGGGGAGCCTTTGATGACATGGTCTAATGAGGCTGATACATACATCACAGGCCTCTATTTGTCTCCATGTAGCTGGGTGATTACACCTGCAGCAAATCCACTGACTTCATGACAGAATGAGAAAGTCTTAGTATAGTCAGGAAGTCCAATGGCGGGAACTTCAGACAAAATTTTAATAAGCTCCTTCATCTGCAATTCATTGTCCCATGTGAGTTTGAAAGGGTTTCTAGTGGTAGCCTCATATAGAGGAGCCATAAGTTCTGATGCATTTGGAATCCAGTCCCTACAATATCCCACTAACCCCAGGAAGGCACGTAGTTGCCATACATTTTTTGGCTTTATAAAGTTTTGCATGATCTGGGGTAAGGTGACAGATTCCATGTGAAATGCAGTGACCCAGGAGGATCACTTTCTCTTGGCAGTATTGTAGCTTACCTTTGCTAACTTTGTTGTTACTGTTATAGAGAAACATGAGAAGGCTTACTGTTTCTCTGCTATAAATGTCCCTTGTATCAGAACAAATAAGCAAATCGTCTATGTACTGAAGCAAAACTGTGTTTGGGTGTGAGGGGAACCATTGGTCCAACACTTGCTTTAATGTAGTATTATATTCAGAGGGGCTACTCACACAGCCTTGGGGCAATCCTGTCCATGCTAACTTTTGGGCATCATGGGTAAATGAAAAAAAGTGCCAGCAATCTGGGTGCAGGGGCACCGAAAAGAAAGCATTCGCAAGATCAATAACTGTAAAGCAAGTGCTGGAGGCAGGTATTCCACTTGTGCAGGGGTTGGGTACGATCGGGGTATCTGCCTCAATTATATTGTTAATAGACATGTGCAAGATGAAAATATTTGTTTAGTTTAGTTTTGTTTCGATTCATTATTTAACTAAATTTGTTTAGTTAAATTTGTTGCATTCATTACATTCGTTTTCGGGATTCGTTTATTGACCGAATTTGAAAAAGTAAACTATATATAACCATTTTGCGAAATTCGAATTTCATATAGAAAGAAATCAAATTCCAATAGAAAAGATTAGAATAGAATAGAAAATAAGAATAGCATAGAAAAACAATAGAACAGGATAGAAAAAAATATAATATATTCTATTCTAACCTTTCTTATTCAAATTCATTCTGTACCAAATTCCAATTCCGGAAGATGTTTATATATATATATATATATATATATATATATATATATTTTTTTTTTTTTTTTTTCTATTATGTTCTATTGTTTTTTCTATTCTAGTCTTTTCTATTAGAATTCGATTTCATTCTATTTCTATACAACCAATTTCCGAAATTTGAATTTCATATAAAATGAATTTGAATAGAAAAGATTAAAATAGAGTAGAAAAGAATAAACAATAGAATAGAACAAAATATAATATATGTATTATATTTTATTCTATTCTGTTCTATTGTTTTTCTAGTGTATTTTCTATTATTTTCTATTCTAATCTTTTCTATTCAAATTCAAATTCATTCTATACGGAAGCCATCTTCCGAAATTCGAATTTCATATAGAATGAATTCAAATTATAAAATAATTATAAAAAAAAATAAAAAAATATATATATATATATATATATATTGAAGTGTAGAGGGGAACCACACACAGCTTTCAATCTAGTGTCAGCAAACAGGTCCTCCCACCGATCTTGTATATATAAAAATAAAGTTCAGATGTGTTCTGACTGATCTAAGGAAGGGTGCGAACAAATCAGCCTGAAACGTAATCTTTGTCTGAACAGTGATTGTAATGATTTTGTTTGGAATGACTCTACTTGCTTTGCAATCTTTTTCAAAAGATTTGATGGAATAAAGCAACAAATTTTTAAGTGCAACAACCTTTGGAACTTTATATATATATATAAATTATTCTATTGTTTTTCTAGTCTAATCTTTTCTATTATTTTCTTCTATTCTAATGTGATTTCATTCTATATGAAATTAGAATTTCTGAAAATGGTTATATATATAATAACCATTTTCTGAAATTCAAATTTCGTATAGAATGATTTTGAACTTGAATAGAAAAGATTAGAATAGAATAGAAAAACAATAGAACAGAATAGAATATTCTTTTCAATTAATCTCTTTTCTATTCTAATCTTTTCTATTCAAATTCGATTTCATTCTATATGATATTCGAATTTCTAGACTATTCTTTTCTATTCAAATCTTTTCTATTCCAATTCAAATTCATTCTATACGAAATTCGATCTTCAGAAGCCATGTTCTGAAATTCGAATTTCTTATAGAATGAATTTGAATAGAAAAGTTTAGAATAGAAAAGAATAGCATAGAAAAACAATGGAACAGAGTTGAGTGATTTGATCCTTTATCCCCTCAGTTTCCACAATACTCAGTGGGTACTGTTTAACCACTTGCTTACAGGGCACTTAAACCCCCCTATCCAGACTAATTTTCAGCTTTCAGCACTGACGCATTTTGAATGACAATTGCGCGGTCATACAACACTGTACCCAAATTAATTTTTATCATCATCATCCCCACAAATAGAGCTTCCTTTTGGTGGTATTTGATCACCTCTGCGGTTTTTATTTTTTGTTAAAAAAAATTTTAAAAGATTTTTTTTTATATTTTGTTATAAAATTTTAAAAAGGGTAATTTTTCTCCTTCATTGATGTACACTGATGAGGCACTGATAGGTGGCAGTGATAGGTACCGATGGGTGGCAGTGATGGGTAGGGATGAGCCAAACACCCCCCGGTTCGGTTCGCACCAGAACCTGCGAACGGACTGAAAATTTGCACGAACGTTAGAACCCCATTGACGTCTATGGGACTCGAATGTTTGAAATCAAAAGTGCTCATTTTAAAGGCTAATTTGCATGGTGTTGTCCTAAAAAGGGTTTGGGGACCCGGGTCCTACCCCAGGGGACATGTATCAATGCAAAAAAAACTTTTAAAAACGGCCGTTTTTTCGGGAGCAGTGATTTTAATGATGCTTAAAGTAAAAAAAAAAAAAGTGAAATATTCCTTTAAATATCGTACCTGGGGTGTGTCTATAGTATGCCTGTAAAGTGGCGTGTGTTTCCCGTGTTTAGAACAGTCCCTGCACAAAATGTCATTTTTAAAGGAAAAAATCGAATTTAAAACTGCTTGCGGGTTTAATGTAATGTCGGGTCCTGGCAATATGGATGAAAATCAGTGAGACAAACGGCATGGGTACCCCCCAGTCCATTACCAGGCCCTTTGGGTCTTGTAGGGATATTAAGGGGAACCCTGCACCCAAATTAAAATAAGGAAAGGTGTGGCCCTATATACTCTGAACAGCAGTATACAGGCGGTGCAAACAAGACAGGGACTGTAGGTTTGTTGTTAAGTAGAATCTGTTTGTAATTTTGAACGGGTACATTTTTAACGTGTTTAGCTCCAGCCAAAAAATCTTTTTTTAAGCTTTTTGGAAAACATAGGGAAGGGTTATCACCCCTGTGACATTTGTTTTGCTGTCTTTCCTCCTCTTCAGAAGATTTCACCTCACTTTTTGTCCCAATGACAAATGTTTTTTGAAAATTTGGGTTTTTTTGTGGAACAAGGATTGGAAAGCATCAGTGGAAAGGAGAAATGTTTTTCCCATATTAACTCTTAAAGGAGAGAATTTCCCTTCCTAGGGGTAGATTTCATCTCACTTCCTGTTGTCTCCTTCCATTTGCAAGTAGGAGTCATTTGTAAGTTAGATGTTTGAAAGTAGGGGCCTGCCCTATATACTCAGCAGAAATTTGGGCCTTAGGTGTTGTTGTGGCCACAACACTGTAAGCCCTCACAGGGCCCTGCTGTGAAATATTAGATCAAGAATTGTAATTACATGCCCCTGTTGAACAGGGGCAGAAAAATTGGGCCTTTGGTGGTGGTGGTGGTGCTGGTGCCACAACACTAAGTCCTCACTCACTCTTGGTGGGTGCAGAAATGGGCCCTGCTGTGAAATATTAGATCAAGAATTGTAATTACATGCCCCTGTTAAACAGGGGCTGAAAAATTAGGCCTTAGGCACTGGTGCCACAACACTGCAACCCCTCACAGACACTCTAGTTGGAACGCAGGAACGAGCCCTGCTGCAAAGTATTGCATCAAAAATTGCAATTACACGCCCCTGTTAAACAAGAGCTGAAGAATTGGGCCTTAGGCACTGGTGCTGGTGCCACAACACTGCAACCCCTCACAGACACTCTAGTTGGAACACAGGAACAAGCCCTGCTGCAAAGTATTGCATCAAAAATTGTAATTACACGCCCCTGTTAAACAGGGGCTGAAAAATTGTGCCTTAGGCATTGGTGGTGGCGCCCAGAACCAAAAATGTTCCTACAAGCTATCAGCGTGATGATTGAGGAGGAAGAGGATAATTACTCAGGGATAGTCACTCAGCATCGGCAGTCTTTGAAGGGATCTGAGATTTAAAAAAAATTATTCGGTTACATCAGCATCAGGTGCTTGGTAGCTGGTGGTGATCCAAGACTGATTCATTTTTATGAAGGTCAGTCGATCGACCGAGTCAGTGGACAGACGCACCCTGTGATCGGTTACAAAGCCTCCAGCAGCACTGAAAGTGCGTTCTGAAAGAACGCTGGAGCAGGACAGGCTAGTAGCTCAATTGCATACTGTGCAAGCTCTGGCCAGTGATCCATCCTCAAGACCCGGTAACCCAGAGGATTTTCAGTGGGAAAGGTGTCCAAGTCAGATCTTGCCCCTAGGTATTCCTGCACCATGTAAAACAGACGCTGGCGATGGTTGCTGGAACCGATCATACCTTGGGGCTGCAGACCAAAAAATTGTCTGAACGCATCGGTCAGACGGCCACCTTCTCCACCGTTCCTTCTTTGACCAAAGCCTCAGCAACACGTTGTCCAGAAACAGGAGTTTGTAACCTCCCAGTCTCTGGGAACGCATTGCACAGACCTTTCTGCAAGGCCTCCCGAAGATTTTTCATCCTCTGCTCCCTCTGCGATGGCAAGATAAGGTCCGCAACCTTACCCTTGTAACGTGTATCAAGGAGGGTTGCCAGCCAGTATTGGTCCTTCTCCTTGATACCACGAATACGAGGATCCTTACGCAGGCTTTGCAGGATCAGGGAGGCCATGCAGCGTAGGTTTGCTGAAGCATTCGGTCCTGAGTCCTCTGGGTCACTAAGGGTGACATGGTCCGCAGCCACCTCCTCCCAGCCACGTACAATTCCATGTGTTTCTTGGGACTGATCCCTTAAAGACTGCTGCTGATGCTGAGTGCCAGGCTCCACCTCCATACTGACACAATCTTCCTCCTCCTCCTCCTCCTCTTCCCGTGTGATCGGCGGGCACGCAGGAACACTGTCTGGATAAAGGGTTCCTTGAGAGCTAAGGAAGTCCTGCTCTTCCTGCCTCTGTTTGCCTCAAGTACCCTGTCCATTTTTCCACGCAGTGTGTGCTCCAAAAGGTGGACAAGGGGGACAGTGTCACTGATGCATGCACTGTCACTGCTCACCATCCTCGTGGCCTCCTCAAATGGTGACAGGACAGTGCATGCATCCCTGATCATGGCCCACTGGCGTGGGGAAAAAAAAACAAGCTCCCCTGACCCTGTCCTGGTGCCATAGTCGCACAGGTACTCATTGATGGCCCTCTGCTGCATGTGCAGCCGCTGCAGCATGGCCAACGTTGAGTTCCACCTGGTGGGCATGTCACAGATTAGGCGGTTCTTGGGCAGGTTAAACTCCTTTTGGAGGTCCGTCAGCCGAGCACTGGCATTATATGACCGGCGGAAATGCACACAGACTTTCCTGGCCTGCTTTAGGACATCCTGTAAGCCCGGGTATCTGCCCAAGAACTGCTGCACCACCAAGTTAAGGATGTGAGCCAAACAGGGCACATGGGTCATTTGTCCCTGTCGGAGGGCAGAGAGGAGGTTGGTGCCATTGTCGCAAACCACCATTCCTGCCTTAAGTTGGCGTGGCGTCAACCCCCTCTGAACCTGCCCCTGCAGAGCTAACAGAACCTCTGCCCCAGTGTGACTCCTGTCCCCCAAGCACACCAGCTCAAGCACCGCATGGCATCTTTTGGCCTGCGTACTTGCCTAGCCCCTTGAACGGCTACGGAGCACCGCTGGTTCCGAGGACAAAGCACAGGAAGAGGCCATGGAGGAAGAAGAAGAGGAGGGGGTGGAGGAGAGAGGTGTGTCACAATCATTACTATTTTGGAGGCGTGGTGGCGGAACAACCTCCAACACTACTGCACCTTGTCCTGCATCCTTCCCAGCTGCCAGCAGAGTCACCCAATGCGCCCTGAAACTTAGGTAACCTCCCTGTCCATGCCTGCTGGACCATGAGTCAGCAGTAATATGCACCTTACCGCTGACTGCCCTGTCCAGCGAGGCATGGACATTGCCTTCCACATGCCGGTAGAGAGCCAGAATCGCCTTCCGTGAGAAAAAGTGGCGTTTGGGTACCTGCCACTGAGGAACCACACATTCCACAAACTCACGGAAGGGGGCAGAGTCTACCAACTGAAAAGGCAGCAGTTGAAGTGCTAGCAATTTTGCCAAGCTAGCATTCAACTGCTGCGCATGTGGATGGCTGGGAGCAAACTTCTTTCGGCGGTGCAGCAGCTGGGGCAGGGAAATTTGCCTGGTACAATCTGAGGTCGGTGTACCAAAAGCAGATTGCCCACAAGTACTTGGCTGTGACACACCTAATTCTACACCTTCATTCCTCTCAGTGCAGGTCTCAGAGAGGACTGAAGGTATAGTGGGGTTGGAGATCTCAGCTGATGAGGAGCAAGGAGAGGTCCTCTTTGTTCTTTGGTGTGGGTCTTTTAGATACGCTTGCCAACGAACTGCATGGCAGGTCAACATATGTCTGGTCAAGCATGTGGTACCCAAGCGGGAGATGTTTTGGCCACGCGAGATACGCTGGAGACATATGTTGCAAATAGCAGCGGTGCAATCTGATGCACTCGTCTCAAAAAAGGCCCACACCGAAGAACTTTTTGAATAACGTGCAGAGACTGCAGCGCCCTGCACATGTGGAGCTTTGGGGTGTGATGCAGTCAATGTGCTGCCCTTAGGCTGGCCCCTGGAGGGCATCCTGCCTCGTTGGTGATGTGACGCCTCCTCCTCCTCTTCCTCTCTCCTATCAGGCACCCACGTTGGGTCAGTGACCTCATCATCCCCTCCCTCCTCATCACTGGAGCAAACCTGGCAGTATGCTGCAGCAGGGGGAGCATGACTGCCAGATTTCTGTCCTTCTTAGGCACCCCCTCTGTCCGTGCTCATGTTACTGCCTTCATCAAGCTCAGTATCATCATCAGTGCCTTCCAAATGCTGGGCATCCTCCTGGAGCATGTACCCAACACTGTGGTCAAACAGATCGAGGGACTCCTCAGGAGGACATGGTGGAGCTAGGGAAGGAGTCACTGATGACATTGAGCCGAGGGAAGAGGCCACTGCTTTACCAGACAAAGTATCCTGGGCATGGGTGAGAGAGGATGAGGAGGATGAGGAAGACTTGGTCATCCACTCAACCAAGTCTTCCGCATGTTGCGGCTCAACACGGCCAGCTGCCGAAAAAAAGGCCAAGCGTGTCCCACGGCCACGTGCTGATGAGGATGCACCGTCTCCACGACCAGCACTAGACACAAATCCTGCGTGCCCTCTCTTATTGGCTTGTGACTGTCTGCCTCTCCTTCTTGGCCTTCCAGACATACTAATGGCCTGTAGCTGCACTAAGCTGGGATATATATATATATATATATATATATATATATATATATATATATATATATATATATATATAATGTACTGATACTGCAGCTAGCAAAGTCAACTGCCTGCCTGTAGTATGAGAACACCACCAACCTTCTACAGGTAGCTTTAGCTGAACACTGTGCAGAGCTCACAAAAAACTAACTTGTAGCTTTTTTAGCTGCCTGCGGTAGTGATAGGATCAAGAAAACACAACCAACCTTCTACAGGTAGCTTTAGGTGAACACTGTGCAGAGCTTGCAAAAAAATAACTTGTAGGTTTAGCTGAACACTGTGAGGTGGACGCACCACACTAACTTGTAGTTTTAGCTAAACACTGTGAGCAGGACGCACAGTACTAACTTGTAGCTTTAACTGAACACTGTGAGCAGGACGCACTGCACTAACTTGTAGGTTTAGATGAACACTGTGCAGAGGTCTCACTACACTAACTTGTAGGTTTAGCTGAACACTGTGAGCAGGACGCACCACACTAACTTGTAGGTTTAGCTGAACACTGTGAGCAGGACGCACCGCACTAACTTGTAGGTTTAGCTGAACACTGTGAGCAGGACGCACCCCACTAACTTGTAGGTTTAGCTGAACACTGTGAGCAGGACGCACCCCACTAACTTGTAGGTTTAGCTGAACACTGTGAGCAGGAAGCACTGCACTAACTGTAAATAGTCTAGCTGCCTGACTGTGGTACTAATAGGATCAAAAGAACACCAGCAATTTTCTTCAGGTAGCTGTATATACTGTAACAAGACAAGCCTGCCTGTCAGTAAGAAGATAACAGGAACGGATCTAGCTGAACACTGTGAGCAGGACGCACTGCACTAACTGTAAATAGTCTAGCTGCCTGACTGTGGTACTAATAGGATCAAAAGAACACCAGCAATTTTCTTCAGGTAGCTGTAAATACTGTAACAAGACAAGCCTGCCTGTCAGTAGGAAGATAACAGGAACGGATCTAGCTAAACTGAATACAGTGTATATATATATACGCAACACCTGGGATGCATATATATACACAATACAGCTAACTGACTGACTGTTCTGCCTAATCTATCTAACTCAAATCAAATGACACTGTCTCTCTGTCTATCTCTTTCAACGCCGGAACACACACTACACAGGGCCGCCGTGTAGGCGGCCTTATATAGTGTGGAGCGTGTACTAAATCCCCTGAGCCATAATTGGCCAAAGCCTCCTTGGCTTTGGCCAATTAAGGCTCTCTGTTCAGACGGCGCTGTGATTGGCCAAGCATGCGGGTCATAGTGCATGCTTGGCCAATCATCAGCCAGCAATACACTGCGATGCCGCAGTGAATTATGGGCCATGACGCGCCACACGAATTTGGCGCGAACGGCCCATATTGTTCGCAATTCGGCGAACGGGCAAACAGATGATGTTCGAACATGGGTTCGACTCGAACACGAAGCTCATCCCTAGTGATGGGCACTGATTGGTGGCAATAATGGGCACTGATCTGGTACATTGATAGGCAACACTGCTAGGTGGCACTGATTGACACCACTGGTGGGCATTGATAGGTGGCACTTGTGGGCAATGATAGGTGGCACTCATGGGCATTGATAGGTGGCACTGGTGGGCACTGTGGGCACTGTCAGGTGGCACTGGCAGGGGGTACTGGTGGCACGTATGAGGCATTATTGTCTCCTCCTCTTCGGGACCGATGTCCCTTGCTGATGAGCCGGTGATCGGCTTTTTTTTCTCCTCGCACTGTCAGCACGAGGAGAAAAAAAAAGGTCACCGAGCTTTTGTTTTGATCATATGATCAGCTGTCATTGGCTGACAGCTGATCACATGGTAAGGGGCCGGGACCGGCCCCTTACTTGGATCGGTGATCGTCGAGTCTCAGTGATTCAGTGATCACAGCGCGCTCCACGCATGCCCTGTAGGGCGCGCAGGGCACGCACAAGGGAGGCCGTCATATGACGGCCTCCCGGGAATTCAGGTCCGCACTGTAGCCGTCATTCAGCTATAGCGCGCATATCAAGTGGTTAATCTGTAGGAGATGGGCTCCTGGTTTAATTTTTATCATGACTGGGGTGCAATCCAGCGGACCTACATCATATTTGCTGGTGGCCCATAATTCAGCAGGAATCACTTTCAACTCTGGTGGAAATGGCGGAGTGGAGTCTTGGACTAAAAATACTCCACAGGCAGAATTTAAAACTTCTCCTGACAAACTACTGACCACTTGAACTCCTGTTGGAGTGAACTGTGTCTGAAACTCACACTTTAGTGACAATTTCTGTTTGCTGTCCTAGCCTGAGTTTAAGTGGCTTGGACCAAATCAGTAGAGGTCCCGTTTAGGCCAACACCAGAGATAACATTTGTAGATAATAATCCTGGAGGTAAGTCCTCTATATTAAAAACACTTCAGCTTGCACCAGTGTAGATTAAACAGGTTAATTCTGTTTCTCCTCCAGGATAGGGGAGTTCTTGTAAAAATACTTTTACTCTGGCCTCGGGACCATTGTCTCCCCTATTTAACATGATTGATACTGGCATGCCATTTTCCTATGCCTGATACACTGCTTTTGGCAGACAAACTGGGATCAGCATGAGGTGCCTCTAAGCCCTTTTTCAGTCTACGGTCAGGAAGAAGGCAGAATTTGGCTATGTGTCCTTCCCCATCACAATTGTAGCATATAATTGGTCCCCGATTGCCATGATTTCTGAAATTGCCTTTGCCTCTTCCTTTTCCTCTCTGCTTCCCCATGTACATAACCTTGGGTTTGCTGTCTTTTTGGTTAATCCTGTTTTCTATGTATAACAAGATAGGCAGAACGTCTTGAATAGACATATTGCCTGTCTCAGGCCTTGCTGTGAACAACTTTTCTTTCAACTGGGGAATTAAACCATCAAGAAACCTTTGTTTCACCAGTTGTGTAGATGGACTTGCAGTTTCTCCCGCCTTCTCTTCCTCTATTTTAATATTATAAATAAATGAGCAGCGCTGTGAGTACCTGTATAATTTTGAAAAAATACCAGTGTAAATGGGATAAATAAATAAATAAACCCCAATTCAAATGGATACCATAGTCCATACAACAAAACCATAAGTGTATAATAAACAGTCCTATCACATTGGTTGTAGTTCAGACAGATAAAGTGAAAAGACGTAGGCACAGGCCCCAGTCTGAAAGCAGAAAATGCAGATGAAAAAGTGGATCCTTCACCGCACCAATGTGATGACTAAAATTGAAATGCGCGCTTACCAAAACGGCAAGCATAGGGGGCTTGCGACCTTAACCCAGTCAGGGCCTTTCATAAGATGAAGACAACGGCATGCCACTTCATATACCTCAGAATAATACCCGCTGTCCGCCAAGTACCAGGCAGTCCCTCTAGCGTAAGGATGATAAACTCCTAGCTGGGGGTTGTTCTCATAAGAGGTACCCCGAAGAGAAAGAGGAGAACACCATAGCGTAATTCTGGTTTAAATTTTATTAAAACAAATTAAAATCACACTTACAATGTGGTAGATGCATAAGTACATGGAAAGCCGGCCAGCTAGAAGCGAACACCTGTCCTGCAGACGGTAGATGCAGCACGTCAGCACGCTAGGAGTTTATCATCCTTACGCTAGAGGGACTGCCTGGTACTTGGCGGACAGCGGGTATTATTCTGAGGTATATGAAGTGGCATGCCATTGTCTTCATCTTATGAAAGGCCCTGACCGGGTTAAGGTCGCAAGCCCCCTATGCTTGCCGTTTTGGTAAGCGCGCATTTCAATTTTAGTCATCACAGTGGTGCGGTGAAGGATCGACTTTTTTATCTGCATTTTCTGCTTTCAGACTGGGGCCTGTGCCTACGTCTTTTCACTTTATCTGTCTGAACTACAACCAATGTGATAGGACTGTTTATTATACACTTATGTTTTGTTGTATGGACTATGGTATCCATTTGAATTGGGGTTTATTTATTTATTTATCCCATTTACACTGGTATTTTTTCACAATTATACAGGTACTCACAGCGCTGCTCATTTATTTATAATATTGTTGCATAGTGTGTGTATCTCACTTTGAGTGACTGCTTTGGTTTCACTATATTATTATTATTATTTTTTTTCACAAATGTATTAATATATTGTATAAGATACCCTTTGTGTGTTATACAGCGCGGTAGTTTTCCCCTTTTTATTTCCTCTATTTTAATGCCTACTCCCGCAGCCATATCGCTTAACCGCCTCCAATAAGCCCCTGCTGCTTCCTCTTTCCCTTGCTTAGCATTCATAAATTCAGCATGTCTGGCTTGTCCATATATTTGGGGCAATTTTCTTCAATCTTCAATTTCTCACAACCCTACAATTCACTAACCATCTTACCTAGATTTTTGACATCTACACCACATTCTTTAAGTATATAGCCAGACATGTTGCTTCCCACTGCTTTAATAAGAAGCTGATGAATGTCAGTAGCAGAAGCCTCATATGCTTCCTGTGCAGCGCTTAGTTTGTTTGCAAACCCAATTGGATTCTTTCTAGGATCTCCCAATCCCTCTAATATGGCTCTCATATCTTGGGGACTAAAAGGTACATGCCATTTAATTTGAGACTTACTGTCAACAGCATTACCTTCAAAAACTAATTGGGTTCTGACAGGATAAACTGCAACAGATTGCTCTGTGCCAGGGGCAGAAGAAGTGGCATCTCCCTTCCTTTCTTCTCTCTTTATCTTGCTGCCACAATTTGGAAATTATGGTTTGCTCCGGAAGTTCAGACTCTATCTCTCTTTCTCTGGCCAAAGCCTTAAGTTAACCACTTAAGGACCGCCTCACGCCGATGTACGTCGGCAAGGCGGCACGGGCAGGCAAAATCACGTACATGTACGTGATTTGCCTCCCGCGGGTGGGGGGTCCGATCAGACCCCCCCCCCGCCGCCCGAGGCGGTCCCGTTCTGTCCCCCGGCGATCAGAGACGAGGGGGAGGCCATCCGTTCGTGGCCCCCCCTCGCGATCGCCGCCGGCCAATGGGAACACTCCTTTGCTGCTGTATGCTAAACAGCAGCAAAGGAAGTGATGTCATCTCCCCTCGGGTCGGTAGTTTCCGTTCCGGCCCGAGGAGAAATGACATGTGAGTGAGTGCACCAACACACACACACACAGTAGAACATGCCAGGTATACAAAACACCCCGATCCCCCCCCCGATCACCCCCCGATCCCCCCCGATCACCCCCCCTGTCACAAACTGACACCAGCAGTTTTTTTTTTTTTTTTCTATTACTCCATGGTGTCAGTTTGTGACAGTTACTGTGTTAGCACAGTTACTGTTACCCCCCTGTAGGTCTAGGGTACCCCCCTAACCCCCCCTAATAAAGTTTTAACCCCTTGATCACCCCCCGTCACCAGTGTCGCTAAGCGATCATTTTTCTGATCGCTGTATTAGTGTCGCTGGTGACGCTAGTTAGTGAGCTAAATATTTAGGTTCGCCGTCAGGGACCCCCATATACTACCTAATAAATGTTTTAACCCCTTGATTGCCCCCTAGTTAACCCTTTCACCACTGATCACCGTATAACCGTTACGGTTGACGCTGGTTAGTTTGTTTATTTTTTATAGTGTCAGGGCACCCGCCGTTTATTACCGAATAAAGGTTTAGCCCCCTAATCGCCCGGCGGTGATATGCGTCGCCCCAGGCAGCGTCAGATTAGCGCCAGTACCGCTAACACCCACGCACGCAGCATGCGCCTCCCTTAGTGGTATAGTATCCGATCAGATCTATACTAGCGTCCCCAGCAGTTTAGGGTCCCCAAAAACGCAGTGTTAGCGGGATCAGCCCAGATACCCGCTAGCACCTGCATTTTGCACCTCCACCCAGCCCACCCAAGTGCAGTATCGATCGATCACTGTCACTTACAAGACACTAAACGCATAACTGCAGCGTTCGCAGAGTCAGGCCTGATCCCTGCGATTGCTAACAGTTTTTTTGGTAGCGTTTTGGTGAACTGGCAAGCACCAGCCCCAGGCAGCGTCAGGTTAGCGCCAGTACCGCTAACACCCACGCACGCACCGTACACCTCCCTTAGTGGTATAGTATCTGATCGCATCAATATCTGATCCGATCAGATCTATACTAGCGTCCCCAGCAGTTTAGGGTTCCCAAAAACACAGTGTTAGCGGGATCAGCCCAGATACCTGCTAGCACCTGCGTTTTGCCCCTCCGCCCGGCCCAGCCCACCCAAGTGCAGTATCGATCGATCACTGTCACTTACAAAACTCTAAATGCATAACTGCAGCGTTCGCAGAGTCAGGCCTGATCCCTGCGATCGCTAACAGTTTTTTTGGTAGCGTTTTGGGGAACTGGCAAGCACCAGCGGCTTAGTACACCCCAGTCGTAGTCAAACCAGCACTGCAGTAACACTAGGTGAGGTGGCAAGCACAAGTAGTGTCCCGCTGCCACCAAGAAGACAAACACAGGCCCGTCGTGCCCATAGTGCCCTTCCTGCTGCATTCGCCAATCCTAATTGGGAACCCACAACTTCTGCAGCACCCGTACTTCCCCCATTCACATCCCCAACCAAATGCAGTCGGCTGCATGAGAGGCATTTTTATGTCCTCCCAAGTACCCCTACCCAACGAACCCCCCCAAAAAGATGTTGTGTCTGCAGCAAGTGCAGATATAGGCGTGACACCCGCTATTGTTGTCCCTCCTGTCCTGACAATCCTGGTCTTTGCATTGGTGAATGTTTTGAACGCTACCATACACTAGTTGAGTATTAGCGTAGGGTACAGCATTGCACAGACTAGGCGCACTTTCACAGGGTCTCCCAAGATGCCATCGCATTTTGAGAGACCCGAACCTGGAACCGGTTACAGTTATAAAAGTTAGTTACAAAAAAAGTGTAAAAAAAAAAAAATATATGAAATAAAAAAAAATAGTTGTCGTTTTATTGTTCTCTCTCTCTATTCTCTCTCTCTATTGTTCTGCTCTTTTTTACTGTATTCTATTCTGCAATGTTTTATTGTTATTGTTATTATGTTTTATCATGTTTGTTTTTCAGGTATGTAATTATTTATACTTTACTGTTTACTGTGCTTTATTGTTAACCATTGTTAACCATTTTTTTGTCTTCAGGTACGCCATTCACGACTTTGAGTGGTTATACCAGAATGATGCCTGCAGGTTTAGGTATCATCTTGGTATCATTCTTTTCTGCCAGCGGTCGGCTTTCATGTAAAAGCAATCCTAGTGGCTAATTAGCCTCTAGACTGCTTTTACAAGCCGTGGGAGGGAATGCCCCCCCCCCACCGTCTTCCGTGTTTTTCTCTGGCTCTCCTGTCTCAACAGGGAACCTGAGAATGCAGCCGGTGATTCAGCCAGCTGACTATAGAGCTGATCAGAGACCAGAGTGGCTCCAAACATCTCTATGGCCTAAGAAACCGGAAGCTACGAGCATTTCATGACTTAGATTTCGCCGGATGTAAATAGCGCCATTGGGAAATTGGGGAAGCATTTTATCACACCGATCTTGGTGTGGTCAGATGCTTTGAGGGCAGAGAAGAGATCTAGGGTCTAATAGACCACAATTTTTTCAAAAAAGAGTACCTGTCACTACCTATTGCTATCATAGGGGATATTTACATTCCCCGAGATAACAATAAAAATGATAAAAAAAAAAAAAAAATGAAAGGAACAGTTTAAAAGTAAGATTAAAAAAGCAAAAAAAAATAAAGAAAAAAAAAAAAAAAAAGCACCCCTGTCGCCCCCTGCTCTCGCGCTAAGGCGAACGCAAGCGGCGGTCTGTCGTCAAACGTAAACAGCAATTGCACCATGCATGTGAGGTATCACCGCGAAGGCCAGATCGAGGGCAGTAATTTTTCCAGTAGACCTCCTCTGTAAATCTAAAGTGGTAACCTGTAAAGGCTTTTGAAGGCTTTTAAACATGTATTTATCTTGTTGCCACTGCACGTTTGTGCGCAATTTTAAAGCATGTCATGTTTGGTATCTATGTACTCGGCCTAAGATCATCTTTTTTATTTCATCAAACATTTGGGCAATATAGTGTGTTTTAGTGCATTAAAATTAAAAAAAGTGTGTTTTTTCCCCAAAAAATGCGTTTGAAAAATCGCTGCGCAATTACTGTGTGAAAAAAAAAATGAAACACCCACCATTTTAATCTGTAGGGCATTTGCTTTAAAAAAATATATAATGTTTGGGGGTTCAAAGTAATTTTTTTGCAAAAAAAAAATAACTTTTTCATGTAAACAATAAGTGTCAGAAAGGGCTTTGTCTTCAAGTGGTTAGAAGAGTGGGTGATGTGTGACATAAGCTTCTAAATGTTGTGCATAAAATGCCAGGACAGTTCAAAACCCCCCCAAATGACCCCATTTTGGAAAGTAGACACCCCAAGCTATTTGCTGAGAGGCATGTCGAGTCCATGGAATATTTTATATTGCGACACAAGTTGCGGGAAAGAGACAAATTTTTTTTTTTTTTTTGCACAAAGTTGTCACTAAATGATATATTGCTCAAACATGCCATGGAAATATGTGAAATTACACCCCAAAATACATTCTGCTGCTTCTCCTGAGTACGGGGATACCACATGTGTGAGACTTTTTGGGAGCCTGGCCGCGTACGGAACCCCGAAAACCAAGCACCGCCTTCAGGCTTTCTAAGGGCGTGAATTTTTGATTTCACTCTTCACTGCCTATCACAGTTTCGGAGGCCATGGAATGCCCAGGTGGCACAAAACCCCCCCAAATGACCCCATTTTGGAAAGTAGACACCCCAAGCTATTTGCTGAGAGGTATAGTGAGTATTTTGCAGACCTCACTTTTTGTCACAAAGCTTTGAAAATTGAAAAAAGAAAAAAAAAATGTTTTTTCTTGTCTTTCTTCATTTTCAAAAACAAATGAGAGCTGCAAAATACTCACCATGCCTTTCAGCAAATAGCTTGGGGTGTCTACTTTCCAAAATGGGGTCATTTGGGGGGGTTTTGTGCCACCTGGGCATTCCATGGCCTCCGAAACTGTGATAGGCAGTAAAGAGTGAAATCAAAAATTTTCACCCTTAGAAATCCTGAAGGCAGTGATTGGTTTCGGGGTCCCGTACGCGGCTAGGCTCCCAAAAAGTCCCACACATGTGGTATCCCCATACTCAGGAGAAGCAGCTAAATGTATTTTGGGGTGCAATTCCACATATGCCCATGGCCTGTGTGAGCAATATATCATTTAGTGACAACTTTATGAAAAAAAAAAAAAAAAGTGTCACTTTCCCGCAACTTGAGTCAAAATATAAAATATTCCATGGACTCAATATGCCTCTCAGCAAATAGCTTGGGGTGTCTACTTTCCAAAATGGGGTCATTTTGGGGGGTTTTGTGCCACCTGGGCATTCCATGGCCTCCGAAACTGTGATAGGCAGTGAAGAGTGAAATCAAAAATTTACACCCTTAGAAATCCTGAAAGCCGTGATTGGTTTTCGGGGCCCCGTACGCGGCTAGGCTCCCAAAAAGTCCCACACATGTGGTATCCCCATACTCAGGAGAAGCAGCTGAATGTATTTTGGGGTGCAATTCCACATAGGCCCATGGCCTGTGTGAGCAATATATCATTTAGTGACAACTTTTTGTAAATATTTTTTTTTTTTTTTGTCATTTTTCAATCACTTGGGACAAAAAAAATAAATATTCAATGGGTTCAACATGCCTCTCAGCAATTTCCTTGGGGTGTCTACTTTCCGAAATGGGGTCATTTGGGGGGGTTTTGTACTGCCCTGCCATTTTAGCACCTCAAGAAATGACATAGGCAGTCATAAACTAAAAGCTGTGTAAATTACAGAAAATGTACCCTAGTTTGTAGACGCTATAACTTTTGCGCAAACCAATAAATATACGCTTATTGACATTTTTTTTACCAAAGACATGTGGCCGAATACATTTTGGCCTAAATGTATGACTAAAATTTAGTTTATTGGATTTTTTTTATAACAAAAAGTAGAAAATATCATTTTTTTTCAAAATTTTCGGTCTTTTTCCGTTTATAGCGCAAAAAATAAAAACTGTAGAGGTGATCAAATACCATCAAAAGAAAGCTCTATTTGTGGGAAGAAAAGGACGCAAATTTCGTTTGGGTACAGCATTGCATGACCGCGCAATTAGCAGTTAAAGCGATGCAGTGCCAAATTGGAAAAAGACCTCTGGTCCTTAGGCAGCATAATGGTCCGGGGCTCAAGTGGTTAAGAGAGATCTAGTTTTGCATATGTGCCTTTTTGATTTATGCCAATCATCTGTTTCTAGGATACGAGCCAAATCCCTCTTTGTAGGTTGATATGGGGCTGTTAAACCTCTGCTCTCTACTATATTGCATAGCTCATCTTTTGTGTGTTCCATGTAATCTAATTCTTTTGCTTTTGTGCGTGGACCCCTTAAAGCCAAATTGGCAGCCACATAAGGTGGGGGGTCCTCCTCTACAGAGTCTTCTGGCCAAACGTAGTAAATTTGGGCAGTACTTTTATTAAACATCTCAGTCAAGCCAGTTTGATTTGTTACTTTAGCTTCTGTCTCCCATGTGCAAGCTATTCTCCACATTCCTTCACTGCACAGTAGTGGGCCATAATTGTGCAGAAAAGTTGGCCATACTTTTAAATCAAAAGTCCCTTCAGATTTTAAAGGTTTAGCTGTTCCCTTTGTCCATTCTACCCATTTATCTAGGGGCTCAGTATAGGCGAAACCCTACCTTCGGTTCATATATTCTCTAGCGCACATCTTGCGCTGGGCATTTTCTGAAGGCCTCTCTCCCTTCATTCCCTTAATTAATCTAATGCCCATAATAACTGGCCAGTCTTCTGTACTTGTGCCTATACCCTCTTGCCTCTAAAACAAATAGTATAGCAAATCTGCAGATATACAAGAATAGTCTCCACTTATCTACGTGGATAGAAGGGGTTTATGACAATAGCCAAAACCAGGGGGGGCTGGCAGCCTTAGGCCTGGGGGGCAAGTCCAGTCAAGTGGCCCATTGAACCACCGAATCAGCTCACCATCCATCTACACAACATTCCAGAGAGAGAGAGAGAGAGAGGACTGCTCCATATTGTCCCAGAGAGAGAGAGAGAGAGACCGCTTGACACTGCCTACACAGAGAGAGAGACTGCTACACATTGCCCGCTGTGCGAATCGGTCACTCTCTGTGGGGGAAGTGCAAATCGGTCACTCTCTGTGGGGGAAGTGCGAATCGGTCACTCTCTGTGTGGGCAGTGCAAAGGGGTCACACTCTGTGTGGGCAGTGCAGAGGGGTTACTCTCTGTGTGGGCAGTGCAGAGGGGTTACTCTCTGTGTGGGCAGTGCGAAGGGGTCACTCTCTGTGGGGGCAGTGCGAAGGGGTCACTCTCTGTGTGGGCAGTGCGAAGGGGTCACTCTCTGTGTGGGCAGTACGAAGGGGTCACTCTGTGGGGGCAGTGCGAAGGGGTCACTCTCTGTGGGGGCAGTGCGAAGAGGTCACTCTCTGTGGGGGCAGTGCGAAGGGGTCACTCTCTGTGGGGGCAGTGCAAAGGGGTCACTCTCTGTGGGGGCAGTGCGAAGGGGTCACTCTCTGTGGGGGCAGTGCGAAGGGGTCACTCTCTGTGGGGGCAGTGCAAAGGGGTCACTCTCTGTGTGGGCAGTGCGAAGGGGTCACTCTCTGTGGGGGTGAAAGTTTTCCCAGCCATCAGAATACAGTGATCACTGCTGGCAGCTATAGCAGCCAGCAGTGATCGCCAAAAAAAAAAAGAAAGACATGCTGGCTGTACTGAAGTCAATTGATAGATTGAATTCTGTACAACCAGTCTGCACATAGATCAAAATTCTGCTGGTTCAGCAGAAAATTAAATCTGTCTATGGTGGCTTAAGTTCACCAGTCTTTGGGTTTAATAATATCCTCAAATCTTCTGAAAGGGGGGCTCCACTTAGGTGTAGAAATTCACTTTGAACTGCACCTTATTTACAGAACCCTTTAGGTATTAGATGTGCAAACAATAAGGTGAGAGCGCATCGAATACCTACAGAGAGTAAGACCCCTTTCACACTGGGGCACTTTTCAGGCACTACAGTGCTAAAAATAGCACCTGCAAAGCGCCCTGAAACAGCCGCTGCTGTGTCTCCAGTGTGAAAGCCCCGAGGGTTTTCACACTGGAGCGGTGCGATAGCAGGACAGGAAAAAAACTCCTGTTAGCAGCATCTTTGGAGCGGTGTATACACCTCTCCTGCCCATTGAAATCAATGGGACAGCGCGGCTTTACCGCCGGCATAGCTCTGCTGCAGCAACGCTTTGCGGGCGTTTTTAACACTTTTTTGGCCACTAGTGGGGGTTAAAACCACCCCGCTAGTGGCCGAAAAGCGCTGCTAAAATGACGGTAAAGCGGCGCTAAATATAGCGCTGCTTTACCGCCGACGCCGCCCCAGTGTGAAAGGGGTCTAATGGAAATAAGGTGGAGTTCAAAGTGAACTGTGCCATTACCTGCAGGGACTGGCATTTAGGGGGTTAAAACAGGCAGGGTGGAAATGTGATATCATCTCCTCTGTCACTCTTCAGAGGAGTGGCAGTGCCTGCTGCAAGTGAATACAAGCCTTTGGGCTCACACTGGTGTGCTGGCAGTTTTCCATAGCCACAGTCCCTCAGACTTCTTTTAGGTTGCACATTTTTGCAGAATTTTCTGGAAGTGCACCAAAGATGCAGCATGTAGGACATTTTGTACACTTTCAAAACATGCAGTAAAAATGTGCAGCCTCTATGGGACCAGGGGCAACATGCAGGAAGACTGTCAGTGAGAGCCCACTTCATAACACTTAGGAGGGCAAGGTAGTGTCACAGGCTGCTAGGAAAAAAAAACTCTGTAGCTGCAGAGAGGGAGGGGGAGTTCACTTACTTGGACGGTCCTCCCAGGAGACTCGCTGTATTTGAGCCGACTGCTTAGATTTAATTTTCCCACCCACACATCCTCTTCACAGACAGCACACGGGCTGCCCAGAGTGTGGGCGGGGCTGCCCGGAGTGTGGGCGGGGAAAGAGAGAGAACAGGTACAGCCTCTGCCAGCTATTCGTGTGGAGGAGGAAGGGGCTGGTGTGAGATGTTATTAAAAACTAACAAATAGAAATATGTTATTAAAAGCTAACAAATAGAAATATATTATTAAAGCTAAAGCTATATTATTAAAAGCTAGCAAATAGAATTGCAAAAATAAAACATTGAGAAGGAAGGGGGGAGTAGAGAACGTTTAATAGGAAATGTGTCTGTGTGTTATGTGAAGGTTACAGAACACATTTCAACAGTGAGAACAAAATGGAGTCTCTTGTGCTTAAAATGAACAGTACAGTGAATTTCCATGTCACTGGCAGTGCTGGGAGCAGGCCTAACCTCGCCATGCTGACTTGTCACATACATACCAGGATTTGGGGGTGGCTGATTGAACGAATTGGGCATGGCATGGGATGGGATAGGGAATGTTACTATGTGGCACTTCGTGGCACTTCGTATCTGGAGGTTGCCTTTTCAAAACTAGAAGGATAGGATGGGGGAATATAGGGGTAAGGTTTGTGTTATTGTTCTGGGTAGTGGACGTACCTGGGGTAGTTAAGGGGAGGTCTTGGTAGTGGCACATATGGCCCATGCAATGAAGCTTCCTCACGTGGCTGTGAGAAGGAGTGCAGCACTTGTTCAACGGTGCTTTGCATTTCAAAGTAGCGCTCAGGTTTTACATTTTTGATAAGAGGGACAAAATTGAGCGCCAGTATAGTATCCGGACATAAAAAAGCATCCACCTTTTTAGAGGTGGTTTTCAACATTTCAAGTAGGCGCTCACTTATGTCAGGTTGCGTTACAGGTACTCGCCTCTGTGGCACTTTGGCTGGCTGAACAATGTCTGCAGGAGCGGAGGAGGGCCCAGGGATAGCCTCTGCCACTGCAGATTGCTCTTCTGGGTTTGTTTCCCACAGATTAGAGGAGCTTTGGATTTGTGCTAAATCCTCTGTGCCTTCCTGAAAACCAATCTGGGCGTGGGCCTCTGGTTGTGCCTCCGGTTGGTCACCCAGAACATCTTGTTCCTCCTAACTAGCTTCTGTCCTGTTTCAAAATAAAAAGCGTGTAACTTAACTAGGCATAATCAAAGTTAAAAGGTTTGCAGATACATAGATGATATAGATGAAAACTTACTCCCTCATCTCCACAATGGGTTGTAGAAATTCTAAGTCCCTGGCGAACATATAGGGTACCCTAGGCGCTGCCCCCAAGCCACTCCTCATTTCTTTGAGGTGGCGTATATATTTTCTGTATGCATCACGCATGCTGGTCCACCTTGTCTGTAAGCAGTGCACTGAAAAACAGAAAAATGAAAATTAATGTTATTTATGTTTGCTTTTAGTTACCTAGCTACAGGAAATTCTTTTGGAAGTCTGCACTTCGAATTTAAGGTTGGGAAATCAACTATTAGTGGCATTATTCAGGAAACGTGCCTAGTCATTTGGGAAGAACTGAAGAATTTGGTGATGAAGAAGCCAAACAAACAAAATTGGTTGAAGGTAGCCGAGCTATTCTGGGAGCGTTGCAACTTCCTCAACTGTCTGGGAGCCATTGATGGGAAGCACATCCGCATCCTCAAGCCTCCAGCTAGTGGAAGCCAATATTTTAATTATAAGACATTTTTTTCTTTGGTATTAATGGCAGTGGCAGACGCCAATTTTAAATGTATTTACATTGATGTGGGTTCTTATGACAGCAGCTCAGATTCTAGTGTTTTTTCACATTCATCATTTGGGCGCATGCTGCAGGAGAATACACTTGACTTGCCCAATCATTCTCCCCTGCCCGGAACAACTGAGCCTTCCCTCCCACATGTATTTGTAGGAGATGAAGCATTTGCCCTTGCAGAGCACATGCTCAGGCCTTTTTCTAGTCAATCTCTGACAACAGAAAAAAGAGTGTTCAATTATAGGCTCACTAGGGCACGACGAGTAGTGGAATGTGCATTTGGTATACTCTGCTATAAGTGGATATTCATGCATACTTCAATACATCTCAGTATTGACAATGCTATCAGTGCTGTTAAAGCAGCCTTTGCACTGCACAACTATGTGCGTGAATGTGACGGCTATGTATTTTAGGATTTCCTGAGCCATAACATGGAGGCGGCACAGTGGAATGTTACTAGGGACACCACTAGTGGTACACATATTCGGGGTGAATTCCAAAACTTCTTTATGTCGCCAGCTGGGGAGGTGCCTTGGCAGATGGATTCTCTATACCGTATTTATCGGCGTATAACACACACTTTTTTCCCCTTAAAATCAGGGGAAAATCATGGGTGCGTGTTATACGCAGATCCCCCCTACTGATTGTGCGGAGTGAACGCCGGCCGCCGATATACATACATAGCCAAGTGTACTCGGCTAGGCTCAGCTAGCTCTGCTCACAGTCATGCCCAGTCCCACCCTATGATGGACATAACACAGGGATTGGGCGTGACTGTGAGCGGAGCTAGCCGAACCTAGCCGAGTACACTCGGCTATGTATGTATATGGGCGACGCTCGGCTCTGCTTACAGTCGCGCCCAGTCCCGCCATTGGACCTGTGTTATGTCCATCATAGGGCGGGACTGGACGGGACTGCGAGAAGAGCCGAGAAGAGCCGAGGACCGGCTCTGTGTATCTCGGCGCCAGCGGCGCCATTTTCAAACTGCAGTGACACTGACAAGTCACTGCAGTTTAACTGCAGCCTGGGCAAGGATGCAAATGTCACTGACAAGGCTGCATTCATTTTTATGAAGGTCAGTCGATCGACCGAGTCAGTGGACAGACGCACCCTGTGATCGGTTACAAAGCCTCCAGCAGCACTGAAAGTGCGTTCTGAAAGAACGCTGGAGCAGGACAGGCTAGTAGCTCAATTGCATACTGTGCAAGCTCTGGCCAGTGATCCATCCTCAAGACCCGGTAACCCAGAGGATTTTCGGTGGGAAAGGTGTCCAAGTCAGATCTTGCCCCTAGGTATTCCTGCACCATGTAAAACAGACGCTGGCGATGGTTGCTGGAACCGATCATACCTTGGGGCTGCAGACCAAAAAATTGTCTGAACGCATCGGTCAGACGGCCACCTTCTCCACCGTTCCTTCTTTGACCAAAGCCTCAGCAACACGTTGTCCAGAAACAGGAGTTTGTA
Source organism: Lithobates clamitans (assembly GCA_037952925.1). Classification (NCBI taxonomy): domain Eukaryota; kingdom Metazoa; phylum Chordata; class Amphibia; order Anura; family Ranidae; genus Lithobates; species Lithobates clamitans. The sequence continues at coordinate 485,523 of JBBGZY010001621.1, read as the reverse complement.
ACCTCCCAGTCTCTGGGAACGCATTGCACAGACCTTTCTGCAAGGCCTCCCGAAGATTTTTCATCCTCTGCTCCCTCTGCGATGGCAAGATAAGGTCCGCAACCTTACCCTTGTAACGTGTATCAAGGAGGGTTGCCAGCCAGTATTGGTCCTTCTCCTTGATACCACGAAAAAGAGGATCCTTACGCAGGCTTTGCAGGATCAGGGAGGCCATGCAGCGTAGGTTTGCTGAGGCATTCGGTCCTGAGTCCTCTGGGTCACTAAGGGTGACATGGTCCGCAGCCACCTCCTCCCAGCCACGTACAATTCCATGTGTTTCTTGGGACTGATCCCTTAAAGACTGCTGCTGATGCTGAGTGCCAGGCTCCACCTCCATACTGACACAATCTTCCTCCTCCTCCTCCTTCTCTTCCCGTGTGATCGGCGGGCACGCAGGAACACTGTCTGGATAAAGGGTTCCTTGAGAGCTAAGGAAGTCCTGCTCTTCCTGCCTCTGTTTGCCTCAAGTACCCTGTCCATTATTCCACGCAGTGTGTGCTCCAAAAGGTGGACAAGGGGGACAGTGTCACTGATGCATGCACTGTCACTGCTCACCATCCTCGTGGCCTCCTCAAATGGTGACAGGACAGTGCATGCATCCCTGATCATGGCCCACTGGCGTGGGGAAAAAAAAACAAGCTCCCCTGACCCTGTCCTGGTGCCATAGTCGCACAGGTACTCATTGATGGCCCTCTGCTGCATGTGCAGCCGCTGCAGCATGGCCAACGTTGAGTTCCACCTGGTGGGCATGTCACAGATTAGGCGGTTCTTGGGCAGGTTAAACTCCTTTTGGAGGTCCGTCAGCCGAGCACTGGCATTATATGACCGGCGGAAATGCACACAGACTTTCCTGGCCTGCTTTAGGACATCCTGTAAGCCCGGGTATCTGCCCAAGAACTGCTGCACCACCAAGTTAAGGATGTGAGCCAAACAGGGCACATGGGTCATTTGTCCCTGTCGGAGGGCAGAGAGGAGGTTGGTGCCATTGTCGCAAACCACCATTCCTGCCTTAAGTTGGCGTGGCGTCAACCCCCTCTGAACCTGCCCCTGCAGAGCTAACAGAACCTCTGCCCCAGTGTGACTCCTGTCCCCCAAGCACACCAGCTCAAGCACCGCATGGCATCTTTTGGCCTGCGTACTTGCCTAGCCCCTTGAACGGCTACGGAGCACCGCTGGTTCCGAGGACAAAGCACAGGAAGAGGCCATGGAGGAAGAAGAAGAGGAGGGGGTGGAGGAGAGAGGTGTGTCACAATCATTACTATTTTGGAGGCGTGGTGGCGGAACAACCTCCAACACTACTGCACCTTGTCCTGCATCCTTCCCAGCTGCCAGCAGAGTCACCCAATGCGCCCTGAAACTTAGGTAACCTCCCTGTCCATGCCTGCTGGACCATGAGTCAGCAGTAATATGCACCTTACCGCTGACTGCCCTGTCCAGCGAGGCATGGACATTGCCTTCCACATGCCGGTAGAGAGCCAGAATCGCCTTCCGTGAGAAAAAGTGGCGTTTGGGTACCTGCCACTGAGGAACCACACATTCCACAAACTCACGGAAGGGGGCAGAGTCTACCAACTGAAAAGGCAGCAGTTGAAGTGCTAGCAATTTTGCCAAGCTAGCATTCAACTGCTGCGCATGTGGATGGCTGGGAGCAAACTTCTTTCGGCGGTGCAGCAGCTGGGGCAGGGAAATTTGCCTGGTACAATCTGAGGTCGGTGTACCAAAAGCAGATTGCCCACAAGTACTTGGCTGTGACACACCTAATTCTACACCTTCATTCCTCTCAGTGCAGGTCTCAGAGAGGACTGAAAGTATAGTGGGGTTGGAGATCTCAGCTGATGAGGAGCAAGGAGAGGTCCTCTTTGTTCTTTGGTGTGGGTCTTTTAGATACGCTTGCCAACGAACTGCATGGCAGGTCAACATATGTCTGGTCAAGCATGTGGTACCCAAGCGGGAGATGTTTTGGCCACGCGAGATACGCTGGAGACATATGTTGCAAATAGCAGCGGTGCAATCTGATGCACTCGTCTCAAAAAAGGCCCACACCGAAGAACTTTTTGAATAACGTGCAGAGACTGCAGCGCCCTGCACATGTGGAGCTTTGGGGTGTGATGCAGTCAATGTGCTGCCCTTAGGCTGGCCCCTGGAGGGCATCCTGCCTCGTTGGTGATGTGACGCCTCCTCCTCCTCTTCCTCTCTCCTATCAGGCACCCACGTTGGGTCAGTGACCTCATCATCCCCTCCCTCCTCATCACTGGAGCAAACCTGGCAGTATGCTGCAGCAGGGGGAGCATGACTGCCAGATTTCTGTCCTTCTTAGGCACCCCCTCTGTCCGTGCTCATGTTACTGCCTTCATCAAGCTCAGTATCATCATCAGTGCCTTCCAAATGCTGGGCATCCTCCTGGAGCATGTACCCAACACTGTGGTCAAACAGTTCGAGGGACTCCTCAGGAGGACATGGTGGAGCTAGGGAAGGAGTCACTGATGACATTGAGCCGAGGGAAGAGGCCACTGCTTTACCAGACAAAGTATCCTGGGCATGGGTGAGAGAGGATGAGGAGGATGAGGAAGACTTGGTCATCCACTCAACCAAGTCTTCCGCATGTTGCGGCTCAACACGGCCAGCTGCCGAAAAAAAGGCCAAGCGTGTCCCACGGCCACGTGCTGATGAGGATGCACCGCCTCCACGACCAGCACTAGACACAAATCCTGCGTGCCCTCTCTTATTGGCTTGTGACTGTCTGCCTCTCCTTCTTGGCCTTCCAGACATACTAATGGCCTGTAGCTGCACTAAGCTGGGATATATATATATATATATATATATACATATATATATATATATATATATATATATATATATATATATATATATATATAATGTACTGATACTGCAGCTAGCAAAGTCAACTGCCTGCCTGTAGTATGAGAACACCACCAACCTTCTACAGGTAGCTTTAGCTGAACACTGTGCAGAGCTCACAAAAAACTAACTTGTAGCTTTTTTAGCTGCCTGCGGTAGTGATAGGATCAAGAAAACACAACCAACCTTCTACAGGTAGCTTTAGGTGAACACTGTGCAGAGCTTGCAAAAAAATAACTTGTAGGTTTAGCTGAACACTGTGAGGTGGACGCACCACACTAACTTGTAGTTTTAGCTAAACACTGTGAGCAGGACGCACAGTACTAACTTGTAGCTTTAGCTGAACACTGTGAGCAGGACGCACTGCACTAACTTGTAGGTTTAGATGAACACTGTGCAGAGGTCTCACTACACTAACTTGTAGGTTTAGCTGAACACTGTGAGCAGGACGCACCACACTAACTTGTAGGTTTAGCTGAACACTGTGAGCAGGACGCACCGCACTAACTTGTAGGTTTAGCTGAACACTGTGAGCAGGACGCACCCCACTAACTTGTAGGTTTAGCTGAACACAGTGAGCAGGACGCACCCCACTAACTTGTAGGTTTAGCTGAACACTGTGAGCAGGACGCACTGCACTAACTGTAAATAGTCTAGCTGCCTGACTGTGGTACTAATAGGATCAAAAGAACACCAGCAATTTTCTTCAGGTAGCTGTATATACTGTAACAAGACAAGCCTGCCTGTCAGTAAGAAGATAACAGGAACGGATCTAGCTGAACACTGTGAGCAGGACGCACTGCACTAACTGTAAATAGTCTAGCTGCCTGACTGTGGTACTAATAGGATCAAAAGAACACCAGCAATTTTCTTCAGGTAGCTGTAAATACTGTAACAAGACAAGCCTGCCTGTCAGTAGGAAGATAACAGGAACGGATCTAGCTAAACTGAATACAGTGTATATATATATACGCAACACCTGGGATGCATATATATACACAATACAGCTAACTGACTGACTGTTCTGCCTAATCTATCTAACTCAAATCAAATGACACTGTCTCTCTGTCTATCTCTTTCAACGCCGGAACACACACTACACAGGGCCGCCGTGTAGGCGGCCTTATATAGTGTGGAGCGTGTACTAAATCCCCTGAGCCATAATTGGCCAAAGCCTCCTTGGCTTTGGCCAATTAAGGCTCTCTGTTCAGACGGCGCTGTGATTGGCCAAGCATGCGGGTCATAGTGCATGCTTGGCCAATCATCAGCCAGCAATACACTGCGATGCCGCAGTGAATTATGGGCCATGACGCGCCACACGAATTTGGCGCGAACGGCCCATATTGTTCGCAATTCGGCGAACGGGCAAACAGATGATGTTCGAGTCGAACATGGGTTCGACTCGAACACGAAGCTCATCCCTAGTGATGGGCACTGATTGGTGGCAATAATGGGCACTGATCTGGTACATTGATAGGCAACACTGCTAGGTGGCACTGATTGACACCACTGGTGGGCATTGATAGGTGGCACTTGTGGGCAATGATAGGTGGCACTCATGGGCATTGATAGGTGGCACTGGTGGGCACTGTGGGCACTGTCAGGTGGCACTGGCAGGGGGTACTGGTGGCACGTATGAGGCATTATTGTCTCCTCCTCTTCGGGACCGATGTCCCTTGCTGATGAGCCGGTGATCGGCTTTTTTTTCTCCTCGCACTGTCAGCACGAGGAGAAAAAAATAGGTCACCGAGCTTTTGTTTTGATCATATGATCAGCTGTCATTGGCTGACAGCTGATCACATGGTAAGGGGCCGGGACCGGCCCCTTACTTGGATCGGTGATCGTCGAGTCTCAGTGATTCAGTGATCACAGCGCGCTCCACGCATGCCCTGTAGGGCGCGCAGGGCACGCACAAGGGAGGCCGTCATATGACGGCCTCCCGGGAATTCAGGTCCGCACTGTAGCCGTCATTCAGCTATAGCGCGGATATCAAGTGGTTAATCTGTAGGAGATGGGCTCCTGGTTTAATTTTTATCATGACTGGGGTGCAATCCAGCGGACCTACATCATATTTGCTGGTGGCCCATAATTCAGCAGGAATCACTTTCAACTCTGGTGGAAATGGCGGAGTGGAGTCTTGGACTAAAAATACTCCACAGGCAGAATGTAAAACTTCTCCTGACAAACTACTGACCACTTGAACTCCTGTTGGAGTGAACTGTGTCTGAAACTCACACTTTAGTGACAATTTCTGTTTGCTGTCCTAGCCTGAGTTTAAGTGGCTTGGACCAAATCAGTAGAGGTCCCGTTTAGGCCAACACCAGAGATAACATTTGTAGATAATAATCCTGGAGGTAAGTCCTCTATATTAAAAACACTTCAGCTTGCACCAGTGTAGATTAAACAGGTTAATTCTGTTTCTCCTCCAGGATAGGGGAGTTCTTGTAAAAATACTTTTACTCTGGCCTCGGGACCATTGTCTCCCCTATTTAACATGATTGATACTGGCATGCCATTTTCCTATGCCTGATACACTGCTTTTGGCAGACAAACTGGGATCAGCATGAGGTGCCTCTAAGCCCTTTTTCAGTCTACGGTCAGGAAGAAGGCAGAATTTGGCTATGTGTCCTTCCCCATCACAATTGTAGCATATAATTGGTCCCCGATTGCCATGATTTCTGAAATTGCCTTTGCCTCTTCCTTTTCCTCTCTGCTTCCCCATGTACATAACCTTGGGTTTGCTGTCTTTTTGGTTAATCCTGTTTTCTATGTATAACAAGATAGGCAGAACGTCTTGAATAGACATATTGCCTGTCTCAGGCCTTGCTGTGAACAACTTTTCTTTCAACTGGGGAATTAAACCATCAAGAAACCTTTGTTTCACCAGTTGTGTAGATGGACTTGCAGTTTCTCCCGCCTTCTCTTCCTCTATTTTAATATTATAAATAAATGAGCAGCGCTGTGAGTACCTGTATAATTTTGAAAAAATACCAGTGTAAATGGGATAAATAAATAAATAAACCCCAATTCAAATGGATACCATAGTCCATACAACAAAACCATAAGTGTATAATAAACAGTCCTATCACATTGGTTGTAGTTCAGACAGATAAAGTGAAAAGACGTAGGCACAGGCCCCAGTCTGAAAGCAGAAAATGCAGATGAAAAAGTGGATCCTTCACCGCACCAATGTGATGACTAAAATTGAAATGCGCGCTTACCAAAACGGCAAGCATAGGGGGCTTGCGACCTTAACCCAGTCAGGGCCTTTCATAAGATGAAGACAACGGCATGCCACTTCATATACCTCAGAATAATACCCGCTGTCCGCCAAGTACCAGGCAGTCCCTCTAGCGTAAGGATGATAAACTCCTAGCTGGGGGTTGTTCTCATAAGAGGTACCCCGAAGAGAAAGAGGAGAACACCATAGCGTAATTCTGGTTTAAATTTTATTAAAACAAATTAAAATCACACTTACAATGTGGTAGATGCATAAGAACATGGAAAGCCGGCCAGCTAGAAGCGAACACCTGTCCTGCAGACGGTAGATGCAGCACGTCAGCACGCTAGGAGTTTATCATCCTTACGCTAGAGGGACTGCCTGGTACTTGGCGGACAGCGGGTATTATTCTGAGGTATATGAAGTGGCATGCCATTGTCTTCATCTTATGAAAGGCCCTGACCGGGTTAAGGTCGCAAGCCCCCTATGCTTGCCGTTTTGGTAAGCGCGCATTTCAATTTTAGTCATCACAGTGGTGCGGTGAAGGATCGACTTTTTTATCTGCATTTTCTGCTTTCAGACTGGGGCCTGTGCCTACGTCTTTTCACTTTATCTGTCTGAACTACAACCAATGTGATAGGACTGTTTATTATACACTTATGTTTTGTTGTATGGACTATGGTATCCATTTGAATTGGGGTTTATTTATTTATTTATCCCATTTACACTGGTATTTTTTCACAATTATACAGGTACTCACAGCGCTGCTCATTTATTTATAATATTGTTGCATAGTGTGTGTATCTCACTTTGAGTGGCTGCTTTGGTTTCACTATATTATTATTATTTTTTTTTTTCACAAATGTATTAATATATTGTATAAGATACCCTTTGTGTGTTATACAGCGCGGTAGTTTTCCCCTTTTTATTTCCTCTATTTTAATGCCTGCTCCCGCAGCCATATCGCTTAACCGCCTCCAATAAGCCCCTGCTGCTTCCTCTTTCCCTTGCTTAGCATTCATAAATTCAGCATGTCTGGCTTGTCCATATATTTGGGGCAATTTTCTTCAATCTTCAATTTCTCACAACCCTACAATTCACTAACCATCTTACCTAGATTTTTGACATCTACACCACATTCTTTAAGTATATAGCCAGACATGTTGCTTCCCACTGCTTTAATAAGAAGCTGATGAATGTCAGTAGCAGAAGCCTCATATGCTTCCTGTGCAGCGCTTAGTTTGTTTGCAAACCCAATTGGATTCTTTCTAGGATCTCCCAATCCCTCTAATATGGCTCTCATATCTTGGGGACTAAAAGGTACATGCCATTTAATTTGAGACTTACTGTCAACAGCATTACCTTCAAAAACTAATTGGGTTCTGACAGGATAAACTGCAACAGATTGCTCTGTGCCAGGGGCAGAAGAAGTGGCATCTCCCTTCCTTTCTTCTCTCTTTATCTTGCTGCCACAATTTGGAAATTATGGTTTGCTCCGGAAGTTCAGACTCTATCTCTCTTTCTCTGGCCAAAGCCTTAAGTTAACCACTTAAGGACCGCCTCACGCCGATGTACGTCGGCAAGGCGGCACGGGCAGGCAAAATCACGTACATGTACGTGATTTGCCTCCCGCGGGTGGGGGGTCCGATCAGACCCCCCCCGCCGCCCGAGGCGGTCCCGTTCTGTCCCCCGGCGATCAGAGACGAGGGGGAGGCCATCCGTTCGTGGCCCCCCCTCGCGATCGCCGCCGGCCAATGGGAACACTCCTTTGCTGCTGTATGCTAAACAGCAGCAAAGGAAGTGATGTCATCTCCCCTCGGGTCGGTAGTTTCCGTTCCGGCCCGAGGAGAGATGACATGTGAGTGAGTGCACCAACACACACACAGTAGAACATGCCAGGTATACAAAACACCCCGATCCCCCCCCGATCGCCCCCCGATCCCCCCCCGATCACCCCCCCCATGTCACAAACTGACACCAGCAGTTTTTTTTTTTTTTTTTTCTATTACTCCATGGTGTCAGTTTGTGACAGTTACTGTGTTAGCACAGTTACTGTTACCCCCCTGTAGGTCTAGGGTACCCCCCTAACCCCCCCTAATAAAGTTTTAACCCCTTGATCACCCCCCGTCACCAGTGTCGCTAAGCAATCATTTTTCTGATCGCTGTATTAGTGTCGCTGGTGACGCTAGTTAGTGAGGTAAATATTTAGGTTCGCCGTCAGGGACCCCCATATACTACCTAATAAATGTTTTAACCCCTTGATTGCCCCCTAGTTAACCCTTTCACCACTGATCACCGTATAACCGTTACGGTTGACGCTGGTTAGTTTGTTTATTTTTTATAGTGTCAGGGCACCCGCCGTTTATTACCGAATAAAGGTTTAGCCCCCTAATCACCCGGCGGTGATATGCGTCGCCCCAGGCAGCGTCAGATTAGCGCCAGTACCGCTAACACCCACGCACGCAGCATGCGCCTCCCTTAGTGGTATAGTATCCGATCAGATCTATACTAGCGTCCCCAGCAGTTTAGGGTCCCCAAAAACACAGTGTTAGCGGGATCAGCCCAGATACCCGCTAGCACCTGCATTTTGCGCCTCCACCCAGCCCACCCAAGTGCAGTATCGATCGATCACTGTCACTTACAAGACACTAAACGCATAACTGCAGCGTTCGCAAAGTCAGGCCTGATCCCTGCGATTGCTAACAGTTTTTTTGGTAGCGTTTTGGTGAACTGGCAAGCACCAGCCCCAGGCAGCGTCAGGTTAGCGCCAGTACCGCTAACACCCGCGCACGCACTGTACACCTCCCTTAGTGGTATAGTATCTGAACGGATCAATATCTGATCCGATCAGATCTATACTAGCGTCACCAGCAGTTTAGGGTTCCCAAAAACGCAGTGTTAGCGGGATCAGCCCAGATACCTGCTAGCACCTGCGTTTTGCCCCTCCGCCCAGGCGAGCCCAGCCCACGCAAGTGCAGTATCGATCGATCACTGTCACTTACAGAACACTAAACGCATAACTGCAGCGTTCACAGAGTCAGGCCTGATCCCTGCGATCGCTAACAGTTTTTTTGGTAGCATTTTGGTGAACTGGCAAGCACCAGCCCCAGGCAGCGTCAGTTTAGCGCCAGTACCGCTAACACCCACGCACGCACCGTACACCTCCCTTAGTGGTATAGTATCTGATCGCATCAATATCTGATCCGATCAGATCTATACTAGCGTCCCCAGCAGTTTAGGGTTCCCAAAAACGCAGTGTTAGCGGGATCAGCCCAGATACCTGCTAGCACCTGCGTTTTGCCCCTCCGCCCAGCCCAGCCCACCCAAGTGCAGTATCGATCGATCACTGTCACTTACAAAACTCTAAATGCATAACTGCAGCGTTCGCAGAGTCAGGCCTGATCCCTGCGATCGCTAACAGTTTTTTTGGTAGCGTTTTGGGGAACTGGCAAGCACCAGCGGCTTAGTACACCCCAGTCGTAGTCAAACCAGCACTGCAGTAACACTAGGTGAGGTGGCAAGCACAAGTAGTGTCCCGCTGCCACCAAGAAGACAAACACAGGCCCGTCGTTCCCATAGTGCCCTTCCTGCTGCATTCGCCAATCCTAATTGGGAACCCACAACTTCTGCAGCACCCGTACTTCCCCCATTCACATCCCCAACCAAATGCAGTCGGCTGCATGAGAGGCATTTTTATGTCCTCCCAAGTACCCCTACCCAACGAACCCCCCCAAAAAGATGTTGTGTCTGCAGCAAGTGCAGATATAGGCGTGACACCCGCTATTATTGTCCCTCCTGTCCTGACAATCCTGGTCTTTGCATTGGTGAATGTTTTGAACGCTACCATACACTAGTTGAGTATTAGCGTAGGGTACAGCATTGCACAGACTAGGCGCACTTTCACAGGGTCTCCCAAGATGCCATCGCATTTTGAGAGACCCGAACCTGGAACCGGTTACAGTTATAAAAGTTAGTTACAAAAAAAGTGTAAAAAAAAAAAATATATGAAATAAAAAAAAATAGTTGTCGTTTTATTGTTCTCTCTCTCTATTCTCTCTCTCTATTGTTCTGCTCTTTTTTACTGTATTCTATTCTGCAATGTTTTATTGTTATTGTTATTATGTTTTATCATGTTTGTTTTTCAGGTATGTAAATATTTATACTTTACTGTTTACTGTGCTTTATTGTTAACCATTGTTAACCATTTTTTTGTCTTCAGGTACGCCATTCACGACTTTGAGTGGTTATACCAGAATGATGCCTGCAGGTTTAGGTATCATCTTGGTATCATTCTTTTCAGCCAGCGGTCGGCTTTCATGTAAAAGCAATCCTAGCGGCTAATTAGCCTCTAGACTGCTTTTACAAGCCGTGGGAGGGAATGCCCCCCCCCCCACCGTCTTCCGTGTTTTTCTCTGGCTCTCCTGTCTCAACAGGGAACCTGAGAATGCAGCCGGTGATTCAGCCAGCTGACTATAGAGCTGATCAGAGACCAGAGTGGCTCCAAACATCTCTATGGCCTAAGAAACCGGAAGCTACGAGCATTTCACGACTTAGATTTCGCCGGATGTAAATAGCGCCATTGGGAAATTGGGGAAGCATTTTATCACACCGATCTTGGTGTGGTCAGATGCTTTGAGGGCAGAGAAGAGATCTAGGGTCTAATAGACCACAATTTTTTCAAAAAAGAGTACCTGTCACTACCTATTGCTATCATAAGGGATATTTACATTCCCCGAGATAACAATAAAAATAATAAAAAAAAAAAAAAAAATGAAAGGAACAGTTTAAAAGTAAGATTAAAAAAGCAAAAAAATAATAAAGAAAAAAAAAAAAAAAAAGCACCCCTGTCGCCCCCTGCTCTCGCGCTAAGGCGAACGCAAGCGGCGGTCTGTCGTCAAACGTAAACAGCAATTGCACCATGCATGTGAGGTATCACCGCGAAGGCCAGATCGAGGGCAGTAATTTTTCCAGTAGACCTCCTCTGTAAATCTAAAGTGGTAACCTGTAAAGGCTTTTGAAGGCTTTTAAACATGTATTTATTTTGTTGCCACTGCACGTTTGTGCGCAATTTTAAAGCATGTCATGTTTGGTATCTATGTACTCGGCCTAAGATCATCTTTTTTATTTCATCAAACATTTGGGCAATATAGTGTGTTTTAGTGCATTAAAATTAAAAAAAGTGTGTTTTTTCCCCAAAAAATGCGTTTGAAAAATCGCTGCGCAATTACTGTGTGAAAAAAAAAATGAAACACCCACCATTTTAATCTGTAGGGCATTTGCTTTAAAAAAATATATAATGTTTGGGGGTTCAAAGTAATTTTTTTGCAAAAAAAAAAATAACTTTTTCATGTAAACAATAAGTGTCAGAAAGGGCTTTGTCTTCAAGTGGTTAGAAGAGTGGGTGATGTGTGACATAAGCTTCTAAATGTTGTGCATAAAATGCCAGGACAGTTCAAAACCCCCCCAAATGACCCCATTTTGGAAAGTAGACACCCCAAGCTATTTGCTGAGAGGCATGTCGAGTCCATGGAATATTTTATATTGCGACACAAGTTGCGGGAAAGAGACAAATTTTTTTTTTTTTTTTTGCACAAAGTTGTCACTAAATGATATATTGCTCAAACATGCCATGGAAATATGTGAAATTACACCCCAAAATACATTCTGCTGCTTCTCCTGAGTACGGGGATACCACATGTGTGAGACTTTTTGGGAGCCTGGCCGCGTACGGAACCCCGAAAACCAAGCACCGCCTTCAGGCTTTCTAAGGGCGTGAATTTTTGATTTCACTCTTCACTGCCTATCACAGTTTCGGAGGCCATGGAATGCCCAGGTGGCACAAAACCCCCCCAAATGACCCCATTTTGGAAAGTAGACACCCCAAGCTATTTGCTGAGAGGTATAGTGAGTATTTTGCAGACCTCACTTTTTGTCACAAAGCTTTGAAAATTGAAAAAAGAAAAAAAAAATGTTTTTTCTTGTCTTTCTTCATTTTCAAAAACAAATGAGAGCTGCAAAATACTCACCATGCCTCTCAGCAAATAGCTTGGGGTGTCTACTTTCCAAAATGGGGTCATTTGGGGGGGTTTTGTGCCACCTGGGCATTCCATGGCCTCCGAAACTGTGATAGGCAGTAAAGAGTGAAATCAAAAATTTTCACCCTTAGAAATCCTGAAGGCAGTGATTGGTTTTCGGGGTCCCGTACGCGGCTAGGCTCCCAAAAAGTCCCACACATGTGGTATCCCCATACTCAGGAGAAGCAGCTAAATGTATTTTGGGGTGCAATTCCACATATGCCCATGGCCTGTGTGAGCAATATATCATTTAGTGACAACTTTATGAAAAAAAAAAAAAAAAGTGTCACTTTCCCGCAACTTGAGTCAAAATATAAAATATTCCATGGACTCAATATGCCTCTCAGCAAATAGCTTGGGGTGTCTACTTTCCAAAATGGGGTCATTTTGGGGGGTTTTGTGCCACCTGGGCATTCCATGGCCTCCGAAACTGTGATAGGCAGTGAAGAGTGAAATCAAAAATTTACACCCTTAGAAATCCTGAAAGCCGTGATTGGTTTTCGGGGCCCCGTACGCGGCTAGGCTCCCAAAAAGTCCCACACATGTGGTATCCCCATACTCAGGAGAAGCAGCTGAATGTATTTTGGGGTGCAATTCCACATAGGCCCATGGCCTGTGTGAGCAATATATCATTTAGTGACAACTTTCTGTAAATATATATATTTTTTTTTTGTCATTTTTCAATCACTTGGGACAAAAAAAATAAATATTCAATGGGTTCAACATGCCTCTCAGCAATTTCCTTGGGGTGTCTACTTTCCAAAATGGGGTCATTTGGGGGGGTTTTGTACTGCCCTGCCATTTTAGCACCTCAAGAAATGACATAGGCAGTCATAAACTAAAAGCTGTGTAAATTACAGAAAATGTACCCTAGTTTGTAGACGCTATAACTTTTGCGCAAACCAATAAATATACGCTTATTGACATTTTTTTTACCAAAGACATGTGGCCGAATACATTTTGGCCTAAATGTATGACTAAAATTTAGTTTATTGGATTTTTTTTATAACAAAAAGTAGAAAATATCATTTTTTTTCAAAATTTTCGGTCTTTTTCCGTTTATAGCGCAAAAAATAAAAACTGTAGAGGTGATCAAATACCATCAAAAGAAAGCTCTATTTGTGGGAAGAAAAGGACGCAAATTTCGTTTGGGTACAGCATTGCATGACCGCGCAATTAGCAGTTAAAGCGATGCAGTGCCAAATTGGAAAAAGACCTCTGGTCCTTAGGCAGCATAATGGTCCGGGGCTCAAGTGGTTAAGAGAGATCTAGTTTTGCATATGTGCCTTTTTGATTTATGCCAATCATCTGTTTCTAGGATACGAGCCAAATCCCTCTTTGTAGGTTGATATGGGGCTGTTAAACCTCTGCTCTCTACTATATTGCATAGCTCATCTTTTGTGTGTTCCATGTAATCTAATTCTTTTGCTTTTGTGCGTGGACCCCTTAAAGCCAAATTGGCAGCCACATAAGGTGGGGGGTCCTCCTCTACAGAGTCTTCTGGCCAAACGTAGTAAATTTGGGCAGTACTTTTATTAAACATCTCAGTCAAGCCAGTTTGATTTGTTACTTTAGCTTCTGTCTCCCATGTGCAAGCTATTCTCCACATTCCTTCACTGCACAGTAGTGGGCCATAATTGTGCAGAAAAGTTGGCCATACTTTTAAATCAAAAGTCCCTTCAGATTTTAAAGGTTTAGCTGTTCCCTTTGTCCATTCTACCCATTTATCTAGGGGCTCAGTATAGGCGAAACCCTACCTTCGGTTCATATATTCTCTAGCGCACATCTTGCGCTGGGCATTTTCTGAAGGCCTCTCTCCCTTCATTCCCTTAATTAATCTAATGCCCATAATAACTGGCCAGTCTTCTGTACTTGTGCCTATACCCTCTTGCCTCTAAAACAAATAGTATAGCAAATCTGCAGATATACAAGAATAGTCTCCACTTATCTACGTGGATAGAAGGGGTTTATGACAATAGCCAAAACCAGGGGGGGCTGGCAGCCTTAGGCCTGGGGGGCAAGTCCAGTCAAGTGGCCCATTGAACCACCGAATCAGCTCACCATCCATCTACACAACATTCCAGAGAGAGAGAGAGAGAGAGGACTGCTCCATATTGTCCCAGAGAGAGAGAGAGAGAGACCGCTTGACACTGCCTACACAGAGAGAGAGACTGCTACACATTGCCCGCTGTGCGAATCGGTCACTCTCTGTGGGGGAAGTGCAAATCGGTCACTCTCTGTGGGGGAAGTGCGAATCGGTCACTCTCTGTGTGGGCAGTGCAAAGGGGTCACACTCTGTGTGGGCAGTGCAGAGGGGTTACTCTCTGTGTGGGCAGTGCAGAGGGGTTACTCTCTGTGTGGGCAGTGCGAAGGGGTCACTCTCTGTGGGGGCAGTGCGAAGGGGTCACTCTCTGTGTGGGCAGTGCGAAGGGGTCACTCTCTGTGTGGGCAGTACGAAGGGGTCACTCTGTGGGGGCAGTGCGAAGGGGTCACTCTCTGTGGGGGCAGTGCGAAGAGGTCACTCTCTGTGGGGGCAGTGCAAAGGGGTCACTCTCTGTGGGGGCAGTGCAAAGGGGTCACTCTCTGTGGGGGCAGTGCGAAGGGGTCACTCTCTGTGGGGGCAGTGCGAAGGGGTCACTCTCTGTGGGGGCAGTGCAAAGGGGTCACTCTCTGTGTGGGCAGTGCGAAGGGGTCACTCTCTGTGGGGGTGAAAGTTTTCCCAGCCATCAGAATACAGTGATCACTGCTGGCAGCTATAGCAGCCAGCAGTGATCGCCAAAAAAAAAAAGAAAGACATGCTGGCTGTACTGAAGTCAATTGATAGATTGAATTCTGTACAACCAGTCTGCACATAGATCAAAATTCTGCTGGTTCAGCAGAAAATTAAATCTGTCTATGGTGGCTTAAGTTCACCAGTCTTTGGGTTTAATAATATCCTCAAATCTTCTGAAAGGGGGGCTCCACTTAGGTGTAGAAATTCACTTTGAACTGCACCTTATTTACAGAACCCTTTAGGTATTAGATGTGCAAACAATAAGGTGAGAGCGCATCGAATACCTACAGAGAGTAAGACCCCTTTCACACTGGGGCACTTTTCAGGCACTACAGTGCTAAAAATAGCACCTGCAAAGCGCCCTGAAACAGCCGCTGCTGTGTCTCCAGTGTGAAAGCCCCGAGGGTTTTCACACTGGAGCGGTGCGATAGCAGGACAGGAAAAAAACTCCTGTTAGCAGCATCTTTGGAGCGGTGTATACACCTCTCCTGCCCATTGAAATCAATGGGACAGCGCGGCTTTACCGCCGGCATAGCTCTGCTGCAGCAACGCTTTGCGAGCGTTTTTAACACTTTTTTGGCCACTAGTGGGGGTTAAAACCACCCCGCTAGTGGCCGAAAAGCGCTGCTAAAATGACGGTAAAGCGGCGCTAAATATAGCGCTGCTTTACCGCCGACGCCGCCCCAGTGTGAAAGGGGTCTAATGGAAATAAGGTGGAGTTCAAAGTGAACTGTGCCATTACCCCCTAAATGCCAGCAGGGACTGGCATTTAGGGGGTTAAAACAGGCAGGGTGGAAATGTGATATCATCTCCTCTGTCACTCTTCAGAGGAGTGGCAGTGCCTGCTGCAAGTGAATACAAGCCTTTGGGCTCACACTGGTGTGCTGGCAGTTTTCCATAGCCACAGTCCCTCAGACTTCTTTTAGGTTGCACATTTTTGCAGAATTTTCTGGAAGTGCACCAAAGATGCAGCATGTAGGACATTTTGTACACTTTCAAAACATGCAGTAAAAATGTGCAGCCTCTATGGGACCAGGGGCAACATGCAGGAAGACTGTCAGTGAGAGCCCACTTTATAACACTTAGGAGGGCAAGGTAGTGTCACAGGCTGCTAGGAAAAAAAAAACTCTTTAGCTGCAGAGAGGGAGGGGGAGTTCACTTACTTGGACGGTCCTCCCAGGAGACTCGCTGTATTTGAGCCGACTGCTTAGATTTAATTTTTCCACCCACACATCCTCTTCACAGACAGCACACGGGCTGCCCAGAGTGTGGGCGGGGCTGCCCGGAGTGTGGGCGGGGAAAGAGAGAGAACAGGTACAGCCTCTGCCAGCTATTCGTGTGGAGGAGGAAGGGGCTGGTGTGAGATGTTATTAAAAACTAACAAATAGAAATATGTTATTAAAAGCTAACAAATAGAAATATATTATTAAAGCTAAAGCTATATTATTAAAAGCTAGCAAATAGAATTGCAAAAATAAAACATTGAGAAGGAAGGGGGGAGTAGAGAACGTTTAATAGGAAATGTGTCTGTGTGTTATGTGAAGGTTACAGAACACATTTCAACAGTGAGAACAAAATGGAGTCTCTTGTGCTTAAAATGAACAGTACAGTGAATTTCCATGTCACTGGCAGTGCTGGGAGCAGGCCTAACCTTGCCATGCTGACTTGTCACATACATACCAGGATTTGGGGGTGGCTGATTGAACGAATTGGGCATGGCATGGGATGGGATAGGGAATGTTACTATGTGGCACTTCGTGGCACTTCGTATCTGGAGGTTGCCTTTTCAAAACTAGAAGGATAGGATGGGGGAATATAGGGGTAAGGTTTGTGTTATTGTTCTGGGTAGTGGACGTACCTGGGGTAGTTAAGGGGAGGTCTTGGTAGTGGCACATATGGCCCATGCAATGAAGCTTCCTCACGTGGCTGTGAGAAGGAGTGCAGCACTTGTTCAACGGTGCTTTGCATTTCAAAGTAGCGCTCAGGTTTTACATTTTTGATAAGAGGGACAAAATTGAGCGCCAGTATAGTATCCGGACATAAAAAAGCATCCACCTTTTTAGAGGTGGTTTTCAACATTTCAAGTAGGCGCTCACTTATGTCAGGTTGCGTTACAGGTACTCGCCTCTGTGGCACTTTGGCTGGCTGAACAATGTCTGCAGGAGCGGAGGAGGGCCCAGGGATAGCCTCTGCCACTGCAGATTGCTCTTCTGGGTTTGTTTCCCACAGATTAGAGGAGCTTTGGATTTGTGCTAAATCCTCTGTGCCTTCCTGAAAACCAATCTGGGCGTGGGCCTCTGGTTGTGCCTCCGGTTGGTCACCCAGAACATCTTGTTCCTCCTAACTAGCTTCTGTCCTGTTTCAAAATAAAAAGCGTGTAACTTAACTAGGCATAATCAAAGTTAAAAGGTTTGCAGATACATAGATGATATAGATGAAAACTTACTCCCTCATCTCCACAATGGGTTGTAGAAATTCTAAGTCCCTGGCGAACATATAGGGTACCCTAGGCGCTGCCCCCAAGCCACTCCTCATTTCTTTGAGGTGGCGTATATATTTTCTGTATGCATCACGCATGCTGGTCCACCTTGTCTGTAAGCAGTGCACTGAAAAACAGAAAAATGAAAATTAATGTTATTTATGTTTGCTTTTAGTTACCTAGCTACAGGAAATTCTTTTGGAAGTCTGCACTTCGAATTTAAGGTTGGGAAATCAACTATTAGTGGCATTATTCAGGAAACGTGCCTAGTCATTTGGGAAGAACTGAAGAATTTGGTGATGAAGAAGCCAAACAAACAAAATTGGTTGAAGGTAGCCGAGCTATTCTGGGAGCGTTGCAACTTCCTCAACTGTCTGGGAGCCATTGATGGGAAGCACATCCGCATCCTCAAGCCTCCAGCTAGTGGAAGCCAATATTTTAATTATAAGACATTTTTTTCTTTGGTATTAATGGCAGTGGCAGACGCCAATTTTAAATGTATTTACATTGATGTGGGTTCTTATGGCAGCAGCTCAGATTCTAGTGTTTTTTCACATTCATCATTTGGGCGCATGCTGCAGGAGAATACACTTGACTTGCCCAATCATTCTCCCCTGCCCGGAACAACTGAGCCTTCCCTCCCACATGTATTTGTAGGAGATGAAGCATTTGCCCTTGCAGAGCACATGCTCAGGCCTTTTTCTAGTCAATCTCTGACAACAGAAAAAAGAGTGTTCAATTATAGGCTCACTAGGGCACGACGAGTAGTGGAATGTGCATTTGGTATACTCTGCTATAAGTGGATATTCATGCATACTTCAATACATCTCAGTATTGACAATGCTATCAGTGCTGTTAAAGCAGCCTTTGCACTGCACAACTATGTGCGTAAATGTGACGGCTATGTATTTTAGGATTTCCTGAGCCATAACATGGAGGCGGCACAGTGGAATGTTACTAGGGACACCACTAGTGGTACACATATTCGGGGTGAATTCCAAAACTTCTTTATGTCGCCAGCTGGGGAGGTGCCTTGGCAGATGGATTCTCTATACCGTATTTATCGGCGTATAACACACACTTTTTTCCCCTTAAAATCAGGGGAAAATCATGGGTGCGTGTTATACGCAGATCCCCCCTACTGATTGTGCGGAGTGAACGCCGGCCGCCGATATACATACATAGCCAAGTGTACTCGGCTAGGCTCAGCTAGCTCTGCTCACAGTCATGCCCAGTCCCACCCTATGATGGACATAACACAGGGATTGGGCGTGACTGTGAGCGGAGCTAGCCGAACCTAGCCGAGTACACTCGGCTATGTATGTATATGGGCGACGCTCGGCTCTGCTTACAGTCGCGCCCAGTCCCGCCATTGGACCTGTGTTATGTCCATCATAGGGCGGGACTGGACGGGACTGCGAGAAGAGCCGAGAAGAGCCGAGGACCGGCTCTGTGTATCTCGGCGCCAGCGGCGCCATTTTCAAACTGCAGTGACACTGACAAGTCACTGCAGTTTAACTGCAGCCTGGGCAAGGATGCAAATGTCACTGACAAGGCTGCAGATGGACACTTGCAAGGCTGCAGATGGACACTGATAAGGTTGCAAATGACACTGGCAAGGCTGCAAATGACACTGGCAAGGCTGCAAGGCTGCAAATGACACTGGACAAGCATGCAGATGGACGCTGTGCAAGGCTGCAGATGGACACTGATAAGGCTGCATTGATGAGCATTTAAATGTAAAGTTTTTTCCTTAAAAAGTTTTTTTCCTTAAAATTCCCTCCTAAGCTTGGGGTGCGTGTTATACGCCAATAAATACGGTAATCATAAAAAGTGCGTATTGGTTTGCCTAATATTATCATGGCCTTTATAAAGTGGAAAGTTTTCTGTTACAAAAAATTTATTTTTTTGTCATTTTGTTTTATTTAAAAAAAAAATAATATTGTTCACATTTGTGTTGTATATTATTTTGCTTACCTAAGCTAATCTTAGCCTATTAATTAATTTAGGGACTCCTCTGTCGCTGCCTGACGCCGTTATGTGCCCCATGTTGAGGGCATATGGCCTGGTATGGATTTGTGGGTGACCGCACACTGTTGTTTTTTGAAATATTTGAAATAATAAAAATGGACAACATAAAGAATCAATAGGACAGCATCTACAGGTAGTGAAAGAGAAAAAACAATTTACATTTGTCAGCCTGAACTTGGGATAAGCACATGCTCCACTCTGGCAAGATGATTCTGGCAATTTCAAGCCATGCACGTTTTCTCAGCATGTTGTCCTTATATTTAGGATGCTGGGTGTCGTAAATCATAGGTTTGTTCCTGACAAGTCTGATCAGCTCCTCACAATCCACAGTTTTCTTGACCTTTGACGCCGCTTTTCTCCCTCTTTTTGCTATGTTTGCTCTGGTCACCAGCACCAAACAGACAGGGGAGGAACTGGGAGAGGTGGAGGTTTAGGAGGAGGGGAGATCATTTCTGTTCACACCGCAACACATCTGCGAATCGGATGCGTGCCCATAGGAGATAATGTGCTTGAAATTCACACCGCAATGACCAGAAAACGCATACATTTTTGGGCAATGTGCAGTGCGAATGCAACGCACATATGTGAACCAGCCTCATTCAAATGAACTTAGTTTAAAATGTCCTGCAAATTGGATGCAGTGTAAGCCACATCTAATTCATATAGGTGTGAAAGGGGCCTTAAACTATAGCATATAATATAACCTAGGTATAACAATAACATCTAATGGCACGTAAACACGGTCGGACTTTTCAACTACAAAGTCCGACAGCCCATCCAACAGACTTTCGACGGACTTTTGGTGGACTTGCGGCGGACTTTCTAATGAACGGACTTGCCTACATACACAAAAGTCCCACAGCCTAGTACGCGGTGATGTACACCAAGTTAGACGAGACTATAAAACGGAAGTTCAATAGCCCGTACGACACCCTTTGGGCTCCTTCTGCTAATCTCGTGCTGATCTCGTGTTAGTAGAAGTTTGGTGAGAGACGATTCGCGCTTGTGAGACTCGTATTTTTTAGTTCGTTTTAACTGTTGTTCAGCCTGTGCTTGTGAGGTTTGTATCTGCTTTTCAGTGCGTGTGGTCAGTTTGCATTGAGCAATCGGTGTTTTATTGTCCGCTCGTTGCTGATTTTTAGGTCGCTCTACACAGGCCTTGCTGTTCTTCAGTGCGTTCTGTTAAGTGCGTTCTGACCAGCCGACCAATTTGAAGCCATGTTACGTGTACGTACTCGTCGTAGAGCTCGTGCATTGTATGTGCTTGGTGCTGTAGTTCATTCTTCAGCCCAAGACCAGTCCATGAACAGGGCGAGGAGGAGTTCATGGACGAATAACTATAATTAATAATTAATTAATGCCCTCCTGTACCTTTTGTATTGAACTGTACTGTAATTGTGTTGTCCCCCATATACATTGTAAAGCGCTGCGTAAACTGTTGGCGCTATATAAATCTCGTATAATAATAATTGATTGCTCCAGCGTGACTAATTCTGTCACATGCCATTACTCGGTGAGATCCGTGAGAATAATCCTGAGGATTTCAGGAACTTTCTCTGGATGACAGACCCCGTTTTTGACCATTTGTTTTCTTTCCTCACCCCTTATATCAGCAGGCAGGATACCTGCATGAGGCAAGCCATCACTCCGGAGCAGAGGCTAGTCGCCACGTTGCGTTACTTGGCGATGGGGAAAAGCCTGCAGGACCTTAAGTTCTCGACAGGGATCTCACCCCAGACTCTGGGGATCATTATCCCGGAGACCTGTTCTGCCATCATTCAGGTCCTGCAGAAGGACTATATTAAGGTAAGAATTGTTATCCTTTATTAGCATCACATGTTATTTTATTTAATGTTTGATAATGTAATGTATTTCTTTACTCAAACACTACTTACCATCATTGCAATATAGTGTGAATGTCCCCTTTTTGTCCTGATGCATGCTGTAATCTTTTAATGCTCTTTTTTAGTCCTGCATGCATATTTGCCTTCACTAACCTCCCCAGCATGCAATGCTGGGCCCATATCCACCTAGTCTACTCACTTTGAATGTATTTTGTCAGCTGCATTGTAGTTATTTTCCCCTAAAATCCATCCAAATAGTGTGTGTGTGTCATTAATTTGATTTACAATCCCCTCCCCCCCTACAATTCATCCAAATAGTGTGTGTGTCATTAAGTCAATTTACAATCCCCCCCTAAAATAAATCCAAATAGTGTGTGTGTCATTAACTCGATTTACAATCCCCCCCTAATAATTTGGTATAATGTTCTGTAGTGTTGATTTACAAAAAGCAAATATATGTTGCACTTTGCAAAATGCATTTGCACTCTGCAAGTGCATTTGCTCCAGGGCTTTAGTAAATGAGCAGCAGCTCTGCTGATTTCCATCATCCAATCATGTGCAAACCACAAAGTTTTTGTATTAATTGCCCTTGCATGTGATTGGGTTCTCCTTGCAACATGAAGCCTTTACCTTACCTTATTTACTAAGCTCTGGAGCAACTGCACTTGCAGAGTGCAACAACTGCACTTTTCAAAGTGCACAGTCTTGTAGCCTTTAGTAAATCAAACCCTGCGTGTCCTTAAACTTGATTTATAATTTTACCCCCCCCCTAAAATTTAACAATGTGCCATCAGAGGGGGTGAGCAATCTGATAAGTGGGCCTTTAGATATTATTTCTTAAATAATATTTCAATTATTAATGTTATACTGATGCTGGGCAATGTTTTAAGTGTAATGTTCTTGCAATGTTGTTTTCAAAATTACAGATTTTTTGTTTCTTGTTTGATTCCCTAGTTTCCTTCATCGCCACAGGAATGGCAGACTGTGGCATCCCATTTTGTCACCCATTGGGACTTTCCCAACTGTGGAGGGGCTATAGATGGGAAACACGTCCACATCGTGCCACCACCACATTCGGGGGTCATACGATTTTAATTATAAGGGGTTCCATAGTATTGTCTTAATGGCGGTGGTGTCGGCACAATATGACTTTCTGTATGTGGACGTGGGGAAGAATGGATAGATGTCAGGATAGAGGAGTATTTGCCCAGACGGAGTTCTACCAGCGTCTCCAGAGTGGTGGCCTGGGATTGCCACCTGATGTGGGTAATGTGGAAGGTCTCCCCTACCTCATGAGGCCATTCCCCCAAAGGACCCTCACCCCGGAGAGGAGGGTTTTTAATTTCCGGCTGGCCAGAGCGAGAAGAGTTGTGGAGAATGCTTTTGGGATTCTGGCCATCCAGTTCCGCCTGTTTCAGACAGCATAAACATGACGGATTACAAACTGGATTACATTATTCTAGCGTACTGCATCCTGTACAACTTTTTAAAAAAACATTCCAACAATTATATTTTATCAGTTGGGTCTGAGGCTGGACATATTAGTGACAATCCTCTGACGGGCCTGGATACTGTCCGTACTGGCTTGGCCCCCCAAAGTGCCCGTCAAGTTCGGGATCAATATGTAGATTATTTTATCAGTAGGGGGGCCATTGCAATGCCACAGAATATTTAATTTTTTAAAATAAAAAATCTTGATCAGATCAAATCTTTAATTATATTTATTGCTTGCCTTTCTTTTTGGCTTTCTCCTAGGTTATCCTAGAGCACTTTTAGTGCCAAGTGTATTTTCCTTTAGTAACTAAGCACCATTGTCACTGTAAACAACTAATAACTTACAAAAATGATATTGAGCATTGAAAGAAGAAGCCACACATCTTGTTCATTACTAACAAATTTTTTATTAATCTGTGCACATTCACTTGTGCGTTTGTAAAAAATGGTGATTGTCAAAAAAAAAATATATTTTTAATTTTTTAACAATATAATTATGTTTTTGTTTTTTTACATTATTTTATATTTTTTGGTTTTAACAAACAGGCCTCAATATTAATATTTATTTTTTGTTTTTTTTTTACAAACAGGCCTCAATATTTATTTTTTTTTTAAACAAACAGGCCTCAATGTTTATTTATTTATTTTTTTAAAAACAAACAGGCTTCTATATTTTTTTTTTTTACAAACAGGCCTCTCTATTTTTAAATTAAAAAAAATAAAATAACAGGCGTCATTTTTTAAATTAAAATTATGGGAAACAGGCATTGAAATTTTAATACTATAAAAGAAAAGGCCCAGAATGGGGTCATCAAACAAGGAAATGAAGAACATGATCAATGTTTTTTTTGTTGAAAAAGGGAATTTAGATTCTCCCCAAAACATCGATCATGTTCTTAATTTGCTGCTGCATACTATCCAGCTGATTACGCATTAGATCAATATCCCCATTCCAGGCCATTAGCTGTCCAATTAGGCATTGTGCACTGTCTATGCTAAAAGGTTCAACCAGACCTAAAATTGAAGGAAAAAAAGATGTGTTTAGAAATATGCAGCCATACATAGATTACCTTACCATAAGCTGGTGTGTTAGACACTCACGTGTTGGGGCGCCCATGTTGCGTACTTTGTAAACATCCTCGGGGGTGGCGCTGGTGCTTGATTCTTGCACAACCCGATCACCTAAAATAGATGATAAAAAATGTATTTAAAAATATGCAGCCATGCATAGATTACCGTAAGATGGTGTGTCAGACACTCACCTGGTGGGGTTGCCATGTTGCCCACCTCTCCTTCCTCAACATCCTCTGTGGGGCTTGGGCTGATTTCCCAATTCAGGTGTTGCGGTCGGGGGTCACTGGGTTCATCTTGTCTGAGTTTTTTCTCCCCTATGTGAATGAAACACAAGATATACTTAGCACACAGATATTTGAGTCCAGGAATAGTAATCTGAAACATTGTAGAGAAGTGGTGTACAAATTGTCTGTTTGGGCAGAGTTCCTAGTTGAAGACATAATAAAAATTCACTTTGAAATATCTAGATTAGGGATGAGCCGAACACCCCCCTGTTCGGTTCGCACCAGAACATGCGAACAGGAAAAAAGTTCGTTCGAAAACGCGAACACCGCGAATTTATGGGGACTCCCACGTCTTTTTTTTTTTTTAAATTTTGGTTTGGGGTTCCCCTGTGGGGAATTCCCATGCCGTTTTTATCAATGAACTTCTATGTGTATTGTCGGCAATGCAATAGCCGCGGGTAATTTTAAATCAGTTTTTTTCTTCGAAATGTCATTTTAGTGTCAGACTGTTCTAAACATGGGAAACAAGCACCCCTTTACAGGCATACTATAGACACCCCCTAGCTACGAAATTTAAAGGGATATTACACTTTTATTGTTTGACTTTAGGCATTATTAAAATCACTGCTCCTGAAAAAACGGCCATTTTTAAAACTTTTTTTGCATTGATCTATATACATGTGTCTCTCTCTCTCTCTCTCTCTCTCTCTCTCTCTCTCTCTCTCTCTCTCTCTCTCTATATATATATATATATATCTCTATATATCTATATATATATATATATAGAGAGAGAGAGAGATTAAAACGATCTAAACTCGTACGTTAAAGAAAAGCACATGGAGCAGTGTACAAGGTAATAAACAGAATATGAACACACGACAAGTACTTACTTTTTTTAAGCACTTTACAGATCCATCTGTACTGATCCAGCTCCCGGAGTTTGAGGTTGGACCATCTTTCCCGAATCTGATCTTTTGAGCACCGTACCCCAAAAGTAATATGCAATGTCTTCACCACCTTTGACATTATTTTAACTTTTCTGAAATTAGACCAGGCGTACGGTCCATACTTCCCATCATAGTCATTTTTTCGCAAAATTGCCACCATCTCCACCATCTCTTTAAAGGCCATATTGAAGGCCTTAAATCTCTGCTTCTCAGATCGGGACGTTCCTGGCTCTGGGCTTTTGTCGCTACCTGAGGTAGTACACACCTGATGTGGCTCCGCCATTGTTCCTCCCACTACGCACCATAGAGAGAAGGGGCAGAGAATATTCAGTAAAAAAGAATGCCAGGGGTGGGCGACGCAGGTGGAGTTTCACGCATGCGCAGTGTATAAAAAGAGTTATTACGTATGTGTCCTACGTACGTTCTGTTCATAGAGATAAGGGGCGGAGAATATGCATTAAAATAGAACGTCAGGGGTGGGCGACGCAGGTGGAGTTTCACGCAAGTGCAGTGTATAAAAAGAGTTCTTACGCATGTGTCGTACGTATGTTCTGTGCATAGAGACAAGGGGGCTGAAAATATATGTACAAAAAGAACGTCAGGGGCGAGCAAAGCAGGTGGAGTTTCACGCATGCACAGTGTATAAAATGCTATTACATATTGTGTCGTACGTACATTCTGTGCGTAGATGATAGAGGACCAGAAAACTATAAACAAAGGTAATTTTAATTTTTTATTTTTTACACTTTGTATCAAGCAGCCTATACGGCTTACAGATTGATGAGGCCTATGTTGGGATAAGATGATGAGGGTTTAGCTGAAACATAAGTGTTTTTGTCTTGTGTCTTTATCTTTTACAGAAAACATGAATGCCAAATTTAAAGAGCCAGAATTTCTGTCTGCATTTATTGACAAGTACAGGGAGATGAGGAATCTGTAGGAGATCAAACACCCTCAATATTACCTAAAACACATAAGGAAGTCAACGCTGGAGAGACTTCTGACATTTGTGCAGATGTTCATCCCAGAAGCAACCATGGAGATTTTGTTACAGAAAATTGGGATCTTGAGAAATATGTATAAGAGGGAGCATAACAAGATCAAGAATTCCCAGAGATCAGGAGCATCAGCAGATGATGTATATGTACCCAGGCTGTGGTACTACAATAAACTACGTTTTCTTGATGACCAGACTGAAGCCAGGGCATCACTTTCAACCCTTCCCTCCACCCTTCCCTCCACCCTTCCATGCACCCTTCCATGCACCCCAGCAGAGGCTGATGAGGACCAAGCTGGGTCTTCCATCCTGGAAGAACCGGATGTGACCATCTGGAGTCAGGTAAATTAATTATAAAAATATTTAGTGTCCTAATATTAATGATGTTAACTAGATGTTATATTTGATTAAGATTTGTATCCTAAAAATGATGTATACATATCAATTGACAGTAGTGGCCAAAAATGTTTGTCACCTGCTTTAAAAAATGATGGTGTCAGATTTCTATAGTCTTATTAATATATGTATTAACATTGAATTTGCAAGTCATGAAAAGAAAATTGTGTGTCATTGATGAATCAAAAACAAAAAACTAAAACTAAGTCCCTTTTTTATACACAGGATGAGGTCAGCCAGGAGGAAAGTGGGGAAAGTGGCAGGCAGGAGGAGGCCGGGCCCAGGGACAGCCAGGAGGAGGCCGGACCCTGTGCCATCCAGATGGAGGCCGGGCCCAGTGTCAGCCAAGAGGTGGCCTGGGGCCAATGTCAGACATGAGGAGGCCAGGCCCAGTGTCAGCCAGGAGGTGGCAATCACAAGTGGCTCCCCTCCGCCTTCCTACAAAAAGGGCCAGGAAGGAGACGGTGACACAGGAGGCATCACTGCGCCTCATGAGAGAGAGGCAACAAATTTTCTGAAGAGCCCCCCCGAAGCTGAAGAGGCCTATGGCTGTTATTTAGCCAGCAGGCTGCTTCAAATGGAGTGGGGCCAACACCTCCTTTGTGAAAAACTGTTTGCTAATACTATCCACAAGGGGCTGAAGGGCGAGCTAACTGCCAACACCCAAATAAATGAGGCAGCCCCTCCTCCTCCTTCTCCTCCTGCCACAACTCAACCACCAGAGCCACAGCCTACAAGGAAGGCTGCAGGGTAGGCTGTAGGGAAGGGTGCAGGGCAGCATGGAGGGAAGGCTGACGAAGAGAAGAAAGTGATGACCTGGGTTCAGTCTGGTCTAACAGAAGACGCAGGCTGGTGTAGTACCACAGCCTGGGGACATCTATGCCATCTGCTGATGCTCTTGATCTCTGGGATTCCTGGACCAGATTGTGCTCCCTCTTATATGGACTCCTCAAGATCCCAATTTTCTTTTCCACAGACTTTTGCCAGCGTTGACTTCCTCTTTATTTTCTTTACCATAAATAAATGGATATTTGAGTTTATGAAAAGACTTTGTGTTTTAATTAACATCATTTATTTAGAGACAATGTTAAATTAACAAGGGACAACAACCTTCTTGAGGTTGCAAAAACACTAAAAAATATAGAATGTTCTTGTGGTAACTTTACCAAAATAAAAAAAAATATAACCAAAAAAGGTTCTTTGTGGGAACTTTAGATACAAACAAAAATTAAAAATTTACAAAAGTAATGGTTCTTTGTGGTAACTTTCCTAAAAACACAAAAAAATAAAATATTTATTTGTGGTAAATTTAAGAACTACAAAAAAAAATACAAAATGGGTCTTTGTGGTAACTTTACAAACAAAATATATATATATATATATATATATATATTGAGATAAAGATAAAATAATTTTGACAATAATCCTAAAAAAAATCTTGATGAAATAAAAAATAAAAGATGACTCCAAAAAAAATTGTGTAAACATTAGTATGGAGATATGGCTTTTAAAACAAATACAAAATCATTCATGAGATCAAGAGAAATATTCCAGAAATCAGTTTGGGAGAACTCTGTGTGAATAGGAACAGCAAAACAACTTCGTTCTTATAGCAGTTTAAAAAAGACAATTAATGCACTGCATTCAACGATCACAGAATTTGCAGCGTGAGGAATGTGCTACCTACAATATGAACACTAGTTTTACTAGACCGAGTGCTTCTGTTTAGTATTTACTTCTGAGCATGCGTCGTTTTTTTGTCCGCCAAGCTAGCATACAGGGGATTTCTGGGTCCGGCGCAGTTACGACGTAAAGATTTGAAGCAAGTTCCAAATCTAAAGTCCGCTGAAGGTCCGGTGAAGCCCACACATGATCGGATTGATCGCTGGATTTGGTCCGTCGGCATTCATCGGACAAGTCCTGTCAAAGTCCGACCGTGCGTACGCGGCATTAGCCCATTTCAGACAGCAATATAGTCTCATGAATACCTGTAAAAAAAAAAATGGTTGCAAAAAGGCAATCAAGGACCATCAAAGATGAAAAGCTATATATATGCCTTTCGTAAGATATGCCAGGCGAACTAAGGAGTCCCAGAAAGCTTATGAACACAATCATTATAAGCAAAGATAAAACAGGAAGCCTCAATGAGTCTCATCAACTTAAGGGGAAAGAAAAAACTGAAAATTACATATGGTTGGTTGGTAGCTGGTGCCAAGAGTTACTGAAGTCCTGGGGGAGAATATAATACCAGAGAAAAAAAATAAAAGTTTTGGGATAGGGAAAAAAAATGGAAAAAAGGTCCGGTATTATATATTTGTGACAATGTTGATGTCAGCAGAAGGGAGTATCAACCAGCGCTGAGTGCTGGGGTCTTATAGTGAATAGTGATCTGGTCAGAGTGTATGGGTCAATCCATGGAATCTTAGTTGGTATTGGATTTTCAAATCATCCACATTTGTGGAGATTCTGACGGGAAGAGGAAGAGGCACTATTGGAACCTGCTGATGTATTTTGTTGAGGGGACCGTGAGGCCGATCGTCTATGAGATTGATCTCTAGGTAAGGTTTGATCCACAATGTCCATTTCAACCATGGCCAACTAAGTCCTCTGAGGAGCGACAGACATAATTGGTTTTAAGGTGTGTGAATCGGAGAGAAAAGGGGAATCCCCAATGGTAGGCAATTTGATTCTATTGTAGCACCTGTAATTGCGGTTTGAGTGCTCGCCTCTTTGCTACTGTGGATGGAGAAAGATCTGCAAAGAGCTGATATGAATGGCCCTGAAAATTGAGAGAATCTCTCCCTCTGGCAGCTGCAAGTAATTGCTCTTTGATTCTGTAGTAGTGAAACTTAGCAATTATGTCCCTGGGGGGACCATTAGTTTTGCGAGGAGCTAAAGCCATCCATTTCTAGTCTTTCCACTGGAAAACCAGGCTGTAATTCCTGGAATAGTGCTGTCATAGTGGCTTGAAGGTCAGGGACAGTCTCAGGGATTCCTGTAATTCACAGATTCGATCGTCGGTCCCTATTTTCTTGGTCTTCCAAACGTAACTGTAATATAGGAATTTCCTCTTTTAAGGTTCACAAATTCAGACATATAGTGCTGTGTATGGTTATCTATTTCATCCACCCGCAATCCCAGCTTAGCTGTTCTCTGTCCCAGCTCCCTTATTTCCCTTGTTAATTTGTCAGTAATGTGATCTGATGTTTGTTTGAGAACTTTCTGCAGCATGCGTTCAAACATTTAGAACATGTCAGATTGAATCACTGACTGTGAGCCACCAGTATCAGAGTCAGATTCAGCGGTGAAATCCTGAGTCTTTAAGCTGTGTTGTAGAGTTTTCCTAGCGTGTGCTGTACAGGGCTGTGAGGTGACTGACGCTGCCATCTTGGAAGGCGGCCTGGACGGCACTTCTTTAGCCATACCCGCCTTATACGTAGGTTTTGGGCCCCGACCATGATATTGATACCTGAGGGCTCTATAGAGTAACGGCTAGTGCTGTGTACCGTTCGCGGTGCCTCTGAGACCTGTAGTCCTCGGTGTGAATGTCCCTGGAGCAGAGCTCTAAGATGGCATTACCGCTCTCTCAGGCATCCCCGTATTCTCCCCGTTTGTTCTTTTTTTTAATAAAAAAAATTTGATCTCTGAGTCTGATGATATTTACCAGATCCACCCTTTAATATTATATACAGTATATATCCTCTAATAGTATATACAGTATATCTCTCCTCTAACAGTTTATACAGTATATCTCCTCTAATAGTATATGCAGTATATCTCTTCTAATAGTATATAGAGTATATGTCTTCTAATAGAATATAAAGTATATCTCCTCTAATCAGGAGCGGCCCGTGCATTGTGCACGGGTGCCGCCCCCATCCATGCGACCAGCCCCTTTCAGGATGCCGGACACATGGATTCCTATGGCGGGGCGGGAGGGGGTGGTACTTTAAGCACCTTATTAGAGGCAGTGGCTCTAATAGGCTTCAAAATAGGGTGGGCTTGGGGCGCAAAGAGTGCGCAAAGAGATGCCTTTGTAAAGAAGGTGGATCCCCATTCTGACAGATGACATGACAGAGATCTACTGTTCCCAGTCATTGGGAACAGTGATCTCTGTCATTTCCCTGCCAGCCCATCCCCCCTGCAATTAGAACATACCCAGGGAACACAGATAACCTCTTGATTGCCCCCTACTGTTAACCCCTTCCCTGCCAGTGTCATTTTTACATTGATCACTGCTTTTTTATAGCACTGATCAATGTAATAATGTCACTGGTCCCCAAAAAGAGGCATTTGGGGTCAGATTTGTCCCCTGCAATGTCGCAATGTCCCCCTAAAAATCGCAGATCACCGCCATTACTAGTAAACACAATAAAAAATAAATAAAAGTCCCTAAATCTATTCCATAGATTGTAGACACGATAAGTTTTGTGCAAACCAATCAATATACCCCTTTTGCAATTTTTTTTTACCAAAAATATGTAGAAGAACATATATCGGCCTAAACTGATGAATACATTTTATTTTTTTATATATTTTTTTTGGATATGTATTATAGCAAAAAGTAAATAAAAATGTTTTTTTTTTTCAAAATTGTCGCTCTTTGTTTATAGCGCAAAAAATAAAAACTCAGAGGTGATCGAATACAACTAAAAGAAAGCTCTATTTGTGGGGAAAAAAGGACGTCAGTTTTGTTTTGGGTACAGCGTCGCATGACCGCACAATTGTCAGTTAAAGAGATGCAGTGCCATATCGTGAAAAGCGGCCTGGTCATTAAGGGGGCAAATCCTTCCATGGCTGAATTGGTTAAAGGAGCTATAAAAAAATAAAGTTTATTATTATTACTATTATAAGCATGTAATTTACAGGATATGTGTTAACAGATTATATAGAGCCTATCAAACTAGATACTTTCCTCCTAAGACAGCATTCTCCTTTTAATTACCCTCCCCAAATTAATTTAAGTGTATTTGTGCAGCACACTGTCTGACTCCAGGCAGCAAAGCTAATCCAAATTATGGTGGAAAGTGTCCAGCAGGTACGTGGCACACACACATACACAGAAAATACCCGCTTACAGTATGTACCTACAGCTGCTTTCTCGGCTCTTGTTTAGCATTGCCTTCTATGCCCACTAACTGCTATATCTGTATCTCAAGAAAAATATATATATTTAATTTCATTCTTTATTACTATTCTTCCTCCTATTGTTGCTACCAAAAAAAAAATTCACAGCTACTAGCATGTCTAATAACCATAATACAACACACCAAAGAATTTTCAAAGATAAGGAGCAATTTAGTAACGCCTTTAGCTAAACATAATTTTCACTTATTATATTTTATCTGGACATCTTAATGTTTGTACAAGTAAAAAGGGATGTCAAGCATTTTTACTCGGTCAGGATTCATAATTTTTAACCCTATTGGAGCCACAGTAAGTTAGTTTGCAAATAATGAAAGATATTTACACCAAATGATTTCAACTCTACTGTCTGACATAACAGATCATAATAGCCAGAACTGAGTATCTCCTTTAATAGCCCGTGAACTCTAAATGACCGTGTTACAATTAGGTAGCTGTCATTCTTTAGACAAAAAGCCATTTATTTTGTCTGCAATAAATCTTACAAATGAATCAAACATGGTTCTCAACTTATACAATTGGTAATTGGTTGCGGGCCATAAATAATTTGCACATATTCATTACAATGTCATAAGAATTTATTGGATGGTTCTTATAAGTCCTCTCATTGAACAGGTTAATATCTTTGACAAAGGCAATAAACAACAAAAAAAATGAAGTAAATATTATGAAAAATTATGAAACTTCCTTAATGTCTCACTTACCATATTAGCTATTAACACAAACAAGAAAAAGAACCTTTGCCCATATTGCTGCTTTGCAAAAGATGGCGTTGAAAAAAATAAAATATTGCCCATAACTTATTTTGATTTCTTTTTCCCTAGTATTTACTAACTTTTCCCCATCTGTGTGTCCTCTCAAAGGACTCATTTACACTAGCATTACAGCTAGTGTGAACTAGGGGTAAGTTGTGGAATGATAACAATGTGGCTCAACCACATGCTTTTTATCCAAAATATCCCAAAAATTAATGCATTAAAATATGGAGGTGTTTGAGGCAAAGTAACAAGAGAAAAAGCAAAGCATTCTCTGAATGGTGCTCGAACCTCCTAGACCAATGTAACAATAAAATGCCATACCTGGAATTCAGCATTAATGTCAAAGAATTTAATTCAAAGATCAGATATCAATATCAACATATCAGATATAAGAGCATGATATGTTAAATGTTAATATGTTAAAGGCATGCAAAAAAAAATCAATAATCTTTTATGCAAAATAAACATTTGCCAGTTTTAATAAATATCTACAGGAACCTTTCTGTCATATTCACAGTCAACTCAGTTTAAAAGATTGCTGTGCTTTTAAAACGATGCACTCACATTTATGTTACCTGTACACATACTGTATGTATGCTACCATCACTAGGCCGTTTTTAATACCAATAATATTTTGTATTGGTGTAGTATTGGTACTGGGAGCTCCTGGAATGTACTATTTAAAATGATGATAAAAAAATATTTGTTTTCTTTATTTTTTCATACAACTAGACTCAGACAACAACAAAAATAATAATTTTAAGCAATTATAACAGTGACTGTTTGTGAAGTTGTTTTATTTTTTTCTTTGCAGCCAAAGCCAGGGGCCAGAAGTGTAAGGCCTGATTCCCACCTATGCATTTTTAGTGCTTTTTGCAGATTTGCACTACAGAACGTGTTCCATAGGAAACCATGTTAAATGGACTGTAGTGCAAATCTGCAAAATGCAAAAAGCACTAAAACTGCATAGGTGTGAATCCAGCCTAAGGCTTGATTCACATCTATGCATGTTGCTTTTGAGCGTTTCTGCAGTGTTTTTTGCTGTGCTTGCCGTGTTTTTTAACAGCGTTTTTACAGCATTTTTACAGCGTTTTTGTGGCGTTTTTGTGGCGTTTTTGCGGCATTTTTCTTTTTTTTTTTACAGTTTTCTTTATACTGTATACAGTGTAGAAAAAAACGCAAAAAATGCTGTAAAAATGCTGTAAAAATGCTGTACTTGCGTTTTTGATGCTGGTCCATTAAATTCTATTACATGCAAAACGCTGCATTTTGCATGAAAAAAAGTCCCTGACTCTTTCCAAAAACTCAGAGGTACAAAAATGCATTGATGTGAACATGTTCCATAGGAACCCATGTTAAAAAAATTCCCATGCATTTCTGCAAAATGCATAAAAAAACGCATTAGTGTGAATGGAGGCTAACTCCAAAAAGTCTTGTTTCTTCCCAGTTAAAGTGGTTGTAAACACACCTATGCATTTTTTTGTGCATTTTCAGTTTTGCAGAAACACACTACAGTCCATTTAACATGGTTTCCAATGGATTTAGTTCACATCTGTGCATTTTATGGAAAGGGGCAGGGTTTTTTTTTTCTGTTTTTTGGTTCCATAGACAATGGTTTAAGGCTGGATTCACACCTGTGCATTTTTGGTGCTTTTTGCATTTTGCATATTTGCACTATAGAACGTGTTCCATAGGAAACCATGTTAAATGGACTGTAGTGCAAATCTGCAAAAGGCAAAAAACACTAAAACTGCATAGGTGTGGATGCAGCCTAAAGATGTGTATTAAAAAAAAAACACAAAATGCACCTGCAATATGTAAACTGCAACCTGCACAAGTGTGAATCAGGCCCAAATCAGCATTATCCCTTTTAATTTTGACCTCTTATATTGGCCATGTTTTTTTTTTCAACTAAAAAGTGTCTAAATACCTTTTCCATGTAGCCTGGTGATTACTTCTCCTCCCTCTCTCGAGCTGCAAGGCTGATATGGGAGGGGCTGCTAGTTTTCTGCTGAGGGGACTGCATCAACTTTGACCTTGAGTCTGATTGGCAGTGTGCCGATATAGGATGAGATTCTGCACTTACTTATTTTCAACCTGTCATTTCACACATAAATGCACGTATACATACACATATGGACATGCATACATACATGCACACACACGCATGCACATAAACACATACATGCATACACACATAGATACACATGTACATACACACATGTATGCATACATACACACATAAAACAGAAAATTGTATACTTACCTGACGGTAATTTTCCTTTCCTGATACAAAGCATGACAGCATACACGAATGAGATAGGCTCTGCCCCTCGCCCAATCAGGACTGGTTATACTATATATATATATATATATATATATATATATAAATGAGTCGCCTCCCACCAGGCGGCATTCTCGTAACTATACTTAAATGCGAAATCCACAAGGGAGGGACCTGTATGCTGTCATGCTTGGCATCAGGAAAGGAAAATTACCGTCAGGTAAGTATACAATTTTCCGTTTTCCTGACACAAGCATGACAGCATACACAAATGGGATGTAACACGCCAACAAAACCTATAAGGGAGGGCCATGCTGAAGCGTTTGCATCAACAGAACTGAAGTCAACTCCCCTGCTTCCAATGTTGCTTTGACTTTAACTTGACTTTGCAATAGGCAAATAAATGTTTTTTAGTATATGAACCTGGTTGGTATCCTGTAAAATTCTGGACCCCTGAATTTTGCCCATTAGCACGCCACCCATCTGATAAAGTGAGCTCTGCACTAGATTGATGAATTTATCTTCGTCCTATAAGCCCCTTAGGCTACTCTGACCCGAGATAATGCCATTGTCCTAGTGGACAGTAAAAAGTCTTCTTCTGATACTGACAGGCCTGAAGAGGCCACTGTCTGACCTTCTAGAAAAGGGCCACTTCCATGTATTTCTTCCACATAGAAACATTTCAGTTTGGACATGCCGGAAGGGTGATGTCTTGACCCAGAAGCAAGGATGCAGACCCTCGTCTGGTGCTGGAGAGGAAGAAACCAAAGCTATTTTGTTTGATTATGGTAGCAATGAGGTCGTTTACCGCTGGATGCTTGGATCTCTGAAATAATTCTCCCAGACATGATATTCTTAAGAAATACTGCTTTAGTGTCACCGAACCTATTGAAGTAGTCTTGTCCAGAAGAATGGAGGAGTGGGACAACCTTCCCAACACTAGTTCCACTGCAAGTTCTAAGGGGAAAGAACGATCTGTACTGGCCTTTCGGAATTGGTTCCCCCAGATGTGTGGCATTTACTGGATCTCAGGAATTGAGGACCTGACAAAGATTTGACTACTGCTCAATCCCTTATCTTATATTACTTGCAGCCATCTTAATCTTTGCAGCCGGGAGCAGAGGCTAATATATCCTTAAATTCTGTGAGATTTCCCATGTTCTAGTAAACCTGGAGTTTGCTGTAGGTTCCCCTGGTTTCCACAAGG
Organism: Lithobates clamitans; assembly: GCA_037952925.1. NCBI lineage: Eukaryota > Metazoa > Chordata > Amphibia > Anura > Ranidae > Lithobates > Lithobates clamitans. Next base: position 449,678 of record JBBGZY010001621.1, on the reverse strand, counting down.
TTTCAAAAAATAGTGGTGAGACCCCTCGATGAGCCTTCCTAACTCGGTCTCCCAGTTGCTAGATCCAACGTTGCTAAATTTGGATACACTTGGCTCCACTGTGTAAGGTTTGAGATCTCAGGAAGAATAGAATAGGAGGTTCCTGGGCCAAAGAATGTACTTTGAGGACACCACGGCCTGTAAGGCCACTGGATCATTATTGCCCTTATCCCAGCTGTATGACTACAGATCCTGGTTGAACTAGATGAAATTTATGTCTTTTCAACCTGCCTAACTACGTACTATTATCCTGATGAGGAGCTTGGAGATCACCGAGTCTGGTGGCTATATAGGCTAACCTGCCGACCCAGCTGGATGTTAGTAGATCCACTGCTTCCACTTCTGGAAAGCTCCTCTTGCAGGAATAACTGCCCTTCCTGACCATTGAGTTTACTTCCAAGTTGAGATTCATTGAACCGCTTATTGGTCTAGGGACTCATCCGTGACATCCAAGGCTTTGTATTTTACCGTATCTTACAGGAAGTTCTAGGAAGCCAGAACACAGAGCGATGAGATGAGACAGGTTTTGGCCTATGTCATTGACCTTGAGCTAGGAGGTCACTGAGGTGAATACCAAGAAAGTGAATAGACTTTGATGATTGGTATGCCTGGAAGTGGATAAGATTAACTATCCTTAGCCACCATCAATGGAACTAGTCGCATCTGTGGGGTAATCTTCCCTGGAATAGGAAGCAAATCATTCACTACCTTAGAAGGCCAGTTTATGATGTTCTAAATCTTCCAGTGCGTCCAATCGACTGCATGGATTACTGCAGACTTACTTCAACCATTTGAGACTATGGGATACAAACAGATGAGATAGAGCTAGGACTGTCACCTCCGTGAGGGCAACTCTTCTCCTGAACGTCTAAAATGTCATTATTATAATGAGATTAGTTGGCCTTCCCTATGAACCAAGGTTTGCCAGGACCTGGGGGATGTTGAGCCACCCGCAGCTGTTGTTCGCATAAGGAACCTGCAGCCCTTGCTTCTGCAAGATGGCCACTCCTGGAAGCAATGTTCTGGAAAAATGTCTTAAGTATGTGGAAAGGTCAAAATGTTGTTGAACAAACCTAAGGTGAAACTCTCAGAAGCCTGGGTGTACCGAAGTGCGTATGCACACATCAGCTAGATCTAGAGAAACTTTAGCTGCTTTATCTGATGGTTTGAGTGATTGTTCTTAATGACAACTTATGACTTTTTTTTTTCTGGGATCTTGATCCTTCGTTCCATATCTTGCCTAAATCTGCTTTCCGACTAAGAACAATGGACCAATGGTTCCTGTTGTACAAGATTTGGTAACATTTGCTTAAACCAAGAACCATAGTGGTAATTAGAGGAGTTAGAAGAGTTGCCCCAAGGTTTTGTTGCAGACAAATCACATCACAAAGACAAGTGCTGCACAGGCCCCACTGATCCTGGGCCTCCTGCCAAAATCTGCATTAATTTCTGCAATATATCACCTACTGGGCACATTTGAGTGAAAAGGAACTTTGCTGCTTCTTGAGGAGAAGAGAGGAGAGGAGCAGACTTGGGCTTAGGCGATCAAAGACGACTATGGATCTTCCAATCTCTTCTCTAGCTCTTCTCAGGCCCTGTCACCACTCTTTGTTCTGGGCCTAGGCCTAGGTGACTAGCCTAAGGGATTAGTCCCTGATCTGGACATCACTGATTCCATCTTAAATTACATTCCATTTGACTTAGAAATATACACAGTCAGTGGGTTAAGCCATAGGGCTTGACTACCCTCACAGAATAGGAGGAGGAACAGCCTGCTGCCTCTATAGTGGTTGTACTGCCTCGCTGGTCACTTCGATTTCACTCATGGATCAAGCACCACAGAGGGGTATTACTGGCCAAGTTTGCCTTCAACTCGTCTGCTGAGAACCAAATAGCTTTGGTTACTGAAGCAAACCCCAAAGCAGGCCACACCATACTCCCTAATGGTAGTATAAACCTTGTTTTCCAAATCCATATTGCTGTCCCCATGCCTCTGCGAAGGCTATTGTATCATCCGCTGGCAGAATGTCACTTCTGGCTAGTCTGATGAAGAATACTTGGCTTGCCTCTGCAGTAAAAGTTGGGCTTTACAGAGGGGATTTTGCATCCTCTGTTAGCATGAAGACACATCTGGCCAATCTGATGAATGCTCATTGTCCTGCTGTTTTTGAGGCAGGAGGTACCCTTTAATTAAACAAACTCAGCTGTTTGATTAGCTTAGTACCTGAGCGTTAGCGACAGGAGATCCACCCAGTCAGTTTGCACTTGAGTGAACACATCTGCCTTTGTGTTTACTGCCGCCTGATATGCAACTTGGCATAGTATATTGGCGGGCATGTCAGTTAACCACACTCCCCATTCCACCCAATATGGTCCTTATTGTGATTTAATGGCACAGTGGCAGCAATTGATGGCTCAGTGGCTGCGTTTGATGGCACAGTGGCTGCATTTGATGGCACAGTGGCGGCAATTGATGGGAACAGTAGCTGCGTTTGATGGGCACAGTGGCTACAAATGATGATTTTTCAGTTTGTTTTCACCCCCCAAAAATTTTGAGCACCGGCCGTTACTGCTCCAATGTGGGCTGACGTACAGGTACATTAACCCACATTTGGTACTGCTTCCCATCCGCCATATATTGGGGCTGTGGGCATATGGGAAGTGGTTAATATACACTTGGGATTTATTTTTTTTATACCAAACACATATAGTATATACTGTATATATAAATAAATATGCACTTTTTTGCTGACAAGCCAGGGTTCATACAGTTTTGAATTGTATTATATGTAATATTATATTACATATTATACAATTCAAAACTATATGAACCTTGGCTTTTCAGCAAAAAAGTATGTAATGATATATATATAGTGACAAGCCAGGGCGAGATTCAATAGGATTGGTTGGCTTTTTTTTTTGGTGCATCATTTGCCCATTGCCTGCCAAGGTGCCCTGCTCAGTGCTGTCTAAGGCTGGCCATACACCTATAGATTATCTGCAGATTTTCTATGGTTAGATGGAAAAAGTGGGAGATTCCTCCATCCACACAGTTTAGCGAACATGGAGAGATCTGTTGCACATTTTCTATCTAACCATAGAAAATCTGCAGATAATCTATAGGTGTATGGCCAGCTTAACTCACCTCCATCTAGCAGGCTGCAGCCACTCGTCTGCTGCTCTCCAGGCTCCGCTAGTCCGCTGCTTCTAAGGGAGAGAGAGGCCGGAGGGGGGGTGGAGTGCAGATGTAGAGCACTCTGCCGGCACCTGCGGGACCCGCAGCCAGAACTATAGAAGTTGCTTTGGCAAATGCGGCTAGGTTACTCCACGGCTGTGGTCCTAGTTCCCTGCTCAGTCACCTTCCACTCGCAGGACAGCTGTTTTTGCTGGCCGAACCCAACCCCAGTGGTGGTGACTGAGTTACACAGGGACAGCACAGACATTTTGCAGGCAGTCAGCAATAACAAAAGGTGTGAAACACCAGCAGAGCACAGGGATGATTGGGGTGTTCCTGGGCACACCCGGCACACCCCATGGGCACGCCTATGCCTGTATATCAGTTCATGCATTAGTAGCCCTACAGACAGACAAACAAAAGCTGTGAAGCAAATGAAACAGACAGGACTATACACCAGCAGTTACCCCAACATCATCTTACTGCTCCCTGGTGACTGAAAGCGCAGTCCAGCCACAGGAAGCAGACAAGGAGTCATCTTGGAAGGGGGCAGCCCTGACAAAATATTCCAGCATCTTTGCAAGGGAAACCAACATACCCAAAGCCAGACTAACAAAAATGTGTGTGTGGGGCCACAATTTACCAGGGAGGAGAGACTGGATCAGTCCCAACCCAACCACAAGGCAGAACGGTTTTACCTGCATTCAGAGACCAGTATCCCAGCCCCCCAGTATCTGGACCTGGGGGGTCTCCCTCCTATGGAAGTTTTACAACCGAGCAAAGGGGCTTCTTCACAGGAAGGAGGCTGAATGTCTGGCCAGATGAATCCGGCAAAGGGGAGGGCAAAATTAAAACATTTCTTTGATTCATAGCTATAACCATTTGAGGAACAAAAAGAGAATGCCCCCTGGGGGGAGGCGACACATTTATATATAGTATAACCAGTCCTGATTGAGTGAGGGGCAGAGCCTATCCCATTCGTGTATGCTGTCATGCTTGTGTCAGGAAATTCATGTTTACATACACACAGCACAAACACATACACGCATGGACATACATACATATACGCATGCACATAAATGCATTCATAGATACACACATGCAAATACACACATGCACTCACATATGCAAATATACAAGCATTCACATACATAAATGCACACACACATACACATATACAGTACATATATGCACTGTCAAGGGTTAACTCAATGGGGATCACCTTCCCTTGGAAAAAGGTAATCCAAACGGCAGGTTTTTCTTAAAATCTGACTTGTAGCCAGTTTTATTTAAAAGGTTGCATGAAAATCAAATAACAGAAAATAAATCCTTGCCATCCAGGCACTAACTAAACATATCGGGTTCCTAACTCAGAGGTGAAGGGCTTCTCCCAGTCACCCACAAAACAAAGCTAATGCAAACATTTTTCTTTCTCTCACAAAGCAAACTTCCCATCAGTAGCTCTCTCAGGTTTTTGGCTTCCTGAGTACCAGGCTAGGAGCAATTTTTTGCTCCAGTCCTGCTTTAAAGCAGAACTTCGGGATTTTCAAAAAATCCCCCATTAGTACACCCCCCACATAAAACACTAAACCGTTATTACATTTGTGAAATTTCTTATCAATTAAGAGATATAACTGATTTAATTTTCAGGAAGTCAGCTTTGTGAATCAAAAATGCATCATCTTTTCTGGCAAGGAGGATCTCTAATGCCGCGTACACACGGGCGGACTTTTCGACGGACTAGGTCAGGCGGACTTTTCGACCGACTTGCCTACACACGATCAACCAAAGTCCGACGGATTCGTACATGATGACGTACGACTGGACTAAAATAAGGAAGTTCATAGCCAGTAGCCAATAGCTGCCCTAGCGTCGTTTTTTGTCCGTCGGACTAGCATACAGACGAGCTGACTTTTCGACCGCTCTCGGGTCCGTCGGAAAGATTTGAAACATGTTTTATTTCTAGGTCCGTCTGACTTTTGGGAAAAAAAAGTCCGCTGGAGCCCACACACGGTCGAATTGTCCGATAGGGTCCTGTCCGCCGGACATAGTCCATCGAAAAGTCCGCTCATGTGTAATCAGCATTAGAACAGTGATTGCATCATATTCTCTTCTCTCTAACTGTAATCAGACTATATTTCCCATTAATCCTTGGGAGGTGAGGGAATGTGGGAGGTACATTAGGCTTGTACATATGAACTCACCCACTTCAACATCAATCACACCCCTCATGCTGCAGCCAGCAAGCCATACATAACACATGGTATAATAGGTTACAGCCTTATAAATACAAAACATTTTAATATAAATGCAAACCAGTGCAACGTGTCAGTGTCCACCAGAGCCAAATGTCAGGGACCACCAGAGCCAAATGTCAGGGACCACCACCAGTGCCGAATGTCAGGGACCACCACCAGTGCCGAATGTCAGGGACCACCAGAGCCAAATGTCAGGGACCACCAGAGCTGAATGTCAGGGACCAACACCAGAGCCAAATATCAGGCACCACCAGAGCCAAATGTCAGGAATCACCACCAGTTCCAAATGTCAGGGACCACCAGAGCCAAATGTCAGGGATCACCACCAGTGCCGAATGTCAGGGACTACGAGAGCCAAATGTCAGCGACCACCAGAGCCGAATGTCAGGGACCACCACCAGTTCTGAATGTCAGGGACCACCAGAGCCAAATGTCAGGGACCAACACCAGTGTCGAATGTCAGGGATCACTAGAGCCAAATGTTAGGGACCACCAGTGTAAAGCAGGGATTGTTTTTAGCAATAATTTGTATGACAGCGGAGATCTCCCACAGTGTCAGGTATTGTATGTGAAAAAAAAAAGAAAGCATAGTTGTATAGCACAAACTGTAAATTAGGCAAAAATTAACCAAGTAGCGTAAACTAATCAAATTTATTAATGAAAAAATAGTACGGTATAATCCAAATAAAAAAAGGACAGATATCTTCCAAAAAAGTTTGGATGACATAAAACATACTCACATGCAAAAAAGTAAAAATAATCCAGGTAGAGATCAAGTATGAGGGAGAGATCAAACAATTGAATAATCACAAAATTAGAGACGACTCAAAGAACTCAGATCTGAAGTAAGAAATGGTTGGTTGATTCCTAGAGCAGCTTGTAAAAGGAGCAGTATAACTCAAATCCAGTGACAGAATCTCAGCAAATCACATCAAAACAGATGGAAGAAATGGTTGGAGATAATAAGGAATGATTCCTATTGATGCTGTAGATTGGATGTGCTGGTGAGGTGAATAACTGCTAACAAGCTTATATTTGATATATCTAGTAATCTTGAAAAAGGGTCATTCCAAGTGTAATGATGAATAATAGAGTTGAAACATGATAAAATGAAATGATAGTCACAGACAGTGATTGTGACGTGTATTGCTGGAAAAAACAATTGACCGTATGCATTCAGATTAATGAGAGATGGAGTGTGGCATATAGCTATTAAAGCACATTACTGGTTAGTATTCCTGAGTAATGAATAGGTGAAGCACAATGGTTATCATAGATTAGCTTTCCTCACAAACTTGTGATATGTCCAGCATTACTCTCATTAGTACCCTATTGAAATAGTCCTTAGGACATATCATGAACATGTATCAAACATTGGAAGGGAGCAGATCAGTATATAACTGAGTGTCATAAACATCACTATGAAAGTGATGATACCAACAGCCAATCGTTATGTAGAGAATTTGCCTTGTAGTTAGTAACAAAAGTCCACCCAGCAAACATTTTAATTTCAAACTCCTCAGTTTGTCCCGTTCTTCAGTGTCTCCTCACTTGGCGCTGATAAAAGTAAAAGCCAGACGGCTAGATTCACACTGTCAGCGTGTGCGTAACAACACGATGCAGGGACATCCTGGTAGCACTTCCTGGTGTGATGACTCCACTCCATTGATGCTGGCATTTCGTCCACCAATCAGTTGTATGTGAGAACACCGAGCGCTGATGTCCCTCCTCCTGGTATTATGATTGACAGCGCGTGTAGCAATAAGGGCGGGAGGCGGAAATCAGCGATCGGTGTTCTAATATACTATACTGAGTATATATTTTCCAGCACACTATGGATCAACACAAAGTAGCGTCCATACTGATTATTTATTGCATGATCACAACACAAGGAGAGTGCAACGTTTCTGAGTCACGCAGGACCCCTTCATCAGGCATCATAGCAGCTGTTCCCTCTCGTCACACTCTGGTGCTTCTACCGACTCACCGCTGCCATCGGTGAGTCAGAGAATGGATCTGCCAGCCCCAAATGAACAATAAAATATAAAGTTTAAAGTGCCCCTGTCCCCGTGTGCTCGCATGCAGAAGCAAACTCATACGTAAGTGCTGTCCACATATGAAAACGGTGTTCAAATAACACATGTGAGGTATCGCGGTGAACGTTAGAGTGAGAGCAATAATTCTAACCCTAGATCTCCTCTGCAACTCAAAAGATGTAACCAGTAAAAATTTTTAAAGCATCGCCTATGAGGATTTTTAAGTACTGAAGTTTGGTGCCATTCCAAGAGCGTGTGCAATTTTGAAGCATGACATGTTACATAGTTACATAGTTAGTCAGGTTGAAAAAAGACATAAGTTCAACTAGTTCAACCATAAAAATAAATAAATAAATAAATATATATATATATATACATCATACAATCCCATATACCCAATCCTATATCCACAGTTGATCCAGAGGAAGGCGAAAAACCCCCAGAAAAGCAGGATCTAATTTGCTACAGCAGGGGAAAAAATTCCTTCCCGATCCCAGAGAGGCAATCGGATTTTCTCTTGATCAACTTTACTTATAAATGTCAGTACCCAGTTATATTATGTACATTTAGGAAAGAATCCAGGCCTTTCTTAAAGCAATCTACTGTGCTGGCCAGAACCACCTCTGGAGGGAGTCTATTCCACATTTTCACAGCTCTTACTGTGAAGAAACCTTTCCGTATTTGAAGATGAAATCTCTTTTCTTCTAGATCTAAAGAGTGCCCCCTTGTCCTCAGTGTTGACCGTAAAGTGAATAACTGAATACCAAGTTCACTATATGGACCCCTTATACAGTATCTCACAAAAGTGATTACACCCCTCAGATTTTTGTAAATATTTTATAATAACTTTTCATGTGACAACACTGAAGAAATTACACTTTGCTACAATGTAAAGTAGTGAGTGTACAGCTTGTATAATAGTGTAAATTAGCCGTCCCATCAAAATAACTCAACACACAGCCATTAATGTCTAGACCGCTGGCAACAAAAATGAGTACACCCCAAGTGAAAATGTCCAAATTGGGCCCAAAGTGTCAATATTTTGTGTGGCCACCATTATTTTCAAGCACTGCCTTAACCCTCTTGGGCATGGAGTTCACCAGAGCTTCACAGGTTGCCAATAGAGTCCCCTTCCACTCCTCCATGATGACATCAAGGAGCTAGTGGATGTTAGAGACCTTGCACTCCTCCACCTTCTGTTTGAGGATACCCCACAGATGCTCAATAGGGTTTAAGTCTGGAGACATGCTTGGCCAGTCCATCACCTTTACCCTCATCTTCTTTAGCAAGGCAGTGGTTGTCATGGAGGTGTGTTTGGGGTTCGTTATCATGTTGGAATACTGCCCTGCAGCACAGTCTCTGAATGGAGGGGGTCATGTTCTGCTTCAGTATGTCACAGTACATGTTGTCTTTCAAGGGTCCCTCAATGAACTGTAGCTCCCCAGTGCCGACAGCACTCATGCAGCCCCAGACTATGACCCTCCCATCACCATGCTTGACTGTAGGCAAGACCCATGTGTCTTTGTACTCCTCACCTGGTTGCCGCCACACACGCTTGACACCATCTGAACCAAATAAGTTTATCTTGGTCTCATCAGACCACAGGATATGGTTCCAGTAATCCATGTCATTAGTCTGCTTGTCTTCAGCAAATTGTTTGTGGGCTTTCTTGTGCATCATCTTTAGAAGAGGCTTCCTTCTGGGACGACAGGCATGCAGATCAATTTGATGCAGTGTGTTGCGTATGGTCTGAGCACTGACAGGCTGACCCCCCACCCCTTCAACCTCTGCAGCAATGCTGGTAGCACTTATACATCTATTTCCCAAACTCAACCTCTGGATATGACGCTGAGCATGTGCACTCAACTTCTTTGGTCGACCATGGCAAGGCCTGTTCTGAGTGGAACCAGTCCTGTTAAACCACTGTATGGGCTTGGCCACTGTGCTGAAGCTCAGTTTCAGGGTCTTAGCAATTTTCTTATAGCCTAGGCCAACTTTATGTAGAGCTACAATTCTTTTTTTCAGCCATATTATTATATATTAGCCATAAGAAGCCATGTTGAACTTCCAGTGACCAGCATGAGAGAGTGAGAGTGATAACACCAAATTTAACACACCTGCTCCCCATTCACACCTGAGACCTTGTAACACTAACGAGTCACATGACACCGGGGAGGAAAAATGGCTAATTGTGCCCAATTTGGACATTTTCACTTAGGGGTGTACTCACTTTTGTTGCCAGCGGTTTAGACATTAATGGCTGTGTGTTGAGTTTTTTTGAGGGGACAGCAAATTTACACCGTTATACAAGCTGTACACTCACTACTGTACATTGTAGCAAAGTGTCGTTTCTTCATTGTTGTAAAATGAAAAGATATAATAAAATATTTACAAAAATGTGAGGGGTGCACTCACTTTTGTGAGATACTGTATATTTATACATGGTGATCATATCCCCCCTTAAAGTGGGGGTCCACCTATCTCTCATTTTTTTTTTTTTTGAGTTCATTCACAAACTTTTCTTCTCAGCATTACATACTCACATATTGTGTGTAATATGTCCGCCTGTGTCAGATTTCGTCGGAAAGAATAACTTATATTATTCACTGCAGGCGGTTTCCATCTTCATTGTGGGCATTTGAAGCCCACAAGCATTTATTTCCTGGATGTGGTGAATGCTGTGCTCCCAGCATTCACTGCTCATTCCCGCACATGCTCAGTGGCATCCTGGGAAGCCTGAGACTAGCTCCCAGGAGTCTGGGAGAGGCTAGAAACATGCCTACTCCCACGGGAGGAGAACCAGGAAGTGCAAAGAAGAATAGAAAAATAAAAGGTAATTACGGCGATTTAAATTTTTTTAAACGGCATGTCAGCATCTAGGCAAGGAAGAGAATACATACAGATATTGTTCAAAATTTGGGTGGAAACCCGCTTTAATCTCATCTTCTCGAGAGTAAATAAATTCAGTTCCTCTAATCTTTCCTCATAGCTGAGCTCCTCTATGCCCCTTATCGGTTTGGTTGCCCTTCTCTGCACTTTCTCCAGTTCCCTGATGTCCTTTTTGAGAACTGGAGCCCAAAACTGAACTGCATATTCCAGATGAGGTCTTACTAATGATTTGTACGGGGAAAAATTATATCTCTCTCTCTGGAGTCCATACCTCTCTTAATACAAGAAAGGACTTTGTTCACTTTGGAAAGCACAGCTTGGCATTGCATGCTATTATTGAGCTTATGATCTACCAAAATCCCCCAGATCCTTCTCCACCATTGACTCCCCAGTTGTACTCCCCCTAGTATGTATGATGCATGCATAATATTATCCCCCAAGTGCATAACTTTACATTTATCAACATTAAACCTCATTTGCCACATAGTCGCACAATTAGACAGTGCATTGAGGTTGGCTTGTAAATTGGAGACATCCTGTAAGGATGTTTTTCCACTGCATAGATTGGTGTCATCTGCAAAGACAGAATGTTACTTTTAATTCCAGACCCAATAACATTTATAAAGATATTAAAAAGTAAGGGTCCCGGCACTAAACCTTGGGGTACACCACTGATAACCTTAGACCATTCAGAGTAAGAATCATTAACCACTACTCTACTACAAATTCTGTCATTTAGCCAGTTTTCTATCCATTTACATACTGATATTTCCAAGCCTGTAGACTTTACCTTACACATGAGCGTGTGTGGGGAACTGTGTGAAACGCTTTTGCAAAATCCAAGTATACCACATCCACCACCATCCCTCTGTCCAAGGTTTTACTTACCTCCTCATAAAAAGAAATCAGGTTTGTTTGACTTCTGTCTTTCGAGAATCCATGCTGTCTGTTGCTTATAATATATTTTTTTTTTTACGCAAGAACTCGTCTATGTTGTCTTTTATTAAACTCTCCAGTTTCTTCCCAACTAGGGATGAGCCGAACACCCCACTGTTTCGTTCGCTCCAGAACATGCGAACAGGCAAAAAATTCATTCAAACACGTGAACACCGTTAAAGTCTATGGGACTCGAATCTGAATAATCAAAAGTGCGAATTTTAAAGGCTTATATGCAAGTTATTGTCATAAAAAGTGTTTGGGGACCTGGGTCCTGCCCCAAGGGACATGTATCAATGCAAAAAAAGTTTTAAAAATGGCCGTTTTTTCGGGAGCAGTGATTTTAATAATGCTTAAAGTAAAACAATAAATGTGTAATACTCCTTTAAATTTCGTACCTGGGGGTGTCTATAGTATGCCTGTAAAGGGGCGCATGTTTCCTGTGTTTAGAACAGTCTGACAGCAAAATGAAATTTTAAAGGAAAAAAAGTCATTTAAAATTACTCCCGGCTAGGGATGAGCCGAACACCCCCCTGTTCGGTTCGCACCAGAACATGCGAACAGGAAAAAAGTTCGCTCGAACAGGCGAACACCGTTAAAGTCTATGGGACACGAACATGAATAATCAAAAGTGCTAATTTTAAAGGCTTATATGCAAGTTATTGTCATAAAAAGTGTTTGGGGACCTGGGTCCTGCCCCAGGGGACATGGATCAATGCAAAAAAAAGTTTTAAAAACGGCCGTTTTTTCAGGAGCAGTGATTTTAATAATGCTTAAAGTCAAACAATAAAAGTGTAATATCCCTTTAAATTTTGTACCTGGGGGGTGTCTATAGTATGCCTGTAAAGGGGCGCATGTTTCCCATGTTTAGAACAGTCTGACAGCAAAATGACATTTCGAAGGAAAAAACTCATTTAAAACTACCGCGGCTATTAATGAATTGCCGGTCCGACAATACACATAAAAGTTCATTGATAAAAACGGCATGGGAATTCCCCACAGGGAAACCCCGAACCAAAATTTAAAAAAAAAAAAATGACGTGGGGGGGGTCCCCCTAAATTCCATACCAGGCCCTTCAGGTCTGGTATGGATATTAAGGGGAACCCCGGCCAAAATTTAAAAAAAAAAATGACGTGGGGTTCCCCCTAAATTCCATACCAGACCCTTCAGGTCTGGTATGGATTTTAAGGGGAACCCCGCGCCAAAAAAAAAAAAAAAAAACGGCGTGGGGTTCCCCCAAAAATCTATACCAGACCCTTATCCGAGCACGCAACCTGGCAGGCCGCAGGAAAAGAGGGGGGGACGAGAGTGCGGCCCCCCCCTCCTGAACCGTACCAGGCCACATGCCCTCAACATTGGGAGGTTGCTTTGGGGTAGCCCCCCAAAACACCTTGTCCCCATGTTGATGAGGACAAGGGCCTCATCCCCACAACCGTGGCCAGTGGTTGTGGGGGTCTGCGGGCGGGGGGCTTATCGGAATCTGGAAGCCCCCTTTAACAAGGGGACCCCCAGATCCCAGCCCCCCCCCTGTGTGAAATGGTAAGGGGGTACTTACCCCTACCATTTCACTAAAAAAGTGTCAAAATAGTTAAAAATGACAAGAGACAGTTTTTGACAATTCCTTTATTTAAATGCTTCTTCTATCTTCCTTCATCTTCTTCATCTTCTGGTTCTTCTGGCTCTTCTGGTTCTTCCTCCGGCGTTCTCGTCCAGCATCTCCTCCGCGGCGTCTTCTATCTTCTTCTCCTCGGGCCGCTCCGCACCCATGGCATGAGGGGAGGCTCCCGCTCTTCTCTTCATCTTCTTCTTCATCCTCTTCTCTTCTTCATCTTCTTCATCTTCTTCATCTTCTTCATCTTCATCTTCTCTTCTTAATTTTCTTCTGTGGGCCGCTCCGCATCCATGCATGGAGGGAGGCTCCCGCTGTGTGACGGCGTCTCCTCGTCTGACGGTTCTTAAATAATGGGGGGCGGGGCCACCCGGTGACCCCGCCCCCCCTGATGCACGGTGACTTGACGGGACTTCCCTGTGGCATTCCCCGTGACGTCACAGGGAAGTCCCGTCAAGTCACCGTGCGTCAGAGGGGGGCGGGGTCACCGGGTGGCCCCGCCCCCCGTTATTTAAGAACCGTCAGACGAGGAGACGCCGTCACACCGCGGGAGCCTCCCTCCATGCCAGCATGGCTGCGGAGCGGCCCGGAGAAGAAATGAAGAAGGAAGAAGAGATGAAGAAGAAGAAGAAGATGAAGAAGAGAAGAGGATGAAGAAGAAGAAGATGAAGAGAAGAGCAGGAGCCTCCCCTCATGCCATGGGTGCGGAGCGGCCCGAGGAGAAGAAGATAGAAGACGCCGCGGAGGAGATGCTGGACGAGAACGCCGGAGGAAGAACCAGAAGAGCCAGAAGAACCAGAAGATGAAGAAGATGAAGGAAGATAGAAGAAGCATTTAAATAAAGGAATTGTCAAAAACTGTCTCTTGTCATTTTTAACTATTTTGACACTTTTTTAGTGAAATGGTAGGGGTAAGTACCCCCTTACCATTTCACACAGGGGGGGGCCGGGATCTGGGGGTCCCCTTGTTAAAGGGGGCTTCCAGATTCCGATAAGCCCCCCGCCCGCAGACCCCCACAACCACCGGCCACGGTTGTGGGGATGAGGCCCTTGTCCTCATCAACATGGGGACAAGGTGTTTTGGGGGGCTACCCCAAAGCACCCTCCCAATGTTGAGGGCATGTGGCCTGGTACGGTTCAGGAGGGGGGGGGCGCACTCTCGTCCCCCCTCTTTTCCTGCGGCCTGCCAGGTTGCGTGCTCGGATAAGGGTCTGGTATGGATTTTTGGGGGAACCCCACGCCGTTTTTTTTTTTTTTTTGGCGCGGGGTTCCCCTTAAAATCCATACCAGACCTGAAGGGTCTGGTATGGAATTTAGGGGGAACCCCACGTCATTTTTTTTTTTTTAATTTTGGCCGGGGTTCCCCTTAATATCCATACCAGACCTGAAGGGCCTGGTATGGAATTTAGGGGGACCCCCCCACGTCATTTTTTTTTTTAAATTTTGGCCGGGGTTCCCCTTAATATCCATACCAGACCTGAAGGGCCTGGTATGGAATTTAGGGGGACCCCCCCCACGTCATTTTTTTTTTTTTTTATTTTGGTTCGGGGTTTCCCTGTGGAGAATTATCATGCCGTTTTTATCAATGAACTTTTATGTGTATTGTCGGACCGGCAATTCATTAATAGCCGCGGTAGTTTTAAATGAGTTTTTTCCTTCGAAATGTCATTTTGCTGTCAGACTGTTCTAAACACGGGAAACATGCGCCCCTTTACAGGCATACTATAGACACCCCCAAGCTATGAAATTTAAAGGGATATTACACTTTTATTGTTTGACTTTAAGCATTATTAAAATCACTGCTCCTGAAAAAACGTCCGTTTTTAAAACTTTTTTTTGCATTGATCCATGTCCCCTGGGGCAGGACCCAGGTCCCCAAACACTTTTTATGACAATAACTTGCATATAAGCCTTTAAAATTAGCACTTTTGATTTCTCCCATAGACTTTTAAAGGGTGTTCCGCGGCATTCGAATTTGCCGCGAACACCCCAAATTGTTCGGTGTTCGGCGAACTTGCGAACAGCCAATGTTCGAGTCGAACATGAGTTTGACTCGAACTCGAAGCTCATCCCTACTCCCGGCTATTAATGAATTGTCGGTCGACAATACACATAAAAGTTCATTGATAAAAACGGCATGGTATTTCCCCACAGGGGAACCCCGAACCAAAATTTTTTTTAAAAATGGCCTGGGGTTCCCCCTAAATTCTATACCAGGCCCATCAGGTCTGGTATGGATATTAAGGGGAACCCCGCACCAAAATTTAAACAAAAATGGCATGGGGTTCCCTGCAAAATCCATACCAGACCTGATTTTATGGGGAACCCCATACCAATTTTTTTTTTAAAATGGCGTGTGGTCCCCCCAAAAATCCATACCAGACCCTTATCCGAGCACGCAACCTGACAGGCCACAGGCAAAGAGGGGGGGGACGAAGGAGCGCCCCCCTTCCTGAACCGTACCAGGCCACATGCCCTCAACATTGGGAGGGTTGCTTTGTGGTAGCGGCCCCCCAAAGCACCTTGTCCCTATGTTGATGAGGACAAGGGTCTCATCCCCACAACCCTTGGCCGGTGGTTCGGGGGGTCTGCGGGCGAGGGGCTTATTGGAATATGGAAGTCCCCTTTAACAAAGGGACCCCCAGATCCCGCCCCCCCGTGTGAAATGATAATGGAGTGCAAAAGTACCCCTACCATTTCACAAAAAAACTGTCAAAAATGTTAAAACTGACAAGAGACAGTTTTTGACAATTCCTTTATTTAAATGCTTCTTCTTTCTTCTATCTTCTTTCTTCTATCTTCTTTCTTTTATCTTCTATCTTCCTTCGGTTTCTTCCTCCATCTTCTTCTTCTTCTGGTTCTTCCTCCAGTGTTCTCGTCCGGCATCTTGCTCCGCGGCATCGGCATCTTCTTTCCTTCTTCTCCTCGGGCCGCTCCGCATCCATGATGGCATGGAGGGAAGCTCCCGCTGTGTGACGCTTCTCCTTTTCTGACGGTTCTTAAATAACAGTTGTGGGGCCACCCAGTGACCCCGCCCCCCTCTGGCGCACAGGGGCTTGACGGGGACTTCCCTGTGGCATTCTCCCTGACATCAGAAGGGGGCGGGGTTACGTAACGGGTGACCCCGCCCCCTCTGACATCACGGGGAGTGCCACAGGGAAGTCCCCGTCAAGTCACCGTGCATCAGAGGGGGGCGTGTCCCCGCCCCGTGGCCCCACCCCGTTATTTAAGAACCGTCAGAAGAGGAGAAGCGTCACAATGCCATCATGGATGCGGAGCGGCCCGGGGAGAGGAAGGAAAGAAGACGCTAATGCCGCGGAGGTAGATGTCAGAGGAGAACACCGGAGGAAGAACCAGAAGAACCAGAAGAGCCAGAAGAAGAAGAAGAAGAAGATGGAGGAAGAAACCGAAGGAAGATAGATGATAGAAGAAAGAAGATAGAAGAAAGAAGAAGCATTTATATAAAGGAATTGTCAAAAACTGTCTCTTGTCATTTTTAACATTTTTGACAGTTTTTTTGTGAAATGGTTTGGGGACACTTGTACCCCCCTTACCATTTCACACAGGGGGGAGGGCTGGGATCTGGGGATCCCCTTGTTAAAGGGGGCTTCCAGATTCCGATAAGCCCCCGCCCGCAGACCCCCACAACCACGGGGCAAGGGTTGTGGGGATGAGGCCCTTGTCTCCATCAACATGGGGACAAGGTGTTTTGGGGGGCTACCCCAAAGCACCCTCCCAATGTTAAGGGCATGTGACCTGGTACGGTTCAGGAGGGGGGACCCCCACGTCATTTTTAAAAAAAATTTTGGTTCAGGGTTCCCCTGTGGGGAATTCCCATGCCGTTTTCATCAATGAACGTTTATGTGTATTGTGGGACCGGCAATTCATTATAGCCGCGAGTAGTTTTAAATGACTGTTCTAAACACAGGGAACATGCGCCCCTTTACAGGCATACTATAAACATCCCCCAGGTACGAAATTTAAAGGGATATTACACTTTTATTGTTTCACTTTAAGCATTATCAAAATCACTGCTCCCGAAAATACGGCCTTTTTAAAACTTTCTTTTGCATTGATCCTTGTCCCCTTCGGCAGGACCCAGGTCCCCAAACACTTTTTATGACAATACCATGCATATAAGCCTTTAAAATTAGCACTTTTTATTTCTCCCATAGACTTTTAAAGGGTGTTCCGCGGCTTTCAAATGTGCAGCGAACACCACAAATTGTTCGCTGTTCGGCGAACTGGCGAACAGCCGATGTTCCAGTCGAACATGAGTTTGACTCGAACTCAAAGCTCATCCCTACCCTTGATGCACGTCTCCCTACCCAATTAGATGGTATGTCAAAATTAATGTGTTGCACCCCCACCTAATCAAAATGTAAATAACATTTGTGTTCTTTTCTTCTTCTGAACTCAATCATTGATCTCTGTTTTTAGCCAAAAATGTAAGATCCTGAGGAGGCATAGATATAAAACGCATCAACCTCTTGACATTTTATTAACAGAGATTGACTACATAATAATTGTTTTGGATAGAGCCATACAATTTTTAATTGATTTTACTTGTAAAACAATTTTAATAATTTTGTAATAAAAATATTTAGCATGATTTTGCTTTAATTGTCCTTCACTGGTACCATTAAAGTCTGTTATATCAGTCCTATCTTCTAAAATATTACTAAGGATGAGGTACCCCCATACAATTCCATATATATAAAAAAAAAAGAAAACATCCTGCCCCAAAATATATTGACAGTGAACTTGACCCTGACCTTGACTCAAACACTAACCCTGGCCCTGACTTAGATCAAACCTTGATGTAGGTTTGCAAAATGTATTTAAAAGAAGGAAACATGGACATTAGAGGCACACCTATAGCGTTAAAATCCTATAGCGTTAAAATACAAAATGAACTTTTATTAATCTTTAAAATTCACGTTATTGACATAACATGTTAAAAACAAAACATGGTGTTTGGTCTAAACAATGCTCACTTCACCTAACACAACCAACTATCACCACAGTGGAACAGATCGATCAATAATGATTCAAAATGAGATGATGTCAAATAGAAGGAGCAGCTGGTTGATGGTAGAGACGTAGTGAAGAAAACTCTACATGTTACGCGCCCTTAAAAGTTTTTTCAGGAGTTTGCAGTCTAATATATACATGAAAACAATAAAAATAATTAATAAAACAAAGACAGCCGAATAATGCATCAGAATTGAGAATGTTACAATCATTTAATAATACTGTAGACAAAAACTAACATGTTAAGGAGTCTACCCCTCACCCCTACCCCCCAAAAAAACATAAGATGTATTAGAAAGGCAACAATTGCAATGTATCCTGGGGAAAGATGGATATAAGGGGGAAAGTTAGGACGGCACAGACTATATTGAGAGCCATATGTTCAGCCATATAGCAGAGGATGTGACTCATAGGAAATCGATGTTGAGGATTACCCAGGAAATGGATGGTAAGTCCAAAATAGCTCCTATAAGGAATGGTTGGAGGCTCAGTGAGTAGTGAGATGGGGACAAAGTTGTGCTAGATGTCATGAGGAAAAAGAATTACCTTGTTGCTGTGTGTGGAGTATGTGCAGGCACGTCCGTCGTCCAGCACATGGGCTGGGGGACTGGCCGGTTACTAATGTACCCCCCACACCTGATCAAATGATGATCAGGTGTGCGGACGCGGGTGAGGGGCGCCCGCGCCTGCGCACAAGGCGGTGCCACGGAACAACAAGTTCCGACATGCACCACGTGCGCATGCTCAGAACAGGCGGGCCGCTTGGCGAATAAGAGGATGGGACGCCAAGGAATGGGAGGTACCAGGGCGTCACCACCTCCCATCAGCCGATGGAAAAGAGGGGAGCAGAGAGTCTGAGTACGGCGCGGGCACCCAGGGAAGACATGGAATGATCTGCCCCGGGCATCCGTACAGGCACGAACAGCGCTGGCAATGCACCTCCCGAGGGGGGAAGCCAGCATCACATCCCCCCGCCGGGGCGCCGGGGGACCAGGAAGAGGATGCGATCCGGCAGTGGGGCACACCAAGTGCAAGACTGGAAGTGGGCGGAGACACAGGGTGGGGGGGCATATCCTCCACTAGCAAGGCTGTCCACGGGGGTCCATGGGGACAGCGGGAAGTACCTGTGTATCGGCACACAATATCACGCCACAAAGTGTATAACAGACATAGAGAACCACAGAGTCCTAGTTGTACAAAGAAAAATATAGAAAAAACAATTCTTGTATGGCACGGACTGAAATCAAGAAAACATATGGGTCAAAAAGGTATGTTGATACAAATATCAAAACTTCGCATATCTATGAGTACAAATAAAGATTGAAAATTAAACAGAAATACAAGTATAAAAATAGAAATTGTTAATATGAAGGGAAATACAATAATGGCAGATAACAAAGGTCTTGGTGGTAAAGAGTACCATAGGGGAACTGCAAAAAGAACAGCAAGTGGAGCCATGGCAGGAAAGTAAGAAGCCAGAAAAGCTGAAAAACAAGAGAGAACAGAAAAGGGAGAGGGTAGGACAGTGAGAAAGAAGTACAGGAAAGTGGGGACAGGGAAAGGGAAAAAGGGAAGAAACAAGTAAAAACTATAAGTGACGCGGACTGAAGGGTAGGCATAGAAGATGGAGATGCGCAATATATTTGCAGATATGGCTCGTAAGAGTATGGGTATTAGAGAAAAGGTTTGAAACTTATATGTTCGTTAAGTCCCGGAAAATTAGTGGCATTTAATGTATGAATCCATTTGGTTTCAAGTCGTAGTAGTTTGTTATCTATGCTTCCACCTCTGACATGTGAAGGAACGTGTTCAAGTGCGGAAAACACAATGACATGGGGATCAAAATTATGCTGAGCAGCAATGTGCCGGTTGATAGCAGTGGTAGTGGTGTTTTTGTGTAACGGTTTGATATGGTCGCGGATACGGATCTGGAACGGACGCTTGGTTTTGCCAACGTAGTATGAGCCACATTGGCATTGAGCCAAATAAACGACTCCTACGGTGGTACAGGTGACTCGGTGTCTAATGGTATGAGTATTTCCATTAGGCAAGTTCACCACTTGGGAGTTAGTGACAAAGGCACATATGTCACATCTGCCACATTGGTATGTACCTGTGGCAGTGGGCCTATGGGCAGTGTCAGTCACATGATGGCTAGTAATGAGTCGATCGCGAAGTGAGGGGGATCGGTGGTATGTAATGTCGGGGTGTGTTTTCACATATTTGGCAATTGTGGGATCTGATGTTAATAAGGGCCAAAATTGATTGAGAATGTGCTTAATTTGAGTGTGTTGGTTTGAAAATTGAGTGATAAGTCTTATCGGTTGTCTAGTGTCTAGTGGTTTGTCGGAAAATATAAGGTCCTTTCTGTTTAGTTTCTTTGCCTTGTTGAAGGCTTTTTTCAAAAGGGAATGACTATAGCCTCTATCTAGGAGTCTATTGTACAATAGATATGCTGTCTTGAGGAAATCTTCCTCTAGGGTGCAATTACGTTTTATCCTCAGATATTGGCTGAACGGGATGCTTCTAAGGAGGGGTCTGGGGTGGGCATTGTGAGCATGCAATATCGTGTTGCCCGAAGAGGGTTTACGATAAAGGGCAGTGTAGATTTGACCATTACACTGCAAGCCAATCTGGAGGTCCAAGAAGTGGATCTGCGATTGGCTGCATTCCATGGTGAACCTGAGATTGAACGTGTTCAGGGTGAGGTGCTGAACAAACAGAACAAGTTCCTCTTTGGTACCTGACCAGAACAACAATATGTCGTCTATATACCTGTACCAGGAAATCACCCTGGACAGGTAGGGATTGGAATGCACCGGATCAAATAGTTCCCTCTCCCACCCCCCCAGGTAAAGGTTGGCATAGGCTGGGGCACACTTGGTCCCCATAGCCACACCTTGTACCTGGAGGTAGTGGGAGGAACCGAACATAAAGTAGTTCCGTGTTAGTATGAACCTCAATAGTTCAAGGACAAAGTCCCCGTATGTGTCAAATTTGGGGCCTCTTTCCCGGATTAGTTTTCTGATCACTGAAATGCCTCTGTTGTGTGGAATGGTGTTGTATAAACTTTCCACATCTAGGGCTACTAGCCATGTGTTTTCTGGTAGGGTTTGACTTTCAAGTATCCGAAGGAGATGGATAGTGTCCTTGATGTATGAAGGCAGGGCAACTACGTGGGGTGCCAGGTATTTATCGACCAATGCACTGGCAGATTCAGTGAGACATTGTCATCCGGACACGATTGGACGGCCCAGAGGGTGATCAAGGGATTTATGGAGTTTAGGGAGCGAGTAAAAGGTAGGAGTTGTAGGTTCTCTGACACTGAGAAACTTCCATGTGTTGGAATCTATAGTACCCTTTTGGTAGGCTCCGAATATCAGCTGTTGGTATTCGGATATGTAATGGTCGATAAGTGATTTAGAGATGGTTGTTAAGGATGTCAAGACACATTTGTTCATAAAAGGGCACATCCATCACCACCACGTTGCCACCCTTGTCGGCTGGCTTAATGATCAGTTCTGGATGGTTTTGAAGGGATTTGATGGCTTTGGTAAGAGCCGGAGTTAAATTGGAAGAGTGAAGGGAATTAGGGTTTAGCCCTTCAATGGTGGTAGTAACCTGTTGTACGAAGGCCCAGATATTGGGGTTTGTGGATAGGTTTGGAAAATTAGTGGATTTGGGTTTAAAGGAAGTGGGAGGGGGGAAGGAGACACCAAGGGCGGCGGCCCCGGGATCATGGAAGTCCGGGAGGTCGTCGCCGTCAGTGTCGCCCTCCTCCCAGAGTGACATCAGCTCCTCAAGAGCTTGTATTTCAGCTAAAGTAGGGACTTGTTGAGAGGGCCTTGTATCTTGGGGGGGTACTGCACTGGAGGAAGATTTATCGTAGATCACTTTGTAAAGCAATCTACGTGCAAAAAGATGGATGTCTTTGATAAGGGCAAATGTAACCGGCCAGTCCCCCAGCCCATGTGCTGGACGACAGACGTGCCTGCACATACTCCACACACAGCAACAAGGTAATTATTTTTCCTCATGACATCTAGCACAACTTTGTCCCCATCTCACTACTCACTGAGCCTCCAACCATTCCTTATAGGAGCTATTTTGGACTTACCATCCATTTCCTGGGTAATCCTCAACATCGATTTCCTATGAGTCACATCCTCTGCTATATGGCTGAACAGGTAATGTGTTTCCTGTCTCCTTAGCAGTCCTATTATTCCTCTCAATATAGTCTGTGCCATCCTAACTTTCCCCCTTATATCCATCTTTCCCCAGGATACATTGCAATTGTTGCCTTTCTAATACATCTCATGCATTTGATTGCACCAATATGAGACTTCTATTTGGCAGGGTACCTTACTAAGTAAGTTCCCCTTTGATGACTCTTTTCTCTGCCCAGTTTATAATGATCATTAAGTCCCATCTTAATAGCAACTCATTCTCCCATCTAGGTCTTTTTTCCAATTGATTGCTGAGTCCGTTAATTGTTCTGCTGTGTGTGTGCACTCATCTACAGGCACCCTGTGCCCATTGCAATTCACTGTTTTTAAAGAAAATTGTGAGTTTTTTATACTTCTTTAAATAGATAAAGATATATACATGCCTTCGCCTTATGTAAGCGATGCATAACTGCATCATCTCTAGTCCCTTATATGCAAAATTTAACATCTACTCACATATTTTCAATACATTCCTCTGCCAGGTTTACTGTGTGCCCCCTGAAGGTACATTACACGGCGCGGCCTGCCCATTATTCCCCTGTGGTGACGCCCTCCGCGCCCCCCCCCCCCCTCTGGGAGTCGGCGTTTCAGGTACGTTCGCGTCACCGGAACCAGTGGGGCCGCCTAGTTGCATGATTATCTAGCCACAATTCTGATTTTCTTGAGTATGTATTAAACACTGCATTGTTAAATAATTTTGCTCACATGATGTTTTCTGTATCCCCATACACAGACCCTTTTTACATATTCACCTTTGAGCTCTTGTTCCCTGAGGAAGCCAATGTCTTGGCGAAACATGTAGGAAATCGAGCCCCCATTTCGACGGCCACTTCCATCTGGCCTACTCTACCATATCTTGGGTCACATGCAGTATACATATTTATTTTAAGTGTAAATCGATCCTAGTGTGTTTTTTTTTTTTATGTATGTATTATTACTAATAAACTTTGTAATTTTTTGCCTTTTAAAAAACCTCTCTTTTCCTTTTTGCATTCTCTGACCTTAGCACCGTTATAATCCCCCGTCCCTACACCCACTAGCTATTTGAATATTTTGGGGATGAGGTGCTGTATCCCACGGTACCATCTAGCCACCACTACATTTATGTCAGAAATAATAAATGTAGAAATAAAATGAATATTAGTAGTAAATCAACCAAAGAAACAAGTATAACTTAATGATTTTATTTATTTATATTTATTATAGAGTGAAGGAGTATACAGCAAGTAATCTCTAATGCCGCGAACACACAAGCAGACTTTCCGGCATACTTGGTCCGGCGGACCAGAGTCTGCCGGACAATCCACCCATGTGTAGGCTCCGGCGGACTTTTTCCCTAAAGCCTGCCGGACCTAGATTTGAAACATGTTTTAAATCTTTCCGTCGGACTCGGCTTCTGGCGGAAAGTCCGCTCGTCTGTGTGCTGGTCCGACGGAAAGCCCGCTCGTGTGTATGCTGGTAAAACGGACCAAATATGATGCGAGGGCAGGGTATTGCATTTCGCGCTTGCTGCAATAGGAAAAACAAATTTTCCTATTGCGGCGAGCGCGGGGCATACCAGGCCCTTGGGTTTGGTATGGATTATAAAGGGAACCCCCTACGCCGAAAAAACAGCGTGGGGTCCCCCCTAAAATCCATACCAGACCCTGATCCGAGCACGCAGCCCGGCCGGTCTTCTTCCGGCCCAGGGACTGTGACATCATAGGGGGCGGGGTCTCCGCCTATATAAGTCACAATGGCCCTCAGAGAGCAGTCCAGCCGGAGAGAGCGTCGTGTCAACATCTAGAGAAGAGAAGAGAAGACAATAAGCCCAGAAGTCTGGACCTCCGCTGGCAAGAGAGCTACCTGAAGACAGCGGAGGAGCCGGCCGAAGAACTGGAACACCGGGAGGAGAGAGTGGAGAAGAACCAACCGGACGCCGGGAGAAGATGAACCGGAGGGACCCCCGAAGCCGGAGGAAGATCCCCCCGGAGCTGTTTAATAAATTATTTTAAAAACCTGTGTAGTGTGTGTTATTATTGACACTTTTTCCCTAGGTGAATGGGTAGGGATACCATGTACCCCATACTCATTCACATAGGGTGGGGGGCCGGGATCTGGGGGCCCTCTCATAGGGGGCTCCCGGATTCCGATAAGCCCCCCGCCCGCTGACCCCGACAACCAACGGCCAGGGTTGTAGGGAAGAGGCCCTTGTCCTCATCAACATGGGGACAAGGTGCTTTGGGGGGGGCCCGCAGGGTGCCCCCCTCCCCCAAAGCACCCACCCCCCCATGTTGAGGGCATGCGGCCTGGAACGGTTCGGGGGGGGATGCTCGCTCGTCCCCACCCCCTTTCCTGACTGGCCGGGCTACATGATCGGATCAGGGTCTGGTATGGATTTTAGGGGGGACCCCACGCCGTTTTTTCGGCATAGGGGGTTCCCTTTATAATCCATACCAGACCTAAGGGCCTGGTATGACCCACGACGGGGCTCGCAAGGTGTCAATCTTGCCGATAAAAGCGGCAAGATTGACTTCCTTTTCTAGCCCCGTCGTACCCGAGTCACGTTCAAAATGAACGGACTTGTCCATGTGTGGGCAAGTCCGTTCATTCTGAAAGTCCGCCGTAAGTCCGGGCGGACTTAGCCCGCCGGAAAGACGGGCAGACTTAGCCCGCCGGAAAGTCCAGTCGTGTGTGGGCAAGTCCGTCCGTTTTAAAGTCCGGCGCACCTGGCGGACAAAGTGTACGCGGCATAAGATGTCAAGGATTAAAATGGGGTTTAAATACTATTTATAGCTAGGGATGAGCTTTGAGTTTGAATCGAACTCATGTTCGACTCGAACATCGGCTGTTCGCCAGTTCGCCGAATAGCAAACAATTTGGGGTGTTCGCGGCAAATTCGAAAGCCGCAGAACACCCTTTAAAAGTCTATGGGAGAAATCGAAAGTGCTAATTTTAAAGGCTTATATGCATGGTATTGTCAGAAAAAGTGTTTGGAGACCTGGGTCCTGCCCCAGGGGACATGGATCAATGCAAAAAAAGTTTTAAAATTGGCCGTTTTTTTGGGAGCAGTGATTTTAATAATGCTTAAAGTGAAACAATAAAAGTGTAATATTCCTTTAAATTTCGTACCTGGGGGGTGTCTATAGTATGCCTGTAAAGGGGCGCATGTTTTCCATGTTTAGAACAGTCTGACAGCAAAATTACATTTCAAAGGAAAATAAGTCATTTAAAACTACTCGCGGCTATTAATGAATTGCCGGTCCAACAATGAATAAAAGTTCATTGATAAAAATGGCATGGGAATTCCCCACAGGGGAACACCGAACCAAAGTTTAAAAAAAATGGCAGGGGGGGTCCCCCTAAATTCCATACCAGGCCCTTCAGGTCTGGTATGGATATTAAGGGAAACACAAAATTTAAAAAAAAAATGGCGTGGGGGTCCCCCTCAAAATCTATACCAGACCCTTCAGGTCTGGTATAGATTGTAAGGGGAACCCAGTGGCAAAATTTTAAAAAAAATGGCGTGGGGTCCCCCTAAAAATCAATACCAAACCCTTATCCGAGCACGCAACCTGGCAGGCCACAGGAAAAGAGGGGGGGACGAGAGAGCGCCCCCCTGAACCGTACCAGGCCACATGCCCTCAACATTGGGAGGGTGCTTTGGGGTAGCCCCCCAAAGCACCTTGTCCCCATGTTGTTGGGGACAAGGGCCTCATCCCCACAACCCTTGCCGGGTTGTTGTGGGGGTCTGTGGGCGGGTGGCTTATCGGAATCTGGAAGCCCCCTTTAACAAGGGGACCCCTTTTTTTGCATTGATCCATGTCCCCTGGGGCAGGACCCAGGTGCCCAAACACTTTTTATGACAATAACTTGCATATAAGCCTTTAAAATTAGCACTTTTGATTATTTATGTTCGTGTCCCATAGACTTTAACGGTGTTCACGTGTTCAAACAAATTTTTTGCCTGTTCGCATGTTCTGGTGCGAACTGAACAGGGGGGTGTTCGGCTCATCCTTATTTATAGGTTGAGCTCTAAATGTATAGCACTCAAACGTCAAATTTTAAAGGAAGGGCTTATATTAATGGGTTTCATTTATCCTTGGAGCATATGTGGCAGCTAAACGCTCAATCCACAATGTCTCCTTTTGAAGGATAACTTTGTCCCATTCTCCTCCTCTTGGACATTTGGGAACGACGGCCAGAGCAATAAACAAGACACCGGATGTGTCGAACTTATGGTACAAATCCAGATGTCAACTCGCTCGAGTCAGCATTTTTCTATTTGTTGAATAATAAACGTGATTGTTTATCCTCTGTCTGAATTGCCTGGCCATCTTGCCTACATAGAAAGCTCCGCATTTGCAGAGCATCAAGTAGACTATGCCCTGTGTGTCACAGTTGACATGGAAGTGACAAGCAAGAACCTGTTACGTACATTCACCCAGGGGCAGAATGTGCACCTGCCACATGTATAGATGCCTCTGGGGAGTCTAGGGGCTTTGGTGTAGATTTGTTTTGTATTTTCTTTATTATTCTTTTTCTTTTTTTTTTTTCTTTTACACATAGTTGTTTTTTTTTTTGCAAGGGGAGAGAGTAATATACAGTGTACCTTCCTCTTCCATTCAGAGAGAGAAAACACAGGGGTGGGCTTCACAGTGAGTGATCAATATGATATCCAATCAAAGGTGAATTCCGGGTCCTGATCACTAGTATGAAGCCAGGGGCTCTCTGTGAGACCCCAGCTCTGTGTTGGGAGCGCGTAATGTGGCACTCTCCCAGCATAATGACAGAGACTATACATGAATTTGTGGCCCCACAGAAAAAATCCCAGTCCAATGGGGCCGCATATTATTGTTCGCTCGACGCCAAGGGGTTAACTAATATGTCCAAGTACAGGAGATGCATGGGGAAGCATCTATGCTGTGTCATAAATTTTCTCAGTTCAACTTCCCTGCACTCCTCTGCTCTGGGTTATGTGGCTGGCACCTCTCTACTAAAAAACTAGTTGCAACTGTTGTGATTCCTGTTACTAAGCTGATAATAGTAAGCAACATTTTATAGCCAAAGGCCACAACAATAGAGTTTTCAAGGCCTTTCAATTACCATAACTATCCAATAAAACAATATCACTCAAGCTCATGGGTGAGTGCAGCCTATTGCATTATGCCCCGTACACGCGGTCGGATTTTCCGACCAAAAATGTGTGATAGGACCTTGTCGGAAATTCCGACCGTGTGTGGGCTCCATCACACATTTTCCATCGAATTTTCAACACACAAAGTTTGAGAGCAGGCTATAAAATTTTCCGACAGCAAAATCCGATGTCGGAATTTCCGATCATGTGTACACAAATCCGATGCACAAAGTGCCACGCATGCTCAGAATAAATAAAGAGATGAAAGCTATTGGCTACTGCCCCGTTTATAGTCCCGACGTATGTGTTTTACGTCACCGCGTTCAGAATGATCGGATTTTCCGACAACTTTGTGTGACCGTGTGTATGCAAGACAAGTTTGAGCCAACATCCGTCGGAAAAAATCCTAGGATTTTGTTGTCGGAATGTCCGATCAATGTCCGACCGTGTGTACGGGGCCTTACACAAAAGTGGGTACACCCCTCACATTTTTGTAAATATATTATTATATAATATAGCTACATAACACTGATTAATGTCTAAATCACTGGCAACAAATGTGAGTACACCCCTAAATGAAAATTTACAAATTGGGCCCAAAGTGTCAATATTTTGTGTGGCTACCATTATTTTCCAGCACTGCCTTAACCCTCTTGGGCATGGAGTTCACCAGAGCTTCACAGGTTGCCAGTGGAGTCCTCTTCCACTCCTATATGATGACATCACAGGGCTGGTGGATGTTAGAGACCTTGCGCTCCTCCACCTTCCCTTTGAGGATGCCCCACAGATGCTCAATAGGGTTTAGTTCTGGAGACATGCTTGGCCAGTCCATCACCTTTACCCTCAGATTTTTAGCAAGGCAGTGGTCATCTTGGAGGTGTGTTTGGGGTCGTTATCATGTTGGAATACTGCCCTGCAGCCCAGTCTCCGAAGGGAAGGGGATCATGATCTGCTGCAGTATGTCACAGTACATATTGCCATTAATGGTTCCCTTTCTGAAATGTAGCTCCTCAGTGCTGGCAGCACTCATGCAGCTCCAGGCCATGACACTCCCACCATCATGCTTAAAGCGGATCATGCTTTAAAGTCAGCAGCTACAAATACTGCAGCTGCTGACTTTTAAAACATGGACACTTACCTGTCCAGGGCGCCCACGATGTCGGCACCCGAGGCCGAACCGTCTCTCCGTCCTCGGGTGCTGCCGCCTCCATCTTCGGTAAGGGAATCAGGAAGTGAAGCCGTGCGGCTTCACTTCCCGGTTCCCTACTGCGCATGCGCGAGTCGCGCAGCGCAATACGGATCGTCCCTGCTGCCTCTGGGACCTGTGTGTTTCCCAGCAGGCAGCGGGGAGGAAGCAGGAAGTGGCGTAAATAACCGCAGATTCTGCGGCTATCTATGCCGGAAGTGGGTACAGATACCTGTAATATACAGGTATCTGTACCCCCCTCCCCCCTGAAAGGTGCCAACTGTGTCACCGGAGGGGGGGAGGAATCTGATGAGTGGAAGTTCCACTTTTGGGTGGAACTCCACTTTAACTGTAGACAAGACACACTTGTCTTTGTACTCCTCACCTGGTTGCTGCCACACACGCTTGACACTATCTGAACCAAATAAGTTGATCTTGGTCTCATTAGACCACAGGATATGGTTCCAGTAATCCATGTCATTAGTCTGCTTGTCTTCAACTAATTGTTTGTGGGCTTTCTTGTGCATCATCTTTAGAAGAGGCTTCCTTCTGGGACGACAGCCATGCAGACCAATTTGATGCAGCGTGCGGCGTATGGTCTGAGCACTGACATGCTTACCCCCCACCCCTTCAACCTCTGCAGCAATGCTGGCAGCACTCATACATCTATTTCCCAAAGACAACCTCTGGATATGACGCTGAGCATGTGCACTCAACTTCTTTGGTTGACCATGGCGAGGCCTGTTCTGAGTGGAACCTGTCCTGTTAAACCACTGTATGGTCTTGGCCACCATGCTGCAGCTCAGTTTCAGGATCTTGCCAATCTTCTTATAGCCTAGGTCATCTTTATGTAGAGCAACAATTCTTTTTTTTCAGATTCTCAGAGAGTTCATGAGGTGCCATGTTGAACTTCCAGTGACCAGTATGAAAGAGTGAGAGCAGTAACACCAAATTTAACACACCCATTCCCCATTTACACTTGAGACCTTATAACACCAACGAGTCACTAGAGGTAAGGGAGGTAAAATGGTTAATTGGGCCCAATTTGGACATTTTCACTTAGGGGTGTACTCACTTTTGTTGCCAACAGTTTAGACATTAATGGCTGTTTGTTGAGTTATTTTGAGGGGACAGAAAATGTACACTGTTATACAAGCTGTAAACTCACTACTTTACATTGTAGCAAAGTGTAATTTCTTCAGTGTTGTCACATGAAAAGATAAAGGGGTGTACTCACTTTTGTGAGATACTGTGTATATATATGTGTATATATATATATATATATATATATATATATATATATATATATATATATATTTCACACAAACACACAGAACTGTGTGTGTGTGTACATAGAAATAGTTAAATAGTGATCTGGCCCTTTCTTCTCCCTGAAAAGCAGGGGAAAAAAAGAGAATGGCAAATTAAAAAAAAATAGAGAATGGCACAGTAGTGCCCCCTGACATCAGAGCATGGCACAGTAGTGTCCCCACATCAGAGAATGGCATAGTAGTGCCCCCTGATATCAGAGCATGGCACATTGCCCCCTCTCACATCAGAGAATGGCACAGTGCCCCCTGACATCAGAGCATGGCACAGTGCCCCCTGATATCAGAGAAAGGCATAGTGCCCTCTGAAATCAGGCATGGCACAGTGGACCCGACATCAGAGCATGGCACAGTGCCCCTTACATCAGAGAATGGCACAGTAGTGCCCCCTGACATCAGAATATGGCACAGTGCCCCCTTACATCAGAGAATGGAACAGTAGTGCCCCCTGACATCAGAGCATGGCACACTAGTGCCCCGACATCAGAGAATAACACTGTGCCCCTTACATCAGAGCATGGCACAGTACCCCCTGACATCAGAGCATGGCACAGTGCCCCTTACATCAGAGAATGGCACAGTAGTGCCCCCTGACATCAGAGCATTGCACAGTGCCCTCTTACATCAGAGCATGGCACAGTAGTGCCCCCTGACATCAGAGCATGGCACTGTGCCCCCTTACATCAGAGAATGGCACAGTATTGCCCCTTACATCAGAGCATGGCACAGTGCCCCCTGACAGAGCATGGCACAGTGCCCCCTGACATCAGAGCATGGCACAGTGACCCTTACATCAGAGAATGGCACAGTAGTGCCCTGACATCAGGGCATTGCACATTGCCCCCTGACATCAGAGCATGGCACAGTGGTGCCCCAACATCAAAGCATGACACTGTGCCCCTTACAACAGAGAATGGCACAGTAGTGCCCCCTTACATCAGAGCATGGCACAGTACCCCCCGACAGAGAATGGCACAGTGCCCCTTACATCAGAGAATGGCACAGTGCCCCTTACATCAGAGAATGGCACAGTGCCCCCTGACTTTAGATCATGGCACAATGCCCCTTACATCAGAAAATGACACAGTAGTACCTTGACATCAATGCATGGCACAGTGCCCCCGACAACAGAGCATGGCACAGTTCCACTTATATCAGGGAATGGCACAGTAGTGCTCCGACATCATAGCATGGCACAGTGCCCCTTACATCAGAGTTTAGTCATCCCTAAGTGCTAGCTGGACAAGAAATCAACTTGGCAAATCCTGGAAGGGGGAAAGACAGATGGGGAGAGAGGGGAGGAAGATGGATGATTGCTCACTCACCTGGCTGGTATCCGCAGGATCACACAGGGAAATCAGTCTAGCAGCCCCCACAGATCTGCCAGCTGCTGTACCTAAGATCTCCTGCCCATACATCCCCTTTCTCAGGCCAAGGCTGCACACAAGGATTGCAATGTGGGCAGGGCAGACACAGGGGATGGGGCGGGAGGAGCCAGAGAGGATTGAGCCCTCTCTCCTCTCCTGTTCATGCTGTGTGGGGGGAGGATTTTTGCTGGCTAAGCATTGTAAGTGAAGTAAAATCTACCCTCTAGATTTGGCCATGCTCCCCACTGGGTGTTGTTTACCTCCTATCCTATGAAAGCAGAGGAAGCACTGGAGAGCAGGTGGAGTGCAGCTGTATCACTCAACTGCCCACAGTAAGAGATCACTTGCCAGGACTATAAAGGCAGCATCGGGAAATGCGGCCAGCTGCCAGCTTACTCCGCAGCTGCAGTTATCATAGGTCAGTCTAGGAGTATCAGTATACATACCAATCAAAACTGTCTCACTGACAGCACTGTCACTGCCAGTGAGTGTCCATTAGCGAACCCAGCAGTTTCACCAGAAAAAAGCCCTGGCTGGCACAAGGGGATTAGGGTGTGCTCAGGCACACCCGACATACCCCGTGCACGTGCCTAAGCTCAAGCTGTTTTACTTCAATACACAGAAGTGCTTAAAATGTGTTAGCAAGTACCAGAGTCTAATGCCCCGTACACACGGTCGGATTTTCCGACGGAAAATGTGTGATAGGACCTTGTTGTCCGAAATTCCGACCGTGTGTGGGCTCCATCACACATTTTCCATCGGATTTTCCGACACACAAAGTTTGAGAGCTTGCTATAAAATTTTCCGACAACAAAATCCGTTGTCGGAAATTCCGATCGTGTGTACACAAATCCAAAGGACAAAGTGCCACGCATGCTCAGAATAAATAAAGAGATGAAAGCTATTGGCCACTGCCCCGTTTATAGTCCCGACGTACGTGTTTTACATCACCGCGTTTAGAACGGTCGGATTTTCCGACAACTTTGTGTGACCGTGTGTATGCAAGACAAGTTTGAGCCAACATCCGTCGGAAAAAATCCTAGGACTTTGTTGTCGGAATGTCCGAACAAAGTCCGATCGTGTGTACGGGGCATTACTGTTTTTACTGTATATTGCCAGGGTAGATCTACTCAAAATACTAATTATTTAATTCTTTCCCAATCAATCCACATATTAGGGTTACAAAAGTATCCAATATTTTACATTTTTGTCATTCACCTTAAAACAGAACTTTGTTAAAGTTGAACATCAGGCAGTCTTTTGTTGCCCAATCAGTCTTTCAGATTTGGAGTTGAGTTGCTGGTTCATATTTGCAATATTATTTTTATTATTTCTAATAATAATCTTCACTTGACATCCCCTTGCTGTGCTTTTGATGACATCATCTTTTAAAGTATATGTTGGGCAAATATATGGAGATTAGAGAGCTGAATGCATGGCTAAAGACCTGGTGTAAGGAGGGATTTTGATTTTAGAGCACTGGGCTGACTTTTCATTGGGGTGCGACCTATAAGCTAAGGATGGTTTGCACCTAAACGGAAGGGGGTCTGCAAGTGCTGGGGGAGAGGTTTATGGGAATGCTGGAGGAGTATTTAAACTAGGATTGTGGGGTGAGTTTGATTATAATGGGGCAGACAGGGGTCAGCCTTAGGGATGAGCCGAACACCCCCCGGTTCTGTTTGCACCAGAACCCGCGAACGGACCGAAAGTTCGCACGAACGTTAGAACCCCATTGACGTCTATGGGACTCGAACGTTCGAAATCAAAAGTGCTCATTTTAAAGGCTAATTTGCATGGTATTGTCCTAAAAAGGGTTTGGGGACCCGGGTCCTACCCCAGGGGACATGTATCAATGCAAAAAAAACTTTTAAAAACGGCCGTTTTTTCGGGAGCAGTGATTTTAATGATGCTTAAAGTAAAAAAAAAAAGTGAAATATTCCTTTAAATATCGTACCTGGGGGGTGTCTATAGTATGCCTGTAAAGTGACGCGTGTTTCCCATGTTTAGAACAGTCCCTGCACCAAATGTCATTTTTAAAGGAAAAAATCTCATTTAAAACTGCTTGCGGGTTTAATGTCATGTCGGGTCATGGCAATATGGATGAAAATCAGTGAGACAAACGGCATGGGTACCCCCCAGTCCATTACCAGGCCCTTTGGGTCTTGTATGGATATTAAGGGGAACCCCGCACCCAAATTAAAATAAGGAAAGGTGTGGGGCCACCAGGCCCTATATACTCTGAACAGCAGTATACAGGCGGTGCAAACAAGACAGGGACTGTAGGTTTGTTGTTAAGTAGAATCTGTTTGTAATTTTGAACATTTTTAACGTGTTTAGCTCCAGCCAAAAAATCTTTTCTAAGCTTTTTGGAAAACATAGGGAAGGGTTATCACCCCTGTGACATTTGTTTTGCTGTCTTTCCTCCTCTTCAGAAGATTTCACCTCACTTTTTTGTCCCAATGAAAAATGTTTTTTGAAAATTTGGTTTTTTTTGTGGAACAAGGATTGGAAAGCATCAGTGGAAAGGAGAAATTGTTTTCCCATATTAACTCTTACAGGAGAGAATTTCCCTTCCTAGGGGTAGATTTCATCTCACTTCCTGTTGTCTCCTTCCGTTTGCAAGTAGGAGTCGTTTGTAAGTTAGATGTTTGAAAGTAGGGTCCTGCCCTATATACTCAGCAGAAATTTGGGCCTTAGGTGTTGCTGTGGCCACAACACTGTAAGCCCTCACAGGGCCCTGCTGTGAAATATTAGATCAAGAATTGTAATTACATGCCCCTGTTGAACAGGAGCTGAAAAATTAGGCCTTAGGCACTGGTGCTGGTGCCACAACACTGCAACCCCTCACAGACACTCTAGTTGGAACGCAGGAACGAGCCCTGCTGCAAAGTATTGCATCAAAAATTGTAATTACACGCCCCTGTTAGACAGGGGCAGAAAAATTGGGCCTTAGGCACTGGTGCTGGTGCCACAACACTGCAACCCTTCACAGACACTCTAGTTGGAACGCAGGAACGAGCCCTGCTGCAAAGTATTGCATCAAAAATTGTAATTACACGCCCCTGTTAGACAGGGGCAGAAAAATTGGGCCTTAGGCACTGGTGCTGGTGCCACAACACTGCAACCCCTCACAGACACTCTAGTTGGAATTCAGGAATGAGCCCTGCTGCAAAGTATTACATCAAAAATTGTAATTACACGCCCCTGTTAAACAGGGGCTGAAAAATTGTGCCTTAGGCACTGGTGGTGGCGCCCAGAACCAAAAATGTTCTTACAAGCTATCAGCGTGATGATTGAGGAGGAAGAGGATAATTACTCAGGGATAGTCACTCAGCATCAGCATAGGCAGTCTTTGAAGGGATCTGAGATTTCAAAAAAAATTATTCGGTTACATCAGCATCAGGTGCTTGGTAGCTGGTGGTGATCCAAGACTGATTCATTTTTATGAAGGTCAGCCGATCGACCGAGTCGGTGGACAGACGCACCCTGTGATCAGTTACCACGCCTCCAGCAGCACTGAATGTGCGTTCCGAAAGAACGCTGGATGCAGGACAGGCCAGTAGCTCAATTGCATACTGTGCAAGCTCTGGCCAGTGATCCATCCTCAAGACCCAGTAACCCAGAGGATTTTCGGTGGGAAAGGTGTCCAAGTCTGATCTTGCCCCTAGGTATTCCTGCACCATGTAAAACAGACGCTGGCGATGGTTGCTGGAACCAATCATACCTTGGGGCTGCGGACCAAAAAATTGTCTGAACGCATCGGTCAGACGGCCACCTTCTCCACTGCTCCTTCTTTGACTGACCGAAGCCTCAGCAACACGTTGTCCAGAAACAGGAGTTTGTAACCTCCCAGTCTCTGGGAACGCGTTGCACAGACCTTTCTGCAAGGCCTCCCGAAGATGTTTCATCCTCTGCTCCCTCTGCGATGGCAAGATAAGGTCCGCAACCTTACCCTTGTAACGTGGATCAAGGAGGGTTGCCAGCCAGTATTGGTCCTTCTCCTTGATACCACGAATACGAGGATCCTTACGCAGGCTTTGCAGGATCAGGGAGGCCATGCAGCGTAGGTTTGCTGAGGCATTCGGTCCGGAGTCCTCTGGGTCACTAAGGACAACAACGTCCGCAGCCACCTCCTCCCAGCCACGTACAAGTCCATGTGTTCCTTGGGACTGATCCCTTAAAGACTGCTGCTGGTGCTGAGTGCCAGGCTCCACCTCCATACTGACACAATCTTCCTCCTCCTCCTCCTCCTCCTCGTCCTCTTCCTGTGTGATCGGCGGGCACGCAGGAACACTGTCTGGATAAAGGGGGCCTTGAGAGCTAAGGAAGTCCTCCTCTTCCTGCCTCTGTTCTGCCTCAAGTCCCCTGTCCATTATTCCACGCAGCGTGTGCTCCAACAGGTGGACAAGGGGGACAGTGTCACTGATGCATGCACTGTCACTGCTCACCATCCTCGTGGCCTCCTCGAATGGTGACAGGACAGTGCATGCATCCCTGATCATGGCCCACTGGCGTGGGGAAAAAAAACCAAGCTCCCCTGACCCTGTCCTGGTGCCATAGTCGCACAGGTACTCATTGATGGCCCTCTGCTGCGTGTGCAGCCGCTGCAGCATGGCCAACGTTGAGTTCCACCTGGTGGGCATGTCACAGATTAGGTGGTTCTTGGGCAGGTTAAACTCCTTTTGGAGGTCCGTCAGCCGAGCACTGGCATTATATGACCGGCGGAAATGCACACAGACTTTCCTGGCCTGCCTCAGGACATCCTGTAAGCCCGGGTACCTGCCCAAGAACCGCTGCACCACCAAGTTAAGGACGTGAGCCAAACAGGGCACATGGGTCATTTGTCCCTGTCGGAGGGCAGAGAGGAGGTTGGTGCCATTGTCGCAAACCACCATTCCTGCCTTAAGTTGGCGTGGCGTCAACCACCTCTGAACCTGCCCCTGCAGAGCTGACAGAACCTCTGCCCCAGTGTGGCTCCCGTCCCCCAAGCACACCAGCTCAAGCACCGCATGGCATCTTTTGGCCTGCGTACTTGCGTAGCCCCTTGAACGCCTACGGAGCACCGCTGGTTCCGAGGAAGAGGCCATGGAGGAAGAAGAAGAGGAGGGGGTGGAGGAGAGAGGTGTGTCACAATCAGCATTTTGGAGGCGTGGTGGCGGAACAACCTCCAACACTACTGCACCTTGTCCTGCATCCTTCCCAGCTGCCAGCAGAGTCACCCAATGCGCCGTGAAACTTAGGTAACGTCCCTGTCCATGCCTGCTGGACCATGAGTCAGCGGTAATATGCACCTTACCGCTGACCGCCCTGTCCAGCGAGGCATGGACATTGCCTTCCACATGCCGGTAGAGAGCCGGAATCGCCTTCCGTGAGAAAAAGTGGCGTTTGGGTACCTGCCACTGAGGAACTGCACATTCCACAAACTCACAGAAGGGGGCAGAGTCTACCAACTGAAAAGGCAGCAGTTGAAGTGCTAGCAATTTTGCCAAGCTAGCATTCAACCGCTGGGCATGTGGATGGCTGGGAGCAAACTTCTTTCGGCGGTGCAGCAGCTGGGGCAGGGAAATTTGCCTGGTACAATCTGACGTCGGTGTACCAAAAGCAGATTGCCCACAAGTACTTGGCTGTGACACACCTAATTCTACACCTTCATTCCTCTCACTGCAGGTCTCAGAGAGGACTGAAGGTCTAGTGGGGTTGGAAATCTCAGCTGATGAGGAGCAAGGAGAGATCCTCTTTGTTCTTTGGTGTGGGTCTTTTAGATACGCTTGACAACGAACTGCATGGCAGGTCAACATATGTCTGGTCAAGCATGTGGTACCCAAGCGGGAGATGTTTTGGCCACGCGAGATACGCTTGAGACATATGTTGCAAATAGCAGCGGTGCGATCTGATGCACTCGTCTCAAAAAAGGACCACACCAAAGAACTTTTTGAATAACGCGCAGAGACTGCAGCGCCCTGCACATGTGGAGCTTTGGGGTGTGATGCAGTCAATGTGCTGCCCTTAGGCTGGCCCCTGGAGGGCATCCTGCCTCGTTGGTGATGTGCCGCCTCCTCCTCCTCCTCCTCCTCCTCTCTCCTATCAGGCACCCACGTTGAGTCAGTGACCTCATCATCCCCTCCCTCCTCATCACTGGAGCAAACCTGGCAGTATGCTGCAGCAGGGGGAGCATGACTGCCAGATTGCTGTCCTTCTTGGGCACCCCCTCTGTCCGTGCTCATGTTACTGCCTTCATCGAGCTCAGTATCATCATCAGAGCCTTCCAAATGCTGGGCATCCTCCTGGAGCATGTACCCAACACTGTGGTCAAACAGTTCGAGGGAATCCTCATGAGGACATGGTGGAGCTAGGGAAGGAGTCACTGATGACATTGAGCTGAGGGAAGAGGCCGCTGCTTTGCCAGACAAAGCACCCTGGGCATGGGTGAGAGAGGATGAGGAGGATGAGGACGGCTTGGTCATCCACTCGACCAAGTCTTCCGCATGTTGCGGCTCAACACGGCCAGCTGCTGAAAAAAAGGCCAAGCGTGTCCCATGGCCACGTGCTGATGAGGATGCACCGTCTCCACGACCAGCACTAGACACAGAGCCTGCTTGCCCTCTCTTATTGGCTTGTGACTGTCTGCCTCTCCTTCTTGGCCTTCCAGACATACTAATGGCCTGTAGCTGCACTAAGCTGGGATAGAACACCTGTAATTTTCTTCAGGTAGCTTTATATACTGTAACCAGACAAGCCTGCCTGTCAGTAGGAAGATAACAGGAACGGATCTAGCTGAACACTGTGAGCAGGACGCACTGTACTAAATGTAAATAGTCTAGCTGCCTGACCGTGGTACTAATAGGATCAAATAGAACACCTGTAATTTTCTTCAGGTAGCTTTATATACTGTAACCAGACAAGCCTGCCTGTCAGTAGGAAGATAACAGGAACGGATCTAGCTGAACACTGTGAGCAGGACGCACTGTACTAAATGTAAATAGTCTAGCTGCCTGACCGTGGTACTAATAGGATCAAATAGAACACCTGTAATTTTCTTCAGGTAGCTTTATATACTGTAACCAGACAAGCCTGCCTGTCAGTAGGAAGATAACAGGAACGGATCTAGCTGAACACTGTGAGCAGGACACACTGTACTAAATGTAAATAGTCTAGCTGCCTGACCGTGGTACTAATAGGATCAAATAGAACACCTGTAATTTTCTTCAGGTAGCTTTATATACTGTAACCAGACAAGCCTGCCTGTCAGTAGGAAGATAACAGGAACGGATCTAGCTGAACACTGTGAGCAGGACGCACTGTACTAAATGTAAATAGTCTAGCTGCCTGACCGTGGTACTAATAGGATCAAATAGAACACCTGTAATTTTCTTCAGGTAGCTTTATATACTGTAACCAGACAAGCCTGCCTGTCAGTAGGAAGATAACAGGAACGGATCTAGCTGAACACTGTGAGCAGGACACACTGTACTAAATGTAAATAGTCTAGCTGCCTGACCGTGGTACTAATAGGATCAAATAGAACACCTGTAATTTTCTTCAGGTAGCTTTATATACTGTAACCAGACAAGCCTGCCTGTCAGTAGGAAGATAACAGGAACGGATCTAGCTGAACACTGTGAGCAGGACGCACTGTACTAAATGTAAATAGTCTAGCTGCCTGACCGTGGTACTAATAGGATCAAATAGAACACCTGTAATTTTCTTCAGGTAGCTTTATATACTGTAACCAGACAAGCCTGCCTGTCAGTAGGAAGATAACAGGAACGGATCTAGCTGAACACTGTGAGCAGGACGCACTGCACTAAATGTAAATAGTCTAGAAGATAACAGGAACGGATCTAGCTGAACACTGTGAGCAGGACGCACTGCACTAAATGTAAATAGCAGGAACGGATCTAGCTGAACACTGTGAGCTGTACGCACTGCACTAAATGTAAATAGCAGGAACGGATCTAGCTGAACACTGTGAGCAGGACGCACTGCACTAAATGTAAATAGCAGGAACGGATCTAGCTGAACACTGTGAGCAGGACGCACTGCACTAAATGTAAATAGCAGGAACGGATCTAGCTGAACACTGTGAGCTGGACGCACTGCACTAAATGTAAATAGCAGAAACGGATCTAGCTGAACACTGTGAGCAGGACGCACTGCACTAAATGTAAATAGCAGGAACGGATCTAGCTGAACACTGTGAGCAGGACGCACTGCACTAAATGTAAATAGCAGGAACGGATCTAGCTGAACACTGTGAGCAGGACGCACTGCACTAAATGTAAATAGCAGGAACGGATCTAGCTGAACACTGTGAGCAGGACGCACTGCACTAAATGTAAATAGCAGGAACGGATCTAGCTGAACACTGTGAGCAGGACGCACTGCACTAAATGTAAATAGTCTAGAAGATAACAGGAACGGATCTAGCTGAACACTGTGAGCAGGACGCACTGCACTAAATGTAAATAGCAGGAACAGATCTAGCTGAACACTGTGAGCTGGACGCACTGCACTAAATGTAAATAGCAGGAACGGATCTAGCCGAACACTGTGAGCAGGACGCACTGCACTAAATGTAAATAGCAGGAACGGATCTAGCTGAACACTGTGAGCAGGATGCACTGCACTAAATGTAAATAGCAGGAACGGATCTAGCTGAACACTGTGAGCTGTACGCACTGCACTAAATGTAAATAGCAGGAACGGATCTAGCTGAACACTGTGAGCAGGACGCACTGCACTAAATGTAAATAGCAGGAACGGATCTAGCTGAACACTGTGAGCAGGACGCACTGCACTAAATGTAAATAGTCTAGAAGATAACAGGAACGGATCTAGCTGAACACTGTGAGCAGGACGCACTGCACTAAATGTAAATAGCAGGAACGGATCTAGCTGAACACTGTGAGCTGGACGCACTGCACTAAATGTAAATAGCAGGAACGGATCTAGCTGAACACTGTGAGCAGGACGCACTGCACTAAATGTAAATAGCAGGAACGGATCTAGCTGAACACTGTGAGCAGGACGCACTGCACTAAATGTAAATAGTCTAGATAGAAGATAACAGGAACGGATCTAGCTAAACTGAATACAGTGTATATATATATATGCAACACCTGGGATGCATATATATACACAATACACTGTAAGTGCAGCTAACTGACTGACTGTTCTGCCTAATCTATCTAACTCAAATCAAATGACACTGTCTCTCTCTCTCTCTCTATCTCTCAGCACACCGGAACACACACTACACAGGGCCGCCGTGCAGGCGGCCTTATATAGTGTGGGGTGTGTACTAAATCCCCTGAGCCATAATTGGCCAAAGCCACCCTGGCTTTGGCCAATTACAGCTCTCTCTACTGACGGCACTGTGATTGGCCAAGCATGCGGGTCATAGTGCATGCTTGGCCAATCATCAGCCAGCAATGCACTGCGATGCCGCAGTGAATTATGGGCCGTGACGCGCCACACGAATTTGGCGCGAACGGCCCATATCGTTCGCAATTCGACGGACGGTCGAACAGCCGATGTTCGAGTCGAACATGGGTTCGACTCGAACACGAAGCTCATCCCTAGTCAGCCTCTATTGGTGGGTGGAATAGGGAAAGATAGGGGAGGGCTATGGCGGATGATATGAAGGTTGCCATGTTACAAACAACCATTGGAAATGGTATTTGCACTAAAATAAAAAATATGCAACATACATTTGCAAAATGTGACAATGAATTAAAGTTTTAGTTCACCAATGCCAAAAGTCTGCCAAGCAAAATAGGTGAGTTGGAAGCTCTGGGGCATGAGGAGAACTATGATCTAATTGGTATTACTGAATCTTGGCTTCATTCTTCTCATGACTGAGCTATTAATATTCCTGGCTATGCTCTCTTTCAGAAAGACAAGGTAAAACGGAGTGGTGGTGGTGTCTGACTTTGTGAGAAGTGATCTCAAAGTGAGTGTGAAAGAGGACTTAGTTGATGGAGAGCATGATGAGTCTGAAGCATTATGAGTGGAACTGTATATGTCTGTGCGTACTACAAAGGTTATCATTGGTAGAGACCTAGAGACGGGATAATCGCATGCCCGCGAAACATGTTAGTCACGGCAACCCAAGCTTGCTGTTCACCGCTCCACACGAATCTTCCTTCACTTCCGGACTGTCAGTGCTGGCTCACTCCTTCCTTCTCTGAGCTGGCCACTCAGCTGTCGGCTCATTGCTAGCTCTCTTCTCTCTCCACAGTTAACCAGTGGTTGTGGATCTGCTCGTCAGTCCCGCCTACTTAAAGACATCCAGCTCACTTCCTTCCTGCCTTCGCTTTGGTCACATCACAAGAAATCATCTTCTGCGTTCCTGTTTAAAGACAGGCTTGCTGACATCCCTTCTGGCTCCTTATCCTGCTTGCTCTTCCTCTGCTTGGATCCCTGATTTCTGGCCTGGCTGACTACCCGATCCTGTTACTGGACTCTGGCTATGCTTGACTACGCTTACTGTATTTACCTTTTTATTTTTATTAATAAACTAGTTTCTGACAGTAGGCAAAGGCCATGAATTCAGAAGATACAGTCAATCCACTTGTTGGTAATATTTTTTCCAGATTGGATGAGCAAGATTACCGCATGGATCAGTTTGCCATTGCGTTACAAATGCTCCTGAGTCGCATGGCTCACCTGGAATCCCCCACTGCGGCTGCTCCGGTACAACCTGAGTTGCAGGCCATCCCTGCTGCTGCGCCAGTCTCTGTGCAGGCACCCACCTTGGGTATTACCTCTATAAGAGGTATGTCTGGTTCCGCCCTGCTTCCCCAATGATTTGGGGGTGATCCAGTTCAATGCAGAGGGTTTCTCAACCAAGTTGAGATATACTTTGAGATGCTGCCCCAGGCGTTTCCCACGGACAGAAGCAAAGTAGGGTTTGTGATATCTTTACTTTCTGAGACAGCTTTCAGGTCGCTCTTCACAGGCCTTGCTGTTCTTCAGTGCGTTCTGTTACTTCGTTCTGAGCAGCCGACCGTTTTCTAGCCATGTTTCGTATACTTGTATACCTTGTAGAGTTTGTGCTGTGCGGGGGCTTGGTGTTGGGGTCCTGACCTTGACACAAGTCCAGTCCATAAACAGGGTGGGGAGGAGTTCATGGACCAAGAATTGGTTGCTTCAGCGTGACCAGTTCTGTCATATGCCTTTGCTCCGTGAGATCCGTGAGAATAATCCTGATGATTTCAGGAACTTTCTCTGGATGACGGACCCCGTATTTCACCGTTTGTTGGCTTCGCTGACCCCCTATATCAGCAGGCAGGATACCTGCATGAGGCAAGCCTTCACTCCGGAGCAGAGGCTCGTCGCTACCCTGCGGTACTTGGCAACAGGGAGAAGCCTGCAGGACTTGAAGTTCTTGACAGGCATCTCCCCCCAGACTCTGGGTATCATTATCCCAGAGACCTGTTCTGCCATCATCCATGTCCTGCAGAAGGAGTATATGAAGGTAAGATTTTTATCCTTTAATATCACATTTTATTGTATTGAATGTTTGCTAATATATTGTATTTCTTTCCTCATTTCCTAATTACCATGATTGGAATATGCTGTGAATGTCCCCTTTGTCCTCATGCATGCTGGAATTTTATGGTTTTTTTTAGTCCTTCATACATATTTGCCTTCACTTACCTCCCCAGCATGCTCTCCTGGCCCTCATGTAGTCACTTAACAATGTATTTTATCAGCTCTATAGTAGTGCTTTACCCCAAACACCCATAAAATGTTTAGAAATGTGATTTGTGCTTTA
Organism: Lithobates clamitans; assembly: GCA_037952925.1. Lineage (NCBI taxonomy): Eukaryota > Metazoa > Chordata > Amphibia > Anura > Ranidae > Lithobates > Lithobates clamitans. The sequence goes on along the minus strand of JBBGZY010001621.1, from coordinate 406,700 downwards.
AATTCAGGCAGAGTGCCAGAGGCTTTTTTTGTAGTGTCCCCAAATCATTTTCATTAACCCTCCCTCCCCCAACTGCTAAGTCAGCTGACCCCAATTCTCTATCTATCCTCAATCATCTATCTGCTGACTTTGCCAAACCCATACACACTATACCCACCTCTTTTGTGGTCAGATTTATGGAGTGCAAGGGCCTGCGTGTATACTTTCAAATGGTACTGTTTAAAGTTTTTGTATGCTATTATTATCTTGATAGGTAATAGTAGAATTTCCAAATGTGCTCAAATGTGTACAATGTGTATTTATATCTTTGTATTATGACACTTCTTACCTGTCCAATGGGCTGCCAATAGTGTAACTAAGGAGGGGCTGTTCCAAGTAATATCCATTATTTAGACATTCATCTCTCAATGAAGTGGAGAGGGTTATCTGTCCATGATCCCCCCCCTATAATGTTAGAAATGGCCGATGAGAGGGGGAATATGATAGGTGTACCTTATACTTTGGTGTTGTAAAATTCCCCTTAATAAATGTTATCTGGATGTTGGCCAAGAATGTTTGTGTCTAATCTGCTTTCCATGTTTATGTGCAAAAATACAAATTTTTTTTTTGGTTTTCCTCAACAGTTTCCTTCCACGCCACAGGAATGGCAGACTGTGGCCTCCCACTTTGCCCAGCGGTGGGACTTTCCTAACTGCGGAGAGGCAATTGATGGGAAACACGTCCACATCGTCCCACCACCCAACTCAGGGTCGTACTATTATAATTACAAGGGGTTCAATAGTATTGTGATGTTGGCGGTGGTGTCGGCTAATTACGAGTTCCTGTATGTGGACGTGGGGAAGAATGGCCGGATGTCCAATGGTGGAGTCATCATCCAGACGGAGTTTTACAGGCGTCTCCAGAATGGCAGCTTGGACTGGAATGGCAGCCACCTCCAGAAGAGAATGTGGAAGGACTCTCATTCGTCTTCGTTGCGAATGAAGCCTTTGCACTGGGGGACCACCTTATGTAGCCATTCCTGATGAGGACCCTCACCCTGGAACAGAGGGTTTTAAATTACCGATTCCGCCTATTTCTTACACCCATCCATATGGTGGAGTATAAACTGAATCATATAATCCTGGCGTGCTGTGTTCTACATAACTTTTTATGGCAACATTCGGCCAACTATGCTGGCTCAGTTGGGCCTGAGGCTGGAATTATAAATGAAACAACCCTGACGGCGCTTGAAGTGGCCCTCCTGGCTTGCCCTCTCTGAGTGCCCGTGATGTCCGGTTAAGATACCTTGAGTTCTTTGCGGGTAGGGGGGCCATCAATATGCCAGACAATTTGTAAAACCTTGATCCAATAAAAAAAAAATTAAGCAAATCTTTGGTGACATTTACTGCTTGTGTTTGTTTTAGCTGACCTAGGTGAGTCCAGAAAATGGCGTGATTGTGTAACCTTATACAAAGCACTGCTGGGTGTTATTTACTAAAGGCAAAGACACTTTGCACTACAAGTGCACTTGAAACTGCAATGAAACTGCACTTGTAGTGCAAAGAGGATTTGCCCTTAGGAAATAACCCCCATTTTCACAGGAAGCAGCAATTACATCACCACAAAAGTGTTGTAGCGTTGAGAAAATAATCCACACATTCTTGATTAACAATCTTTTTAATACCTGCACAATCACATGTGAATTTAGAAAAGGTTTTTAAAACAAACCAACATGTTTGTTGTATAACAATTTTTGGGGTGGCATTATCAAAAATAGAAATGTCCATTTAAGATAAAACAGGCATGTGTAAAACCAACAAGAAAGACACAAATCTTGAACTTACAAAGTTCACATTAGGTAGAACTTGAAGGCAATATCATAAATATCATACATGAGTATTTAGGAACTGTGTTTGATATTGCGTTCAGATGGGGTGAAGTCACCCCCGGAAAAGCCAAATTTGGAAGATGCACACCAATTTAAGAAGTTCAACATGTGCTAGCTGCCATCATGGGGGATCAAGGGATGTGTTTTGGGGGAGAAACACCTTCCTCTCAGCTACTTTATTATTGAGGAAGGGGTTGCACCCCCAAAACGCGTCCATTGATCTCCCGTGATGGCAGATAGCACATATTGACACACTGTGTGCATCCTCCAAATTTGGCTTTTCTAAAAATCGCTAAAACATTTTGAACATTGTAGCGTACAAAAAAACAAAGTGTTTTGGAGGGGTTTTAAACTCTACCTAAAACATCAATAATGTTTTTATTTTTTTGAATAACATCATTGATGTTTTTCTTGAGGTTTTCCAATGCTAAATTACACCCCATGATCTCCCCAATCAGGATCTGTGCACTTTCTGATGTGAAAGGATCTGGATCCACAACATCACGATCACCTAAAAAGAGAGAAAACAAACAAAAGTAGGTATAAAAAATATGCCGGCATCCATCTCTTACCTGAGCCTTTGGTAGCAGACACTCATCTGTTGTGGTGACTAGTTCCACCACGTCTTTTTCCTCCTGCTCTTCTTGTGTTGGGGGGATTTCCCCTTCTTCCAGAGGGGGGGGCTCTGGTCTCCTCGGATGAGGGGTGTCCTCCGAGTCTTTTCTCCCCTATGTAAAACAAAAATGGTATACTTAGCACAAAGATATTTGAGGGAAGAACTATAAAGATGAAACATTGCTTGGAAGTGGGGTACAATTGTCTATTTTGGCATAGTTCCAAGATGCAGAATTGTATTGTCCTTTGTCAAGCTGCAAAACTTTACCTGTCTTGTACAAGCTTCACAGATGGAGACACCCCTATAGTTTACACTGGAGCACCTGTGTGGGCCCCCTAATAAAAATGGTGTTCTTGTGTCCCACACTAGTGTTCCAGTGTCCAGATGTGAAAACAGCTGCTCAATGTCCTCTCCTTACACAGAATCTAGTTTGCATTTCATTCTAGTTACAAACACATCTACACAACAAAATTATTTTCTTACAAGTAGTCCCTAAAAAATGTGGGCAAATGCATATGGCCAAAACAATGGTGTTTTATAGGCCGAAAGAAAAATGTTTGATACGAACGAATAATGTGCCCATGAACATGAAAGTTGCCATTTTAAACTGTACAACAGTTCCTAAAAGCACATGGAGCAGCACGAACGCAATAAACAGAAAAAGAATAGGAACACAGGACAACTACTTACTTTTTTGCAGCACTCTCTGGATCTTTTTGTACTGCTCATGTTCTCATAATTTCAGGTCCGACCACCGCTTCCTGAGCTGATCTTTCGATCGACGTACCCGAAAATTCCGGTGCAGACTCTTGACTACTTTTGCCATGATCTTGGCCTTTCGGACATTGGGGTTGGGGTAAGGTCCATACTTTCCATCAAAGTCAGCCCTTTTCATTATGTCGACCATCTCCACCATCTCCCCAAAGGACATATTTGAGGCCTTAAATCGTCTCCTTTTGGATCGGGACATTTCCGGATCCGGGCTTTCCTCCCCCTCCTCCTCGTTGCTATAATTAGCACGCACCTGCTGTGTCTCCACCATGTGCTCTTCCCCCACTGCGCCGAATGAAAAGGGGTGGGGAATAGACTAGAAAGAACGTCAGGGGCGGGCGGTGTGCCACGCATGCGCAGTGTGTATAAAGCATAACACGCATGCGTATTACGTACGATCTGTGAGTGGAGGAAGGAGCATCGGAGGTGCTGAACGTAATAATGAAGGTAGGAGACAAACTTGAGCCTATACTGCTTCTAGATTTAGGCCTATATTGTAACAAGATTAGGAGAGTTTTGCCTGACATTAGGGTTTGTCTTGTGTTGTGTCTTGCAGTGAAAATGGATATCTTGAATGATACCGACTTCATGGCAATCTTCATTGACATGTTCAGGGAGCTGCCTTGTCTGTGGGAGATAACCCACCCACATTATAAGAACCAAACAAAGAGGAAGGCAGCGCTGGATCAATTGGTGGAAATTGTGAAGCAGGTGATCCCCACGGCAGACATCACCTATTTAAAGATCCTAATTGGAGGCCTGAGGAGTACATATCTAAGGGAGCGCAAGAAAGTCCAGGATTCGCAGAGATCCGTAGCAGCAGATGACATCTATGTCTCCAGGATGTGGTACTATGACAGGTTGCATTTTCTGGCAGGTCAGACTGAACCCAGGTCATCACTCTCCAGTCTTCCTTCCACGCTTCCTTCCACCCCAGCTGAGGCTTCTGACGCCCAACCTGGGCCTTCCAGGCAGCAACATGTGGAGGAGCCCAGCTTGAGCCAGGTATAGCATTCCTTTAAATATTTCAGGTTGTCCAATCAATGATGTTAACTAGATGTTAGTTTGGAGTACTAATTTATGATTGTGATTGATGATGCAAAACATTAAAATATGTCCCTTTTTCATACACAGGGAAGTCTCAGCCAGGAGGTGGCCGGGCCGAGCAGGCTGCCTGATATGCAGGTCCCTCCCCTACACCCGCAAAGAGAAAGTGACAGGAAGAGGAGTACCCTAGAGGAGGCTACCATAGGCCTCTTTTGGAAGGCTACAGAGGCCCTGGGAGCCCCCCACACTGTGGAGGAGGATTTTGCTGGCATAATTGCCTGTAAAATGCAGCAGATGGAGGAGGGCCAACAACTCATGTGTGAGTCATTAATTTTGGAAGCTCTCAATAAGGGGTTGAGGGCCCAAATAACATCTGCTACCCACATTTTTGACCTTACACATGGTCCTCCTCCTCCTCCTCCAGGTCCTACTCCTCCTCCTCCTCCAGGTCCTACTAGTCCTCCTCCTCCTCCAGGTCCTACTCCTCCTCCTGCCACATCTCCAACAGCAGAGCCACAGCCAGGAAGGAAGCCTGGAAGGAAGACCAGAAAGTGATGACTCCAGTCTGGTCTGGCTAAAGATGCAGCCTCTTGTGGTACCACAGCCTGGGGACACAGATGTCATCTGCTGCTTCCCGGATCTCTGGGACTTCTGGACCAGACTGCACTCCCTTACATATGGACTCCTCAGGCCACCAATTTTGATGTTCAAGAATTGATGTCTGCCCTGGGGGTCCAAGGCTTCGCTAATTTCTGCTGTTTCTCCAGTGTTGCCTCCCTCTTTGTTTGGTTCTGAGCCCTTAATAAAGGATTTTTGGTTTCAATTATACTCTCCTATGTGTTTTTTACTTCAAAAAGGACAGTTTGTTTGTGAGGATTCAGGTACCTTTCTAAATTACAATGTGAAATTAACAAGGGACACCAACACCAAACTATCTCCTTGAGATTAAATAATACAAGATATCAATGGTGTGGTGGTAACTTGACACACAAAACACACACAAAAATATTCTGGAGTAAAACTAAAAATAAAATAAAACAAAGATCAGCCTTGGAAAAAATACAAACCTAAAATAAAATAAAAATCTGCCTTTAAAAAAAAAAACACAAAAATATTTTTGTCAGCTGTGACAAATCAAAATATATTAAGGGAATCCCGATAAATAATAAAGAAAGAAGTTTGTGAGAAATCTGTGTGAATATGAGCAGCACAACTATTTCATTCTTCTCACATTATAAAGAAGAAGAGAGTGCGCTGTATTAAACCATTTTTAACATTGCACCGTGACGAAAGTGTTGTATCCATTGCGAACGCTAAGTTTACCAGACCGAGCTGTTCCGTCTCGGAATTTCTTCTGAGCATGCGTGGCACTTTGTGCGTCGGAACAGGCCACACACGGTCAGAATTGATGCGATCGGATTTTGTTGTCGGAAAATTTTATAGCCTGCTCTCAAACTTTGTGTGTCGGAAAATCCGATGGAAAATGTCCAATGGAGCCCACGCACGGTCGGAATTTCCGACAACACGCTCTGATCTGACATTTTCCATTGGAAAATCTGACCGTGTGTACAGGGCATTAGAATTACCAATTTGGCGGCTAGGAATAGGCTCGGGAGAAGTCCTGGAGGCGGATATGGGAGGAGGTGATGAGGGAGCTAGAGAGCAGGAGGTCTTGGGAGGAACGGAGATGGCGATTAGGTTGGTATTTTGAGACTAGGTTAGTGATGTAGCTGGGGGCAGAGTTGTGGATGGCTTTGTAACTTATTGTTAGTATTTTGAATTTAATTCATTGGGCGAGTGGTAGCCAATGGAGGGATTGGCAGAGAGGGGTAGTATTTGGATAGTATAAATTTTTTCCAATAGTCCAGAGTCACTAGGACTGTGGGAGATGCATTTTTGATTTTTTTGTTATAGAAAGGGGAAGCCAAGATGAAATTGTTGAGATTCCTACCTGGTATTTGGATTTGTTCTAGGAGACCCCATAGTGGTGTTGTTTGATTAGGGAACCACCCTTTGGTCTGTGCTAGTACTGCATCTTTGTGATAATCAGTGAAGACTGGTGCTCCTACTCCTCCTGCCTTTTTTAGTTTGCTAAGTCTAGAGAAGGCGCTTCTTGCTTTTTTACCCTCCCAAAGGAAGTTGGCGAGTGTGCTTTGCAGATGTTTAAAAAAGGTTTTTGGAGCTGGTATAGGGACCGTTCTAAAGACATACAGTACTTGAGGTAATATTTGCATTTTAAATGCTGCTAACCTGCCTGACCATGATAATATGTGTTTGCTTAATTTCTGTGTTCCTTCTTTTACTTTACCTTCAAGTGGGAGGTAATTATCTTTGAATAGCTGGTCAGGATGAGAAGTAAGGTTAATCCCCAAGTAATTAATCATATGGTTATTCCAAATATATGGGAAGTTAGCTTGTAAATCTATTTTGTTTTGTTGAGATACGCCCAGATCTAGTATGTATGACTTGGTTTCATTCACTTTATAGTATGACACTTTGCTGAACAGTCTGACAGCAAAATGATATTTCAAAGGAAAAAAGTCATTTACCACTTAAGGACCAGCCTTGTTTTGGATTTTAGGTGTTTACATGTTTAAAACAGGTTTTTTTGCTAGAAAATTACTTAGAACCCCCAAACATAAAATGGCGGTCATTGCAATACTTTTTTTTGCACCGCATTTGCGCAGCGGTCTTATAAGCGCACTTTTTTTGGAAATAAATCACTTTTTTGAATAAAAAAATAAGTCAACAGTAAAGTTAGCCCAATTTTTTTTTACATTGTGAAATATAATGTTAATGTTAAGTAAATTCATACCCAACATGTCATGCTTCAAAATTGCGCCCGCTCGTGGAATGGCGTCAAAGTTTTACCCGCAAAAATCTCCATAGGCGACGTTTAAAAAATTCGACAGGTTGCATGTTTTGCATTACAGAGGAGGTCTAGTGCTAGAATTATTGCTCTCGCTGTCAGGGAAGACAGGCTTTCCATGTAAGTGCCCGGCGTGCACGCATGCGTACTAGCACTTTAAGACACACACCTGTCACTAATACTGAAGTCAGGCGGGCTATTTAAACAGGGCTCCTACAGAGGTTCATTGCTGTTTGGTCTGCAGCTCCTGTGTTGTATCCTCTTTCCTGTGTGACCTCTGATTCTGATCCAGCTTGTTGTTACCTGTGATTGCCTGCTGCCTGTTCTGATCCCGGCTTCCCATAGACTCTGATCCTGCCTGCTGATTCTGTCTGTTGATCTTCTTGTACTACTTGGCTTGTGACCTGACCTCTCTTCTGCCTACCATCTATGCCTGATCTGCCTGATTATTACCGACCTGGCCTGTCTGACCCTGCATCTCGCTCATCCAGCCTGCTACAGCTCCCAGCCCTGCAAGCCTGCATCTGGTACTGAATAAATAACAATAGTTCCGCGCTTAGGACTGGAAAGAAAAAGAAAAAAGGAGAACTGCAGCCCCCCTATATAGTAATTTCACCATGTGAAATACAAATCAACAGATGTCTTAGGAAAAGGGGAATTGGCGCTGTTCTGCTATATGTGCATAAAATGTGATTCCTAAAAAACATATATAAAACACATCTATAACAGGGTTGTATGTGAATACATCCAATGTGCTCATAGAGAGCTGTGATTTAGTGCAAAAGGGCTCCTCCACCCAGTTTTATGCAATAAAAGTGCGATGTGCTAAGAATTATATATATGTATATATATGTATATGCGTACCCAAAAATTGTAAACAATCCAAAATAAAAAACTGGTAATCTACTTATTAGACCATTATTGTGAAATCCCCAACATAAACAAGTAAAAAAATCCAAATAACAGCTCAAGTGATGAGTAAAAAGTGCTGAAAGAGTTTTTTTGCAAAGTGAAAACAATGTCCCAAACACAAAAAAATTTTTTTTTTTCTTTAAATGTCTCAGAAAAAATGTTTTTCATCCCAGGAAAAAAAAAATTTCTATATGTAGAAAGACTTCTTGAATGTGTCCCTTGGATGGAAAGACTGTGAAATTTGTGTGTCAAGTGTCCCCCGCCTTCCACCACACCCCCACTCGTGCTCTCACTCACCAGACAGCCCAACCCCTGCAGGGGTAAAAGGCATGCAGGTAGACTCCAGCGATGTTGAATCCAGGAGAAAAGTCCTCAGCCCACTGTAGTATATCCTTCAATGGTGTCACGATATCCCCAGTATTAAATATCCATGTACATCAAGAAAAAGATATATCTCATAGCGTGAGTCCGTAAAAAATCAATTTATTATCAAAAATCTTTAAAACAGGAGCTGACAATACTGCACAAGCCGGTTCAGAGCCTGGAAGGCAGCGTGATTGAGTGTGCATTCCACCGCCCGCCTGTCTGAAACCGGAAGACTCCTCGTAAACCAGACAAAAGATTGACGTATGCGTATCATGAGGCCACACCTTACGCGTTTCATCATCAAGACGTCATCTGAGGCGCAGGTGCATCTGGTACTGCTCTGTGGTTCATCCCAGCCTGCCACCAGTCAAGCATTATGTCAGCTCATCCACTATCTGCCTGCTGATCACCGCTACTACACAGACTATTGAACTGTTTACAGGCACTCATACCCCACCGTGCTCCTGTGGCTGCTGTATCACTACCAGTAGTCTGCGAGCCGGAGTTGTAAGAGAGGCCTTCCTCTACACCTCAGGCTCACATCCCAGGTACGTAACTCTCGCTCTACTGGTCGTGGCGATACCTCACATGTGTGGTTTGACCACCGTTTTCATATGCGGGCGCTACTCGCGTATGCATTCGCTTCTGCGCGCAAGCTCGTCAGGACGGGGGGTTTTAAATTTTTTTTTTTAAATTTATTTTACATTATTTTATTTATTTTTACACTGTTTAAAAAAAATTGTGTACACTGTTTAAAAAAATGTAAACATCCCTTTTAATAGAAAAAAGCATGACAGAACCTCTTAAATATGAGATCTGGGGTCAAAAAATGCAATAATAAAAAAAAAAAAGTCATTTAAAAAAATGACATTGAAAAAAATATGCCTTTAAGAGTCGTGGGCAGAAGTGACGTTTTGACGTCGCTTCCACCCAGCAGTGTCATGGAAATGAGTGGGCGCCATCTTAGCCTCACTCATCTCCAGGCACAACACGGAGTAGGATGCGATTGCCTCCGACGGCTCCGGTAAGCGGCGGAGGGCACCGGATCGCGGCAGGAGGTGGAGGCCCTCTCTCGCCACCGATAAAAGTGATCTCGCGGCGAATCTGCCGCAGGGACCACTTTTATCAGAAAGCCGTCCGCCGCACAAAAACGGGGATACCGGGGTTATGGCAGCTATCTGCTGCCATAACAGCGATATCCCCCTTTAAAGTTTGGACGTACATCGGTGTGCGGTGGTCCGGAAGTGGTTAAAACTACTGGCAGCTATAATAAATTGCCAGTCCGACAATACACATAAAAGTTAATTGATAAAAACGGCATGGGAATTCCCCACAGGGGAACCCCAAACCAAAAATTTAAAAAAATGATGTGGGGCTCCCCCTAAATTCCATACCAGGCCCTTCAGGTCTGGCATGGATATTAAGGGGAACCCCGGCCAAAATAACAAAAAAAATTGTGTGGGGCCCCCCTCAAAATCTATACCAGACCCTTCAGGTCTGGTATGGATTTTAAGGGGAACCCCGCGGGCAAGGGTTGTGGGGATGAGGCCCTTGTCCCCATCAACACGGGGACAAGGTATTTTGGGGGGCTACCCCAAAGCACCCTCCCAATGTTGAGGGCATGTGGCCTGGTACGGTTCAGGAGGGGGGGCGCTCTCTCATCCCCCCCTCTTTTCCTGCGGCCTGCCAGGTTGCATGCTCGAATAAGGGTCTGGTATAGATTTTTGGGGGGACCCCACACAATTTTTTTTTTCATTTTGGCGCGGGGTTCCCCTTAAAATCCATACCAGACCTGAAGGGTCTAAAATAGATTTTGAGGGGGACCCCACACAATTTTTTTTAAAAAAATTGGCCGGGGGTTCCCCTTAATATCCATACCAGATGTGAAGGGCCTGGTATGGAATTTAGGGGGACCCCCACGTCATTTTTTTTTTTTTTAATTTTGGTTCGGGGTTCCCCTGTGGGGAATTCCCATGCAGTTTTTATCAATAAACTTTTATGTGTATTGGCGGACCGGCAATTCATTATAGCCACGAGTTGTTTTAAATCACTTTTTTTCCATTAAAATGTCATTTTGCTGTCAGACTGTTCTAAACACAGGAAACATGCACACCTTTACAGGCATACTATAGACACCCCCCAGGTATGAAATTTAAAGGGATATTACACTTTTATTGTTTCAATTTAAGCATTATTAAAATCACTGCTCCAGAAAAAACAGCCTTTTTTAAAACTTTTTTTTGCATTGATCCATGTCCCCTGGGGCAGGACCCAGGTCCCCAAACACTTTTTATGACAATAACTTGCATATAAGCTGTGACAGACCTTGCCGGAAAAGAGGCTTTTGGAGGGGACTGAATGCCAGCCTCCTGCAAACCGATTATGGTCCCTGGCATTTGGGGGGACGGTGCTCTTTATGAGCTGTATGCCTGGGGACCCTGGAGGTGGCGTTACTTTAGATTCAGGTCCATGTCCCCCAAGACACACAGACTCTGGGGACTCTGGATATGCCATTGTGATGGGAGTCACTAATAGGGGCACAGGATGAATGAGAACCCCACTATGATCTGTGCTAGTCAGAGACTCAGTGCTGTATATGTGTGTATATATAAAGTGTGCTGTCTCATTGTGTTGTGTACTGTTTGCTGTGCTAGTTTTGGGTGGGGCTGTATTCCAATGTTCTATTGTGTTTGTCTGCCTTGGATCACAGGATGTATATTGCTGTGAGGAAAGAGGGAGGGGGGATTCCTCCAGCTGCCCCCCTGTTAAGAATGTTTACTGATGAGAAGTTAAGCACACCTGACCTGTGTGTCCATTGTCATTGGACAGTTTAACCCGCCCTGTTTTCCAAGGGTGGGGGGGGAAATGTTTTGAAGTGGGATCTGTATAACATGTGTTTTTTGGAATAAAGATTCATTCCTGCTTGAAACCTGAAGACAGAGCCGTGTCTCGTTTTTGGGGTGGATTATTTGTATGGGTTCCTTGTTTGGCTGATTGGAGTGTTCGGTAGCTGCCTTTGTGTTTGGGTTTGAAATTTCCTAAACGACTTTAACCCCTTTCATACTCGGGGTGTCGTTACACTGGTGGCAAGCAGCAGGATCATTCCCACAGCCCAGAAGGACAGCTACAAGAGGACACAGGACAATGGAAGCACAGTATGGACGGCTAAAGCTCTCTACCCTCAAATACTTACTGGAGAACCAGGGCCGACCGGCCAACAACCGTAAGAAGAGGGACATTATCGAAGAACTAGTCGAAATTAATAGAGCGGAAAGACCCAGCATAGCCGAAAGACCCAGCATAACAGACAGGACACCCGAAGAGGAAAGTTTTGATCAGGCTGTTAAAATAAGACTGGCACATTATGGCCCTAACCCTACAGCAAAGATCATAGACCGAGTTATAGCAGCTGTGGATGCAAATTGGCTACAGCAAAGAGGTGCTGCAGCAGCGGGAGTCACAACAGCACCTACTGAAAGGAGAAAGGTACATTTTGCTGCTTTTAAAAATTTAATTGAAGCAGAAGGGGAGATTGATGGGTACCTTGCCGATTTTGAACGGCAATGTACCCTACACCGGGTGCCCACAGAGGAATAGGTTACCATTTTGTCTGGGAAATTGTCCGGCCGGGCCAGTGAAGCGTTCAGGGCCATCCCAGACAAGGATATTATGAACTATGGGCTGGTAAAAGAAGCACTTTTGGGCAGGTATGCCATCACACCAGAAGCATACCGGAGGCGGTTCTGAGAGACGAGCAAGCAGACTGGAGACTCATATGCCGAGTGGGCATGCCGCCTACACCGCACGGCATCCCACTGGGTCGCTGGATGCCAAGCAGTATCTGGGGAAGAGGTGCTGCAGCTGTTCCTGCTGGAGCACTTCTTTGACAAGCTGTTCCCAGAAGTCAGAGAGTGGGTCCGGGACCGAAAACCTTGCACCTTGTCTGAAGCAGCTCGCCTGGCGTATGAATACACAGACGCCCGCAAACTGGATAACCATGTGGTCAAGACAGCAGCTCGGGTGGATTATCGATCAGCGGCACCCCCTCCAGCTGGTGCCTACAAACCACAGTTGTACCGCCCTACAGCACCACCTCCAGTGGCCACTTATTGTCGGCAGCCCAGGTTCAACTCCCAAGACTACTCACAACCCCTCAGGTGTTTCGGGTGTAAACAGCTAGGGCACAAAAAGCCAGACTGTCCGTTGAATCCAGCCAGGCTGTCCCACTCATGGAGAAAGCCAGCAGGGGGGAATCCCCGCACATCTATGCCTGCGGCTCACTGCATTGAGGAGGAAGAACGTTGGGGTGTCCTGCATGAGGCTGATCTAGTACAAGCAGCTAACCAGGACAACTGGCAGCAACACAGGCAGACCGTCCGGGTTAATGGAAAGGTAGCCAATGGCCTACGTGATACTGGTGCCACCATGACCCTACTACAGAAGAACCTCATCCCAGAGAGCCAACACACCGGGGACACTGTAGTCGTAAGGGTAGCAGGAGGTACCATTTTCTGGCTACCCGTTGCCCGTGTTCACCTGGATTGGGGGGTTGGTTCGGGACACGTGAATGTGGGGGCGATGAAGTATTTGCCAGCAGATGTACTACTGGGGAATGATTTGGCCCCCCTCATTTCTGCTTATGCCCCGATAGGCCCCGCTGAAGCCAACCGAGTGACTACCCGTGCCCAGATCCCCAACAGCATGATGGCGTGACCCCAGTCACCCTGTCTTCTCTCCAGCAGCTGAAAAGACTACAGGGAGAAGGGCCAGTCCAGGCCTCTCCCCAGCGGCGGGCGTGTTCTCCGAGAGAGGCAGAGGTTGGCTGGGTAAGTAATGATCTGTTTGGAACAATTTGTTTGGGGTACGGTGTGGATACCAGCATTAGAGGACTGGAACTACTGACTAACTTCGGAGTCAACCCGTCTGGGGTCTCCTCCTGTGTTAGTCTCCTGCCGAAAGGGGAGAAATGTGACAGACCTTGCCGGAAAAGAGGCTTTTGGAGGGGACTGAATGCCAGCCTCCTGCAAACCGATTATGGTCCCTGGCATTTGGGGGGACGGTGCTCTTTGTGAGCTGTATGCCTGGGGACCCTGGAGGTGGCGTTACTTTAGATTCAGGTCCATGTCCCCCAAGACACACAGTATCTGGGGACTCTGGATATGCCATTGTGATGGGAGTCACTAATAGGGGCACAGGGTGAATGAGAACCCCACTATGATCTGTGCTAGTCAGAGACTTAATGCTGTATATGTGTGTATATATAAAGTGTGCTGTCTCATTGTGTTGTGTACTGTTTGCTGTGCTAGTTTTGGGTGGGGCTATATTCCAATGTTCTATTGTGTTTGTCTACCTTGGATCACAGGATGTGTATTGCTGTGAGGAAAGAGGGAGGGGGGATTCCTCCAGCTGCCCCCCTGTTAAGACTGTTTACTGATGAGAAGTTAAGCACACCTGACCTGTGTGTCCATTGTCATTGGACAGTTTAACCCGCCCTGTTTTCCAAGGGTGGGGGGGGAAATGTTTTGAAGTGGGATCTGTATAACATGTGTTTTTTGGAATAAAGATTCATTCCTGCTTGAAACCTGAAGACAGAGCCGTGTCTCGTTTTTGGGGTGGATTATTTGTATGGGTTCCTTGTTTGGCTGATTGGAGTGTTCGGTAGCTGCCTTTGTGTTTGGGTTTGAAATTTCCTAAACGACTTTAACCCCCCACTCGGGGTGTCATTACATAAGCCTTTAAAATTAGCACTTTTGATTATTCATGTTCGTGTCCCATAGACTTTAACGGTGTTTGCGTGTTCGAACAAATTTTTTGCCTGTTCGCAAGTTCTGGTGTGAACCGAACAGGGGGGTGTTCGGCTCATCCCTACTCCTGAGTTAGCCAAAATCTTGGTAGTTGACGGGGTTGTTCCTGAAGAGGTCACAAAAAAGTGGAGGAAACTGCAGAAAGGTGATACTGCATAGTCTTACCAGTCCGTACGGTATGGAGAGCAGTCAGTCCTCAGATGATGTTAGATGTGGTCTGAAGGCTTTTCGATTCGGTGGACGGGAACGCGGTTGCCTGACCCATTGTTGCCTGGGCAAAGCTGGACCCGATGTCTCCTGAGATAGCAGGTAATCGAACCAGTTAGGAACACTGACCGCTGGCTTGGCGATGAAGTGGAACAGGTCAGGGAGTTGGTCGGGTGTGTGGAGATGGAACTCTGATCCTTGCTTCTTAACAATTAAGTGAAAGGGATGGCCCCAGCGGTATGTGGCTTCAGCTTCCCGTATCACCCCCAACAGTGACCGCAGCAGACCTCGCATGACACGAGTCTGCCTGGATATATCAGGGAAGATTCGTATGGGGGCCCTGTCAAAGTCAATCGGGCCCTTTTCCCATGCAAGGCGTAGGATCTCTTCCTTAATTGTGAAAAAGTGCACCCTGCGCAAGACATCATGGGGGAGATCTAGGTCGGCCGATGCACGCGGTGCGGGAGGAGGGGCCCTGGGACCCGGTATACGGTGAACCCTATCCAGTTCCAAGTCAGCGGTAGGTGGCTTACCTAGAACCTGGTTCAGGAAAGCTACAACGGAATCTGGACCCATGGCGGCCTCCGGGATGCCTCTGAGGCACAAATTGTTCCGCCTGCTCCTATTCTCACCGTCATGGAGCCGCAAGTGAACATCCACAAGATGGCAGCGGAAAGCCTTATGTTCTGTCTTCAGGGATGTAATGCGGGCATCAGTGGTTGCATTTGAGGACTCTATAACATTTACCCTCTCCTCCACTGTGTCTACTTGCTGCTTCAAATCATGCAGTTCTCTTGTGAGAGTGTTCACTATCGAGGCTGCCATGGCATTTAAGTCCTGCTTAGTAGGTAGGCCCGAAACAATGTCCCTTAGGGATTCCTCCATGAGGCCACTCGTTCCCCCTGCACTCTCAGAGGTCAATTCAGTGTCCACAAATGGGTTGGCAGGGGACTGTATGGGAGAGTGCGCCCTGTGAGGGAGAGGGGGAAAATCCTCCTCCACTGCTGCGGCATCCACCTGCATGCCCTTCTTACTTGATGTTGCAGCGGTACTCACTGGGGGACTTGGCGCTGCTGCAGAAAATAGTATGAGATTTCAGGTCCCCTCCATTCCTCGATGGCCAGCGGGTGTTTGTGGTCCCCTGGCATGTGAAGCTGGCTCGTCTGAAAGGCTCTACGGGTGATTCTCAGCCCGTTCTCGTGCAAAGCTCCCGGCGGTGCGTCCTCACGCTTCCATAGCTAAGCCACGCCCCGTGCTGATTTCTTCTTTGTGAAGAAGAAGAGTGGTGAACTGAGACCTTGCATTGATTATAGGGGTCTCAATTGTTTCACGATTAAGAATGCCTATCCGATTACAAAGTTATTTGACCGCCTCAAGGGAGCAACTGTTTTCACTAAGCTTGATCTGAGAAGGGCTTACAATCTCGTCAGGATAAAGGAGGGAGACGAGTGGAAAACTGCGTTTAATACCAGAACAGGCCATTATGAGTACCTCTTATTGCCCTTTGGCCTTTGTAATGCTCCAGCAGTTTTCAAGGAATTTATTAATGATGTCCTCCAAGATTTGTTGCAGTTATGTGTGGTGGTTTATCTCGATGATATCCTCATATTTTCCAAATCCCTGGAGAGCCACCACACAGATGTCTGTCGTGTGCTTCAGAAATTAAGAGAGAACAATCTCTATTGTAAACTGGAGAAATGTGAATTCCATCGCGAACAGGTTAAATTCCTGGGCTATGTCATGTCCACTGCTGGTTTTTCGATGGACCCAGAGCAACTTTCGGCAGTCCTACAGTGGCCTCAACCCGTGGGGTTACGTCCTCTGCAGCGTTTCCTGGGTTTTGCCAACTATTATCGGAAATGTATTCGTAACTTCTCATCTCTGGTCTAGCCCCTGACCGATTTTTCTCCACTTCCAAGTTTGAGTCGGTTCCGGTTCCTATGATTCCTCCTGATCGTATTCTGGCTACGGTTTGCACCAGTCTTATTTCTCCTTTGGGTGATAAAATTCTTGCTGCTCAGGTCGATTCTCCTCCCGAGAAACCTTGTGACCGCTGCATTGTCCCAGAGCATCTCCGTACTGCCGTGCTCCAGACTTACTATTCTCCCAAGGCAGCTGGTCACCCTGGGAAGAATCAACTCATTTGGGCCATTTCCCAAAAATTCTGGTGGCCTAGTCTACATGCTGATGTAACTGCCTTCGTAGCTGCCTGTTCCGTGTGTGCTCAGAGTAAGACTCCACAACACCTTCCAGTGGGCCTCCTACAACCCATACCCAATGGAGAGAGGCCCTGGACCCACCTGTCTTTGGATTTCATTGTGGAGATGCCCAACTCTCAAGGCAACATGGTTATCCTTATGGTGGTTGACCAGTTCTCAAAGATGTGTCATTGTATTCCACTTAAAAAGTTGCCCACTTCTAAGGAACTGGCTTCCATTTTTGCTCGGGAGATCTTTCGCTTACATGGGCTACCAAGGTGATTGTCTCACACAGGGGTAGTCAGTTTGTGTCCTGGTTCTGGCGAGCCTTTTGTGCACAGCTGGGAATTCAGCTTACTTTTAACTCTGCGTATCACCCGTAGTCTAATGGGGCCGCAGGACAAGCCAATCAGTCCTTGGAGCAATTCCTACATTGTTATATTTCTGGCCATCACAACTGGTCAGACCTTTTACCATGGGCAGAATTTTCTCACAACAGTGCCTTAAATTCTGCTTCCCGATTGTCTCTGTTTTTGGCGAATTATGGTTTCCAACCTTCCATGTTGCCTGACTCATTTGTTCCGCAGAGTATTCCAGCACTAGAGGAGCATCTTCGTGGTCTTCGTTCCACTTGGGCACAAGTCCAGGAGGCTTTGCGTCATGCTAATGATAGGTACAGACTCCATGCTGACCGCAGACGCCTGAGCCTTCTTACCAGGTTGGGGACAGGGTCTGGCTGTCATCTCGTAACCACTGAAGTTCGCACCTCGGTTTATTGGGCCTTTCCATATCCTTCACAGGATTAAATCAGTGGCTTATGCGTTGGACCTTCCTCCTAGTATGCACATCTCAAATGTGTTTCATGTCTCTTTATTGAAACCGTTGGTCTGCAACCGCTTTACCACCTCGGTGCCATATCCTCACCCTATGCAGGTTGAGAACCATGAGGAGTATGAGGTACAATCCATTGTTGACTCCCGTAGGTTCCATGGGCGCATACAGTACCTGGTGCATTGGAAGGGGTACGGTCCAGAGGAACGCTCCTGGGTCTCATCCTCGGACATACATGCCCCTGCCTCCTCTGTGATTTCCATAGATGTTTTCCCCTCAAGCCCCATGGTCCTCCGAGGGGGAGGGGTTGTTGAGGAGGGGGTGCTGTCAGGGCTGGCTCAGCCCTTCCTTCTCTAAGCTGGCTGCTCAGCTGTCGGCTAATTGCCAGCTCTCTTCTCTCTCCACAGTTAACCAGCTGTTGTGGATCTGCTCGTCAGCCCCTCCTGCTTAAAGACGTCCAGCTCACTTCCTCCAGCTCACTTCCTTCCTACCTTCACCTTGGTCACGTCACAACAAACCATCTCCTGCATTCCTGTTTAAAGACTGGCTTGCTGACATCCCTTCTGGCTCCTTATCTTGCTTGCTGTTCCTCTACTTGGATCCCTGACTTCTGGCCTGGCTGATTACCCGATCTGGTTACTGAACTCTGGCTTGGCTGACTACCCGATCCGGTTACTGGACTATGGCTATGCTTGACTATGCTTACTCTATTTACCTTTTTATTTTTATTAATAAGCTAGTGTGATTTAACTGTACTTCTGTCTCGGTCTGGTTCATGGTTTCTGACATGGACGCAGCCCTGACATCATCCAGTGCGCCCAACTCTTGTGGCTTCGCTCGGCTCTCTTGACTCCATCGTTCAGTTGTAGATCATACAGTTCATTGCCTGTAACCTGGCACAGCTGTGCCCCGCGACCAGCCCCAGCTATTTACAAGCAGCCAGCAGAGCGTCCTCCCGCCATTGCGGCTCCTATCTTGGACACCTACGGAGTCTGGTCTCCTGTGTGCTGCCATTGGGCTGTTCATCACCTCCTCTCCACTGGGCTATCACCGCTCTCAATGTGGTTGATGTAGTTTATTTTCCACGTCTCACCAGCAAGCCACCTGAATGATATTAACTTCCTCCTACCCAATTTATTGTGCGGTACCGTTTTGCTTTTAAACATTTGAATTATTCCATTTGCTATATGCCTTCATGCTATATGACTGATCGCTGCATCTGTTTCAACATCCCACAGTCCTTCATAGACTTGTAGTGATTGTTTATCTTCTTAGTGCAATAAACTATTTTTCATTTATCCATTGGTCCAGATGTAATTTATGCAACTTATGACTTTACCCATAGAGCACTGCCTTTTTGTTTTTTGTCTCTAATCTCAAACAATGGAGAGTTTATTAACGATATTCACAAAAAAGAACATTTGGGTAACAGTGACCATAACATGATTTCATTTAATGTTAGCTGTAAGCAACAAACACATACAGGAAAGATAAAAACACTTAATTTTAAGAGAGCAAATTTTCCAAGGATGAGGGCTGCTCTCCAAGACATAGACTAGGAGAGAATATTGGCATCAATGGACACAGAACAGAACAAAGAACAAAGACTGTATGTGAACCCACTGCGAAGTATATTGTCAAGGGCGATAAGTTTAAAAGGCTAAAGATAAAACCTACATGGCTCACGGACAAAGTTAAAATGGCTATAAATACAAAGAAAAGATCTTTTAAAAAATATCAAAATGAAGGAACACTATGATAGTTTAAATGCTACAATGAATATAACAGAATGTGTAAAAACGAAATCAAGGATGCAAAAATTCAAAATAAATGGCAGATTGCAAAACATAGTAGGACAAACCCCCAAAAATTCTTCAAATATATTAATAGTAAAAAGGTCAGGTCTGAGCATGTAGCCCCTCTACATAATAATCTGGAGTGGGTGACTGGGGACAAAGAGAAGGCAAATTTCTTAAAATACTATCTTCAGCTCTGTGTATACAAGGGAGCATGGGGGAGCTCATGTCCATAATGGGGATGGTATTGACACAGGCCCAGATGATCCACAATGGCTTAAAAGTGATATGGTGCAGAAATATTTAGACAGAATAAAGGCAGATAAAGCACCTGGCCCAGGTGGCATCCACCCACTGATCCTAAAAGAATTGAGCTCTGTAATTTCAAAGGCATTGTTTCTAATTTTTACTGACTCATTAATGACTGGAATGATACCACTGGATTGGCGTAGGGCCATTGCGGTGCCCATATTTAAAAAGAGATCAAAGTCTTTAAGACCTGATAGTTTAACTTCTATAGTCGGGAAGATACTGGAGAGTTTAATAAAAGACCGCATAGATGAGTTCTTGCTGGAAACAACTATTTTAAGCAACAGACGGCATGGATTCATGAAAGACAGAAGTTGTCAAACAAACCTGATTTCTTTTTATGAGGAGGTAAGTAAAACCTTGGCAGAGGGGTGGCTGTGGATGTGGTATACTTGGATTTTGCAAAAGCTTTTGACACAGTTCCCCACATGACTAATGTGTAAGGTAAAGTCTACAGGCTTGGAAAGATCGGTTTGTAAATAGATAGAAAACTGGCTACAAAAAACAAATTCAGAGAGTGGTGGTTAATGATTCTTACTCTGAATGGTCTAAGGTTATCAGTGGTGTACCCCAAGTTCAGTGTTGGGACCCTTACTTTTTAAAACCTTTATAAATGATATAGGGTCTAGGATTAAAAGTACAATTTCTGTCTTTGAAGAAGACACAAAGCTATGCAGTGGAATAACATCCTTACAGGATGTCTCCAATTTACGAGCTGACTTCAATGCACTGTCTAATTGGGCAACTAAGTGGTAAATGAGATTTAATGTTGATAAATGTAAAGTTATGCATATGAGGGCTAAGAATATGCATGCATCATACATACTAGGGGGAGTACAACTGGGGGAATCCATAGTGGAGAAGGATCTGGGGGTTTTGGTAGATCATAAGCTCAATAATAGCATGCAATGTCAAGCTGCTGTTTCCAAAGCGAGCAAAGAGAGAGAGGTATAATTTTGCCCCTGTTCAAATCATTAGTAAGAGCTCATCTGGAATATGCAGTTCAGTTTTTTTTCCAGGTGACTGGAAAAAGTGCAGAGAAGTGCAATCAAACTGATAAGAGCCATGGAGGAGTTCAGCTATGAGGAAAGATTAGAAGAACTGAATGTGTTCTCTCTTGAGAAGAGGAGATTAAGGGGGGATATGATCAATATGTACAAATACATAAGTTGTGCATATAGTGAACTTGGTGTTGAGTTATTCATTTTAAGGTCACCACAGAGGACAAGGGGACACTCTTTATGCCCAGAGGAAAAAAGATTTAATCTCCAAATATTGAAAGGTTTCTTCACAGTAGGAGCTGTGAAAATGTGGAATAGACTCCATCCAGAGGTGGTTCTGGCCAGCTCAGTAGATTGCTTTAACCACTTCAATACTAGGCACTTATACACCTTCCTGCCCAAGTCAATTTTCAGCTTTCAGCACTGTCGCAATTTGAATGACCATTGTGCGGTCATGCTACATTGTACCCAAACAATTTTTTTATCGTTTTGTTCCCACAAATAGAGCTTTCTTTTGGTGGTATTTGATCACCTCTGCAATTGTTATTTTTTGCGCAACAAATAAAAAAAGACCGAAAATTTTGAAAAAAAAAAAAGGTTTTCTTTGTTTCTGTTAAAATTTTTTGTAAATAAGTATGTTTTCTTCTTCAATGACGGACACTGATATGGCTGCACTGACGAGCACTGATAAGGCGGCACTGATGGGCACCGATGAGGTGGCACTGATGGGCACTGATGATGGGCACTGATAGGCGGCACTGATGGGCACTGATAGGTGGCACTGATGGGCACTGATAGGTGGCACTGGTAGGTGGCACTGATGGGCACTCATAGGTGGCACTGATGGGCAATAATGAGTACTTATGGGTGGCACTGATGGGTACTTATGGGTGGCACTGATAGGTGGCACAGATGGGCACTGATGGGCACTGACAGGTGGGCACTGATGGGCATGGATGGGCACTGATAGGTGGCACTGATGGACACTAATGGGTGGCACTGATGACACTGATGGGTGGCATTGCTGGGCATCACAGATTTTATTTGTGCCATAGAGGTGTCAGTCAGTGCCCATTTGTGAGCACTGATTGGCATACATTGGGCATTAATTTGCACATGTGGATGACCATGGGGGATGTACCTGGCCATCCACATGTTAGGTAATTCCCTGGTGGTCCTGGCCGCTTTCCTGGTGGTCCAGTGTGGGCATCCGAGGGGGGGCTGTGCTGATAAACAATCAGGACAGACCCCCCCTGTCAGGAGAGCTGCTGATCATCTCTCCTCTACTCGCGTCTGTCAGATGTGAGTGAGGAAAAGCTGGTCAATGGCTCTTCCTGTTTACATTGTGATCAGCTGTGATTCGACGCGGCTGATCACGTGGTAAAGAGCCTCCATCAGACTGACACACTGCACCACCGATCGCCGCAATGTGCACCCCACGGGTACGTGGCGGCTGTTATCCTGCAGGACGTCATATTGCCATTCTGCTATAGGCCGGGCGGGAAGTGGTTAAGAAAGGCCTGGATTCTTTCCTAAATGTACATAATATAACTGAGTACTAACATTTATAAGTAAAGTTGATCCAGGGAAAATCTGATTGTCTCTCAGGGGATCAGGAAGGAATTTTTTTCCCCTGCTTTAGCAAATTGATTCATGCTTTGCTGGGGTTTTTCGCCATTTTTTGTGTTTTTTGTTTTTTGTGTTTTTTGTTTATATGAGATTGCATTTTTTATTTTTTGTTTTGGTTGAACTAGATGGACTTTAAAGTGAACGCTTCCTTGTAGACAGCAGCAAACACTTCCGGGTAGGCGATGGAGGGCAGTGGAGCGCACAGAGTCACTACGGCAGCATTGTGTTGGTCACGCCCTAAGGGTGTGTGTTTGCAGCTGTCTGCAAGAAAACGTTCGCTTTACCCTGGATGGCTGATGGCAGTGATAGCACCCTCTAGGTCACTTAAGTTTGTTTGCTTGTGATATTTTACTTTGATGTATGCAGTTTTTATTAAGGGGTCCATTTGTATATGGGGGGTTCTGTCTTAAAATAAATGAGATTACGCTATGTGCCGATTTTCTTGTATTTTATGACACAACCCTGGAGATCCTGTACTGTCTGATCTTGATGGTGATGGGGATATAGAATCTGAGTGGTTGCTGTTTTCTCTACCTTAACGCTGATTTATTTTGTGATTCTGGTGAGCTTGACCCCCTGGGGGAGTGTGCTACACATGGTGGAATTGGCTCACTTTTTCTGGTGAAAGGTGCACGTTTTGACCACTTTAATTCTACAATCAAAACCTTTTTGGAACTGTTTACCTTACCATCTACTGCTTATAGACTTTATTTGTGGAAAAAAACACTTGTTGTGATAATGCGTTTTGATCACGTTTTAATTTTAGCGCTGTTTTAGTATCCTAATATTTTAGTCTTTGTACTGCTTATTTGTATACTACTGTTTGGTATTTTTCCTGCTTTTTTAAACAGCTGCTTAGTACCTTGCAAATATTGTGACAATATTATTTCAAGGATTTTATATATTTCTGTTAACAGATTTGTGGGATTGACAAAAAAATAAAACTTGTTCTGTCAGAGATGTTAAGAAAAGGCTGAAGGATGTATCTCTGAACTGTATATGTCCTGAGTGAATATTGAATCATAACAGCCTTAAGGAGGTATAGGAAAATTGTGTGTATTTTATTAATTAATAAATCACATTAAATTGATTTAAGTAAAAGCATAGGTGTGCTCAGCCTATTGCATTAGGGTGTGCACCTCAAACCAAAGCTCAAACACACGTGCATCTGTATATATATATATATATATATATATATATATATATATATATATTTACATACTTTTATGCTGACAACCCAGGGTTTATAGTTTTAATTGTATATGTAATATATATATATATTTATCTTTACACAATGCGACCATGTGTATGCTCCATTGGACTTTTGCTGGCGGAATTCCCGACAGCAAAAGACTGAGAGCAGGTTCTCTATTTTTCGGTCGGAAAAAGTTCCTATCCGAAAATGCGTTCGTCTGTATGCAATTTGGACGCGCAAAAAATCATGCATGCTCAGAATCAAGTACGAGACAGAAGTGCTCGGTCTGGTAAAACTAGCATTCATAATGGAGATAGCACATTCGTCACGCTGGAAATTGTTGGATCTTTTAATGCAGCGCATTCTTTTGTTCTTTTAGAATATGCTAGAAGAATGAAGTTGTTTTGCTGTTCATATTCACACAGAGTTCTGACAAACTTATTTCTTTATTATTTCTTGTGAACTACTGAATAATCTTTTTTGTTTTTAAAGCAAGATTTCCATAATAATGTTTAGAATTATTTTTTATAGTCATCTTTTTTTTTTTTTTTTTTTTTTAATCAAGAACTCCTTTTTAAATTATTTTCTAGTGATCTCCATAATTTTTTTTTGTGTGTGTCAAATTTCCACAACAACATTATTATCTTGTATTTTTTAACCTCAAAGAGATTGGTTGTTGCCCCTTGTTATTTAGATATGGTTTTTTTAAAATGTACCTGCCTACTCACAATTTCATATAAAAAAATCTTCATATATTCTGGCTCATAACAAAATAAAGAGGAAGGCAACACTGGAGAAACTGCAAGAATTTGCAAAGCCTTTGTACCCCAGGGCACACATCAACTCTTTTTAACTAAAAATTGGTAGCCTGAGAAGTCCATGTAATAGGAAGCACAATCTGGTCCAGGACTTCCAGAGATCAGGAACAACAGAACAGCAGCAGATGACATATATGTCCCCAGGCTGTGGTACTACAACAGCCTGCATCTTCTGTCAGACCAGACTGAACCCAGGCAATCACTTTCTTGTCTTTCTTGCAGCCTTCCCTCCACACTTCCCTGCAGCCTTCCCTGTAGCCTTCCTTGCAGCCTTCCTTGTAGGCTGTGGCTCTGGAGGTGAACTTGTGGCAGGAGGAGAAGGAGGAGGAGGATGGGCGAGTGTACATAAGTGCATGTTAGCAGTCATTTGGCCCCTCAACCCCTTATGAAGGGCCTGAAAAATAATCTGCTCACAGATGAAGCATTGGCCCTCCTCCATTTGCTGCAATTTTGCAGCTACATAGCAGCCATAGGCCTCTTCAGTGTCAGGGGGTGTTTTCAGGGGCGCATTAGCATCC
Source organism: Lithobates clamitans (assembly GCA_037952925.1). Lineage (NCBI taxonomy): Eukaryota > Metazoa > Chordata > Amphibia > Anura > Ranidae > Lithobates > Lithobates clamitans. The sequence continues at coordinate 381,946 of JBBGZY010001621.1, read as the reverse complement.
TTAATAAGGCCCAGTGCTAACTCCCCCACGTTACTTCTCTTCCTGGCCCTTTTTGATGTAAGGCGGAGGGGAAGCACCTGGGATTGGGTGAGGCTACTGGGCCTGGCCACCTCCTGGCTGACACTTACCCCCACCTCCTGGCTGACACTTACCCCCACCTCCTCCTGTCTGCCACATTCCAGAGCCTCGTCCTGGCTGAGGTCTTCCTGTGTATGAAAAAGGAACATAGTTTTAGTTTTTGGTTCATCCATCACACACAATTTTCAGCTCATGACTGTTGCAAATTGAATGTTAATAAATAGAAAAGACTATCATTCTGAGCCCAGCATTTTTCATTCTTCTCACAATCATTTTTGGCCCCTACTGTCTATTGATATGTAAAACACTTTTTGGTAAATCATTCAATTTTTATCAATAACAACATTTAGTTAACAACAATAATTTTTGGACAATATGTAAAAAAATAGTATATCTGGCTCCAGCTGGGCTCCTCAACTTCTTCCAGGATGGAAGGCCCAGGTTGGTCCTCGGAAGACTCAGCTGGGGTTGAGGGAAGGGTGGATGGAAGTGTAGAAAGTGATTCCCTGGCTTCAATCTGGTCTTCCAGAAACCGCATCCTGTTGTAGTACCACAGACTGGGTACATACACATCCTTTGCTGCTGCTCCTGATTTCATGGAAGCCTGGACCTTATTAAGCTCCTTCCTATATGTGCTTCTCAAGCTACCAGTTTTCTTATTCACAAACTTGATGTCTGCATCAGGGACCTGTGTCTTCACAAATTGCAGCAGTTTCTCCAGCGATGCCTTCCTAGCTGGTTTATTTCAATATAAGGGGTTTTTAACCTTTTTAACAAATTTCTCAGATCCCTGTATCTGTCTATGAACTGGCCCATGCATTCCTGGGTCTTTGAATTTTTTCATATTTGCTGCAAGACAAAACACAAGACAAAAACACTAATATCAGGCTAAACTCTCCTAATCTTATCCCAATATAGGCCTCAATCTCGAATCGGAATAGGCCACTGATGTCCCAAGTTAAAATGTTACCTTCGTTCTCACGATCAGCACTTCCTCCACTCACAGATCATACGTACGACACACGCGTGTTAGCTTTATATACACTGCGCATGCGTAAAACTCTGCCCGCGTCGCCCGCCCCTGACGTTCTTTCTAGAACATTCCCCAAACCATCTCTTTTGTCACAGTGGGAGAGGAACATGGCGAAGACACAGCAGGTGCATAATAGCAGTAACGAGGAGGAAAGCCAGGAGCCAGAAACATCACGATCCCGCAGGAGATTTAAGGCCTCAAATATGGCCTTTGGAGAAATGGAGGAGATGGTGGAGATCTTGACCGGAAGTATGGACCTTACCTAAACCCAAATGTGAGAAAGGCCAAGATCATGTCTATAGTTGTGAAGAGTCTGCACAGGATATTTGGGGTACGACGATCCAAGGAGCAATTGAGGAAACGCTGGTCAGACCTGAAATTGAGGGAGCAGGATCAGTACAGAAGGATCAAGAAAGTGCTTCTAAAAAGTAAGTACTTGTCGTGTGTTCCTATTATTATTATTATTATTGCATGCTGCTCCATGTGCTTTTCTTTACTGTTGTACAGTTTTAAATGGCTACTTTCATGTGCGTGGGCACAGTATTCGGTCACAGTAAACATTGTTCGTTTGCCAACTAAATACAATGTTTTTGGCAGATACAGGGTTAACAACATTTAGTCATGCTAATTTGTATTAAAAGAAGTTTAGAACATTGTTGTCTAGATGTGTTTGAAACTAGAAAGAATTGCAAACTTGATTCAGTGTAATGTAGGGGAGGACACCCAGCAGCTTTTTACACATCTGGACTCAGGAGCACTAGTGTTGGACACCAGAACAAACTTTTTAGGGTGTCCCACACAGGTACTCCAGTGGATACTTGGGGTGTCTCCATGTGTGAAACTTGTGCAACAAAGGTAAGTATTCAAGCTTTGGTAAGGGAAAAAATAATGTCTTCAGCTTGGAACTCTGCCAAAACAGACAATTGTACGACACTTCCAAGCAATGTTTCATATTTCTATTTCTGGCCTCAAATATCTGTGTGCTAAGTATACCTTTTGTTGGAAGGTGGAAGAAGTGGTTGAAATTGTCACCACAACAGGTCAGTGTCTGATACCACAGATTCGGGTAATAGAGGTATGCCTGCATATATATAATACATGGTGTGTATTTTTTCTTTTAGGTGATGTACATGTTGTGGAAGAACTTTGGGGGGGCAAGCCAGGATGGCTAGCTTCCAGGGCCATCATTGTATTTTCTGGAAGTCCGGCCTCAGGCCCAACTGAGGCAACATAATTTGGAGCATTTCTCTTTAAAAAGTTGTGAAGTATGCAGCATGCTAGAACTATGTGGTTCAGTTTGTACTCCACCATATTAATAGCCGTAAGAAATAGGCGGAACCTGCTGGCCATTATTCCAAAGGCATTCTCCGCGACTCTTCTGGCCAGCGGGTAATTAAAAACCCTCTTTTCTGGGGTGAGGGTCCTCTGGGGGAATAGCCTCATCAGGTAATCACCCAGACCAAATGCTTCATCAGCAGTAAAAACAAATGGGAGTCCTTCAACGTTCTCTTCTGCAGGTGGCAATCCCAAGCCACCACTTTGGAGATGTCGGTAGAACTCGGTCTGGGCAAAGACTCCACCATCTGACATCCAGCCATTCTTCCCCACGTCCACATAGAGAAACTCGTATGGCGCCGACACCACCGCCATCAACACAATACTATTAAAACCCTTATAGTTAAAATAGTATGACCCTGAGTGGGGTGGTGGGACGATGTGGATGTGTTTCCCATCGCTTTCCCCTCCGCAGTTAAGAAAGTCCCAACGCTGGGCAAACTGGGATGCCACAGTCTACCATTCTTGTGGTGTTGAAGGAAACTGTGGAGTCAAAAAAGAAAATAAATATTATTTTTGCACATAGCATTGCAAGCAGATTAGACACAAACATTTTTTTCCAACATCAGTATAACTATTATTTTAAGGAGTATTTAAAGACAAAAGTATAAGGTCCACTTATCAAATTCCTCACCCCTCTGATGGCCCATTGGAAAAATTTTAGGGTGGGAGGGTTATACATGAGTTTTGGACCCCAAAAAAAGCCTCTGGCACTATGCCTGAATTTAAGGACAACAATAACATTTGGACACATTTTAGGGGGTGTTTAGAGTAAAGCACTACAATGGAGCTGACAAAATACATTGTTAAGTGACTAGGCTAGGTATATATGGGCTGAGGATAGCATGCTGGGGAGGTTAGTGAAGGCAAATATGCATGAAGGACAAAAAAGGAGCATTAAAAACTTACAGCATGCATGGGCACAAAAGGGGCATTCAGAAGAAGGAATACAAAACATTAGCATACATTAAATACATAGAATGTGATGTTAAAGGAGCAAACTTACCCTAATATAGTTCTTCTGCAGGACCTATATGATGGCAGAACAGGTCTCTGGAATAATGATCCCCAGAGCCTGGGGGGAGATGCCTGCAGAGAGGACTTGAGGTCCTGTAGACTTCTCCCTGTTGCCAAGTACTGCAAGGTGGCAACTAGCCTCTGCTCTGGAGTGATGGCTTGCCGCATGCAGGTGTCCTGCTTCATAATATAAGGGGACAGCAAAGCCAACAGACGGTGAAAAACGGGGTCCGTCATGCGGAGAAAATTCCTGAAATCATCAGGGTTATTCTCCTGTATCTCCCGCAGCAAAGGCATGTGAGAGAATTCGTCACACCGGAGTAACCAATTCTTGGTCCATGAACTCCTCCCCACTCTGTTCATGGACTGGGCATGGGTCAAAGCAAAAATGCCAACACCAAGCCCCCGCATAGCAAAAACTCTATGACGAGCACGTACCCGCAACAAGGCTTCAAAACGGTCAGCTGGTCAGAACAAACTAACAGAACGCACTGAAGAACAGAAAGGCCTGTGAAGAGCGAGCTGAAAATCAGAAACGAGCTGACAAGAACGCACTGAAAAACAGATACAGACCCACAAGCACAAACTGAAAAGCAGTAACTATCTGAAATTCACAAGGCTGAAAAGCGCGAATCGTTTCTCACCAAATTTCTACTAACAGGAGATAAACATGAGATTAGCAGAAGGAGCCCAAAGGGCTATTGAACTTGAGTTTTCTAGTTCCGTCATACGTGTTGATTGTCACCCGTGACCGTGTGTATTCAAGACAAGCTTGAGTGGAATTCTTTCGGAAAAACCATCCAAGCCTTTTCCGATGAAAATTCCGATCGTGTGTACTTGGCATAAGGCTATTACTACAATAGGATGCCATTAGGTTAACACGGCTGTACTATGGGTAGGTTATGGGTGACCCCGCCCCCTCTGACATCATGCGGAATGCCACAGGGAAGTCCCCGTCAAGTCCCCGTGCGTCATAGAGGGGCGGGGTCACCGGGTGGCCCCACCCTCCGTTATTTAAGAACTGTCAGAAGACGAGAAGCGTCAAACAGCAGGAGTCTTCCATCATGGATGCGGAGCGGCCCGAGAAGGAGAAGGGAAGAAGACGCCCCGTAGGAAGATGCCGGATGAGAACACCGGAGGAAGAACCAGAAGAACCAGAAGAAGAAGATGGAGGAAGAAACCGAAGGAAGATAGAGGAATGAAGATAGAAGAAAGAAGATGGAAAAAAGAAGACAATAAATAAAGGAATTGTCAAAAACTGTCTCTTGTAATTTTTAACATTTTTGACAGTTTTTTGTGAAATGGTGGGTACCATTTCACACAGGGGGGCTGGGATCGGGGGGTTCCCTTCTTAAAGGGGGCTTCCAGATTCCGATAAGCCCCCCGCCCGCAGACCCCCACAACCACCGGGCAAGGGTTGTGGGGATGAGGCCCTTGTCCCCATCAACATGGGGACAAGGTGTTTTGGGGGCTACCCCAAAGCACCCTCCCAATGTTGAGGACATGTGGCCTGGTACGGTTCAGGAGGGGGGGTGCTCTCTCGTCCCCCCTCTTTTCCTCTGGCCTGCCAGGTTGTGTGCTCGGATAAGGGTCTGGTATGGATTTTTGGGGGGACCCCATGCCATTTTTTTTAAATTTTGGCACAGGGTTCCCCTTAAAATCCACACCAGACCTTAATGACCACACCAGACCTTAATGGTGGGTACCATTTCACACAGGGGGGCTGGGATCTGGGGGTCCCCTTCTTAAAGGGGGCTTCCAGATTCCGATAAGCCCCCGCCCGCAGACCCCCACAACCACCGGGCAAGGGTTGTGGGGATGAGGCCCTTGTCCCCATCAACATGGGGACAAGGTGCTTTGGGGGGCTACCCTAAAGCACCCTCCCAATGTTAAGGGCATGTGGCCTGGTACGGTTCAGGAGGGGGGGCGCTCTCTCGTCCCCCCTCTTTTCCTGTGGCCTGCCAGGTTGTGTGCTCGGATAAGGGTCTGGTAAGGATTTTTGGGGGGACCCCACGCCATTTTTTTTTAATTTTGGCGCGGGGTTCCCCTTAAAATCCACACCAGACCTTAAGGGTCTGGTATAGATTTTGAGGGGGACTCCCACACTATATTTTTTTAAATTTTGGCTGGGGTTCCCCTTAATATTCATACCAGACCTGAAGGGCCTGGTATGGAATTTAGGAGGACCCTACACGCCATTTAAAGAAAAAAATTGGTTTGGGGTTCCCCTGTGGGGAATTCCCATGCCGTTTTTATCAATGAACTTTTATGTGTATTGTATGTGTATTGACCGACAATTCATTAATAGCCGCAAGTAGTTTTATTTTTTTTTTAATAATCAAAATTTTATTATTTAATTTATATATACATCATTTATACAACATTCTATACCCCTATATTCAATCCACAGAAATAAACATACTACACATTACATCCTTCCTCTCCTACCGCAATTTCCCCCCTGTCCCAGCAGTCAACATTAACATATGTGATGAAAGAAAAAAAAATTCCCTCCCCCAACACCCCACTTCGTGTACACTCGTGCTTATAATTATAGAATGTTTAAAAATAAAGTTGTAAATAAATTCCCCCTTGTTTGATACGTGTCATTATCCCTTCCATTCATTATTATGTATTTGAGAAAAGAGGAAAAAAAAAAAAAAAACTTACCCATCCCCCTCCGTGTACAATCGTGCTTATAATTATAAAGTGTTTTAAATGTAAAATCATAAATAAACTCCCCCCTTATTCTAATTTGTGTCATTAATCACTTCAATTCATTATGAGATAAATCCCCCTTTATTCTAATTCGTGTCAATAGTCATAATAATGACTATTCATTCAATTCATAATAATGTGATTTGTGAGAAACCCCCCCTCCTCAGAGTACATTCGTGCTTAAGGAAGGGAATAATATCCCTATAGTTTATAATTATTATAAATCGTGTATCTGTGTTTCCTTTCCTTTCCCCCCTCTCCTCCCTTCCCCCTTTATAAAATAATGAGTGAGGGGGGAATCCCCCTCCCTTTTAATCTTCTAGTGTCCATAAATGTATTTATATGTGTAATTCCCTTTTCCTTCCCTTTCCTCCCCCCTCTCTCCCCTCGCAAAAAAAAAAAAAAACATCTCCAGTATCTGTCAAGACTGGGGCAGGGGGGAAGTAGTAAAAAAATCCAAAATCCAAAAACCACATATACATATAACCATATATTATCTTCCCCCCTTCCCTCTTTGATTAGCATTAGAGAAGTTATTTCACTATTTACGTCTACCCTTCAGGGCCACTCTTCTTATATCTCAATTCTAAATGACTATACCATTTCTTCCTCCCTTACCAATCTATATTTCCCTCTTCTAATATCTCCTTGGCGCATTGTTCCCAGTTTGCCCATGTCGTTTCAAATTTCTTTCTTTGGTTTTTAACCACATGAACCCATCTCTCTGCTTCCTTTATTATATTAACCTAATTTCTCCACTCTATGACTGACGGAATCTGGTCCTGTCTCCAGTACTTCGGGATTAATTTTTTCGCTGCATTTAATAAGTGTGGGATTACACTTTCTCTATACTTTTTGACAGAACCGGACGTTCCATGAAATAAATATTGTATCGGCCCAAACTCCATGTGGTCCGTCGTCATTTTTTTAATCCACGTGGCCACTAATTCCCAAAATTGCTTAATTATCGGGCATGACCACCATAGATGAAGAAAAGTTCCCCTCTGTCTACAGCCCCACCAGCATTTGTCATTAGCTTCTGAAGAGATTTGTGCTATCTTAACTCATGTCTTATACCATCTCGCTAGGAATTTATATGCCATTTCTTGCACCTTTGTACTTATGGAAGTAGTAAATGTTAACAATATCATTTTATTTATTTGTTTATCTGTCCACGCTTGGCCTAGCTCCCTCTCCCATTCTTTTATAAAGTATGAAGGTTTCTTTTCTTGCTCTCCTTGAATCATTCTGTACATCTGAGATAATGTATACCCAGCTTCTGATGTCTCTGCCTCTCAAATGCGGTAATTGTATTTATGGGTCTTAACGGTTTTATTTTCTTAAGGAAACTTGTCATTTGACGGTGTTTCCATTCCGCCATTCTTGTCTCCCCGAATTTCAATATCATCTCCGTCAGTAATAGTAAGACTCCACTTGGGGCAAACTTACCGCATCTAATATTCCCGTCTTGTCCCCACGCCCCCAGACTTCCCGTCTTCTCCCCCGGGGGGAACCACGGAAATCCCTCCAGAGGAGCCAGAGGGGAGGTCTGAGGAGCATACCTGCCCCCTTTATTCATTCTATCCCATACTTCTAATGTATTCAGAGTCATTGGTGATGTCCATTGTGACAGCCCTCTCAAACACCCTTGGATCCATGGTGCTCCTGCCAGGTTTCTCCCCACCATCACCATTTCTGCCTGTACCTATGGTTTTCTATTTAGGTCATGGCACCAGTCCATTATTCTAACTAGCGCCATGGCCCCATAATAGAATTTTATATCCGGGAGTCCGCTCTACTCCTTCTTAAAATATTGTAAGCCAGTCTAGGCCTTTTATCGTTCCACACAAAGGCCACGAATAGCCAACGTATTTGTTTAAGGAGACTCACTGGCAACCTGATTGGCACTGTACGCAGCACATAAACTATTCTGGGCAGTATGCTCATTTTTATGGCACTGATTCTTCCGAACCAGGTCAAGTATTTCCCCTTTCACTTCTTTAATTCTTCTTTTATTTCTTTCACTAATGAGCCATAATTATGCTCCACCAGCAGTTCATAGTCTGCGTTTATCTGTACCCCCAGATATGTCAGCGACTCCTTGTTCCATATTAATGGGTATTTCTCCTTCAGTGATCTCTCTATCTCCACTGGGACATGACTAGGAAGGATGACTGATTTCTCGAAATTAATCTTAAAGCCAGACACCCTTCCAAATTTCTGTACTTCCACCATCAATGCAGATGTTTGGGGAGCGGAGAGGAAAAATAATAAATCATCCGCATACACTGCTACTTTGTGTTCCGTATGGCCTATATGCGTCCCTACTATCTCCTTATTCTTTCTAATTCTACGCAGAAATGGTTCCATTACTATTGCAAATATCAAGGGGGACAGCGGGCACCCCTGCCTGGTACAGTTGTATGTTAAAACATTCAGATACAGTCCCATTTACCTTAATTCTTGCTCTTGGTTTCGCGTATAATAACATAATCCAACCCAGCATCCTCTCCCCCAATCCTATCCTCCCCAGTACCTCTCTCATAAAGCCCCAGTTCACTCTGTCGAAGGCCTTTTCGGCATCCTTCGACAGAGTGATTCCTGGGGCCTTACCTGGGCCGTATTGCATCCAATGCAGTATATGAAGTGCACTGGTGGTATTGTCTCTTGCTTCTCGTCCCTTTACAAACCCTGCTTGATCTGGGTGCACTAAATCTCCTACATCTTCCTGCAGTCTCAGGGCCAGAATTTTTGCCAATATCTTGGTGTCTGAGTTCAGCAGAGAGATCGGCCTGTAATTAGCACATACCTGGGGATCTTTTCCCTCTTTTGGCAAAACCGTTTTGTAAGCCAGTGATGCTTCTGAGGAAAGTGAACTTCCAGCACCTATGGAGTTGAAATAATCACAAAGTGGCTTTACCAAAATTGGGAGAAATTTCTTGTAATATATGTTTATCAGCCCATCCGGACCAGAAGAAGAGGAAGAACCAGAAGAAGAAGATGGAGGAAGAAACTGAAGGAAGATAGAGGAATGAAGATAGAAGAAAGAAGATGGAAAAAAGAAGACTTTAAATAAAGGAATTGTCAAAAACTGTCTCTTGTAATTTTTAACATTTTTGACAGTTTTTTGTGAAATGGTAGGTACCATTTCACACAGGGGGGGCTGGGATCTGGGTATGGAATTTAGGGGGACCCCACACGCCAATTTTTTTTAAATTTTGGTTCGGGGTTCCCCTGTGGGAAATTCCCATGCCGTTTTTATCAATGAACTTTTATGTGTATTGTCGGACCAACAATTCATTAATAGCCGCGATTAGTTTTAAATAACTTTTTTTCCTTTGAAATGTCATTTTGCTGTCAGACTGTTCTAAACACGGGAAACATGCGCCCCTTTACAGGCATACTATAGACACCCCCCAGGTACGAAATTTAAAAGAATATTACACTTTTATTGTTTCACTTTAAGCATTATTAAAATCACTGCTCCCGAAAAAACGGCCATTTTTAAAAAAAAAAATTGCATTAATCCATGTCCCCTGGGGCAGGACCCAGGTCCCCAAACACTTCTTATGACAATAACTTGCATATAAGCCTTTAAAATTAGCACTTTTCATTATTCATGTTCGAGTCCCATAGACTTTAAAGGTGTACGCGTTTGAACAAATTTTTTGCCTGTTCGCATATTCTGGTGTGAACCGAACAGGGGGGTGTTCGGCTCATCCCTACCCATGACACATCCTGGACTTCAGGTACAGAACATTGCTTAGTGACTGGGAACCAAAGAGCATGTTGGCTTATATTCATGTGATGAGAAGAACATCCCTGAACATGTGAACAGTGATATACACTTCTTACTAGCTGTTCAATACAACAAATGAAAGAATTCAGAGGATAGATGAAAAGCACTACACCCCCTCTCTCCCTGCCTGCTGCAGAGCCGTGCACACACACACACTGCTAAGGTCTGTGCCCCTGACTCCCCCCTTACCAGTGACATTTCCTGAGTCCCGGCGCACATCCTCCTCACCTCAGGTTGTTGCGTTGGTCGGCACTGCAGGGCGGAAGATGGGAGGCGGGGCACTCAGAGGTGGAGCAGGGAGGAAAAAGCTACCTTCTCTTCCTCTGCCTGGGATGGTCCTGGCAAATACTTTTCTCAGACAAAGGGCAGTGGTGGACTGGAAGCCCTACGGTGGCAGCGGGCAGGTCTTGTTTAAAAACAGTGGGGTTAATCCAGCCCCGATGCTACTTCTATAGTTGTGGCTATAGCATGCCTGATAGCAGGCGGCAGAGTGATATTCAGCTGTCAGGGATGCAGTAGCCGGGACCACAGAAGAAGAATCAGAAAATGTGGCCACTTGCCTGCTCACTCCGCGTTCAGTGTCTGCACTCACAGGAGTTATACAGCCAAATAAAAGACAGTCCCACTCGCATAGTCGCAGCGTTCCCATTGTCCATCAGCAGAGGTGCCAGAATGGAGATCCTGTCAGCAAAAAAGCCCTGGGGTGTGCCTGGGCATTAGGGTGTGCCCAGGCACACCCGGCACACCCAGTGCACATGCCTATGTGTAATAGTAACAAATAATTGTATAATGTGTATAGTTATTAAGATTACAAAGAAAGTCAACCAAGATTGTGTGGCTCTGGGTCATCATCTTGATAATATTGATCAAAAAAATTGAGAATACAATAACCAGAGCTTCTCAAATTGCCACAAAAAGATTTCTTTTGGTGGTATTTAATCACTGCTGGGTTTTTTATTTTTTGCAATATAAACGAAAAAGAGAGAAAATTTTGAAAGAAAAAAACACTTTTTTTAGTTTCTGTTGTAGAATTTTGCAAATAAGTATTTTTTCTTCATAAATTTGGGCCAAAATGTATACTGCTACATATCTTTAGTAAAAATAACCCAAATTAGTGTATATTATTTGGTCTCTGTGAAAGTTATAGAGTCTACAAGCTATGGTGCAAATCATTGAAAATTGATCACACCTGATCACACCTGATGTACTGAAGGCCTATCTCATTTCTTGAGATCCTAACAAGTGAGGAAAGTACAAATACCTCCCAAATGACCCCTTTTTGGAAAGCAGACATTCCAAGGTATTTAGTAAGAGGCATGGTGAGTTTTTTGAAGTTGTAATTTTTTCCCACAATTCTTGGGAAAATGAAGATTTTATTTTTACACAAAATTGTCATAATAACAAGTTATTTCTCTCACACAGCACATGCATACTTGCAATGACACCCCAAAATACATTCTGCTACTCCTCCTGAGTATAGCGATACCGTGTGTGTGAGACTTTTACACAGCCTGGCCACATACAGAGGTCCAACATCCAAGTAGCACCTTCAGGCGTTCTGCGAGCATACATTGCACATCTCATTTGATGACAACCTATCACGTTTTTGAAAGCCCTGGAGCACCAGGTCAATGGAAACGCTCACAAAATGACCCCATTTTGGAAAGCTAACACCCCAACATATAATGTATGAGGCATAATGAGTCTTTTGAATGGTTCATATTTTTCCAGAAGTTTTTGGAAAATGCGCATTTTATTTATACAAAGTTGTCCATTTATAAGATATTTCCAACACATAGCATGTACATAGCAAAAATGACACCCCAAAATACATTCTGCTACTCCTCCTGAGTATGGCGATACCACATGTGTGAGACTTTTACATAGCCTGGCCACATACAGAGGCTCAACATCCAAGTAGCAATGTCAGGTGTTCTAGGAGCATAAATTACACATATAATTTCCTGACAACCTATCACACTTTTGAAGGCCCTGGAGCACCAGGTCAATGGAAAAGCTCACAAAATGACCCCATTTTGGAAAGCTAACACCCAATGTATAATCTATGAGGCATAATGAGTCTTTTAAACGGTTCATTTTTTTCCAGAAGTTTTTAGAAAATGTGGGAAAAAAAATTGAAAGCGCATTTTTTTAACACAAAGTTGTCCATTTACAAGATATTTCCAACACACAGCATCTACATAGCAAAAATGCCACCTCCAAATACATTCTGCTACTCCTCCTGAGTATGGCAATACCACATGTGTGAGACTTTTACATAGCCTGGCCACATACAGAGGCCCAACATCCAAGTAGTACTGTCATGTAGGAGTATAAATTACACATATAAATTTCTGCCAACCTATCACATTGTTGAAGGTCCTTCATATTTCTAACACATAGCATGTACTGTACATACCAATTACAAACCAAAATACATTCTGCTGAGAAAAGGGTAAAGAAAAGATTACCTGCGGTTTTAGTAGTGCAGTGGTCCACAGAGGAGAGCATCGGTCAGGCAGCAGGCAGGAACCGCAGCAACAGCAAAACAGGCAGCAGGCAGGAATACTGTCCATAGTCAGTACAGGTAGAGATGTTGTCAGCACAGCCAAAACATTGGTCCAGGTAGCAGGCAGGGATGTGGTCCGCAGCAGCAAAAGGATCATCCATGCAGCAGGCAGGAATACTGTCTATAGTTAGTACAGGCAGCAGGCAGAGATATGGTCAGCACAGCCAAAGTATTTGTTCAGGGAGTAGGCAGGACCAATCAAGCTTAGGGCATCAGTCAGGAAAGAATGGGGACAGGGGCAGAGGCTTCTCCCACTCAAATCTATTTGAAGCCTCCAGACAACTAGACCCTGTTCTGGGAACACAGAAAACCAAAAACTGTTTTTCTCAATTCAGAACACTATTCTGGAGCCCCTCACATATGTGAGACCCCTGTGTAGCAGGGTGAAAGATCAGTCCAAGGGGCAGGCAAAAACATGGTCAACAGGCCAAGGTCAGTGCAGGTAAAAGGCAGAAATAGACGGTAGGCAGAAGCATAGTCGATAAACAGGCCAGGGTCGGTTCACATGGAAGGCAATGAAATGGTTGGTTGAGGCACCGGGGAAATATTCAGGACAGAAATTGAAAATGGGGAAATATAGGCTAATAGTTTACAAGAGTGTGATAGTGTCTGAAGCATTCTCCGATGTAAAGGCCGAGGTTGGGAGGGACATTGGGGACAATGGAAACTGGTGTCTTTCCTAACTCCTCTTTTGGTGCACACCCAACTTTTTTTGGCGTCGTCTTCCGGATCCTGATGGTAGAATATGGTCAGGAAAATGACTATCATGTAGTCTGTTGACACAATCAAAGCAAATGCTTTCTGGGGGGGATACTTGTTGATATAGTGACAATGACAGTGAAAATGTCTTCAATAAACTTTAGGAAGGTGTTGGGTTTTCAAAATCGCCAGTTTCCACATGTTTTTCAAGCAAATTATTCCTCAAAAAAAAGAGCTGTCGCCATAGCTATTAAAGACATTTTACAATTCCAAAGTCTAGATATTCATTTGGACAACTCAGGTAGATTCATAATTTTAGTATGTGAACTTAGTGAATATTTACCTTCCAAACTCCAAACAGCTATCATTTCTAAAAAAAGTATGGAAAAAAGTCTCATCGATGAAACAAGGTCATACTATCATGTGTGGAGACTTTAATGCTGTCCCCAACAGAGACTTAGATGTATCCAGCCAGACCAAACACTCGAGAAGCAGATTGACCCTCAATGATTTCATCTCATCTTCCGGTTTGTATGATGTGTGGAGATGCCAACATTCCTCCGAAAAGGACTTTTTATTCTAACGTTCACCATACATATTCTCGAATAGACTTGTTTTTAGTAGATAAATTTATCCTGCAACAGATTACAAAATCAGATCTGCACTGTATTACTTGGTCGGACCATGCTCCGATATCTGTAGTCGTGGGGGATCGCTGCGCCGAGACCAGGGCTAACAGATGGCGCAATGACATTTTCACACTATCTCAACCACAAAATCGAAAAAGCAATTAAATAATTTTTTGCCATCAACGCCCTCTCGGTGGGCGACCCCTTCACGCTATGGAACGCACATAAGGTTTACGTGAGAGGTTTACTCATACAGATGAGTGCTAGAGCAAAGAGACAGAGATCGGAAAAATGAAATGCCATATTAGCTAAAATTCAACAGTTAGAAAATTCAAACAAACAGCAAATTACGCAAAACGTAAGAGAAGCATTGTTTAAAACCAGGCAGGAACTGCGAACACTCTTAATATCAAGCCATAACCACCAATTGAGATCATTAAAAGCTCAGACATATAGATACGGGAACAAAGCAGGGAAGTTGTTAGCTACACAATTAAAAGAAAAAACTATCAAACAAAAAATATCTTACCTCCTTAACCCCAAATCCAACAGAAAAGTTAACAACCCACAAGAAATAGCTGATGTTTTTAGCGATTATTACAAGCAATTATATAACATTAAAAAAGACCCAGACACCTATCAGCCCAATGACGCGCTGATATCAGAATTTCTGGAATCAATACATCTCCCTAAAATATCACAAGAAGATTTAACATACCGTATATACTCGAGTATAAGTCGATTTTTGCAGCACATTTTTTTGTGCTGAAAGTGCCCCCCTCGACTTATACTGGAGTCAAGCACTTTTCTGCAGCAAAAAAATTCATTTTCCAAACCTACTTTGGGGCCCCGTATCTCAGGGCCACTTGGTGCTAGGAACCCCAAATTTGGTGTGCAAACTCAGTGGAACCATAACATATCCAAAGCTGAAGTTCCTAGCACTAAGTGGCCCCGAGATACGGGGCCCCAAAATCGGTTTGGAAAATGTCATTCTCTGCTGCAGAAAAGTGCTTGACATTTTCTGAACCGAATTTGGGGCCCCATATCTCAGGGCCACTTTGTGCTAGGAACCCCAAATTTGGTATGCAAACCCAGTGGTACCATAACATATCCAAAGCTGGGGTTCCTAGTACCAAGTGGCCCTGAGATATGGGGCCTCAAAGCCGGTTCGGGTTCGGTTACCCAGTATCGAAAATATATAACATTAACTATACCCCATTACTTTCCTCCTTCCAGCCAGAATTCTCCAGACTTGGGAAACACCATATGACATGGCTAGGCCGATTAGCAGCGTACACAATGCTCATTCTACCTTTTCTTTAGGTTAATGCAAAAACAATTATCCAACTTCGTATGGGCGGGGAAAAGACCAAGGTGCTCCCCTGAAATACAAACCAAAAACAAAACGGTAGGGGGCATGGGCTTACCAATACTGAAAGACTATCATACAGCAGCAGTCCTGGACCAACTTAAAAACTGGTTCTCTACCCCTATTACTAAACCCTGGTGCCACTTAGAAACAGCACATTTAAACAAATTGTCACCATTGTCATTTCTAATTGCAGCCAAAGCACATAAACAGAGTAGAAGACCCCTCCCACTAACAATACAAGCATTATTACAATCCTGGGAGGAGATCTGTATTACAGGGAATTAATTTTACCCTTCAACAAAGGTACCCATTCCCCTTGACACACTACAATGGACAATTCCTAACATTAACCTTCACAACTGGTATAAGGAAAAAATATGAATATAGTGGATATCATGTGTGGCAATAAGCTGTTACCATTTAGCTCAATACAACAGAAATTCAATCTCAATAACTCTGAATTTTTAACGTATACCCAGATTTCTTCATACCTCCAAGCGGCTAAGGCCACACATGTGTCTATAATAGAAAAAGTATGGACCTTTCTCCAATCCAAAAACCCCAATATGAAAGGAATAAAAGTGATCTATAAATCACTCCACTCTAAAGATGCTTTTACAAAAAATAAACAAATTATCAAATGGGAAAAGGAAATAGGTAAAGAATTCACAGATCTCCAGTGGAAACAAGCGATTACTAATAATCGTAAATTTTCCAGATGTGCCAACTATGAGGAACACAAAAACTAATGATAAGATGGTACTACACACCGTATATTACAGCAAAATTTTCTAAAGACAATTCAAACTTATGTTGGAGAGGGTGTGGACAGATAGGGACCCTAGCACATATGTTATGGTCATGCCCAGAGGTCAAAAAATTTTGGTGGAAAGTTTATGATATGCTCTCTAAATTAACTGATTGCACGGTGGTCCCAAAGATAGAACAAGCTATTCTAGGGATAAATATGGATCAATATAAACCTGAACATAGATGTATTGTAACACACGTCTAGCTAGCAGCAAGAATGGAACTGGTATACAGGTGGAAATCTATTGATGTACCTACTACTAGGGACATAAAATTAAAAATAAACACTATAACAGAATACGAAAAAATGATGGCATACAGAGATGGAAACTCTTCAAGGTTTGAAAATAACTGGTCTCCATGGAAACTATTTCTCTCTTCCAATTATTTGTTATAAATCTTATCCTTTAGATAATCAAACTATCTGTAGCTGGTAATATATGCAAACTAATACATATCCGTATTCCTCGAGTCATTCTAATAGTTACTTGAAATGTTTATTGATTTACTCAATATTCTACAAATGGGGGGAGGATCCATTGCGGGCACAGTTTGTTCCCATTGGGGTGCCCGGGGGATCTTTCTCTCCTCTATATATGCTTCACCTTTTTTTGTTTGTTTATCACTGTTTATGAGACTCGTATCATTATTTATATCTCACATATACATCACAGTAATAAAGTAACACCCAACAAGCTACAATGAAGAATGCTACAGAAATATTTAATGTTTAGAATTATTTAATGCTTTCTAATGTTTAACTTTACAGTTGGTACAGGATTTTTCTTAAATATAATCTTGTATGACTGCATTTATGTGACTTTGTAAAAAAAAACTTTTTCAATAAAAATTATTTGAACAAAAAAAACACAGTACACAGGTTTTAAAAGTCATTTATTAGGCAGCTCCAGGGGTCTTCTTCCGACTTCGGGGTCTTCTTCCGACCTCTCCTCCCGGTGTTCCGCCTCTTCTCCTGGTGTTCCGCCTCTTCTCCCGGGCCCCTCCGCTATCTTCTTCCAGCTCTTTTGCTAGCGGGGGCCCGGTCTGCTGCCGCTGTCTTTTCCCCTCTTCTCTTCTTCTCTTCTTCTCTTCTTCAGATGTTGACACGATGCTCTCTCCTGCTGGAATGCTGTGTGCGAGCTGTGCAGCCATTTATATAAGCGGGGGCCCCGCCCCCTTCTGATGTCACAGTCCAAGCATGCGCAGGGACCCTGGCGTCATAAGGAGGCGTGACCCCAGAGTCCCTGTGCATGCTGGGCCTGTGACGTCAGAAGGGGGCAGGGTCACCACTTATATAAATGGTTGCGCAGCTCGCACACAGCATTCCAGCAGGAGAGAGCGTCGTGTCAACATCTGAAGAAGAGAAGAGGGGAAAAGACAGCGGCAGCAGACCGGGCCCCTGCTAGCAAAAGAGCTGGAAGAAGATAGCGGAGGGGCCCGGGAGAAGAGGTGGAACACCAGGAGAAGAAGCCGAACACCCGGAGGAGAGGTCGGAAGAAGACCCCGAAGTCGGAAGAAGACCCCAGGAGCTGCCTAATAAATTACTTTAAAACCTGTGTACTGTGTTTTTTTTATTGACACTTTTTTTCCTAGGTGAATGGGTAGGGGTACCATGTACCCCATATTCATTCACATAGGGTGGGGGGCCGGGATCTGGGGGCCCCCTTATTAAAGGGGGCTCCCGGATTCCGATAAGCCCCCCGCCCGCAGACCCCGACAACCAACGGCCAGGGTTGTCGGGAAGAGGCCCTTGTCCTCATCAACATGGGGACAAGGTGCTTTGGGGTGGCGCAGCGTTCCCCCTCATGAGTCATATCAGACACCTGTCAGTACTGCGAAAAATAGAGACAATATGGTAGGTAGGGATGAGCCGAACACCCCCCTGTTCGGTTCACACCAGAACATGCGAACAGGAAAAAAGTTTGTTTGAACACGTGAACACCGTTAAAGTCTATGGGACACGAACATGAATAATCAAAAGTGCTAATTTTAAAGGCTTATATGCAAGTTATTGTCATAAAAAGTGTTTGGGGACCTGGGTCCTGCCCTAGGGGACATGGATCAATGCAAAAAACAGTTTTAAAAACGGCTGTTTTTTCAGGAGCAGTGATCTTAATAATGCTTAAAGTCAAACAATAAAAGTGTAATATCCCTTTAAATTTCGTAGCTGGGGGGTGTCTAAAGTATGCCTGTAAAGGGGCACATGTTTCCTGTGTTTAGAACAGTCTGACAGCAAAATGACATTTCGAAGGAAAAAAATCATTTAAAACTACTCGCGGCTATTGCCGGTCCGACAATACACATAGAAGTTCATTGATAAAAACGGCATGGGAATTCCCCACAGGGGAACCCCGAACCAAAATTTAAAAAAAAAATGATGTGGGGGTCCCCCTAAATTCCATACCAGGTCCTTCAGGTCTGGTATGGATATTAAGGGGAACCCCGGCCAAAATTTTTAAAAAAATTCCATACCAGACCCTTCAGGTAACGCAACCTGGCAGGCCGCAGGAAAAGAGGGGGGGACGAGAGTGCGCCCCCCCTCCTGAACCGTACCAGGCCACATGCCCTCAATCGGATCGGCCCGAGGAGAAGAAGATAGAAGACGCTGCGGAGGAGATGCTGGACGAGAATGCCGGAGGAAGAACCAGAAGAGCCAGAAGAACCAGAAGAAGAAGATGAAGGAAGATAGAAGAAAGAAGAAGCATTTAAATAAAAGAATTGTCAAAAACTGTCTCTTGTCATTTTTAACATCTTTGACAGTTTTTTAGTGAAATGGTAGGGGTTTCACACAGGAGGGCTGGGATCTGGGGGTCCCCTTGTTAAAGGGGGCTTCCAGATTCCGATAAGCCCCCCGCCCGCAGACCCCCACAACCACCGGCCAGGGTTGTGGGGATGAGGCCCTTGTCTTCATCAACATGGGGACAAGGTGTTTTGGGGGGGCTACACCAAAGCACCCTCCCAATGTTGAGGGCATGTGGCCTGGTACGGTTCAGGAGGGGGGGCGCACTCTCGTCCCCCCCTCTTTTCCTGCGGCCTGCCAGGTTGCGTTACCTGAAGGGTCTGGTATGGAATTTGGGGGGACCCCCACGTCATTTTTTTAAAAATTTTGGCCGGGGTTCCCCTTAATATCCATACCAGACCTGAAGGACCTGGTATGGAATTTAGGGGGACCCCCACATCATTTTTTTTTTAAATTTTGGTTCGGGGTTCCCCTGTGGGGAATTCCCATGCCGTTTTTATCAATGAACTTCTATGTGTATTGTCGGACCGGCAATAGCCGCGAGTAGTTTTAAATGTTGAGGGCATGTGGCCTGGTACGGTTCAGGAGGGGAGGCGCACTCTCATCCCCCCCTCTTTTCCTGTGGCCTGCCAGGTTGCGTGCTCAGATAAGGGTCTGGTATGGATTTTTGGGGGGACCCCACGCCGTTTTTAAAAAAAATTTTGGCTGGGGTTCCCCTTAATATTCATACCGAACCTGAAGGGCCTGGTATGGAATTTAGGGGGACCCCCACGTCATTTTTTTTTAAAATTTTGGTTCGGGGTTCCCCTGTGGGGAATTCCCATGCCGTTTTTATCAATGAACTTTTATGTGTATTGTCGGACGGCAATGCAATAGCCGCGAGTAGTTTTAAATGGGTTTTTTCCTTCGAAATGTCATTTGGCTGTCAGACTGTTCTAAACACAGGAAACATGCGCCCCTTTACAGGCATACTATAGACACCCCCAAGCTATGAAATTTAAAGGGATATTACACTTTTATTGTTTGACTTTAAGCATTATTAAAATCACTGCTCCTGAAAAAACGTCCGTTTTTAAAACTTTTTTTTGCATTGATCCATGTCCCCTGGGGCAGGACCCAGGTCCCCAAACACTTTTTATGACAATAACTTGCATATAAGCCTTTAAAATTAGCACTTTTGATTTCTTCCATAGACTTTTAAAGGGTGTTCCACGGCATTCGAATTTGCCGCAAACACCCCAAATTGTTCGCTGTTCGGCGAACTTGCGAACAGCCAATGTTCGAGTCGAACTCGAAGCTCATCCCTAATGGTAAGAATTACTCCTGCGCTTGTGAGAGCGTTTGTTGTGTAAAGGGTAGTATTGTAGATGGTAAAAGGTATGAAAGAGATGGTAATGCGTGTCCCGCTGCCTCAGCTGACCAGGGGTGGTCTGGAGAAGACTTTGTGGAAAGAGGTGGATGGAGGGCGCGTGATCAACTGCTTACATCAAAAAATATTTGGTTTAATCATGTATAATGGAATACAAACAAATAGATAAAACCATCTGAATAATACAAATAATACTTTCATATAAACAGGTAACAAAATATACACTGAAGGGTTTAAAATGGGGATATGCCCATGTAGAGGCAGATGTTTAAAAAAGGTTGACGCGTTTCGAGGGTGACCTCTTCATCAGAGCCTGAGAGAACGGGAACACAGTCTTAATAGTCCACGTCCAAAACGTTCTAGGTGGAATATAGATCAAAAACAGGATAGTGAGGGGCACATGGTAAGTGTGCACTGTACACTACAGACTGGAGACGTATATAAAAAAGAACGTTTTGGACGTGGACTATTATGGAGCTCAGAATAAGTGACTATACATCACAGGACATACCCTCCTACTAACCACTCCTCCCCATGTATACCATGTGCCCCTCACTATCCTGTTTTTGACCTATATTCCACCTAGAACATTTTGGACGTGGACTATTAAGACTGTGTTCCTGTTCTCTCAGGCTCTGATGAAGAGGTCACCCTCGAAACGCGTCAGCCTTTTTTAAACATCTGCCTCTACATGGGCATATCCCCATTTTAAACCCTTCAGTGTATATTTTGTTACCTGTTTATATGAAAGTACTATTTGTATTATTCAGATGGTTTTATCTGTTTGTTTGTTTGTATTCCATTATACATGATTAAACCAAATATTTTTTGATGTAAGCAGTTGATCACGTGCCCTCCATCCACCTCTTTCCACAAAACCTGTCAGCACTGCCTGTCACTCATCGCGAAAGGAAAAAATAGTTTTCCTTTCCCGATCAGCGAGCCATCCCGGCGCTGGCTCCCGCGACGGGGCTCGCAGGTGTCAAATCGCGCCGATAAAAGCGGCGAGATTGACACAATATCGCAGTCACCTACTGTAATTCGTCAGGGAAAAATAAATTTAAAAAATCGATTTCGGAAAAACTTTCAGTGGTGACTTGCACACCAAGCTGTGCTGTGGAAGGGGGGATCATGGCTCACCCTGTGTTTGAAGGCAGACACAATGGGTTTGCCAAGGCATCTGGAAGCTGGGTTTGGGCCCTAATTCTTTGGTGTGCAATTCCCGCACTTGTACTAGGTCTCTCCTCCTGGGGTCTAGCACCTTTGGCAATGCTGGTAGCTGCCTGATGTTCAGACCATCTTCTTTTTGGACGGACTACGTCCTCCTCTGGTTCGGATCCCGATGTGCTGCCTTCAACGGGCTCATATTCCGAATCAGAATCGGAATCAGAACTGGGTGGTGAGAATTTCCTGTTGCTCTCATCCGTCAGACTCAGAATTTGATATTCCTCTTCTGGCTTGTATACCTTTCTGGACATAGTGGCTGTATGACGGGTGACACTGATAGGTTGCACGTCAGGGACTAATGGGCTGAATGTCAGGGACTAATAGATTGAACATCAGGGACTAATGGGCTGCACCTTGGTAGTAATTGGCTGCAGACAGGTACTCCTGATGGGATCACAGGACAGGTACTCAGATGGGATGGATGGATGACAGGTACTCTGATGGGATGGATGACAGATACTCTAATGGCAGGTACTCTGGTGACAGGTCTGATGGCGGGTACTCTGGTGATAGGTACTCCTGGTGACAGGTACTCTGGTGACAGGTACTCCTGGTGACATATACTCCTGGTGATAGGTACTCTGATGGCGGGTACTCTGGTGACAGGTACTCTGGTGACAGGTACTCCTGATGACAGGTACTCTGGTGACAGGTACTCTTGATTCTGGGGGGGGCAATCTGGCCACAGTAGTACAAACTGTAATGTGTAACTCACTGTTATTTGATCCCCTCCTCACACTGGATCGGTGTGTGAGGAGAAGAACCCAACAACAGGGCTTATCCATTTCATTTATTTCTTATGAAGGAAAGGAGACCCACTCTTTTCCTACTTTTAAGGAAGGTGAAAATCCTTTATACAATCTGGAGTTCATTTCTCAATCAAGAGAGCACCATATATCTGCATCTAAATAGTTGAGACCACTT
This sequence comes from Lithobates clamitans, assembly GCA_037952925.1. Taxonomy (NCBI): domain Eukaryota; kingdom Metazoa; phylum Chordata; class Amphibia; order Anura; family Ranidae; genus Lithobates; species Lithobates clamitans. The sequence goes on along the minus strand of JBBGZY010001621.1, from coordinate 359,627 downwards.
TCTCCTCATTGAAGAAAACCCCAGGCTCTTTGCATTCTATTGCCTGAGGTCATATTTATATGTACATTTTGTTATTAGATCTTTGGTATTTTGTTTCTGAAATTGGGAAATTTATATGATCTTCTGAAAGTATGACCTGAAGACAATTAACCTTTTTCTTTATCTTTTAGGAAATCTGTGAACTTTCCTTTATCACTATGTAGGGCTTTGATTTGGTTTAATGCTGGATAGTCTCTTAAATGACTTTGCATATTTTTTATTGAAACATCATGAAATGCTGTTATACCTACAATTACATTTTGTGTTTTCCAGTATTCTGCTCTGATAGTTTCTTTGTCCGTTTTTATTTTTTTTTCATTAGGCAGTGCTTAATGTATTTTTCTCTTCGACTTCTAGCGTCTCCTGTTCTTTCCTTTTCCTCTTCTACTCTTCTATTATTTCGGTCTGATTTCATGGTTTCTGACACTTTCGGAAAGACAGGGTAAAACGGAGGGGTGGTGGTGTCTGTCTCTGTGTGAGAAGTGATCTCAAAGTGACTGTGAGAGAAGACCTAGTTGATGGAGAATGTGATGAGTCTGAAGCATTATGCGTGGAACTGTACATGGGTGTGCATACTACAAAGGTTATCATTGTAGTTTATTATAGACCACCCAATGTTAATGAGGAGGTGGAGATACAGCCCCTTGCACAGATGGAAAGGGCTGCAAGGGCTGGGACAGTCATAATAATGGGGGATTTTAACTACCTGGAAATTGACTGGAGTAATGGCACTACTGGGACAGTTAAAGGGAAAGCATTTATAAACCTTTTACAAGACAATTTTATGGTCCAGTTTATTGAGGCCCCAACTAGGAATTATGCTCTGCTGGATCTGGTAATCTCAAACCATGCAGAGCTTATTACCAATATTCATATAAAAGAACATCTGGGTAGCACTGACCATAACATGATTTCATTTATTGTTAGCTGTAAGCAACAAACACATATGGGAAAGATAAAAACATTTAACTTTAAGAGAGCAAATTTTCAAAGGATGAGGGCTACTCTCCAGGACTTAGACTGTGAGGGAATATTGGTATAAATGGTCACAGAACAGAAATAGGAATTCTTCAAAAAGACTGAATGAGAACTCACTGTAAAGTATATTCCCATGGGCAATACATTTAAAAAGTTAAAAATAAAACCTATGTGACTAACAGCCAAAGTTAAAATGGCTATAAATAATAAGAAAATAACTTTTTAAAAATATAAAAATGAAGGAACACTATCATTGTTTAAATGCTACAAAGAAAACAGAATATGTAAAAAAGAAATTAAGAATGCAAAAATTCGAAATGAAGGGCAGATTGCAAAAGATAGTAGGACAAATCTCCAGAAATTCTTCAAATATATTAATAGTAAAAAGGTCAGATCTGAGCATGTAGGCCCTTTACAAAATAATAAGTGGGTGACTGGGGACAAAGAGAAGGCAAATTTATTAAATACTTTCTTCAGCTCTGTGTATACAAAGGAGCATGGGGGAGCTCATGTCCATAATGGGGATGGTATTGACACAGCCCCAAATGATCCACAATGGCTCAACAGTGATATGCCAATCCAGTGGTATAAGGCCAGTGTGGTGCCCATATTTAAAAAGGGATCAAAGTCTTTACCAAGTAACTATAGACCTGTTAGTTTAACTTCTATACTCAGGAATAGGGATGAGCCGAACACCCCCCTGTTCGGTTCGCACCAGAACATGCGAACAGGAAAAAAATTCGTTCGAACACGCGAACGCCGTTAAAGTCTATGGGACACGAACATGAATAATCAAAAGTGCTAATTTTAAAGGCTAATATGCAAGTTATTGTCATAAAAAGTGTTTGGGGACCCGGGTCCTCCCCCAGGGGACATGAATCAATGCAAAAAAAAGTTTTAAAAACGGCCGTTTTTTCAGGAGCAGTGATTTTAATAATGCTTAAAGTCAAACAATAAAAGTGTAATATCCCTTTAAATTTCATACCTGGGGGGTGTCTATAGTATGCCTGTAAAGGGGCGCATGTTTCCCGTGTTTAGAACAGTCTGACAGCAAAGTGACATTTTGAAGGAAAAAACACATTTAAAACTACCGCGGCTATTGCATTGCCGACAATACACATAGAAGTTCATTGATAAAAACGGCATGGGAATTCCCCACAGGGGAACCCCGAACCAAAATTAAAAAAAAAAAATGATGTGGGAGTCCCCCTAAATTCCATACAAGGCCCTTCAGGTCTGGTATGGATATTAAGGGGAACCCCAGCCAAAATTAAAAAAAAAAATTGACGTGGGGTTCCCCCTAAATTCCATACCAGACCCTTCAGGTCTGGTATGGATTTTAAGGGGAACCCCGCGCCAAAAAAAAAAAAAAAAAAACGGCGTGGGGTCCCCCTAAAAATCCATACCAGACCCTTATCCGAGCACGCAACCTGGCAGGCCGCAGGAAAAGAGGGGGGGATGAGAGTGCGGCCCCCCCCCCTCCTGAACCGTACCAGGCCACATGCCCTCAACATTGGGAGGGTGCTTTGGGGTAGCCCCCCAAAACACCTTGTCCCCATGTTGATGAGGACAAGGGCCTCATCCTCACAACCCTGGCCGGTGGTTGTGAGGGTCTGCGGGCGGGGGGCTTATCGGAATCTGGAAGCCCCCTTTAACAAGGGGACCCCCAGATCCCGGCCCCCCCCCTGTGTTAAATGGTAAGGGGGTACTTACCCCTACCATTTCACTAAAAAACTGTCAAAAATGGTAAAAATGACAAGAGACAGTTTTTGACAATTCCTTTATTTAAATGCTTCTTCTTTCTTCTTTCTTCCTTCATCTTCTTCTGGTTCTTCTGGCTCTTCTGGTTCTTCCTCCGGCGTTCTCGTCCAGCATCTTCTCCGCGGCGTCTTCTATCTTCTTCTCCTCGGGCCGCTCCACACCCATGGCATGAGGGGGAGGCTCCCGCTCTTCTCTTCATCTTCTTCTCTTCTTCATCTTCTTCTTCATCTTCTTCTTCTTCCTTCTTCTCTTCTTCTCTTCTTCCTGTCTTCTGCGGGCCGCTCCGCAGCCATGCTGGCATGGTGGGAGGCTCCCGCTGTGTGACGGCGTCTCTTCGTCTGACGGTTCTTAAATAACGGGGGGCGGGGCCATCCGGTGACCCCGCCCCCCTCTGACGCACGGTGACTTGAGGGACTTCCCTGTGACGTCACGGGGAATGCCACAGGGAAGTCCCGTCATGTCACCGTGCGTCAGAGGGGGGCGGGGCCACCGGGTGGCCCCGCCCCCCGTTATTTAAGAACCGTCAGACGAAGAGACGCCGTCACACAGCGGGAGCCTCCCTCCATGCCACAGCATGGCTGCGGAGCGGCCCGCAGAAGACAGGAAGAAGAGAAGAAGAGAAGAAGGAAGAAGAAGAAGAAGATGAAGAAGAAGATGAAGAAGAGAAGAAGATGAAGAGAAGAGCGGGAGCCTCCCCCTCATGCCATGGGTGCGGAGCGGCCCGAGGAGAAGAAGATAGAAGACGCCGCGGAGAAGATGCTGGACGAGAACGCCGGAGGAAGAACCAGAAGAGCCAGAAGAACCAGAAGAAGATGAAGGAAGAAAGAAGAAAGAAGAAGCATTTAAATAAAGGAATTGTCAAAAACTGTCTCTTGTCATTTTTAACATTTTTGACAGTTTTTTAGTGAAATGGTAGGGGTAAGTACCCCCTTACCATTTCACACAGGGGGGGGCCGGGATCTGGGGGTCCCCTTGTTAAAGGGGGCTTCCAGATTCCGATAAGCCCCCCGCCCGCAGACCCTCACAACCACCGGCCAGGGTTGTGAGGATGAGGCCCTTGTCCTCATCAACATGGGGACAAGGTGTTTTGGGGGGCTACCCCAAAGCACCCTCCCAATGTTGAGGGCATGTGGCCTGGTACGGTTCAGGAGGGGGGGGGGCCGCACTCTCGTCCCCCCCTCTTTTCCTGCGGCCTGCCAGGTTGCGTGCTCGGATAAGGGTCTGGTATGGATTTTTAGGGGGACCCCACGCCGTTTTTTTTTTTTTTTTTTTGGCGCGGGGTTCCCCTTAAAATCCATACCAGACCTGAAGGGTCTGGTATGGAATTTAGGGGGAACCCCACGTCAATTTTTTTTTTCAATTTTGGCTGGGGTTCCCCTTAATATCCATACCAGACCTGAAGGGCCTTGTATGGAATTTAGGGGGACCCCCACATCATTTTTTTTTTTTTATTTTGGTTCGGGGTTCCCCTGTGGGGAATTCCCATGCCGTTTTTATCAATGAACTTCTATGTGTATTGTCGGCAATGCAATAGCCGCGGCTAGTTTTAAATGAGTTTTTTCCTTCCAAATGTCATTTTGCTGTCAGACTGTTCTAAACACAGGAAACATGCGCCCCTTTACAGGCATACTATAGACACCCCCCAGGTACGAAATTTAAAGGGATATTACACTTTTATTGTTTGACTTTAAGCATTAATAAAATCACTGCTCCTGAAAAAACGTCCGTTTTTAAAACTTTTTTTTGCATTGATCCATGTCCCCTGGGGCAGGACCCGGGTCCCCAAACACTTTTTATGACAATAACTTGCATATAAGCCTTTAAAATTAGCACTTTTGATTTCTCCCATAGACTTTTAAAGGGTGTTCCGCGGCATTCGAATTTGCCGCGAACACCCCAAATTGTTCGCTGTTCGGCGAACTTGCGAACAGCCAATGTTCGAGTAGAACATGAGTTCGACTCGAACTCGAAGCTCATCCCTACTCAGGAAGATACTGGAGAGTTTAAAAAAGACCACATAGACAAGTTCTTGTTGGAAAAAAATATTTTAAGCAACAGACAGCATGGATTCATGAAAGACAGACATGTCAAACAAGCCTGATTTCTTTTTATGAGGAGGTAAGTAAAACCTTGGACAGAGGGGTGGCTGTGGACGTGGTATAGTTGGATTTTGCAAAAGCGTTTGATACAGTTACAGGTAAAGTCTACAGGCTTGGAAAGATCAATTTGTAAATGGATAGAAAACAGGCTAAAAAAACAAATTCAGAGAATAATGGTTAATGATTCTTACTCTGAATGGTCTAAGGTTATCAGTGGTGTACTCCAAGGTTCAGTGTTGGGACCCTTACTATGCAGTGGAATAACATCTTTACAGGATGTCTTCAGTTTGCAAGCTCAATGCACTGTCTAATTGGGCAGCTAAGTGGCAAATGAGGTTTAATGTAAATGTAAAGTTATGCACTTTGGGGCTAAGAATATGCATGCATCATAATACTAGGGGGAGTACAACTGGGGGAATCCATAGTGGAGAAGGATCTGGGGGTTTCGGTAGATCATAAGCTCAATAATAGCAAGCAATGCCAAGATTTGGTTTCCAAAGCGAGCAGAGTCCTTTCTTGCATTAAGAGAGGTACAGACTACAGAGAGCGAGATATCATTTTGCCCCTGTTCAAATCATTAGTATTAGTATCAAATCATTTGGAATATGCAGTTCAGTTTTGGGCACCAGTTCTCAAAAAGCATATCAGGGAACTGGAGAAAGTGCAGAGAAGTGCAACCAAACTGATAAGAGCCACAGAGGAGCTCAGCTGTGAGGAAAGATTAGAGGAACTGAATGTATTCTTCTTGAGAAGAGGATATTAGGGGGGATATGATCAACATGTACAAATATATAAGTGGTACATATAGTGAACTTAGTGTTGAGTTATTCACCTTAAAGTCATCACAGAGGACAAGGGGGCAATCTTTATATCTAGAGGGAAAAAAAAATTTAATCTCCAAATATGGAAAGGTTTCTTCACAGTAACAGCTGTGGAAATGTGGAATTCACTTTCTTCAATTGTGGTTCTGGCCAGCTCAGTAGATTGAGTTAAAAAAGGCCTGGATTCTTTCCTAAATGTTCATAATATATATAGGTACTGATATTTATAGGTAAAGTTGATCCAGGTAAAATCCAATTGCCTCTCGGGGGATCAGGAAGGACTTTTTTTCCCCTGCTGTAGCAAATTGGAGCGTGCTTTGCTGGGGTCGTTCACCTTCCTCTCGATCAACTGTGGGTGAAGGATTGTGTACATGGTATTGCATTTTTCTTTTTTTGTTTGGTTGAACTAGATGGACTTGTGTCTTTTTTCAACCTGACTAACTATGTAACTATGTGTTAGAAATGACAATTTGTCCAGGGCTTACTTCTTTACATCTGACAGGTGGTCATACTAACATAAACCTTCAAGAACCCTTCAAGGGAGGTTTTATGGTGACAAAACAGATAGTAAATTCCCTTTTTAAATAACTGCAGTTAATGTCCAATTACTGCTTTTTGAGTTGTGTTCATAAATAATGATGTCTTATTATTTATGATGTAATCGGTAGTGACTATAATTGACCCATATTTCCACATCACCTCCCCCTTAAGTGTGGACTGGCCAGGCTTTCTCATTGCAGATGCCGTTGTCATCATCCAAGATTGCAGACTGCTGTTACTGTTCGTAAGTGGCTTCAAATGGCAGTGCCTACTGCCCACCACACTACGCTGCACCTTGATCACAACCCTTTAGTAGCATCTCACCACAAATGTAATTTTTGTTGCAGATGATGCCTAAAATCTAACTTGTATCTTATTGCAGACTTCTGGGAACATCATTTAGCCAATCACACCAGTAGGAAATTACATTTATGGAGGGGTTTCATATGCCAACTGTGTCCAATGGGTCTAGGTATTGCACTGAATTTTACAGTGCTGCAGATTGAAAAGGAAAGGTAACTTTTAAAAACATTAAATTACAGTATGGCTTGTGTCGCAATTATATATGCTATATTATTCTTTTTTAATGTGCTATATTTTTTCCCACAAAAGTGGAGTTATCTTTTAATGCTTTAGACAACGATTCCCTTTTGATTTGTTAGTGTTATTATACTGCTTTGCTAATTCTCAAATGATGCTAATTCCTAAAACCTTAGAAAACTGTCTTTATAAAAAAAAGAAAAAAAGAACATTCTGTAAAAAATTCAGTTGTCTCAAAATAATGTCAGCAGTAAAGTAAGAATTAGCAATTGCTTAGCACTTGTGGTAATTAAAAACGATGTAATTTTTTTAAATAAAGCTATGTGTTTTTTAAACATTCTCAGTGTAGCTGTACTTATGTTGACTTCATTAATCATGGCTTTGATTTTATTCAAGTCTGCTGACAAACACAGTTTGTTAAATTGATCTAAGGCAATGGCTAAATCATTTTTGTTATACATTCACTTCACCGCAAGAAACAAACACATTTGCTGATATTAAAGCCCTTGAATCTCTTTTTACTTTTTCAAGCAACAATAAATAATGAAGAGAGACAATAAAACAGTTCAGATTGTGGCAATGTAATAATGTTTTGTATATCTCTAAGTATACTTTCAATGCCATGTTTTTTTATAGTGAACAAGATACCATAAACTGTCATCTTAACATTAAGAGATTGTAAATAGGGTGAACTAAAGAAGAAATTGTTATTTGTGACCATTGCTGCCAGCTGTCTTTTTTACTCCATTGCAATAGTTCATTAAAGAAGTAAAAAAAAAAAAAAAAAAAAAATATATATATATATATATATATATATATATATATGAAGGTCAGTATGGTGGCGTGAATTTATGGGAGGAGCCCAGGGGGTATTTAACCAGCCCACTCGCCTATGGTCTTTGTCGGTTTCCTGTGCGTGATACTACGTCACTAGGCCGACTATACGAAACTCAGCGTCCGTGAGTTCTCGTGTTCGTGAGTTGAGGTGTTCGAGATTTTTGAGGCCCTCTTTACCAATTCACAGTTTAGTACAACGTGTCTAGCTCGGCTGTCGCAGGTAGGGTTTTGGCGGACGTTTTTTCATTGCATTGTTAGATATCATGTCACTAAACCGTGATATCAAACTTACGTACCATTAGTAAATTTTACACGTAACCATAACATACCACTCGTATATTAGTTATTTCATTTTTTTGCACCCCACTCCAATGCAGGCGCCGCTTCATTCAGGCATGTCTAAAACTGTTTACCATGCTTCACAAAACAAATCGTTGTCACTCGCAAAAAATTCTGTACACCGACCTGTGTCATTTCAAAGCTAATTCATTTCACAGACATTTCTAAAACATTTCCAAGCATTTCAAATCATTTTGAATCATTTCATTCATTTCAGTCACGTACCGCTCTCCGATTCGAATCCAGTCGCATCCAAGATGCACCGATTTACTCCGGTGTGCCCCAGTTGCTTACAACCTCATTTCAGTAAATGCTCAAGAGTCAGACTCATTGTCAGTCGCAGGTTACGGCTCACCGATTCATGTCTCTGTCATGGCCTATCATTTCACTGTCACGTTCCCCGATATGAATCCATTCGCATCAAAAATGCACCGATTCATCTCGGCGTGCCCCAGGTATTTTAGCCACATTTCAGTACATGCTCCAGAGTCCGATTCGTAGTCAGTCGCAACAGCGGCATGATCGATTCGTGCCTCTGTCATGGCAATTAAAACCATTTCACTGTCACGTACCGCGCTCCGATTTGAATCCAGTTGCATCCGATTCGTTGCGGTGTGCCCCAGTTGTGTTGGCCTCATTTCAGTAGATGGTCCAGAGTCCGGATCGTTGTTAGTCGCAGAAGCGGTGCGACCAATCCGCATCTCTGTCATGGGACATTTCACTCCCACATATCACTCCCGGTGATGCACCAATTCGTCCCGGTGTGCACCAATATTTTCTGTTGCCTCATTTCAATACATGCTCCAGAGTCCGGTTCGCTGTCAGTCACAGCTGTGGCACGACCAAGTCAGGCCTCTGTCATGGCAAGATGTTTTATTCATTTCATGATCAAGGCAAACATTTCATTCATTTCATTATCGACACACCGCACGCTGACTCGAATCTTGGGCATTCGTGAGGCATTGATTCATCCCGGCAGGCCACAACAGTCTTGGCTTTGTTTCATGCCATGCTCCACAGTTCGATTCATAGCTTGTCGCAGTGGTAGCATACCGATTCATGCCACCATCAAGGCATACACATTTCACTCATTTATTTCTTCCCATGCACGTGTCATTTAAGTCACCATACAATTCACTGCTTCAAGTTAGTTAAGCAAACCCTTCACGAGTTGTCACCTTTTCATTTCCCTCCAGGTCGGTCAAGTTGTCTACCCATCCCATTTAGTTCCAGCCAGCATCAGCAAGGACATCCTGGATGGCAGGGATGTCAACCATGCCTCTCTTCTCATTTCCATCCACGATCTGGTGTAAAACTAAGCCTACACCTGGGGTGACGTGTCAGTGGTCCTTAAGACCAAAGACCCCAGGAAATTGTCCATCCCAGAATTCACATTGGCCTTTGGCATGCTGAGGGATGTCCTATGTTCAGCCATCCAGCAGGGGGGAAGAGCTGGACTTATACCTCCATACTGTCGTAGACTTGGGCTACAAGTATGGAGGATTTTCTTTTTATGATTATCATCGTTCCTTCTCCACCAAGGCAGCAGCTAGGCTCACACAATTTCAGACAACCACGAATTGGAGCCTTATGGACACAGAGCTATTCTGTCGCCACTTTTCCGGCTTGCGCTCACCACTGTGTGCCATTTGCCAGTCCTCCACCCACACCGCCACTTGGTGCGGCAATTCGACAATCAGAGACCCCTTCAAATTTCCCTCTACCTCCGGTGCAGTTTAAGGCCAGTCGGCCCCGATACAGACGCCTCAGGTAGACAAATTCGAATGCCCAGTCTGAACCATGGGAGAAGCTATCTGCAACAATTACAACTACGGATCCTGCAACTTCAGTCAGTGCCGCCTGCTCCACATCTGCACCCTATGCCAGAGGGCACACTCAAGGAACTTGTGTGAGGTCAAGCAACAAAAGAGAGCATGACTAAGCCGAGGTAATGTCCTGTGGTTAGGGCTCTACCTCACCTCACACAGCACTTCCTCCCTGGCCAACTACCTTATCCAGGGATTCACAGCAGGGTTTCATACTGGCCTCATTACCCTGCCCCATACTACCTACGAATGCAGGAATCTCCGCTCAGTGGCCACTGACGAGCAGGCCATAGATCAACTCTTACAGGCTGAAATAGACCGAGACTTTATCATAAGCCCCTTCACTCAGCCCCCTTTCAATACTTGGAGAGTCAGCCCTATTGGGCTTGTCAAGGGCAAGTTCTCTAATAGGCATACTATTTTGCCTACTTTTGCGCAGTCCCTCACCTGGATACTATTGCACAAAGCTCAGTGTCAAGAGGTCATCCATGACCTGGATGACTTCTTGTTAATCGAACCACCCAGCATGTCTCCAGGAGACCTTGACAAACTGAGAGTCATATTCAGGAATCTCAATGTTCGCATCGTTGAACATAAAGTCGACGGTCCAGCACACACCATCACCTTTCTCGGAGTCAACCTAGACACCTGCTCCATGCAGGCTAGTCTCCCTCTCAACAAACTGACCCTCATCAGGGCGGTTCTTCAAGACTTCACCCACACTAGGGGGTGTACAAATAAGCAGCTGCAATCTCTGTTAGGAATGCTTAATTTTGCCAGGCGGATAATTCCTCAGGGTCGCTCCTTTGTGTCACAGCTGCTGGTATTCCTTTCACAAACACAGGACCCTGATCAGATCCTCAATCTAGATACCACAGCAGTAGAAGACCTATCTATGTGGGAGGAATTCCTTTCCACCTGGAATGGTATATCCATATTTATACCTACTATGTCGTCCCTATCACCCCAGGTAGTGACAAATGTTGCAGCCTGCACAGGCTTCGCGGCAATTTTTGGCCACCATTGGTTTTCAGGACCCTGGCCTTCACAGATACTTTTAATTCCTGGCTTCACCCGAACATCCTCCCTCTTTGAGCTCTATCTGATAGTGGCAGCCGCACAGCTCTGGGGTCATTGTTGGACAGGACAAACAGTGGCCTTCACCACTGACAAGCAGGCCACGTCAGACACTATTAACAAAGGCAGGTCCAAGTCCCTCTCGTTCATGTCCTTCCTGCGCAGGCTGGTACAACTGTCTTTACAACATCAGTTTAATATCCATTGCTCATTTGTTCCGGGCAAGTGCAACCTCGCAGCAGACGCACTGTCACGATTTAACTACACCTCCTTTTTCAAGCTCACCCTGGATTAGTACAACATCTACATGGAGCGACCCAGCTCATCAACTACTCACTGTCCCACAACATGCTAAAAGCCTACCAGACAGCCTGGAGTGTGTTCAACAAATTCCTGGCACACTGCCCTGAGGAAACAACAGACGGCAAGCACATATTGGCCTTTATTTCGTATTGCCATACTCAGCTGGCCTTACACGATTCGACTATACCTAGCCGGCATCCAACATTTCTTGACTCTACGAGACCCCGCAAAACCTTCCTTATTCACATCCCACACGCTCCGGGCCATCCTACGCGGCACTCAGAAACACCAACCAGTGGTCAGTGCCAAACGTTTACCCATAACGAGTGCCATCTTCAGGGGTGTGTCGACTATCCTGACTACTTCTCCATTTGGTCTTCTTCCCCTCGTGGTCCTACAAGCGGCCATATACTTGGCCTACTACGGGCTCTTTTGCGACCTGGTGAGTTCACCTATAGCAACCCTGCAGTCCAAGTGCTACATAGACGTCACTTGGTCCGCTACCAAGACCACTTTGTCCTCCACCTGGCAGTTTCTAAAATCCAGCAGGCAGGCTCTGGGGTAGACATTCACCTTTACAAAACTAATAATAGCTGGTGTCCAGTTACCATGCTCAATCACCTTCTATTACTTCTGCCTGAACAGCCGGACTCCAGTCCCCTTCTGCCGTTTCCAGTCAAACCCTTAAGTGCCTGTCAGTTTGTGGAACACATAAGGATTCTACTCTGCCACCTTCACCTTATCCCCAGCCAGTACTCCGGCCACTCCTTCCGTATTGGAGCGGTATCCCACCACGGGGTCCCAGACCATGTCATTAAGAGGCTAGGCAGGTGTAAGTCTGCCTGCTTTGCCCGGTACATCCCTAATCCTCAAGTGGAGATGGCACAGGCATTTTCCAAACTGGCTCAATAAACAACTGAAAACTAATAAAATACTATACCCCTACCTGAATGTTTTTGCCCCCTTATTTTGGTATATCATCCATCAGACCAAGGCACACTTTCAGGTCCATTTCATGTGGTAAGTGTTATGTTAACTCTAAATGTTGTCCATATCCGTATCAGCCATAGGGCTTCAACCATAAGTAGGAAGGCCAGTATGGTGGCCTGAATTTATGGGAGGAGCCCGGGGGGTATTTAAACAGCCGCTCGCCTATGGTCTTTGTCGGTTTCCTGTGCTCGATACCTACCCTCCCATCCCCCTTTTCAGGGCATTTCTCAAATATTAATTTCTCTTCACAAGATATTAATTTCTAATTTAGGGTATGCCCCCTTATTTTTGTATACCATCCATCAGACCAAGGCACACTTTCAGGTCCATTTCATGTGGTAAGTGTTATGTTAACTCTAAATGTTGTCCATAGATATATCCATATATCTATATATATTTAAGTTTATTTAAATAAGCCTTTGGGCACTTCTTTGAGTTCAAGATTTAATAGACAATCAAGTTGAGTATTGAGAGGTCTACAGTATATCTACAGTATAAAACGAGACTGAAAAGCAACAGCTAAAATCTAGAATACTTATTCCAAAACTAAGGAAGACAACCAGGTTTTAAGTCATAAAAGCAGAATTCTGTTCAAAATGAATTTTTAAATGTAGATTGGCAGGGTTTGAAATCCTGTCTGGAAAATTTTAAAGGTCACTGGAACTCTGGAAAAGTCCAGCAAGAAGAATTAGCAAACATCTGTATTATTTTTTAAATTTGACAAACCAAATACATGTATTTGCCGTAATAACTGCTGAATTCCAATATTAAAAGAAACTTAGGAGCTAAACATCTTTCTAGGAGGCCCAATTCCTAATTTAAAAAATAATCTCCTCAAGGAGAAAACATAATCTACAGAACTAGGGAAATAACCTTGACTCTAAATTATAATCTTGAGAGCAACAATGTATAAAGAGCTTTAGGTGTCTCTCAAAAAACTATTAAGTGCCAAAAGGAAAAATCAATAGTTCATATAACCGTACCCCTAAACCCTTCATTATACATGAAAAGAAAAAAAAACTATATCCCATAGATACATGCAACAAAAAGTTATACAAAGCACAAAATAGGACTACACCCAAGTTCCTCCCCAAAGAAGATCAAAGAGCATATTAAATATAAGATTGCACTGAAAAAATGTAATGAGATAATATGAACCTGCTGGAAAAAATCAGATACTGGCAATGCCTAAAGGTAACTGGCCTAGTGAATTCTGGAGCCAAAGTAGAGTTTGATATTGCATATATGGCAGTTCCACTGTGGGAGATTGGGCCACAATAGTGAACAGATCAACCAGGTCTACACATAGCAGAGTTCCTCTAACTGTTGCATCCAAAGCTTCAGATTGCACAGAACAAGGTAAATTTAGGTGGGCCTCTAGTATATTATGCAAATTGCTATATGCATAGATCATATGTACCCATAGAGGCACACTACATGACATTCAGTGGTATTTAGTGAAAGAGCCATACACAGACATGAAAAATCGAACATCAAAGTACAGTCTCATTTCATATGCTGCACATTATATATTGGGCCAAATTATCCCAAACAGATCAGCACTTCAACCGTCACATTAAGGTAAAGCTATATGATGCTGCTGTATGGTGAACCTGTAAATAATAAACAGTAATCAGCCTGTTGTAGCAGTTTTGGAGGAAGACATACATATTCTGCTGAATTACCAGAGCAGCAAATCCCAGCTCACATTGAGGTAATGATCTACCTCATCAGGGGTATTGCTTTAGGCTGTGCTGCCCTCTAGGACTAGGGGTGTCCTTGACATATCTGGAAAATAGAAAGAAAAGAGGGAACACCAGCCTAGTGCGTTAACCCACATATATTTATTGAAGACAAAAAATATATATAAATCTACTCACAAACAGGAGATGTAAGTATGCTAGAAACAGCCAATCTTTCGTGGCTTAGAAGACCTGCAATATACAGTCTCGAGACCCAGGGGAAACCACGCAGGGGCCCCTGCTGTATGATGCATTTTGAAGGATTGTCCTTCTTCTCCAGAGCCTCTAAGGCTCTGAGGATTATACAGGGGGGAAGGTGGGAAGTCTGATCTAGGGCATTAAGAAGGGTATTTTAAGGTTGGGGAATTTCAGAGGGGATGAGCTGAAGCTGAAAGAGGTAAATGTTAAGGTGGAATGATCTGAGGTTTAAGGATAGTATTGTGAAAAGGGATTGATCTGAGGTCTGAATGTTAAGAAGGACAGATATGGGGTCTGAATGTTTAGTTGAGCTGTTTTGGGGCTTGAGGAGAACAATGTTAGAATTAGAAGAACAGGGAGGGCAATCTGTAACAAAGACCTGAAGCGCCGAACTGTATGTTGTCTACCAGGTGCTCGGGTTCGGCACTGTCAGAAACCATGAAATCAGACTGAGACAAAAGTACAGTTAAATCACAACTGTTTAATAATAAAAGTGAAAAGAACAAATGTAGTCAAAACATATCTAAAGTTCAATAACCGAAAAGGATAGTCAGCCAAGCCAGAAGTCAGAGATCAAAAGAGTGGAACAGCAAGCAGGATCTGGAGCCAGAAGGGATGTCAGCAAAGCCAGTCTTTAAACAGGAATGCAGGAGATAGTTTCTTGTGATGTGACCAAGGCGAAGGCAGAGCTCCTCTGGACTGGATGGCTTAAGTAGGCAGGACTGACAAGCAGGATCAGTCATTAACTGTGGAGAGAGATGGGAGCTGACAATTAGCCGATAGCTGAGCAGCCAGCTTAGAGAAGGAAGGGCTGAGTCCAGCCCTGACAGTACCCCCTCCTCAACCACCCCTGCCCCTCGAAGGACCACCAGGCTTGAGGGGAAAACGTCTATGGAAATCACGGAGGAAGACAGGGGCATGTACGTCCGAGGATGAGACCCAAGAGCGTTCCTCCACACCGTACCCTTTCCAATGCACCAGGTATTGTATGCGCCCACGGAACCTCTGGGATTCAACAATGGACTGTACTTCATACTCCTCATGGTTCACGAAGTCGGAGGTTGCGAGATGACAGCCAGACCCTGTCCCCAACCTGGTAGGAAGGCGCAGGCAGGCGTCTGCAGTCAGCATGGAGTCTGTACCTATCATTATCATGACACAAAGCCTCCTGGACTTGTGCCCAAGTGGAACGAAGACCACGGAGATGCTCCTCTAACACAGGAATACTCTGCATAACAAACGAGTCAGCAAACAAGGAAGGTTGGAAACCATAATTCACCATAAACGGGGACAATCGGGAAGCAGTTTTCAAGGCACTGTTGTGAGCAAACTCTGCCCACGGTAATAGGTCTGACCAGTTGTTATGATGGTCAGAAATATAGCAACGTAGGAATTGCTCCAAGGACTGCTTGGCTCGTTATGCAGCCCCATTAGACTGCGGGTGATACGCAGAGGAGAAAGCAAGCTGAATTCCCAACTGTGCACAAAAGGCTCACCAGAACCGGGACACAAACTGACTACTTCTGTCTGAGACAATCACCTTGGGTAGTCCATGTAAGCGAAAGATCTCCCGAGCAAAAATGGAAGCAACTTCTTAAGTGGAATACAATGACACATCTTTGAGAACTGGTCAACCACCATAAGGATAACAGTGTTGCCTTGGGAGTTGGGTAACTTCACAATGAAATCCATAGACAGGTGGGTCCAGGGCCTCTCTCCATTGGGTATGGATTGTAGGAGGCCCACAGGAAGGTGTCGGGAAGTCTTACTCTGAGCACACATGGAACAGGCAGCTACGAAGTCGGTTACATCAGTACGTAGACTAGGCCACCAGAATTGTTGGCCAATGGCCCAAACGAGTTGATTCTTCCCAGGGTGGCCAGCTGCCTTGGGAGAATGGTAAGTCTGGAGAAGGGCAGTACGAAGACTCTCTGGGCCAAAGCAGCAGTCACAAGGTTTCTCAGGAGGAACATGGTCCTGAGCAGCAAGAATTTTGTCACCCAAAGGAGAAGTGAGACTGGTGCGTACCGTGGCCAGATAATATGATCAGGAGGAATCACGGGAACTAGAACCGACTCCATCTTGGAAGTGGAGGAAAATTGTCATGACAAAGCGTCAGCCCTTACATTCTTAGTGCCAGATAAGAATGAGACAATGTAATTGAAACTTGACAAGAAAAGAGCCCATCGCGCCCTTCTGGGAGAGAGGCATTTAGCCTCAGACAAGAATGTGAGATTCTTATGGTCAGTAAGAATGAGAACCGGCACAGTGGTACATTCAAGGAGATGTCTCCATTCTTTCAGGGCTAAAATGATCGCCAACAGCTCTCTATCACCAATCTCGTAATTGCACTCCGCAGGTGACAATTTCTTGGAAAAGTAGGTACAAGGAGGTAGGACGTTGAGACAGAAGGGTGCCAACACCAGTCTTAGAAGCATCAACCTTAAGGATAAAAGGTAACGTAGGATCAGGATGTGCCAACACAGGAGCAGAAACAAAGGCAGTCTTGAGACTCTCAAAGGCCTTAATGGACTCCGGAGACCAACTCTGTGGGTTACCATCCTTTCTGGTCATATCAGTCAGGGGTTCGACCAGAGATGAGAAGTTACAAATAAACTTTCGATAATAGTTGGCAAAGCCCAGGAAACGCTGCAGAGGATGTAAACCCATGGGTCAGGACCACTGTAGGACTGCTGAAAGTTTCTCTGTGTCCATCGAAAAACCAGCAGTTGAATTGACATAGCCCAGGAATTTAACATGTTCATGATGGAACTTGCACTTTTCCAGTTTACAATAGAGATTGTTCTCTCTTAGTTTCTGAAGCACACGACAGACATCTGTGTGGTAGCTCTCCAGGGACTTAATATGAGGATATCATTGAGATAAACCACCACACATAACTGCAACAAATCTCGGAGGACATAGTTAATAAATTCCTGGAAAACTGCCGGAGCATTACAAAGGCCAAAAGGCATTACAAGGTACTCATAATGGCCTGTTCTGGTATTAAACGCAGTTTTCCTCTCATCACCCTCCTTAATCCTCACGAGATTGTATGCCCCTCTCAAATCAAGTTTTGTGAGAACCGTTGCTCCCTTTGAGGTGGTCAAATAAATCAACGGAATCGGATAGGCATTCTTAACCATGAAACGATTGAGACCCCTATAAATCAATACAAGGTCTCAGTTCACCACTCTTCTTCTTCACAAAGAAGAAACCAGCACCTGCAGGAGATGAGGATTTGCAGATGAAACCTTGAGAAAGTGCGTCTGCAAAATACTCCTCCATGGCCTTATCCTCCAAGACCGACAAAGGGTAAACACGACCCCAAGGGGAATGGCACCAGGTTGAAGGTCAATTGCACAATCATACGGCCAAACTAGTGGAGGCAAACTACCGGCTTGACCTTTGTCAAAGACATCGCTAAAATCATGGTACTCCTCTGGCAGGGAGGAGAGTGAAGAGGTGCACAGGACCTTGGCTACCTTCTGGAAGCAAGTCTCACTGTATTGTGGTGACAGGAGAGAACCTCAGCATGGAGCCAATCAAAAGAGGGGTTGTGCCTCTGTAACCAAGGATAACCAAAAACCAGTGGAAACTCGGGTGAGGAAATAACTTGGAATTGGATTATCTCACGGTGAAGAGCCCCTATAGCCATGGACAATGGAACAGTCTCACGAGTCACATAGGCAGGCTGTAGAGGTCTCCCGTCAAGAGCCTCAATGGCAAGTGGAGTGTCACGCAGCTGCAGTGGAATTGAATACTTTGACATAAAGACAGCATCAATGAACAGGTCTGCAGCCCCAGAGTCAATTAGAGCCTGTATCTCGATGGTTGACTCAGCCCAAAAAAGGTTGACCGAAACCAGGGGCTTATCCTTCTGGATAACTGTGGATGAAACAACTCCACCTAAGGTCTGTCCGTGACAGGACCTCAAGGTTCAGGCGTTCCCTGGACGGGTAGGACAAGACTTCAAAAAGTGACCTGCCTGGCCACAATAAAGGCACAATCTCTCCCTCCACCTAAAGGTTCTCTCATCCGCAGAGAGACGCGTGAAGCCCAAGTGCATGGGTTGATCTTCACTGACCGACTCGGGACCAGGACGCATGGGAGGTAAGGGAGGAATGGGTGGTACTGCAAAGCTCAGCAGCAAACATGATAAACTTCTCCAGCTCAGTGTATATATCTAGGGCTGCTATCTCATCCTTGATGAAATCCGAGAGACCATGAGAAAAAGCAGCCACGAGGGCCTCATTGTCAAAGCAACCTCTGCTGCCCGAGTACGGAATTCAACGGCGTAGTCGGCAACAGTTCTAATACTCTGTTTGGTGAACATGAGGCACTTGGCAGCAGAAGCGTAATGTGCAGGAACGTCAAATACCCTTTTAATGGAGGCCACAAACTCAGGGTAACTCAAGACAACAGGTTTTTGAGTTTTTCCATAGAGGGTTTGCCCGGGCCAAGGCTCTCTCAGAAAGCAAAGATTTCATGAAACCTATTTTGCTTTTGTCCGTGGGAAACACCTGGGGCAGCATCTCAAAGTATATCTCAACCTGGTTGAGAAACCCTCTGTATTGAACTGGATCACCCCCAAATCGCTGGGGAAGCGGAGTGGAACTAGACATACCCCTTATAGAGGTAATACTCGAGGCGGGAGCCTGCACAGAGACTGGCGCAGCAGCAGGGACTGCCTGCAACTCAGGTTGTACCGGAGCAGCCACAGTAGGAGATTCTAGGTGAGCCGTGCAACTCAGGAGCGTTTGTAACGCTATGGCAAACTGATCCATGCGGTGATCTTGCTCATCCAATCTGGAAATAATATTACCAACAAGCAGATTGACTTATTCCTCTAAATTCATGGCCTTCGCCTACTGTTAGAAACCATGAAATCAGACCGAGACAGAAGTACAGGTAAATCACACTTGTTTAATAATAAAAGTGAAAAGAACAAATATAGTCAAAACAGAGCCAAAGTTCAGCAACCGGAATGGATAGTCAGCCAAGCCAGAACGCCACCACGTTTGCTGTTCGATTTCCGAAACAGGAAGTGTGTAGTGATGATGTGGATCATCCTTGATGCGTTTCAGCCCATCAAATGGGCCGTCTTCAGGAAATTGTCTGAACTTCCTGAAGACGGCCCATTTGATAGGCTGAAACGCATGGAGGTTGATATGCTTCAACGCGACACACTTCCGGTTCTGGAAATCGAATAGCAAACGCGGCGGCGGCTCATCATCGCCTATGGGCAGATTTCTGGGGAACTTACCTGCTATTCACACCGGGGTGCCAGGCTTTTAGGCACCCTTAAATGTGAGTCTAATTATCATGTCTTTTTATGCCTAGAATATACTTTTAAATGGTATTGTGCAATGAGATTTTTTCTGTCATATCTAATGCCAGTCTAAAAAGATCCACAGGGCCTGCCCCACATGCGTGTTTGACCAAACTAGCAATAGTTGGTCCATTTTGAGGTATGAGTTCACATCTATGTGGGGGCACTGTCTGTGAGCACCTATTGAGTATGAAATTCCACATCCATGCTTTGAGCAAGAGCACTTTACTTGGGACTTGAAAGTTTGACACAAGCACAATTTTAAGGACTTTTAGGGACCTTCAGGTTGCCATAATACAATGTGGTTTATGTATATTTAAATACCTGTAGCACATAGCACGGTTTTTCTACGTCTCCAATGGCATGCAATGCCAAGCTGCTGCTAACAAAGCAAACAGAGTATTGGCATGCATTAAAAAGGGGATCAACTCCAGAGAGGAGCAGTGATTTTAATTATGCTTAAAGTGCAACAATAAAAATGAAAAATTTCTTTAAATATAGTGCCTGGGGGGTCTCCTTAAAGTGGCTTATCTGTAGCATGCATAAAACATGCTTTTTTTTTGCTGTAGCTTGTTTTATGCATTCAAAATGCAGTCAAATCCCATTTAAAATGATTAGCAGTTACAATTCCTGACATCGGCTATCGCAAAAATAAAGAGAAAAATGGTGTGGGGTCCCCCCAGTTCATACCAGGCCCTTAGGGTCTAGTATGGATTTTAAGGGGAAAATCCATACCAGACTCTTATACGAGACCTGCAACCCAGAAGGTCAGAAAAGGGGAGGGGACGAGCGAACGCCTGCCCTCCTGAACCATACCAGGTCACATGCCCTCAACATGGGGGTGACGTGACATTGTGACATCATGTGACGTCATAAGGGGCGGTGTCAGCAGGTGACGTAGTCCGGTGGCCCCGCCCCTTGCCTATAAGAAATGTCAAAGCACAGAGCGAGAATATGGTGGGAGGCCTCCCAGGAGGTGAGAGCGTTTCTTTTCTATTTTTCGGGTCTGTGATTAATGATGAATTTACATTGAGGGACACTGTGGCAGTGCTGTAGGGTAGTGACGGCTCCAGTAAGGAGGGGAGGGGTTATACAGGTAAGGTCAGAAAAGTGCTGGTAGTGGGAGACTCAATTATTAGGAGGACAGAGAGGGCAATCTATCAGAAAGACCCGGGGTGCTGAACAGTGTGTTTTTTACCAGGCGCTCAGGTTTGGCTCATCGCAGATTGGGTGGACAGGACTAAACAAGTGGCTAAGGAACTGGTGCAGGAAAGAGGGATTTGGGTTCCTGGAGATCTGGCATTTAAACTAGGTGTGGGGGGAGGGACCAGGGAAAGAACAGGGAAAGCGATAGCCGACAGGGAGCAGGTGACAGTGGATGATAGGAGAGTCAGCAGTGAAAATACAACCATAACAACCAATCACGGGGTTAGTGAGTGGGCAATTCAAATTCAAATACAAAGCCAGGAGAAACAAAGGAAAAAACAATGTGCACTGATATAACAATAAGGGGTCAGACATAATGGAGGGTGGAATGGGGATAGATGGGGGGGTTATGGCAGGTGACAGAAAGTTCCCATGTTGCACATAAACATTGGAAACTATAGTGCCATTTGTACTATTAAAAGAAATATGCAAAACACTGCAGCAAAATGTAATAATGCATTAAAGTGTCCACCAATGCCAGAAGTTTGCCAAGCAAAATAGGTGAGTTGGAAGCTCTGGTGCACAAGGAGAGCTATGATGTAATCGGTATTGCTGAAACTTAGCTTCATTCCTCACATGACTGGGCTATAAATATTCCTGGCTATGCACATTCGGAGAGACAGGGTAAAAAGGAAAGGTGGTGGGATCTGTCTCTATGTGAAAGTGATCTCAAAGCAAGTGTGAATGAGGACTAGGGATGAGCTTCGAGTTCGAGTCGAACTTATGTTCCACTCGAACATCGGATGTTCACCGAACAGTGAACAATTTGGGGTGTTCGCGGCAATTTCGAAAGCCGCGGAACACCCTTTAAAAGTTTATGGGAGAAATCAAAAGTACTAATTTTAAAGGCTTATATGCAAGTTATTGTCATAAAAAGTGTTTGGGGACCTGGGTCCTGCCCCAGGGGACATGGATCAATGCAAAAAAAGTTTTAAAAACGGACGTTTTTTTCGGGAGCAGTGATTTTAATAATGCTTAACGTAAAACAATAAAAGTGTAATATCCCTTTAAATTTCATACCTGGGCGGTGTCTATAGTATGCCTGTAAAGGGGCGCATGTTTCCCGTGTTTAGAACAGTCTGACAGCAAACTGACATTTCAAAGGAAAAAAAGTCATTTAAAACTACTCGCGGCTATTAGTAAATTGTCGGTCCGACAATACGCATAAAAGTTCATTGATAAAAATGGCATGGGATTTGCCCACAGGGGAACCCCAAACCAAATTTTTTTTTTAAATGGCGTGGGGGTCCCTCTAAATTCCATACCAGGTCCTTCAGGTCTGGTGTGGATATTAAGGGGAAACCCACGCCAACATTTTTTAAAAAATGGCGTAGGGGTCCCCCTCAAAATCCACACCAGACCCTTCAGATCTGGTATGGATTTTAAGGGGAACCCCGCGCCAAAATTAAAAATCCATTCCAGACCCTTATCCGAGCACTCAACCTGGCAGGCTGCAGGAAAAGAGGGAGGATGAGAGAGCGCCCCCCTCCTGAACCGTACCAGGCCACATGCCCTCAACATTGGGAGGGTGCTTTGGGGTAGCGCCCCCCCAAAGCACCTTGTCCCCATGTTGATGAGGACAAGGGCCTCATCCCCACAACCCTTGGCCAGTGGTTGTGGGAGTTTGTGGGCGGGGGGCTTATCGGAATCTGGAAGCCCCCTTTAACAAGGGGACCCTAAGATCCCATCCGCCCGTGTGAAATGGTAATGGGGTACAAAAGTACCCCTACCATTTCACAAAAAAGTGTCAAAATTTTTAAAAATGACAAGAGACAGTTTTTGACAATTCCTTTATTTATTTTGGCATGGTGTTCCCCTTAATATCCATACCAGACCTGAAGGACCTGGTATGGAATTTAGGGGGACCCCCACACCATTTTTAAAAAAAAATTTGGTTCGGGGTACCCCTGTGGGGAAATCCCACGCCGTTTTTATCAATGAACTTTTATGTGTATTGCCGGACCGACAATTCATTAATAGCCGCTAGTAGTTTTAAATTACTTTTTTTCCTTTGAAATGTCATTTTGCTGTCAGACTGTTCTAAACACGAGAAACATGCGCCCCTTTACAGGCATACTATAGACACCCCCCAGGTACGAAATTTTAAGGAATATTACACTTTTATTGTTTCACTTTAAGCATTATTAAAATCAAAATTAAAAATGATTAAAATCAAATAAATAAAAATTATAAATAAATAAAATTATAAATAAATAAATTATAAATAAAAAAATTATAAATAAAAATTATAAATAAATAAATAAAATTATTAAAATATATAAAAAATTATTAAAATATATAAAAAATTATTAAAATCACTGCTCTCAAAAAAACGGCCGTTTTTAAAACTTTTTTTGCATTGATACATGTCCCCTGGGGCAGGACCCAGGTCCCCAAACACTTTTTATGACAATAACTTGCATATAAGCCTTTAAAATTAGCACTTTTGATTATTCATGTTCGAGTCCCATAGACTTTAACAGTGTTTGCGTGTTCAAACAAATCTTTTGCCTGTTCGCATGTTCTTGTGCGAACCGAACAGGGGGGTGTTCGGTTCATCCCTTATGAGGACCTAATTGATGGAGAGTGTGATGTGGCTGAAGTATTATGGGTGGAACTGCATATAGATGTGCATAGTTCCAAGTTAATCATTGGAGTTTGTTATAGACAGTGTTAATAAGGAGGTGGAGACTCAGCTCCTTGCACAGATGGAAAGGGCTGCAAGGGCTGGGACGGTGATAATAATGGGTGATTATAACTACCCAGACTGGAGTAATGGCACTGCTGGAACAGTTAAAGGGTAAAAATGTATAAACGTTTTACAGAACATATTTATGGTCAAGTTTATTGAGGCCCCAACTAGGAATGATGCTCTGTTGGACCTGGTAATCTCAAACTATGCAGAACTTATTACTAATGTTCATATAAAGGAACATCTGGGTAGTAGTGACCATAGCATGATTTAATTTGATGATAGTAAGAGTAAGCAAAAAAAATATGGGAAAGCTCCATCGGACAATTGTTGCCGGATTTTCCGCGGATAAATGTTGGATAGCAGGTTTTAAAATTTTCCGCGGACAAAAGTCTGTTGTCAGATTTTTTGAGCATGTGTACACAAGTCCGTCGGATAAAAGTCCAAAGTACAAACATGCATGCTCGGAAGCAAGGATGAGCCAGAAGTGGTCGGTCTTGTACACTAGCGTTCATAATGGAGAATTAACAGTTGTGACGTGGCAAATTATGAAATCTCGAAATGTAGCGCACATTCTCTTCTTCTTTAATGGGATAATAATGAAGCTGATAATGATGGAGTTATTGCAAACAAATTTTCAAAGGCTTTTTTTTCTAGTGATATCAAGAATAATATTATTATGCTTTTTTATTTTTTATTTGGGCAAGTTACCACAACACTATTATCCCGTAGTTTTTAAGATCCAAGATACAACTGTGTTGGTGTCCCTTGCCAATTTTACATTGTATTTTTTTAAATGTAACTGCTTACTCCCAAAATGTCATTTGAAGTAAAACACAAAGCCAATTATTATTCTTCACAATTTTTTTTTTGTGCATTAAAACAAGAAAACAAATAAAATTAGACATGCTATCTGCCAATAGAACTTAACCAAAATGTACATTCTATGCATCCAAAAATATAGAAAATATAACAAATCAAATCATTATTATCCAACCAAAAAATAAAATAAAAGCCTCATGCATGTGTCCTGCTTCTTAATTAGGAATAAGCTGAATGTTCGGGTCCAACATAAGTTTGACTTGAACATCGGGTGTTCGCCCGTTCGCCGAATAACAAAGATTATGGGGCGTTCGCGGGAAATTTGAGCGCCCGCGGAATGCCCCATAATGCACTGCGAGATCGCAGTGCATTGCTGTATGATGATTGGCCAAAGACGTTACCTTTCCTTTACGGTGCACTGGGTAACTCTGGGTAACTCTGCTGGCAGCTGGGAAGGATGCAGGACAGGGTTCAGTATTGTTGGAGCTTGTTCCGCCACCACGTCTCCAAAATGCTAGTGGTGATTCTGCCACAGCTCTCTCCTCCACCCCCTTCTCTTCTTCTTCCTCTATGGCCTCTTCTGCAGATTTGTCCTCTGAACCAGCGGTGCTCCATAAGCATTCAAGGGCCTACCCAAGCACTCAGGCAAAAAGATGCCATGCGGTGCTTGAGTTTAGGGGACAGGAGCCACACTGGAGGCCCAAGGGTGCCAATAAAGAGCGGAAAAACCACATAGTACGACAGTACGTTCCTATTTGTTGGCCGACAATTCCTTGCTGTTTGTATGCAAGACAAAATCCAGGCACATGCCTTCGGACAAAAGTCCGAGGTTTTGTCTGCTGAAAATTTGATCATGTGTATGAGGCTTTAGACTGGGAGGGAATATTGGCATTGATGAACACAGACCAAAAATGGGAAATCTTCAAAAAGACTGTTTGTGAACTCACTGCAAAGTATATTCCCACTGGCAATAAGTTTAATCACTTGCTGAGCGGGCCATAGCCGAAAGACGGCTACAGCGCGGTCGGCTTATTCTGGGAGGGCATCCATGAACGTCCTCCCAGAATCTTGCTCCCACGCGCCCGCCGGGGCACGCTCCCAGAAAAATCTGTGACCACTGGTAGCAGCCTTTTACCACGTGATCACTCCGTTCCTCCCTTCCATCTCTGTACTGATCAGGGGAAAGGGGGAGAGGGGGAGAGATTGTTTGCAGCAGCGCTGTGGGCTGGATCTGTAGTACCCATAGCGCTGCTCAGTGACCATACTCTGCAATACTCTGCAGTACTCTGCAATACTCTGCCAATAATCTGCAGTACTCTGCAATACTCTGCCAATACTCTGCAATATTCTGCCAATACTCTGCCAATACTCTGCCAATACTATGCAATACTCTGCCAATACTCTGCAATACTCTGCTATACTCTGCTAATACTCGCCAATACTCTAATAAATTTTAACAGAAACTAAGATTTTTTTTTTTTACCGAATTTTGATTTATAGCGCAAAAATTAAAAAAACCAGCGGTGAATAAATACCACCAAAAGAAAGCTATATTTGTGTGAAAAAAAGAACAAACATTTTTAATGGGTACAGTGTTGCATGACTGAGTAATTGCCATTCAAAGTGTGAGAGAACCGAAAGCTGAAAATTGGGCTGGTTAGGAAGGGGGTTTAAGTGTCCAGTGGTCAAGTGGTTAAAAGGCTAAAAATAAAACCTATGTGGCTCACGGCCAAAGTTAAAAAGCTATAAACAATAAGAAAAGTGCTTTTAAAAATATTAAAATGAAGGAACACTATTGTCATTTAAATGTTACAAAGAATATAACAGAATATGTAAAAAGGAAATCAAGGATGCAAACATTCAAAACGAGCGACAGATTGCAAAAGATAGTAGGACAAACCCCCAAAAATTCTTCTAATAAATTAATAGTAAAAAAGTTAGGTCTGAGCATGTAGGCCCTTTATAAAATAATCTGGAGTGGGTGACTGGGGACAAAGAGAAGGCACATTTATTAACCACTTCATTACAGGGCACTTATACACCTTCCTGCCCAGACCAATTTTCAGCTTTCAGTGCTGTCGCAGTTTGAATGACAATTGTGCGGTCATCCATTACTGTACCCAAACTAAATTTTTATCATTTTGTTCCAACAAATAGAGCTTTCTTTTGTTGGTATTTGATCACCTCTGCAGTTTTTATTTTTTGCTAAACAAATAAAAAAAGACCAAAAATTTTGAAAAAAAATAAAAGTTTTGCTTTTGTTTCTGTTATAAAATTTTATAAATAAGTAAGTTTTCTCTTTCACTGATGGGCACTGATAGGGCGGCACTGACAGGTACTGATAAGGTGGCACTGATGAGGTGGCACCGATTAACGTGCACTGATGGGCACTGATGATGGGCACTGATATGCGGCACTGATGGGCACTGGTAGGCGGCACTAATGGGTGGCACTGATATGCAGCACTCATGGGCATTGATAGGCGGCACTGATGGGCACTCATGGGCGGCACTGCTGGGCACTGATCGGCACTGATAGGCGGCACTGCTGGACACTGATGGGCATTGATACGCAGCACTGATATGAGGCACTGATAGGCATCCCTGATGGCACTGGCATTGGTAGGCATTGTGAGTGGGCACTGATTGGCAGCTGCCTGGGCACAGTTTAGCATTTCCCGGGGGGTCTAGGGGGGGCATACCTGGTGGTCCAGTGTGGATGGCCATCCTGGTGGTCCTGGATGGCATGATAGTGGTCCTGGGCAGGATCCGAGTGGGGGCTGTGCTGATAAACAATCAGCACAGACCCCCCCTGTCAGGAAAGCAGACGATCGGCTCTCCTCTACTTGCGTCTGTCAGACGTGAGTGAGGAAAAGCCGATGACCGACTCTTCCTGTTTACATCGTGATCAGCCGTGATTGGACATGGCTGATCACGTGGTAAAGAGTCTCCGTCAGAGACTCTTTACCTAGATTGGAGTTGCAGTGTGTCAGACTGACACACCGCAACAACGATCGCCGCGATGCGTGCCCCCGGGGGCACGCAGCGGCTTAATATCCTGAGGACGTCATATGACGCCCAGTCAGGTTATTGAGACCACTTTGCCGCCGTCATTCTGCTATATGGCGGGCGGCAAGTGGTTAACCACTTGCCGACCGCCTAATGCAGATATACTGCAGCAGAATGGCACGGGCAGGCAAAATCATATACCTGGTACATAATTTGCCTCCCGCGGGTGGCCGGTGCCCGAGGCGGTCGGCATTGTTAGGGGAGCAATCAATGCTGACGGGGGAGGCCACTCATTTGTGGCCACCCCCTCGCGATCGCTCCCAACGAATGAAAATCTTCCTCTGCTGCTGTAATGTAAACAGAGGCAGAGGAAGTGATGTCATCTCTCCTCGGGAAGTCTTTTTGTTAGGGCGCCGAGGAGAGAAGATATCAAAGTAAGTCTGCACAACACTACACTGACAGTAGAACATGCAGGCACAATCACCCCCTGATCACCCCCCTGCATACCGCCGATCACCCCCCTGCACCCCCTGTCACAGTGACACCAATAGCAGTTTTTTTTTTTTTTTACTGATTACTGCATTGGTGTAATTTTGTGACAGTTATAAGTGGTAGGGAAGTTAGTGTTAGGCCCCTTTAGGTCTAGGGTACCCCCCTAACCCCCCCTAATAAAGTTTTAACCCCTTGATCACCCCCCGTTGCAGTGTCACTAAGCGATCGTTTTTCTGATCGCTGTATTAGTGTCACAGGTGATGCTAGTTAGGGAGGTAATTTAGGTTTCCCATCAGCATTTTATAGCGTCAGGGACCCCCATATACTACCTAATAAAAGGTTTTAACTCCTGATTGCCCCCTAGTTAACCCTTTCACCAGTGATCTCCGTATAACTGTTACGGGTGACGCTGGTTAGTTAGTTTATTTTTTATAGTATCAGGGCACCCGCCGTTTATTACCTAATAAGGGTTTAACCCCCTGATCACCCGGCGGGTGATACAAGTTATGTTTTAGGGTCAGATAGGGTCTGCGTTGCCCCAGGCAGCGTCAGGTTAGTGCCAGTACCGCTAACACCTACGAACGCAGCATACATCTCCATTAGTGGTATAGTATATGAACGGATCAATACCTGATCTGATCAGATCTATACTAGCGTCCCCAGCAGTTTAGGGTTCCCAAAAATGCAGTGTTAGCGGGATCAGCACAGATACCTGCTAGCTACCTGCCTGCGTTTTGCCCCTCCGCCCGGCCCAGCCCAGCCCAGCCCACCCAAGTGCAGTATCGATCGATCACTGTCACTTACAAAACACTAAACACATAACTGCAGCGTTCGCAGAGTCAGGCCTGATCCCTGCGATCACTAACAGTTTTTTTGGTAGCATTTGAATCAGTGGCTAACAGTCAGGAGCTTTTTTACCTGTGAGCCTCACTACTGTACCACTAAATTTAAAGCCCAATATGGCAAATCGAAGGTACAGTAGGGAAGAGGCCTACACGTTTCTGAGCATAACATATAGTGAAGAGGAAGTCACTCATCTGTCAGATTCAGGCTCAGATTATGATCCTGTAGACGACAGCGGCTCCATGACAGATAGCTCTGATGACAGAGTTGTGGTCCCTGCCAAGGTCAGGCGTACCAGACCCCAATCTTCTTCTGCTGTTGTTGAGGTGCAGGAACTGCAGGGCCCTCATATGTAGCAGAGCAGTACTAGCGCCGCTATTCCTTCTGGTGAACTGGCAAGCACCAGCGGCCTAGTACACCCCGGTCGTAGTCAAACCAGCACTGCAGTAACACTTGGTGATGTGGCGAGTCCCATAAGTGCAATTCAAGCTGGTGAGGTGGCAAGCACATGTAGTGTCCCGCTGCCACCAAGAAGAAGACAAACACAGGCCGTCGTGCCCATAGTGCCCTTCCTGCTGCATTCGCCAATCCTAATTGGGAACCCATCACTTCTGCAGCACCCGTACTTCCCCATTCACATCCCCAACCAAATGCAGTCGGCTGCATGAGAGGCATTTTCTTTATGTCCTCCCGAGTACCCCTACCCAATGAACCCGTCAAAAAAGATGTTGTGTCTGCAGCAAGCGCGGATATAGGCGTGACACCCACTATTATTGTCCCTCCTGTCCTGACAATCCTGGTATTTGCATTGGTGAATGTTTTGAACGCTACCATACACTAGTTGAGTATTAGCGTAGGGTACAGCACTGCATTTTGAGAGACCCAAACCAGGAACCGGCTACAGTTATAAAAGTTACAGTTACAAAAAAAAGTGTAAAAAAAAAAAGTAAAAAAACAAAAAAATATATAAAATAAGAAAACAAAAATAGTTGTCGTTTTATTTTTCTCCCTCTCTCTCTATTCTCTCTCTATTGTTCTGCTCTTTTTTACTGTATTCTATTCTGCAATGTTTTATTGTTATCATGTTTTATCCTGTTTGCTTTTCAGGTATGTAATGTTTTATACTTTACTGTTTACTGTGTTTTATTGTTAACCATTTTTTTGTTTTCAGGTATGCCATTCAGCTGCAGCGCGGATTTATTTATCTTGACAGCAACAGCGTTTGTTCCCACGATACATAAAGCCGTGACTCCAGCGCTGTCAGAGGTGATATATGCCGAAGCATGGGGGAAGCAGGGGCGGAGGAGCGATTTGCTCCTAACTTTTGGGGCGGATGCCCCCATGCTTCGGCATATATAAATGGTGTATGTATGCCCATCATTAGAAGCGGGTGGATGAAGGGAGGTATTCTAATGGTGAGCATACCCACTGATCAATCTCTTTTTTTTGTTCAGCCCACAGGCTGCATAAAAAATAGATTACAATATATGTCCAACAAGGACCAGCAACGTACTGGTATGTTGCTGGACTTTGAGTGGTTATACCAGAATGATGCCTGCAAGTTTAGGTATCATCTTGGTATCATTCTTTTCAGCCAGCAGTTGGCTTCTTTTCAGCCAGCAGTTGGCTTTCATGTAAAAGCAATCCTAGCAGCTAATTAGCCTCTAGACTGCTATTACAAGCAGTGGGAGGGAATGTGTCCCCCCCCACCGTCTTCCATGTTTTTCTCTGGCTCTCCTGTCCCAACAGGGCACCTGAGAATGCAGCCGGTGATTCGGCCAGCTGACCATAGAGCTGATCAGAGACCAGAATGGCTCCAATCATCTCTATGGCCTAAGAAACTGGAAGCTACGAGCATTTCATGACTTAGATTTCGCCGGATGTAAACAGGGAAAGTCATTGGGAAATTGGGAAAGCATTTTATCACACTGATCTTGGTGTGGTCAGATGCTTTGAGGGTAGAGGAGTGATCTAGGGTCTAATAGACCCCATTTTTTTCAAAAAAGAGTACCTGTCACTACCTATTGCTATCACAGGGGATATTTACATTCCCTGAAATAACAATAAAAATGATAAAAAAAATGAAAGGAAGAGT
Organism: Lithobates clamitans; assembly: GCA_037952925.1. Lineage (NCBI taxonomy): Eukaryota > Metazoa > Chordata > Amphibia > Anura > Ranidae > Lithobates > Lithobates clamitans. The sequence goes on along the minus strand of JBBGZY010001621.1, from coordinate 329,047 downwards.
TTAAAAATAAGATAAAAAAACAGAAAAATAATAAATAAAAAAAAAAAAAGCACCCCTGTCCCCCTTCTGCTCTCACGTAAAGGCGAACGCAAGCGTTGGTCTGGCGTCAAATGTAAACAGCAGTTGCACCATTGCATGTGAAGTATCACAGCGAAGGTCAGATCGAGGGCAGTCATTTTAGCAGGAGACCTCCTCTGTAAATCTAAAGTGGTAACCTGTAAAGGCTTTTAAAGGCTTTTAAAAATGTATGTAGTTTGTCGCCACTGCACGTTGTGGTGTGCACAATTTTAAAGCATATCGTGTTTGGTATCCATGTACTCGGCCTAAGATCATCTTTTTTATTATTACATCAAACATTTGAGCAATATAGTGTGTTTTAGTGCATTAAAATTTTAAAAAGTGTGTTTTTTCCCCAAAAAATTTGTTTGAAAAATCACTGCGCAAATACTGTGTGAAAAAAAAAATGAAACACCCACCATGTTTGTAGGGCCTTTAATTTAAAAAAATATATAATGTTTGGGGGTTCAAAGTAATTTTCTTTAAAAAAAAAAAATTTCATGTAAACAAATAGTGTCAGAAAGGGCTTTGTCTTCAGGTGGTTAGAAGAGTGGGTGATGTGTGACATAAGCTTCAAAATGTTGTGCATAAAATGCCAGGACAGTTCAACCCCCCCCCAAATGACCCCATTTTGGAAAGTAGACACCCCAAGCTATTTGCTGAGAGGCATGTCGAGTCCATGGAATATTTTATATTGTGACACAAGTTGTGGGAAAAAGACAATTTTTTTTTCACAAAGTTGTCACTAAATGATATATTGCTCAAGCATGCCATGGGCATATGTGGAATTACACCCCAAAATACATTCTGTTGCTTCTCCTGAGTACGGGGATACCACATGTGTGAGACTTTTTGGGAGTCTAGCCACGTTTGGGACCCTGAAACCCAAGCACCGCCTTCAGGCTTTCTAAGGGTGTAAATTTTTGATTTCACTCCTCAATGCCTATCACAGTTTCGGTGGCCATGGAATGCCCAGATGGCACAAACCCCCCACAGATGACCCCATTTTGGAAAGTAGACACCCCAAGCTATTTGCTGAGAGGTATGGTGAGTATTTTGCAGACCTTCAGCAAATAGCTTGGGGTGTCCACTTTCCAAAATGGGGTCATTTGGGGGGGGGCTCGTGTCATCTTGGCATTTTATGGCCTTCAAAACTGTGATAGGTAGTGAGGAGTGAAATCAAAAATTTACGCCCTTAGAAATGCTGAAGGTGGAGCTTGGTTTCGGGGCCCCTTACGCGGCTAGGCTTCCAAAAAGTCCCACACATGAGGTATCTCCATACTCAGGAGAAGCAGATAAATGTATTTTGGGGTGCAATTCCACATATGCCCATGGCCTGTGTGAGCAATATATCATTTAGTGACAACTTTTTGTAATCTAGTTTTTTTTGTCATTATTCAATCACTTGGGACAAAAAAATTAATATTCAATAGGCTCAACATGCCTCTCAGCAATTTTCTTGGGGTGTCTACTTTCCAAAATGGGGTCACTTGGGTGGGTTTTGTACTGCCCTGCCATTTTAGCACCTCAAGAAATGACATAGGCAGTCATAAACTAAAAAACTAAAAGCTGTTTAAATTCCAGAAAATGTACCCTAGTTTGTAGACGCTATAACTTTTGCGCAAACCAATAAATATACGCGTATTGACATTTTTTTTTTTACCAAAGACATGTGGTCGAATACATTTCGGCCTAAATGTATGACTAAAATTGAGTTTATTGAATTTTTTTATAACAAAAAGTAGAAAATATAAAAATGAAAAAAAAACTGCAGAGGTGATCAAATATCATCAAAAGAAAGCTCTATTTGTGGGAAGAAAAGGACGCAAATTTCTTTTGGGTACAGCATTGCATGACCGCGCAATTAGCAGTTAACGCAATGCCAAATTGTAAAAAGTGCTCTGTTCAGGAAGGGGGTAAATCCTTCCGGGGCTGAAGTTAATAATAGCATGCAATGCCAAGCTACAGTTTCCAAAGTAAGCAAAGTCCTTTATTAAATACACCTTTATTAAGAACTTTATTAGGAGAGGTATGGACTCCAGAGACAGAGATATCATTTTACGCCTGTACAAATCATTGGTAAAACCTCATCTGGAATATGCAGTTCAGTTTTGAGCACCAGTTTTCAAAAAGGATATCAGGGAACTGGAAAAAGTGCAACCAAACTGATAAGAGGCATGGAGAAGCTCAGCTATGAGGATAAATTATAGGAACTGAATTTATTTTCTCTTGAGAGGAGGAGGTTAGGGGGGGGGATATGATCAACATGTACAAATACATAAAGGGTCCATATAGAGAACTTGGTGTTGAGTTATTAACTTTAAGGCCATCACAGAGGACAAGGGCGCTCTCTTTATGTCTTGAAGAAAAGAGATTAGAGATAATAGAGAAAAGGGAGAAAAGAGATCTCTAAATACAGAAAGGTTTTTTCACAGTAAGAGCTATGAAAATGTAGAATAGACTCCATCAAGAGCTGGTTCTGGCCAGCTCAGTAGATTGCTTTAAAAAAGGCCTGGATACTTTCCTAAATGTGCATAATATAACTGGATACTAACCTTTATAGGTAAAGTTGATCCAGGAAACATCCGATTGCCTCTCTGGGGATCAGGAGGGAATTTTTGTGGCTCAGGCTTTGCTGTTTTTTTTTGCCTTCCTCTGGATCAACTGTGGGTATAGGATTGTGTATATGGGATTGTATAATTTTTTTCTCTTTTATTGGTTGAACTAGATGGACTTGTGTCTTTTTTCAACCTGACTAACTATGTAACAGAGCCCTTATAATGAAGGTTTGGGAATACCCAAGAGAGACAGGAGATCTCATCCAAGAGCCAGAGAGGCTGTATGGGGCAGCCAGAGCATGACTGAATGCAAGAGACAGATAAAGGCCTGAGCACTAAGGCCAGAGGAGCTGTGTGCATTAGAGTGAAACTTTATAAATGATATAGGGTCTGGGATTAAAAGTACCATTTCAGTCTTTTGCAGATGACACCAAACTATGCAGTGAAATAACGTCCTTACAGGATATCTCCAATTTACAAGCCAACCTCAATTCACTGTCCAATTGGGGGACTATGTGGCAGATGAGGTTTAATGTCAATAAATGTAAAGTTATGCACTGGGGGCTACGAATATGCATGCATCATACATACTAGGGGGAGTACAACTGGGGGGATCCATAGTGGAGAAGGATCTGGGGGTTTTGGTAGAGCTCAATAATAGCATGCAATGCCAAGCTGCAGACTGGTGTCTGTGAAACTGGGTTCAGAAATATGCATATACCATCCTTAAACTCTGGTGTATAAAAAAAGTCCAATAAAGTGACAATGTGCTCCTTCAAATTGTTCTGTGCTTCTTGGAAAACAGTGCCCCATAAGAAACGCACTCACCGCTATTAGAACGAGTGCATTTCTGAACCCAGTTTCACAGCAACAATATACACCAGTCATATATGTTGGATTTTTTTTTTGCACAGAAATGTCACTTTGAATTGCAGGTTTTTGCCATACCTATCCCCTCTTTTTCACATTTCTTCTAAATTCACCTTAGGGTGAATTTATTGATAGGGCCTGCAGCTCCTCATTTTTCATTTTCACCATAAGCGCAGGGGTCTAATAATTTTTTCGACATGGAAAATCTGATCCCTCTTGGGGATCAGGAAATAATTTTTTCCCCTGCTGTAGCAAATTGGATCATGCTTTGCTGGGGTTTTTCGCCTTCCTCTGGATCAACTGTGGGTATTGGATTGGGTATATGAGATTGTATGATATTATTTTATTTATTTATTTATCTTTATGGTTGTATGGAAGAGCCCTGGGTTCATCATATAAAAAAAATACAGAATTATGAGTTAGAAAAACATTTTTCTTTTTTTTCTTTTTTTTACAGAATTCTGAGTTTGATAGTCAGAATTCTGAGATTAAAAGTCAGAATTCTGACTTTCAAACTCAGAATTCTGAGATTGAAAGTCAGAATTGTAAGTTTAAAAAAAAAAATCTACACAATTCTGAGATTAAAAGTCAGAATTCTGAGTTTTAAAGTCAGAATTCTGAGATTAAAAGTCAGAATTCTGAGATTCAAAAGTCAGAATTCTGAGTTTCAAAGTCAGAATTCTGAGAAAAAAAGTCAGAATTCTGAGAATAAAAGTCAGAATTCTGAGATTCAAAGTCAGAATTCTGAGATTCAAAGTCAGAATTCTGAGACTCAAAAGTCAGAATTCTGAGTTTCAAAATCAGAATTCTGAGATTCAAAGTCACAATTCTGAGATTCAAAAATCAGAATTCTGAGTTTCAAAGTCATAATTCTGAGTTTCAAAGTCGGAATTCTGAGTTTCAAAGTCAGAATTCTGAGATTCAAAGTCAGAATTCTGAGATTCAAAGTCAGAATTCTGAGTTTATAAATATAGTAGTCTCTATTAGGAAGATTTTAGGACCAAAGAGCAATAAGGTAGTAACACCCACAGATCATCATTCTGCAGACATACATGTCTTCTGCTCTGTATATGGATATGTAAATCTATCTTAGTTACAGCACACAATATAGGGAAGCAGGCAGTGCTGGGTTCTCTGGTTCCTCTACTGTATTAATTAGTTCCACAGTTTGCTGTCTTATCCTTCTTCTCTGTCATCTGCTCCAACATAAAGAGCCATGCTGAAAACGTGTGTGTTGTGTGTAAATGGGGGGGGGGGCACAGCTTCCATAGATAGCAGAACACAATGGCCAGCACAGCTCTGCACCCCAACTTGTAGGAAACATTGCACTATTGCCCCTACATGAGGGAATTGTGAATGGCTAGAAAGCAGCAGGACAATGTGTGTCTATGGTCAACAGATTGAGGATGTAGGTGCAGAAATGACAAGACCAACAGCGCGTGAATGTGAACTTAATGCTGACACAACCCTAGTGTATGTAGTGAGCAAGCCCGAGCAACCTGCAGCGCCAAGACAGGTAATTAAAAACGAAAACTCAGGACTGAGGTACCCACAGACCATGGTGGGTAGTAGTAAAGGTGTAATGGTGAACGTGCACGTATGACGTATGATATACGGGCGAGAAGATTGTGGGACGACAATCAATTAAAAACAAAACCTCAGCCCGTATGGGTCCATAGAGGTGACAGACCCTGGATGTGAGCCCTAGCTAACAGACATGCTACGAACGAAATGCTATAACAGAACAACAGAGACAGATAACAAACAAACCTTCAGGGCTAGTGTACCCACAGACTGTGGTGGGTAGACGTGCAAGTGTAATGAAATAAGCGTGCATTGTATGACTATGTCATACAGGTGAGAAGATTGTGGGACGACAATCAATGAAAATGAAATCTCAGCCCGTATGGGTCTGAAGACGTGACAGACCCAGAATGTGAGCCCTGGCTAACAGAAATGCTACGGACGAAATGTTACGACAGGAATGCCACAAACGAAATGCGACGACCGAAAACAGACAGGTAGCAAACAAACCCTCAGGGCTAGTGTACCCACAGACCGTGGTGGGTAGATGTACAAGTGTAATGAAATGAGCATGCATCGTATGATGTATGTTATAGGGGTGAGAAGATTGTGGAACGACAATCAAATAAACCGAAACCTCAGCCCGTATGGATCAGTGGACGCGACAGAGCCTAGATGTGAGCACTAGCTAATAGAAATGCTACGACCGGAAAAGCTAAGAATGAAATATTACGAATGAAATACTGCCAATGAAATACTACGAATTAAATACTACGAATGAAAATTGCTATGACAGGAAACTTATGATAGAATACTACGAACGAAAAGCTACAACGACAGGAAAATGCTAACGCTACCACTGGAAAACACTACGAATGAAATGCTACAACAGGGAAATGCTGCAACAGGAAAAAACGCTACAAATGAAATGCTATAACAGGAAAATGCTACAAATGAAATGCTGTGACAGGGAAAATGCTACGACAGGAAAATGCTACGACAGGAAAATGCTATGAATGGGAAAAAATGCTACAACCGGAAAACGCTACAAATGAAATATGCTATGAATGAAATGCTACGACAGGAAAATGCTACAAATGAAATGCTGTGACAGGGAAATGCTGCGACATGGAAAACACTACAATCGGAAAACGCTACGAATGAAATGCTACGACAGGGAAATTATACGACAGGAAAAAAAAAAGCTACAACCGGAAAACGACAGGAAAATGCTACGACAGGAAAATGCTATGACAGTAAAATGCTGCGACAGGAAGATGCTACGACAGGAAAATGCTACAAATGAAATGCTGCGACAGGGAAATGCTGCGTCAGGGAAAATGCTACAACCGGAAAATGCTACAACTGAAATGTGACAACAGGAAATGCTATGACAGGAAAAATGCTACAAATTAAATACTACGTCAGGGAAATGCTGCGACAGGGAAAACGCTACAACCGGAAAATGCTATGAATTAAATGCTACGACAGGGAAATGCTATGACAGGGAAATGCGAAAGCTATGATAGAACATGCTACCGAAAGACCTGTTATGACGGAACACGCTGCTGGCCGAGCTATTGCCAGAACACGCTAATGACATAACTGCTATGACAGAAACACGCTGACGACAGAAACCGCTATGGCAGAAACTGCTATGCTAGAAACTGCTATGACTGAAACCGCTATGATAAAACCGCTATGACAAACATGCTGCTGACCAAGCTGTTGTGACAGAACACTCCAATGACAGAAACTATGACAAACACGCTAATGACAGACACCGCTACTGACGGGACATGAAATGAGAGAAACACTAATGACAGAGCCACTATCGTAGAACACGCTACTGACAGAAACATGCTATGACAAAACATGCTGCTGACAGAACCACTACAACAGAAACAAAACATGTCATGTGAACATAGACAAGGAGTGGGTTATGCCACACAAAGACCTGGTATTCCTGTTTACTTGGAATAATTACATTGTGAAATCTAGGTAAGCACTGCCCCTGCTGTGCTGCAAGCCGCCCCCCATCCATACCAGGACAAAACAGCTAACCCCCCCCACCATGGGGACAAGTGAGCGGGCGGTACTCCCTCTGATGATAATTAAATGATGAACACAAACCTTCGTATTTGGTCATACAAAAACTGTACATACACATAAGCATGCTGGCCAGGATAGAGAGCCGCCAGACACAGAGAACCCAGACTGGTCGCAGAGCAGACTGAGCATGGAAACCCCCCCCCACAGACCGGCAGAATGCACACCATGTCAGGGAGCCAGATCCCCAGGAGAAGCGGGCGGGCGGCCCCCTCGTGGAGCCAGAAATGTGCAAAATAGAGCAGCTGGCGGGCAACCGAGTCACACACCCCCGGTGGGAACACCGGGAGAAGCGGACGGGTGCCCCCCCTGTGGAGCCAGATCTGCACAGACCAGGTGAGTCAGCGGCCGAATCCCCCCTCCCCCGGCGGAACACCGGGAGGAGCGGGCAGGCAGCCCCCGTGGAGCCAACCTGCACAAGAGAGGTGCTGGCGGGCAGCTGAATCATACCTCCCCTCGTGGAGCCAAATGGCTCTCAGCAAGGACCGGAAGTGACGTGTGTCGGCATGACCCAGAAATGAGCCTACGAAGGATCTGAAGGAGGAGAAGGGGTAAAAAGCCCTCAGTCTCCTCCTACAAATTCAGGCTAGCCTGCGGCCAGCCTTTCAACGTAACTAAAAAAATGTGCTCTGAACTGGATTACAACCCACAACCTTCAACACTATAAGCCTGTTACTCTAACCACTATGCTATCACTTAAAGACTCTCAATATAAGGTTAATTGTTTGTGAAACAACTTATCAGCTCAGACAAGTAATTGCTATGATCAATCCATTATGGCCATAGACACACATTGTCCTGCTGCCTTCTAGCCATTCACAATTCCCTCATGTAGGGGCAATAGGGCAATGTTTCCTACAAGTTGGGGCACAGAGCTGTGCTGGCCATTGTGTTCTGCTATCTATAGAAGCTGTGTGCCCCCCCCCCCCCACTCACATACAATGCACACGTTTTCAGCATGGCTCTTTATGTTGGAGCAGATGACAGAGAAGAAGGATAAGACAGCAAACCGAGGAACTATTAATACAGTAGAGGAACCAGAGAACCCAGCACTGCCTACTTCCCTATACTGTGTGCTGTAACTAAGATAGATTTACATATCCATATACAGAGCAGAAGACATATATGTCTGCAGAATTATGGTCTGTTGGTGTTATTGCTTATTGGTCCTAAAATCTTCCTAATAGAGACTACTATATTTATGAACTCAGAATTCTGACTTTGAATCTCAGAATTCTGACTTTTAAACTCAGAATTCTGACTTTGAAACTCAGAATTCTGACTTTGAAACTCAGAATTCTGACTTTTAATCTCAGAATTCTGACTTTAAAACTCAGAATTCTGACTTTGAATCTCAGAATTCTGACTTTTAATCCCAGAATTGTGTAGAATTTTTTTTTTAAACTTACAATCCTGACTTTCAATCTCAGAATTCTGAGTTTGAAAGTCCGAATTCTGACTTTGAATTTCAGAATTCTGACTTTCAAACTCAGAATTTTGACTTTCAAACTCAGAATTTTGTAAAAAAAAAAATAAAAATGTTTTTTTTTCAAACTCATAATTCAGATTTTTTTTTTAATGATGGCCCCAGGGCTCTTCCATATGGTTGAACTAGATGGACTTTTTTGGATGGACTATTTTTTAATAAAGGACTTGTCAAAAACTGTTTCTTGTGGTTATTACTTTTTGACACTTTTTTGGTGAATGGGTGGGTATATACCCATTCACATGAGGGGGGTGGGATCTGGGGGCCCCCTTGTTAAAGGGGGCTTCCAGATTCCAATAAGCCCCCCGCCCACAGACCATAACAACCACAGCCCAGGGTTGTTGGAAAGAGGCCCTTGTCCCCATCAACATGAAGGCAAGGTGCTCTGGGGTGGGGGGGCAGGTATGGTTCCCTCGCTCATCTCCTGCCCTTTCCTGACCTGCCAGGCTGCATGCTCTGATAAGGGTCTGGTATGGATTTTGAGGGGGACCTCACGCCGTTTAAAAAAAAAAATTGGCGTGGGGTTCCCCTAAACATCCATACCAGACCTCAAGGGCCTGGTATGGACTGCGGGGGGACCCCACACCATTTTTTAAATCTTTTGTACCAACACTTTTTTTTATTTAGCTGTCAGCGTAATACCATTTGACAGCTGATGACTCATCAGTTATTAAAAACGCTGCGGCCGGCTTCCCAGCCCCGCTATATATCAACCAGCTTACACCCCACCCTGTTAGGGCAAAGCTTTCCCCAATTAGGGCATAGAATACCCTGTGCAGCGCTCAGTGCATTGCAGGATGTTGGTCAGGGTAAATGCCCAACAAACAAACATCAAATTCAGGTGTTCGGCGATTGCAGAACAGGCAAATGTTTGGCCTTGAACTCATGCTCGGACCAAACTGTTCGCCCAACCCTACTCCACATTTTATTAGAGACCAGCATCCTGATGGTGAATGTGTGCACAGCCTTTTTAATCAAGAGGCTGTCTGTGATTTAGAGTTTCCCCTGGAGACTAACTGCTGCAGGAGCAGTGTATGTATATGTGTGGAGTAAGACACTAGTAGAGTTTATACCCTGGCCTCAAGGAGAAGTGGCCAGATCTGACCAGGCAGTGGCCTGAGAGGTCTTAGGAGCCCCCCCACAATATCACAGTACTTTTAAATATTCTGTGTTTTAAGTCTTGGTTTGTTTAGTCAACTTCTTATTATACAGTATTGCAGCTCATACAGGAGCTAAGAAGATTCCTAGGTTGCAAAGGAACATTGGCAAATTCAGTATTATGTGTCCAAAAAAAGTGTATTTAAAAACATAACATTGGAGGAACACTTTCATAAATACATGGCTGAATAAAGACACCAGTTCATCCATTTCAACAAGAGCGTACGTTTCTTCTTTCCAGACCTAAGATTAAATAGTTTCCTGCCAATGCTGGAGTCATCATTTAAAGATTTATATATTGTGAACATATCCTCTCTTAAGCGTCTCTGTTCCAGGGAAAATAAGTTTAACGTTTGTAGTCATTCCTCATAGTTTAAGTCCTCCAGACCCCTTATTAGCTTTGTTGCCCTTCTCTGGATTGTCCCCAGTTCAAGCACATCATTTCTGACAATTGGTGACCAGAACTGGACTACATACTAAGATGAAGCTGAATCAGAGTTTTGTAAAATGGTAGTTCTTAAGTAAACACTCTTTTTAATGCATAGTAGTCACCTTGCTTACTACAGCTTGGAATTAAATTCTATGCTAAGTCTGTCATCTACAAGGACCCCCAGATCCTTTTCCATCCTGGTTTCCCCTATATGTTCTCCCCCTAGCATGCAACGTGCATTCATATTTTTACCTCCCAAGTTCATTACTTTACATTTTACTACACTGAATATCATCTGCCGTTTAGCTGTCCACCCCTCTGTTATATCGAGGACTTCATGTAACATTACTATATCCTATTGTGAAGTTATTTCCCTGCCTAGCTTTGTATTATTAGCAAACACTGAGATAGAACTATTTATTCCTACCTGTATACTGTTTAACCACTTCAGCCCCGGATGATTTGGCTGCTCAATGATCAGAGCACTTTTTACAATTTGGCACTGCGCTGCTTTAACTGGTAATTGCGCGGTCATGCAATGCTGTACCTGAACAAAATTTGTGTTCTTTTTTCCCACAAATAGAGCTTTCTTTTGATGGTATTTGATTGCCTCTGCGATTTTTATTTTTTGAGATATAAATGGAAAAAGACAGAAAATTTTGAAAATAAATGATATTTTCTACTTTTTGTTATAAAAAAAAAATCAAATAAACTCAATTTTAGTCATACATTTAGGCCAAAATGTATTCAGCCACATGTCTTTGGTAAAAAAAAGTAAATAAACGTATATTTACTAGTTTGTGCAAAAGTTATAGCATCTACAAACTAGGGTACATTTACTCAGCTTTTAGTTTATGACTCATTTCTTGAGGTGTTAAAATGGCAGGGCAGTACATCCCCCCTCCCCATGACCCCATTTTGGAAAGTAGACACCCCAAGGAAATTGCTGAGAGGCATGTTAAGTCCATGGAATATTTTATATTTTGCCACAAGTTGCAGGAAAATGACAAAAAAAATTACACAAAGTTGTCACTAAATGATATATTGCTCAAACAATATATTGCTCAAACATGCCATGGGCTTATGTGAAATTACACCCCAAAATACACTCTGCTGCTTCTCCTGAGTATGGGATACCACATGTGTGAGACTTTTTGGGAGCCTAGCTATGTACAGGACCCCAAAAGCCAATCACCGCCTTCAGGCTTTCTAAGGGCGTAAAATGGTTATTTCACTTCCTCACTACCTATAACATTTTCGGAGGCCCTAAAATGTCAAGATAGCACAAAACCCCCTCAAATGACCCCATTTTGGAAAGAAGATACTTCAAGATTTTTGCTGAGAGGCATTTTGAGTCCATGGAATATTTTATATTTTGCCACAAGTTTTGGGAAAATTACATTTTTTTTTTTTACACAAAGTTGTCACTAAATAATATATTGTTCAAACATGGAAAGGTTATATGTGGAATTACACCCCAAAATACATTCTGCTGCTTCTCCTGAGTATGGGGATACCACATGTGTGAGACTTTTTGGATGCCTAGCCACGTACAGGACTCCAAAACCTAATCACTGCCAGGCTTTCTAAAGGCAAAAATTGTGATTTTACTCCTCACTACCTATCACAGTTACGGAGGCCCAGAAATGTCCAGATAGCACAACCCCCCCCCATGACTTTTTTTTTCTCACAGTATTTGTGCAGCGATTTTTCAAACGCATTTTGTTTGGAAAAAAAACACTTTTTTTAATTTTAATGCACTAAAACATACTATATTGCCCAAATGTTTGATGAAATAAAAAAGATGATCTTAGGCCGAGTACATGGATACCAAGCAAGACATGCTTTAAAATTTCGCACAAACGTGCAGCAGCGACAAACTACATACATTTTTAAAAGCCTTTAAAAACCTTTACAGGTTACCACTTTAGATTTACAGAGGAGGTCTACTGCTTAAATTACTGCCTTCGATCTAACCTTCGCTGTAATACCTTGCATGGTGCAATTGCTGTTTACATATGACACCAGACCGACGGGGTGCTTTTTTTTTTAAAATTATTTATATTGCATTTTTGTTTTATTTTTAAACTGTTCCTTTCATTTTTTTTTTTAATCATTTTTGTTGTTATCTCAGGGAATGTAAATAACCCCTATGATAGCAATAGGTAGTGACAGGTATGTTTTCTGAAAAAAATTGGGGTCTATTAGACCCTAGATCTCTCCTCTGCCCTCAAAGCATCTGAACACACCAAGATCGGTGTGATTAAATGCTTTCCCAATTTCCCAGTGGCGCTGTTTATATCCGGCGAAACCTAAGTCATGAAATGCTTGTAGCTTCCAGTTTCTTAGGCCATAGAGATGATTGGAGCCATTCTGGTCTCCGATCTATGGTCAGCTGGCGGAACCACTGGCTGCATTCTTGGGTTCCCTGTTGGGACAGGCGAGCCCAAGAAAACCACGGAAGACAGTGGGGTGGGGTTCCCTCCCATTCCCTCCCATTCCCTCCCATTCCCTCCCACTGCTTGTAAAAGCAGTCTAGAGGCTAATTAGCCGCAAGAATTGCTTTTACATGAAAGCCGACCGCTAGCTGAAAAGAATGATACCAAAATGATCATTCTGATAAAACCACTCAAAGTCCAGCAACATAATAATCAACAAATATGTATCAGTGCTGCATATGAATGGCGTACCTGCTAAGCAAATGATGGTTAACAATAAAAGAAAGTAACATTACAGTATAACAGTAAGACTTATCATACCTGCAAAGCAATACAATAAAACATAGTCAAAATAAAACATTTTTAACGCAATCCGTGCGTAAAAAATATATACCGAAGCATGGGGGCAATACGCCCCTAATGTTAGGAGCAAATCGCTCCTTTACCCCTGCCCCCCATGCTTCGGCATGTATGCTCTTTTTTTTAACTGTGGTGGTGAAATCACCTCCTACAGCGCTGGAGTCAAGGCTTTATGTATCGTGGGAGCCAACGCTGTTGCTGTCAGAATAAATAAACTGTGCTGCAGCTTAATGGCGTACCTGCTAAGCAAATGATGGTTAACAATAAAACTAACATTACAGTATAACATACCATACCTGCAAAGCAAATACAATAAAACATAGTAAAAATAAAACAGAGAAAGAATGATAGCTATAGAACAATAGTGAGTAAACAGTAGAGCAGACAGTAGAGAGCGAACATAAAAAAAGAGAACAATAGAGAGAGAGAAGAAAACATTTTTTTTTGGCTTTTTTATTTTTTATTTTTTGTGTGTGTGCCTTTTTTTTTTCACTTTTTTTCACTTTTATAAAAACTGTAAAAAAAACTGTAAACTGAACGTTGCAGATAAGGGTCTCTCAAACTGTGATGGCCATCACATCTGCTCCATATGAGAGCCCTGTGGTTCTTGCACCTCAACAACAGCAGAAGAACGGTGTCTGGTATGCCTGATCTTGGCAAGGACCACAAACTCCATCTTTAGAGCTATCTGTCAGGGTATCGCTGCTGTCTACAGGTTCGTATTCTGAGCCTGAATCTGACAGATGAGTGACTTCCTCTTCACTATCTGTCATGCTCAGAAACGTGTAGGCCTCTTCACTAGGGATGAGCCGAACACCCCCCTGTTCGGTTCGCACCAGAACATGCGAACAGGAAAAAAATTTGTTCGAACACGCGAACGCCGTTAAAGTCTATGGTACACGAACATGAATAATCAAAAGTGCTAATTTTAAAGGCTAATATGCAAGTTATTGTCATAAAAAGTGTTTGGGGACCTGGGTCCTGCCCCAGGGGACATGAATCAATGCAAAAAAAAGTTTTAAAAACGGCCGTTTTTTCAGGAGCAGTGATTTTAATAATGCTTAAAGTCAAACAATAAAAGTGTAATATCCCTTTAAATTTCATACCTGGGGGGTGTCTATAGTATGCCTGTAAAGGGGCGCATGTTTCCCGTGTTTAGAACAGTCTGACAGCAAAGTGACATTTTGAAGGAAAAAACACATTTAAAACTACCGCGGCTATTGCATTGCCGACAATACACATAGAAGTTCATTGATAAAAACGGCATGGGAATTCCCCACAGGGGAACCCCGAACCAAAATTAAAAAAAAAAAATGATGTGGGAGTCCCCCTAAATTCCATACAAGGCCCTTCAGGTCTGGTATGGATATTAAGGGGAACCCCAGCCAAAATTAAAAAAAAAAATTGACGTGGGGTTCCCCCTAAATTCCATACCAGACCCTTCAGGTCTGGTATGGATTTTAAGGGGAACCCCGCGCCAAAAAAAAAAAAAAAAAACGGCGTGGGGTCCCCCTAAAAATCCATACCAGACCCTTATCCGAGCACGCAACCTGGCAGGCCGCAGGAAAAGAGGGGGGGACGAGAGTGCGGCCCCCCCCCCTCCTGAACCGTACCAGGCCACATGCCCTCAACATTGGGAGGGTGCTTTGGGGTAGCCCCCCAAAACACCTTGTCCCCATGTTGATGAGGACAAGGGCCTCATCCTCACAACCCTGGCCGGTGGTTGTGAGGGTCTGCGGGCGGGGGGCTTATCGGAATCTGGAAGCCCCCTTTAACAAGGGGACCCCCAGATCCCGGCCCCCCCCCTGTGTGAAATGGTAAGGGGGTACTTACCCCTACCATTTCACTAAAAAACTGTCAAAAATGTTAAAAATGACAAGAGACAGTTTTTGACAATTCCTTTATTTAAATGCTTCTTCTTTCTTCTTTCTTCCTTCATCTTCTTCTGGTTCTTCTGGCTCTTCTGGTTCTTCCTCCGGCGTTCTCGTCCAGCATCTTCTCCGCGGCGTCTTCTATCTTCTTCTCCTCGGGCCGCTCCGCACCCATGGCATGAGGGGGAGGCTCCCGCTCTTCTCTTCATCTTCTTCTCTTCTTCATCTTCTTCTTCATCTTCTTCTTCCTTCTTCTCTTCTTCTCTTCTTCCTGTCTTCTGCGGGCCGCTCCGCAGCCATGCTGGCATGGTGGGAGGCTCCCGCTGTGTGACGGCGTCTCTTCGTCTGACGGTTCTTAAATAACGGGGGGCGGGGCCATCCGGTGACCCCGCCCCCCTCTGACGCACGGTGACTTGAGGGACTTCCCTGTGACGTCACGGGGAATGCCACAGGGAAGTCCCGTCATGTCACCGTGCGTCAGAGGCCCCGCCCCCCGTTATTTAAGAACCGTCAGACGAAGAGACGCCGTCACACAGCGGGAGCCTCCCTCCATGCCACAGCATGGCTGCGGAGCGGCCCGCAGAAGACAGGAAGAAGAGAAGAAGAGAAGAAGGAAGAAGAAGAAGAAGATGAAGAAGAAGATGAAGAAGAGAAGAAGATGAAGAGAAGAGCGGGAGCCTCCCCCTCATGCCATGGGTGCGGAGCGGCCCGAGGAGAAGATAGAAGACGCCGCGGAGAAGATGCTGGACGAGAACGCCGGAGGAAGAACCAGAAGAGCCAGAAGAACCAGAAGAAGATGAAGGAAGAAAGAAGAAAGAAGAAGCATTTAAATAAAGGAATTGTCAAAAACTGTCTCTTGTCATTTTTAACATTTTTGACAGTTTTTTAGTGAAATGGTAGGGGTAAGTACCCCCTTACCATTTCACACAGGGGGGGGGGCCGGGATCTGGGGGTCCCCTTGTTAAAGGGGGCTTCCAGATTCCGATAAGCCCCCCGCCCGCAGACCCTCACAACCACCGGCCAGGGTTGTGAGGATGAGGCCCTTGTCCTCATCAACATGGGGACAAGGTGTTTTGGGGGGCTACCCCAAAGCACCCTCCCAATGTTGAGGGCATGTGGCCTGGTACGGTTCAGGAGGGGGGGGGGGGCCGCACTCTCGTCCCCCCCTCTTTTCCTGCGGCCTGCCAGGTTGCGTGCTCGGATAAGGGTCTGGTATGGATTTTTAGGGGGACCCCACGCCGTTTTTTTTTTTTTTTTTTGGCGCGGGGTTCCCCTTAAAATCCATACCAGACCTGAAGGGTCTGGTATGGAATTTAGGGGGAACCCCACGTCAATTTTTTTTTTTCAATTTTGGCTGGGGTTCCCCTTAATATCCATACCAGACCTGAAGGGCCTTGTATGGAATTTAGGGGGACCCCCACATCATTTTTTTTTTTTTATTTTGGTTCGGGTTTCCCCTGTGGGGAATTCCCATGCCGTTTTTATCAATGAACTTCTATGTGTATTGTCGGCAATGCAATAGCCGCGGCTAGTTTTAAATGAGTTTTTTCCTTCCAAATGTCATTTTGCTGTCAGACTGTTCTAAACACAGGAAACATGCGCCCCTTTACAGGCATACTATAGACACCCCCCAGGTACGAAATTTAAAGGGATATTACACTTTTATTGTTTGACTTTAAGCATTAATAAAATCACTGCTCCTGAAAAAACGTCCGTTTTTAAAACTTTTTTTTGCATTGATCCATGTCCCCTGGGGCAGGACCCGGGTCCCCAAACACTTTTTATGACAATAACTTGCATATAAGCCTTTAAAATTAGCACTTTTGATTTCTCCCATAGACTTTTAAAGGGTGTTCCGCGGCATTCGAATTTGCCGCGAACACCCCAAATTGTTCGCTGTTCGGCGAACTTGCGAACAGCCAATGTTCGAGTAGAACATGAGTTCGACTCGAACTCGAAGCTCATCCCTACTCTTCACTACTGTACCTTCGATTTGACATTTTGGTCTCTAAATTTAATGGTACAGTAGTGAGACTCACAAGAAAAAAAGCACCTGACTGTCAACGACTGATTCAAATGCTACCAAAAAAACTGTTAAGCCCTGTACACACGGTCGGACATTGATCAGACATTCCGACAACAAAATCCATGGATTTTTTCCGACGGATCTTGGCTCAAACTTGTCTTGCATACACATGGTCGCACAAAGTTGTCGGAATTTCCAAACGCCAAGAACGCGGTGACGTACACCACGTCTGACGAGACTATAAAAGGGCAGTTCAGTACCAAGCGCGGCACCCTTTGGGCTCCTTTTGTTAATCTTGTGTTAGTAAAAGTTTGGTGAGAGACGATTTGCGCTTTTTCAGACTCGTGGTTTTCAGATCGTATTTCTGCTGTTCAGTTTGTGCTTGTGGGTTTGTATCTGGTCTTCAGTGCGTGCAGCGAGTTACCATTGACTTTGTCATTGTGTTCTTGTCCATTCGTTACTGATTTTCAGGTCGCTCTTCACAGGCCTTGCTGTTCTTCAGTGCGTTCTGTTACTTCGTTCTGACCAGCTGACCGTTTTCTAGCCATGTTGCGTGTACGTACTCATCGTAGAGTTTGTGCTGTGCGGGGGCTTGGTGTTGGGGTCCTTAC
Organism: Lithobates clamitans; assembly: GCA_037952925.1. Classification (NCBI taxonomy): domain Eukaryota; kingdom Metazoa; phylum Chordata; class Amphibia; order Anura; family Ranidae; genus Lithobates; species Lithobates clamitans. The sequence goes on along the minus strand of JBBGZY010001621.1, from coordinate 311,549 downwards.
TTTGACACAAGCCCAGTCCATGAACAGGGCGAGGAGGAGTTAATGGACCAAGAATTGGTTGCTCCAGCATGACTAGTTCTTTCACATGCCTTTGCTCTGTGAGATCCATGAGAATAATCCTGACAATTTCAGGAACTTTCTCCGGATGACGGACCCCGTATTTCACCGTTTGTTAGCTTTGCTGACCCCTTATATCAGCAGGTAGGATACCTGCATGAGGTAAGCCATCACTCCAGAGCAGAGGCTAGTCGCCACCCTGAGGTACTTGGCGACGGGGGAAGTCTGCAGGACCTCAAGTTCTCGACAGGCATCTCCCCCCAGGCTCTGGGGATCATTATCCCGGAGACCTATTCTGCCATCATCCAGGTCCTGCAGAAGGAGTATATTAAGGTAAGATTGTTATCCTTTAACATCACATTTTATTGTATTTAATGTTTGATAATAAATTGTATTTCTTTCCTTATTCCCTAATTACCATGATTGTAATATGCTGTGAATGTCCCCTTTGTCCTCATGCATGCTGGATTTTTTTGGAATTTTTTTTGTCCTTCATACATATTTGCCTTCACTAACCTCCCCAGCATGCTCTCCTGGGCCTATATCTACCTCGTCTACTCAATTGACAATGTATTTTGTCAGCTCCATAGTAGTGCTTTACCCTAAATACCCCCTAAAATGTGTAAAAATGTGATTTGTGTTTGAAATTCTGGCAGAGTGCCAGAGGCTTTTTTCGGGTCCCAAAATCATTTGGAACCCTCCCTCCCCCCAACTGCTAACTCAGCTGATACCAATCCTCTATCTATCCTCACTCCTGCTGACTTTGCCAAACCCATACACACTATACCCACCTCTTTTGTGGTCATATTTATGGATGAATTCCCCAAAGCATGTAGTGCAAGGGCCTGCCTGAATACTTTTAAATGGTAATGTTAAAAGTTTTTGAATCCTATTATTATCTTGATAGGTAATAGCAGAATGTAAAAATGTGCTAAAATGTGTACAGTGTGTATTTATCTCTTTGTATTATGACACTTCTTACCTGTCCAGTGGGCTGCCAATAGTGTAAGTAAGGAGGGGCTGGCCATTATTTATGCATTCAGCTCTCAATGAAGTGGAGAGGGTTACCTGTCCAAAACATCTCCCCCCCCCATAACATTTCTAAAATGGCCCATGAGAGCTGGGGGAGGAATCTGATAGGTGGACCTTATACCTTTGTCTTTAAATACTCCCTAAAATAAATGTTATACTGATGTTGGCCAAGAATGTTTGTGTCTAATCTGCTTTCCATGTTTATTTGCAAAATGATTTTTTTTTTCTTGTTTGACTCCACAGTTTCCTTCCAACCCACAGGAATGGCAGACTGTGGCCTCCCACTTTGCCCAGTGTTGGGACTTTCCTAACTGCGGAGGGGCAATTGATGGGAAACACGTCCACATTGTCCCACCACCCAACTCGGGGTCATACTATTACGACTGCAAGGGGTTTAATAGTATTGTGATGTTGGTGGTGGTGTCTACTACTTACGAGTTCCTGTATGTGGACGTGGGGAAGAATGGCTGGGTGTCAGATGGTGGAGTCATCACCCACACAGAGTTCTACAGGCGTCTCCAGAATGGCAGCTTGGACTTGCCACCTCCAGAAGACAATGCGGAAGGACTCTTATTCGTCTTCATTGCGGATTAAGCGTTTGCACTGGGGGACCATCTTATGCGGCTATTCCCTATGAGGACCCTCACCCCAGACCAGAGAGTTTTTAATTACCGGCTGGCCAGAGCCAGAAGAGTGGTGGAGAACATGTTTGGAATAATGGCCAGCCGGTTCCGCCTATTTCTTACACCGATACACATGGCGGAACATAAACTCAATCACATCATCCTGGAGAAATTCTGTGAACTATGCTGGCTCAGTTGGGCCTGAAGCCGGAATTAATCTAAATGAACCAACCCTGACGGTGCTTGAAGCTGGTCATCCTGGCTTGTCCCCCCAGAGTGCCCGCGAGGTCCGTCTAAGATACATGGAATACTTTGCGGGTAGGGGGGCCATCAATATGCCAGACAATGTCTGAGACATTTTTAAATAAAAAAAATTGTTAAACTGAACAAATATTTGCTTAGATTTACTGCTTGTCTTTCTTTTAGCTGACCCTGACTGAAATTTGGGGAGTCCTGAAAATGGCGTGATTGTGTAAAATTAAAAAGCACTGTTGGGTGTTATTTACTAAAGCCAAAGACACTTTGCACTACAAGTGCACTTGAGACTGCACAGAAACTGCACTTGTAGTGCAAAGTGGATTTGCCTTTAGTAAATAACCCCCATTGTCACTGAAAACACCAACTTTACAACCCAAAAATGCTTTTGAGCATTGAAAGAAGAAGCCACACATTGTTGATTCTCAATCTTTTTAATCAAAGCATAATCACTTGTGCATTTATAAAAGGTTTTTAAAACAAACCAACATGTTTGTTGTATACCAATTTTTTAGGTGACATTAAAAGTAGAAATGTCCTTTTAAGGTAAAACAGGCATGTTTAAAAACAATAAGAAATACACAAATCTGGAACTTACAAAGTTCAACTTTTGTAGAAATTGAAGGCAATATCAGACATGAGTATTTATAAACTGTGTTTGATATTGCGTTCAGATGGGGTGAAGTCACCCCTGGAAAAGCCAAATTTTGAAGATGCACACAAATTGCTGAATGTCAACATGTGCTAGCTGCCATCATGGGGGATCAATGGACGTGTTTTGTGGGTGCAACCCCTACCTCTCAGTGACTTTATTATTGAGGAAGGGGTTGCACCCCCAAAATGCGTACATTGATCTCCCGTGATGGCAGATAGCACATTTTGACACCCTGTGTGCATCTTCAAAATTTGGCTTTCCTAGAGTATGTCAAAAAATGTGCAAAAAATTTTCAGAAAAATAAAGCAGAAAGAAGTAAGGGGTTTTAAACCCTCCCTAAAACATCAATGATGTTCTTCATTTTGTTTTGAACATCATTGTTTTGCTTGTTGTTTTCCAAATCCTTCTTTTTATTCTTGCTTTTTCAAATTATACATAGTACAACAAAGTAACACAGAAAGATTACCCCAATACAACTTTTATTATCCCATAATACAGCTATTTTCATCCTAGGCCAATTAATTTACCCTATAGAATGTAGTTCATGCAGTTGCCCGTTCTGCCATAATGGTGACAACTCCGTGAAGCCCCTATATCCCATTTCAGTCTTCACTAATTGCCAGACTTTGATAACTAATTTGTATGTTGGGAGTGCACATCTTAGAGACCCCGCTTCCAGTGCCCCTGCTAAGGATTTGTGCAGCTTACCTGATAACATAATTCTTACGTTAGAGTTCGTCTCACCCTCATATTCACACCCGCCCAGATGTTGCAACTGGGCCGCCAAAAAATACCTATATGGATGCGGGACAGCCAATCCCCCCTCCCTAGTAGGGCGTTGCAGGGTTTGAAGGCTAATCCTGGCCTGACCCTTCCTCCATATCAACTCCCGGAAAAGGGCATTGATTTTTACAAACCAGTCTCTCCCAATCCAAACTGGCGAGTTTTGTAGAATATACATTAATTGTGGCATCCAGATCATCTTAACCAGGTTTACACGGCCTGCAACCGAAAGTGGGAGTCGGCCCCAGACGTCTTTTTTCCTTTTGAATTTATCTAATAGCGGAGCTAAATTATCCCTGATATAATGATTTGGGTTATTATCCAAGATTATACCCAAATACTTGAGCTTATCCACCACCCTAATGCAGGGAGTCCCCTGCGGGAGAGGACCTATAGTCGAGTCAATCGGAAGAAGCATAGATTTTTCCCAGTTGACTATCAACCCTGAGATCCTCCCAAATCCTTCCACCAACTGCATTGCCCTTACTAATGATGGCCCCATGTCCCCCAAAAATAACAAAACGTCATCAGCGTATAACGCTATTCTTTCCTCACCCCCTGTTCCTCTATAACCCTGCAGACCGTTTGCATTTCTTACCACCACCGCAAAAGGCTCCATTGCTAGGGCGAACAACAGGGGGGATAACGGGCACCCTTGCCTGGTTCCCCTCTCCAGGGAGATCCGTTCCGAATATACATTATTTATTTTTAATCTAGCACTGGGTTGATGGTATAATATTTTAAGCCAGTTTATAAATAGTGGGCCGAACCCATATCTTTCCATTACCCACCATAAGTACCCCCATTCCAGAGTGTCAAAAGCCTTGGCGATATCCAAGGACAAGACAGCTCTGGAACCTGCATTTTCTACCGGCGTCTGGAGATTCAAATAGGTTCTTCTTATGTTTTTACTAGTGGACCTGTTCTGTATAAAACCAGATTGATCCGGATGGATCAGAGAGGAAATACATTTGTTTAACCTAGTTGCCAGGACTTTAGCCAAAATCTTGATGTCAGTACCCAGCAACGAGATTGGTCTATATGATGATGTATCTAATTGGTCCTTCCCCTCTTTCTGAATTAATACAATTGTGGCTTCAGACATTGACGATGGTAATCTACCGGTTGTAGCTGACCAGTTCAGTGTCTTCAGGAGTTCGGGAGCCAACACCTCCTCATACTGTTTATAAACTTCAGCGGGCAATCCATCGGGGCCTGGGGACTTCTGGTTCGGCATTTCCATTATTGCTCGCCGGAGTTCCTCTAGTGTTATTGGAGCATCCAGACTATTCATGTCTGAATCCAGCAATACTGGGAGCTTAATCCCTTCCAGAAACTTCACCATCTCACCCCGTTCTGGGCAATATCGCGATTTATATAAATCACTGTAATATTCTGCGAATATTCCATTAATTACCAGCGGATCTGAAGAGATTTCTCCTTCCTTTGTCTTGATCAGAGGAACTATTGAGGAGGGTGAGTTAGTTCTGGCCAACAAGGCCAGCGTCCGACCTACTCTTTCCCCATCCTCAAAGTTCCTCTGCCTCTGGAAAGCTTTCCTATTTTCTGCTCTTCTAATTTCTTCCGTTTTATATTCTTGTTGCTTCATTACCCAGGCTTCTCGATTCTCCGGGGAAGGATCTAACACATACTTTCTTTCTGACTCCAGGACCTCTTCTCTAATAAGCTCTCCCCTTGCCCTTGTTTGCTTCTTTTTTTTTGAAATTTGTTGAATTAATAGCCCTCTAAGGAATGCTTTCAAGGCATCCCAGATCACACCCCCCGAGGCTGTCCCAGTATTATACTCAACAAATTCTTTTAGTCTTATGCTGATCTCATCTTTATTCCCTACTATTTCCAACCATGTTGGATTTAATGACCACATTCTCTGGCCACTATTGTCCCGGGTCATTATTGTTACTATCAATGGCGAATGATCAGATACCCCCCTTGGCCGGTATACAATATTCCCAATAAAAGGTTGGGCTTCTTGGTTACCGATGGCCATATCGATACGGGAGAGAGTGTGGTGCGACCCTGAAAAGCAGGAATATTGCTGACTATTAGGGTTACGAGCTCTCCACAGGTCACACCACCCAACCTCCTCTAGAAACTGTGCCAGCCTGCCCTCCATCCCTATACCTCCACCAGGCCCTGGTGGGAACCTATCAATTCTGCTATCCAACACGACATTGAAGTCGCCTACTATAATAACCGGTACCCCCTTTTTGTCCTCCAAATATCTCATTAACAAGAACAAAATCTCCATCTTAAAAGGGGGAGGGACATACAGATTTGCTATAACAAATGGCCTACCCTCAATTAGACAGTACAGAAAAATATAACAACCCAACCTATCAATACTGACATCCCTGCAGGAGAACATCAACCCCTTCCTGACCAATATACTCACTCCCCTTGAGTAAGAGGAGTACACTGAGTGGTATTGTATCTGAAATTTTTTATTTCTAATTAGTACTTTAGTCTCGTCAGTCAAGTGAGTCTCTTGCAGGCATATCAGCTCAGTAGCACAGGATTCCAGCTCTGAGAATACGGCAGTTTTTTTAATAGGCTCACTCATCCCCCTAATATTCCAAGAACTTAAACCAACTCTTTTAGGGTACATTCAGATAAGTAACAACAAAAAACAAAAAACAATACCAAGAATACATGAACCGGCGCACTTTTAACCTATTTGGGGAAAAAAAACAAGAAAGAAAAAAAAAGGAAAAAAAAAATCAAGACCATAGAATAGCGCTGTTCTAAACCAGCGTTGTTACACATAAAACTACAAATAAAAACCCTCCAACCATTCTTTTAACAGCACCAAACTACCACATGTGCCCTTATTCCCATAGCCGTTTGACCTTTTGCATCAAAACCACAATAGCCCTTCTTACTACACACAGTGCAAATATTATGAAGAGAAGGTGGGGAGAGTCTAAAAAGAAAACTCCCTCCCCTTCCTCACCACTATCTAGGATTTTTTCCCCCATTCTTTCTAGTTTTTGTGAAATTTAAGTGTTTGTGCTTCTTTTCTTTCGCCTTCCCAAACTTTATTAACAATGCTCTATAACTTTTAACCATTTTAAATACTTCTATAGTGCCCCTTCCTTTAGGTGAACCCTTCTTCCCTCCCCATTGCCTAACTTGGCTTGCCCTAGGGGCATTACATGTGACCTTTCTATTCCCCTCAACCCACTCCATCCAACCCCCTAACCCCCACTCTGAATATAACTCACTTATCCTATTTATCAAACCCTTCTCCCCCTCCCCCCCCTCCCATGTAACCCTCTCACCCCGAGGGCCACTACGACCCCCATCTCCAACCTTAACGTTACTCTCATCCTTCACCACGTCACTCCACCCTTCTCCCTCCCAACCCCTACTGCTGCAAAAAAAAAAAAAAAAAGGAACATCCTAAGTATGAAAGAGGTTTCTTTTACATGTATACTATTTCATCTCTATAAGTTCTTTCTGTTCTCTTCAAGCCAGTCCGTGACTCCTCTGACAGATTCAAAAAAAAGAATTTTCCCAAAAGCCTCAATCCTCAGTCGCGCTGGGTATAATAGCGCGTATGGAATATTATAGTTCCGTAAATTACGTTTAATGTCCAGAAAACCAGCTCTTCTCCTTTGCAAATCTGGGGAGTAATCTGGGAATATTGATATTTTAGCACCATTAAAGAAAATATCCCCTTTTTCTCTGGATTTTTGCATTAAGTTCATCTTGTCTTTATAATTAAAAAAACGCATTATCAATGGTCTCGGGCGGTCTCCTGAATACTCTGCCCTGATAGGCACTCTGTGGGCTCGCTCAATTGAAAAAAGAGGAGAGAAGGACTCAGCCCCAAAACTCTCCTTCAGCCATTTTTCCATAAATTCTTCGGGGCGAGAGCCCTCACTTTTCTCAGGGAGACCCATCACCCTCACATTTTGTCTTCACGACCTATTCTCCCATTCATCCATTTTGAGTTTGTTGGCGTCTAGCTGGGCTTGCATTTTTTTAAAGTCCTGCCGCATTGGGAATACAATATCTTCCACTTGATTGACCCTTTCCTCCACCTCCTTAATTCTCTCCGCTGTTTTCTGAAAATCTTTCCTTATACTACAGAATTCTTCTTTTAGGACTCTTAACTCTTCGCACATCCCGCTTAGTGAGCTCCTGCAAGCATTTATTGCGCATAACACCTCTTTTAAAGTGGGTTCTTGTTCGCTAGCTGTAATTGAGTCATTAATAATATCCACAGCTATTCCCGGGGGTTCCCTCTCAGGGGTTTTTTTATTCGTTGATCTTGCACTAGCCGGAGGAATATCAGCCCCTTTCCTAATACTCTTTTGTATCCCCCAGACCTCCCGCTGACACTTTCCCAGGGGGGGGGCTGACCACTTTTAACTGGGGACTGCGAGGAGCCGTGTGCGAATTTTTCTAACTTTGCTGCAGCTGCCAGTGCAGATGCACTTTGGCTCCCTTTTTCTTTTTCTTTCCCTGTTCGGGTGGTTTGTGCGGGTATATTTTCCTGAGGGTGCTGCTGATCCTCCCCCTTCTTTCTAGTCATGATAGGATAGGTACTATAGGTACTAATAGGGCGCTATTTAGCAATCTTAGCCTGGACTGGGGCAGGGGAGAAAAAAAAAATAAAATATTTCGGGCAATCTCAGCTTAATTAAAGTGTCCAATCCTCCCAAAATCTGCAGCCGAAAGAGGATAAATCCCCAGACGTCTTAAACACAGTCACTATGCCTAAAGGGTTATTTAAGGTCCGCTTCTTTACCTTCCTCCAGGCTGTGATTTGCAGATTGCAGACTATTATTACCTCCGGACTCCCAGACCTTTCAGCTGGTTATCTGATACGCATTCCTCCGTCCAGCACAGGCTGCCTTCCCTCAGTCTCTCACACTCCCCCACAAGCGTCTCACAACTGACAGCCACAGCGGGCACGATCCGTCCGGTATTTTGGTCCACAGCACAGCAGCACGGCAACGCAGTGGGGACTCTCACAACTTCACTGCCTCCAGCCAGCTCACTGATCCCCCTCACACCAGCACCCAGCACAGGACGTAGGTAGGGATGGTATAGACACCGGAGAGTCACGGCTCATCTAAAAAAAAACTGACAGGCATTACTGCAGCATCAGGGCTGGGATCAGGAGAGAGCTCACACGCTCGACCGCTCACACTTGCATCCGGTCACGCCCCCCTTCTTGCTTGTTGTTTTCCAAGTCCCTATTACACCCCATAATCTCCCCGATCAGGATCTGAGCACTTTCACTGGTGAAATTACTTTCATCCACAACATCACGATCCCCTAAAAAAGGCTTGGCTTTGGGGGATTTTCCCTTCTTCCTGAGGTGGGGGGTCTGTTGTCTACTATGATGAGTGGTGTCCTCCAAGTCTTTTCTCCCCTATGTAAAAAAAAAAAAATAGATATACTTAGCACACAGATATTTGATGGCAGAAATAGGAATATGAAACATTGCTTTGAAGTGGTGTACAATTGTCTATTTTGGCAGAGTTCCAAGATGAAATATTGTTTTCCTTTGTCAAGCTTGAATACTTACCTGTTTTGTACAAGCTTCACAGATGGAGACACCCCTATAGTATACACTGGAGCACCTGTATGGGACCCCCTAATAAAAAGGGTGTTCTTGTGTCCCACACTAGTGCTCCAGCGTCCAGATGTGTAAACAGGTGCTGAGTGTCCTCTCCTTACACAGAATCTAGTTTGCATTTCATTTGTTACAAACCCATCTAGACACCAAAATTATTTTAAGAGAAGTAGGCCAGAAAAAATGTATTGAAATGCATCTGGACAAAACATGGTGTTTTATTGGCCGAACGAACAATGTTTCCTACGAACTAATAATGTGTCCATGAACATAAAAATTGCCATTTTAAACTGTACAACAGTAAAGAAAAGCACAGCACGAACGTTGTAAAAATAACGAATAGGAACACAGGACAACTACTTACTTTTTTGAAGCACTCTACTGATCCTTCTATACAGATCGTGCTCCCTTAATTTGAGGTCCGACCACCGCTTCCTCAGTTGATCCTTGGATCGCCGTACCCCAAAATTACGGTACAGATTCTTCACAACTTTCGCCATGATCTTGGCCTTTCTCACATTGGTGTTGGGGTAAGGTCCATACTTCCCATCATAGTCGGCCCTCTTCAGTATGTCGACCATCTCCATCATCTCTACAAAGGCCATATTTCCTCCGGGATTGTGACGTTTCTGTCTCCGGGCTTCCCTCCTCCTCCTCGTTGCTCCTCCACCATGTGCTCTTCCCCACTGCGCTGAATGAGAAGGGAAAAATAGACAGATAGAAAGAACGTCAGGGGCGCGCGGAGTTTCACGCATGCGCAGTGTATATAAAGCGTAACATGCGTGCATAGTACGTATGATCTGTGAGCGGAGGAAGGAGTATCGGAAGCGCCGATCGTGATAACGAAGGTAACATTTAAACTTGGGCCTATACTGCTTAGAGATTGAGGCCCAAAATGGGACAAGATTAGGAGACTTTAGCCTGACATTAGGGTTTGTCTTGTGTATTGCAAATAAAATGAATGGCTTCAATGACCACAACTTCCTCCCCCTGTTCATAGACAAGTACAGGGAGCTGCCCTGTCTATGGCAGGTCAAACACCCGCATTATAATCATAAACAAAAGAGGCAGGCAGCGCTGGAGAAACTGCTGGAGTTGGTGAGGCCGGTGGTCCCCACAGCAACCATCCCCTATTTAAAAGCCAAAATTGGTGGCCTGAGGAGCACTTACTGTATCTTAGGGAGCGCAAGAAGGTCCAGGATTCCCAGAGATCCGGAGCTGCAGCAGATGATGTTTATGTCCCCAGGCTGTGGTACTATGAGAGACTGCGATTTCTGTCAGACCAGACTGAAGTCAGGGAATCCCTCTCAACCCTTCCTTCCACTCTTCCTTCCACCCTATCTTCCACTCCAACTGAGGCTTCCGATGTCCAACCTGGGATTTCCAGCCAGGAAGAAGTGGAGGAGCCCAGCTTGAGCCAGGTATAGCATTGATCTACAGATTTCTGGTCAATAAGTAAATTATGTTTACTAGATGTTATTATTGATCACTAATTGCTGATTTAATAAAGTGTTTTACATATCAATAGACTGTAGTGGGCAAAAATAATTGGGACAAGAATGAAAAATGCTGGGCTCAGAATGATAATCTTTTATATTTGTTAACATTCAATTTGCAACAGTCACAAGATGAAAATTGTGTGTGATTGATGAAGAAAAAACTAAAACTATGTCCCTTTGTCATACACAGGAAGACCTCAGCCAGGAGGAGGCTGTGGGATGTGGCACACAGGAGGAGGCTGCGGAATGCGGCAGCCAGGAGGAGGCAGGGGTTAGTGGCAGCCAGGAGGAGGCAGGGTAAGTGTTAGCCAGGAGGTGGCCGGGCCCAGTAGGAGCCTCACAGAATCACAGGTTCCTCCCCTCCGCCTTCCAAACAAAAGACCCAGGAAGGGGAGTAACGTGGAGGATTCAGCACTCAGGCTGATTCAGGAGGCTTCCGCGTCCCTCAGAACCACCCCCACTCATGAAGAGGCCTTTGCCTCCATGGCTGCCACAAAACTGCAGGACATGCAGAAGGGCCAATGCCTTATGTGTGAGGAAATCATTTATAAAACATTAAATAAGGGGTTGAGGGGCGAAATCACACCCAATACCCACCTGAGTGAGTTGGACCATCCTCCTCCTCCTCCTGCCACAACTCCACCACCACAGACGCAGCGTGGAAGGAAGCGTGGAAGGAAGACAAGAGAGTGAAGGCCCTGGGTTCTGTCTGGTCTGACAAAAGATGCAGGATCTTGTATGACCACAGCCTGGGGACGTACATGTCATCTGCTGCTGTTCATGATCTCTTGGACTTCTGGATCAGATTGTACTCCCTTATATATGGACTCCTCAGGCCACCAATTTTGCAGTAAAATAATTGATGTGTGCCCTGGGGGCCAAAGGCTTCGCCAATTTCTGCTGTTTCTCCAGCGTTGCCTCTGACCTTTCTTTGGTTAGGACCCCTTTTGGTTTGATTTATTATACTCACCTATGTGTGTTTTCATTCAAAAAGGACAGTTTGTTTGTGAGGAGGCAGGTACATTTCAAAAATACATTGTGAAATTAACAAGAGACACCAACACCAAGCAACCTCCTTGAGATTAAATAATACAAGATAATAATGGTGTTGTGGTAACTTGACACACAAAACCCACCAAAACTATTCTGGAGTTAAAAAAAAAAATGAAAAATAAAACACAAGATCAGGCTTTAAAAAAATCCCCCAAAAATATTTAATATAAAAACATTCAAAAAACAATATTTTTTCGGTAGATGTGACAAATAAAAATATTATATTGATGAAATCACGATAAATAATAAAGGAAGATGTTTGTGAGAAGTCTGTGTGAATATGAGCAGCAAAACAACTTCATTCTTCTAACATTATAAGGAAGAAGAGAGTGCGCTGCATTAAACATTTTAAAACATTGCAGCGTGACAAAAGTGCTTTATCCATTCCGAACGCTAATATTACCAGACCGAGCAGTTCCGTCTCGGAATTCATTCTGAGCATGCGTGACACTTTGTGCGTCGGAATTGTCCACACACGGTCGAAATTGACGCGATCGGATTTTGTTTTCAGAAAATTTTATAGCCTGCTCTCAAACTTTGTGTGTTGGAAAATCCGATGGAAAAAGTCCGATGGAGCCCACACACGGTCGGAATTTCCGATAACAAGCTCCGTTCGCACATTTTCCGTCGGAAAATCCGACCGTGTGTACAGGGGATTTGCGTTTGCAGGGATTAGGCCTGATTTTGCGAATACTGCAGTTATATGTGTTGTGTTTTTGTAAGTGACAGAAATTGATTGATACTGCACTTGGGTGGGCTGAGCTGGGCGGAGGGGCTAAATGCAGGTGCTAGCATGTATCTGGGCTGATCCCACTAACACTGCATTTTTGGGTACCCTAAACTGCTGGGGAAGCTAGTATAGTTCTGATCAGATCAGATATTGATCTGTTCAGACACTATACTACTAAGGGAAGTGTATGGTGCGGTTAGCGCTACTGGCACTAATCTGATGCTGCCTGGGGCGACGCAGACCCTGACTGACTTTAAAACCTAAAAACTGATCTCACCGGCCGGGTGATTAGGGGGTTAATATAAACAAGCAGTACAGCGCTGACAATGACCCTAAAAATCCTCAATTGACTGAATGTCCATAAAGAGGAAAAATAATGTCCATAAAGAAAGAGAAATTCCAGATGAAGATCCCAATGTGCAAGTGATGTCCAATAATGATTAGTGACTCATATAGTGCAGAAAATCCACCACCAGTATCGCTAGCCGCTCACCTCAGCGAGTGGACCCCTGAATATATTCAGTCAGGTCTCAAACAGCCTTTCCCACACTGGGAGATGTACAGGAGCAGGTAACTGGAACCAGGTGGCTTGCGGTCTCGTGGAGCGATCACATGCAATAGAATAAATAACATCTAGTGCTCTCTGTCTCTAGCATAAAAGTATTTATTAAAAGTAGATAAACTTACAAAGCAGGCACTGTTCCCCAGTGCGAAGGATGAAAGCGTATAAGATACTCCACGGGAATCAATGAGCAAAGCGCGGGTGACGTCACGAGTCACGTGGTAATGTTGTGATGGGCGGGACTTCTTCAGCGGCGACGGCATGACGTGGTGCACCCGCTTTAAATAGCTCAGCTGTTCACCGCAGCCAATAGAGCAAATTGTATACTCATTGCCATAGTAACCATTACTAGAGAGCGGAAGTATTAGCTCTTATGATGGAACCATGGAGGGATTCGTTATGATTATAATAAATCACTGAAGCCGAACCCGAAATATTAACTTAAACAAATAAAATACTACTAACTGTAACTAATATAAATGTGACCAGCTCCCTCAAAGGGAGTCTAATTTAAGTGACAACCCGTGTATTTGCTTGATTTCGTGGAACATCCTATTCACATGAGCTATAAAAAGCAATATCCATATATTCCAAACATATAAAAATTCATATAAAAAACTTCAAATAAAATTCATATATAATTAACGATCTGAAATAAAACAATTTACGTCGAACTCAACGTTTAAGCCTCCCGGCAAGAGAACCTTAGTCTCATGGATCCAATGGGATTCCCTGCGGCTGAGCTGGCGAAGAAAGTTACCCCCCCTCCAATGTTTATTAACTTTTTCAATCCCCCAGAATTTTAATCCTCTGGGGTTTGGGGCATGTACCATTTTAAAATGTTTCGAAACATTGTGGGTTTTTAGTCCTTTCTTAATATTATTGACATGCTCACCTAAACGCACATGTAGGGGCCTGGAAGTCCTTCCAATATATTGGAGGCCACATCCACACTCCAACATATATACAACTCCAACTGTCGTGCAGGTAATCAATTGGTCAATTTTATATTCCCTGCCTGTTGAGGTAGCAACAAATTGTTTACGTTTTTTGTCATTACATTTGGAGTGTCGGCAGGCTGTGCAGCGCCCGCAGGCATAGAAACCAGAGAGGAAGGAGAATAATCTGTTGTCTACATGTGTGGGGGGATCTACCACTCCTGGTGCTAAACGGTCTCTTAAAGACGGGGCCTTCTTGTAAATAAAAGACGGACGTGGTGGCAATAGGGGACCCAGCACACGATCTTGTTTCAAGATTGGCCAGTTTTTAGCAACCAGCTTTTCGAATTGCTTGTACTGGACGTTATAATTCAATAACATTTTGAAGTTAAGGGCATTATTACTGGTATCTCTGACTTTATTGGAGATCAGTTCTGACCTGTCCATGGCTAAAACTTTTTCCATGTCACTCTTTAAGGCTAGTTGATCATAGCCTTTTTCTTGAAATTTAGAGGTGAGTAATGTGGATTGAGAGACAAACTCACTAATTTCAGTACAGTTTCGTCTAAGCCTCACAAATTGTCCCTTAGGGATGTTACATAGCCATGATTTGTGATGGCAACTCTCTAATGGAATGAATGAGTTGCGGTCAGTGGGTTTTCGGTAGTTGCATAATGTAAACTTGTTCTCTTCCCTCCGGATCTCCAAGTCTAGAAACACTATTTTATCCTCACTAAAATTCCAGGTTAATTTGATATTTTTGGTATTGGCATCTAAAGTTTGTACAAAGGTAGCAAGACTGGAATGGTCTCCCTCCCAGACCAATACCAGACCGTCTATATACCGTTTGTAACAAACTAATTGTGGGGGGCGGTGCCTAAATACTACATCTTCCTCCCAGTGGGCCATAAACAAGTTGGCCACACTGGGAGCAAAACGGGCACCCATCGCAACGCCCCTCTTTTGTTAGTAAAAATGATGACTAAACCAAAAATAATTCTTCTCTAAACAGAAACGTAAACTCTTTAATAAAAAGTTCTTGTGTTTAATTGAGAGGTCAGAAAATTTAGATAAGGCCCATTGTACTGAAGATAAGGCATCTTCATGTCCAATAATGGTATATAAAGACCCTACGTCGGCTGTGGCCAGAATACAAGGAGAAGAGCAACTGATGGATTCCATGATTTGAATAACATGTTTCGTATCCTTCAGGAATGCTTCAGTTTGATTCACTAGCGGTTGGAGAAAATGGTCTATATATTGACCCACCCTGGAGGAGATGGAGTCAATGCCATTGACAATAGGCCTACCAGGGGGGTCAGTGATATCCTTATGGATTTTCGGAAGACAATATATAATGGGAGTTCTGCAGAATAGGGGGTCCAAATAGGACGCCTCCTTCTTTGTAAGGATCCCCAATGTCTTTCCTTCTTCCACAAGCCAGTGTAATTCATCCTTGTAGCCTAACATGGGGTCCTTATTAAGAATCTGATAGGTATCTGGGTCATCCAGCAATCTGACAAGCTCTGCAAGATATTTGGATTTATCCAAGATAACTAGACCCCCGCCCTTATCTGCTGGGCGAATGATTATATCATTTCTAGCCTCCAGAGATTTCATACCTTGCCTAATGTACTGTGGGTCCAATACTTTTCTTACTTTCATCTTGTCTAGGTCGTTAAACAACATGTTTTTGAACACTTCCAAATATTTATTGTCCGGGTTTAAGGGATTAAAAGTGGATTTATTCCTTAAACCCGAATGTGAACCTTTTGTGATGGCAGGAATTCTAGTAGGGTTTGACAAAAACTGTACTGAAATGAGTGAGTTTGTCTCTCAATCCACATTACTCACCTCTAAATTTCAAGAAAAAGGCTATGATCAACTAGCCTTAAAGAGTGACATGGAAAAAGTTTTAGCCATGGACAGGTCAGAACTGATCTCCAATAAAGTCAGAGATACCAGTAATAATGCCCTTAACTTCAAAATGTTATTGAATTATAACGTCCAGTACAAGCAATTCGAAAAGCTGGTTGCTAAAAACTGGCCAATCTTGAAACAAGATCGCGTGCTGGGTCCTCTATTGCCACCACGTCCGTCTTTTATTTACAAGAAGGCCCCGTCTTTAAGAGACCGTTTAGCACCAGGAGTGGTAGATCCCCCCACACATATAGACAACAGATTATTCTCCTTCCTCTCTGGTTTCTATGCCTGCGGGTGCTGCACAGCCTGCAGACACTCCAAATGTAATGACAAAAAACGTAAACAATTTGTTGCTACCTCAACAGGCAGGGAATATAAAATTGACCAATTGATTACCTGCACGACAGTTGGAGTTGTATATATGTTGGAGTGTGGATGTGGCCTCCAATATATTGGAAGGACTTCCAGGCCCCTACATGTGCGTTTAGGTGAGCACGTCAATAATATTAAGAAAGGACTAAAAACCCACAATGTTTCGAAACATTTTAAAATGGTACATGCCCAAAACCCCAGAGGATTAAAATTCTGGGGGATTGAAAAAGTTAATAAACATTGGAGGGGGGGTAACTTTCTTCGCCAGCTCAGCCGCAGGGAATCCCATTGGATCCATGAGACTAAGGTTCTCTTGCCGGGAGGCTTAAACGTTGAGTTCGACATAATTGTTTTATTTCAGATCATTAATTATATATGAATTTTGTTTGAAGTTTTTTATATGAATTTTTATATGTTTGGAATATATGGATATTGCTTTTTATAGCTCATGTGAATAGGATGTTCCACGAAATCAAGCAAATACACGGGTTGTCACTTAAATTAGACTCCCTTTGAGGGAGCTGGTCACATTTATATTAGTTACAGTTAGTAGTATTTTATTTGTTTAAGTTAATATTTCGGGTTCGGCTTCAGTGATTTATTATAATCATAACGAATCCCTCCATGGTTCCATCATAAGAGCTAATACTTCCGCTCTCTAGTAATTGTTACTATGGCAATGAGTATACAATTTGCTCTATTGGCTGCGGTGAACAGCTGAGCTATTTAAAGCGGGTGCACCACGTCATGCCGTCGCCGCTGAAGAAGTCCCGCCCATCACAAGGGACGTAACGCGTACGGAACATTACCACGTGACTCGTGACGTCACCCGCGCTTAGCTCATTGATTCCCGTGGAGTATCTTATACGCTTTCATCCTTCGCACTGGGGAACAGTGCCTGCTTTGTAAGTTTATCTACTTTTAATAAATACTTTTATCATTGAGACAGAGAGCACTAGATGTTATTTATTCTATTGCATGTGATCGCTCCACGAGACCGCAAGCCACCTGGTTCCAGTTACCTGCTCCTGTACATCTCCCAGTGTGGGAAAGGCTGTTTGAGACCTGACTGAATATATTCAGGGGTCCACTCGCTGAGGTGAGCGGCTAGCGATACTGGTGGTGGATTTTCTGCACTATATGAGTCACTAATCATTATTGGACATCACTTGCACATTGGGATCTTCATATGGAATTTCTCTTTCTTTATGGACATTATTTTTCCTCTTTATGGACATTCAGTCAATTGAGGATTTTTAGGGTCATTGTCAGCGCTGTACTGCTTGTTTATATTTGCTCTGTTGGATTTGATAGATTTTATCCTCAGTATTCAGCTGCTTTAGTATATTGCACAAGTGATTAGCGCTGGTTGAATTTTCTTTTGATTAGGGGGTTAAACCTTTATTGGGTAATGTACGGTGGGTGCCCTGACGCTATAAAAAAAAATCTAGCTAACCAGCATCACCCGTGACACTTATACAGTGATCACTGGTGACAGGGGGTGATCAAGGGGTTAAACCTTTTTTAGGAGGGTTGGGGGGGTCCCTAGACCTATCTGGGCCTAAGACTAATTACCCTAATGCTGATTTTTGCCACTAATGACACCAGTACAGCAATCAAAAAAAAATCTGAATGCTGCACTGGGTGGCACAGTGACAGGGGGTGAAGGGGTTAACTGGGTGGGGTGATCGGGGGTGGCAAGTGTACCTACATGAACTGGTGTCAGTGTAGTGTTGGTGCACTTACTGTGAGATGCTCTCTCTTCTCGGTCTGGAACGGAAAAGATCAACATGAGGAGAGATGACATCACTTCCCCTGCTTACACATGCAGGGGAAGGATCTCATTCGCCAGGAGCAATCACCAGGTCCAGGCCAGGTTTCATTGGCTTGGGCCTGGGGATCGATCGGCTCTGGATCGAGTCCGATCGTCACATCCGCCGTAACATAACGGCGATTCGCCTGCCCGTGCCATTCTGCCACAGTACTACTGCAGCGGCTGGTCGGGAAGTGGTTAATAACAAGTCAAACATAATTGGTCCCAGGACAGAGCCCTGGGGTGCCCCGCTTGCAACTCTAAACCATTCAGAAAGTATGTCATTAACCACTACCCTCTGAATGTGCTCCTGTAACTGATTTTCTTTTTCTTTTTTTTTTTTTTAATATTCTTTATTTATTCGAAAGGAGGCAGGTAATACAATAACATATCACTTTCCATATACACAATTGCTTTTAACTGCTATACATTTTGTACCAACTTAATAATCCATAATTATATAGGCATGTATATATACGTCTTCATTTACTTATACTTATAAGTGTATATCCACTCAAAAGAAAAAAGAAATCCTCCCTTTCTTTTTATATTTTACCAAAAACAAAAAACTACCAAAGTAAATAAATCAGTAAACCCACAAACCCAAGAAACAAATCAAAAACTAAAGAAGGGAAAAAAAAAAAAAAGGGGTGGGGGGAGAGGTCGTCCTCCGATCCCAGAGGAGACGGGCGTACAAAGTGAGAACACACCAACATAGGGCCCATCATTCCCCAGACACACTCCCCATTAGTCTCCTCCCCTCTTCTGAGTATACGAATTGATCCCAGTCTGCCCATGTTCTAGTGTATTGGTTTTTTCTGTCTTGTGCTGACATTACAAGATCCTCCATAATCCCATTGTTCCTTACCCTATTTAGCCACTGAGCAATAGAAGGAGGTTTGGGATCCCTCCAGCTAAGAGTAATACAGGCTTTAGCTGCGTTGACCATGTGACATAACACAGATTTTTTTATATGCCTGCAGGGGGATTTGTGAACAATGAAGCAGAAAAAATGTGGGGTCGTCTGATATTGGTAAAACTGTAAACTTTTGAGATATCCTCTGAACCTCCAGCTAGTATTGTCTAATCTTAAGGCAGGACCAGAATATGTGAAATAGTGTCCCCCGATCCTCTCTACATCTCCAACAAAGGTCTGAGGCCTCTGGAGAAAGTTTACTTGGTGTAGTACCATTGTGTCAGTAATTTATAATTAGATTCCTGAATCCGTGTGCATATTGATGAGTTCAACGAAAGATAGATAATATTCTGTCGTTGAGCTGGGCTAAAGGTCCTATCCAGATCTCTCTCCCATTTACCAAAGCCTGGCATCACAAAATCTTCTGAGGGCATGCTAAGCAAGGCATATATCTTTGAAATCGTCCGAGGGAGGGGTTCATTTCCATCGCAGTATGACTCAAATAAAGTTAATTGACGCTGATAATTTATCGGTGGTCCCAGAGACCTAAGGAAATGACGCAGCTGCAACGCCTGCCAAAGATTTATTTCGTACCGCCCCCCTGGGTGCGTCAATGTGGCCACCGTGGGCCAATTCTCGTGATCCAGAAAGTGCGATGCCTGAAAACAGCCCCTCTCTATTAAATTCTTAAACGCCCCTAATTCCATACCTGGGGGGAAACTAGGGTTTCCCAGTATTGGGAACAAGGGTGATTGTGTCGTGGAAAATTTAGGGTTCCGACAGAGCCCAGATCCCATTCTCAGTGTAGGGCCTATAATAGGATGTGTTTTAAGAGGGACGGGTGCGGCTGCATAGCACCAAGGTGCTCTACTCAAAGGTATTGGGCTAGAATGTTGTTCTATGTCTATCCACAGTTTGAATGCCCTATGTCTGCTCCAATCGATCATCCTGCCCAGATGGGCTCCTTGATAATATTTATATGTGTCTGGGGTAGCTACATCGCCAAAGCACTTGGGTAGTGTTAGAAGACATCTACTGATCCTGGGGCGTTTATTCGCCCATATAAATTTAGTAAAAAAGAGTGCGAATTTGACGAAAAAAAAACGGCCGGTATAACGATAGGTAATGCCTGAAAAAGGTACAGGAATTTTGGCATGATACTCATTTTGATAATATTACATCGGCCAAACCACGAATGTAGCCCCTGGTTCCATTTATCCAATAAAGATCGTACTGCGTTGTATAATGGAGGAAAATTTGCCGTAAAAGTATTGCCCAGTTTTGATGGTATATATGTACCCAAGTACCTTAACGCTGAAGTCACCCATTTAAATTTAAAGTTAGGTTGTATAATACCACGCTCTAATTGAGGAAGTGCCACTCCAATAGCTTCCGATTTAGTAAAATTTATTTTTAAATTTGAGAGAGCTCCATAGCTTTCAAACTCCTTCATAAGATTAGACAGTGAAATGTGTGGATTAGACATAGAAAACAACAGATCGTCTGCATAGGCTGAGACTTTATAATTGTGATCTCCTATCTGTAGCCCCAAGATATCTGGATTTTGCCGAATTTTATTCAACAATGGTTCCAGCGAAAGTGCGAACAACAGGGGCGACAGAGGGTATCCCTGCTGTGTTCCATTTGAGATCCTAAAAGGTTTTGAGAATACTCCATTTATTTTAACCGACGCCTGTGGAGCAGTATAGACCTTAGCAATCCATTGCAGGATACGGTCTCCTAGTCCCATGTGCCTCAGGACCGAAAACATAAAATTCCAGTTTACTCTATCGAACGCTTTTTCTGCATCGGTACTCAGAAAGACACACGGGGTATTTGTCTTATTAGCGTGATGGATCAAATTAAGTACCTTGATAGTATTGTCTCTTGCTTCACGAGAAGGGATAAACCCTACTTGATCTAGATGGATTAACTGAGTAAACAGAGGTTGAATACGGGAGGCTAGTAATTTAGTAAAAAGCTTTAAATCTATGTTTAACAGCGAAATTGGACGGTAACTACCACATTCTGACGGATCTTTCCCCTCCTTAGGAATAACAGAAATATACGCCAGAAGTGCATCTGGGGGCAGTGTGGTCATCTGGCCCAGCGCATTAAACATCTTTATCATGTGCGTACCCAGCACAGAAAGATAGTTTTTATATTACTGTAAGGTAAATCCATCTGGGCCTGGTGCCTTCCCAGATTTGACAGTTTTTATCACCGTCGTCAACTCCTCTATAGTAATAGGGGCTTCTAAGCTACTACGTACCGGAGAGAAAAGTCAAACAAGACATGATGAGGAAAGGTATTCTTCCAAAACAGAAGGAGAAGAGGATGGTGGTGTCACCTCAAATGAGCCAGATCATTCCCCACAGAGGGCTCCTTGTTCTCTTATGTTGTAATTCAAGGACCTGTATATCTCCCAGTATTTTTATTATCTTTACTTCTTGTGCTTTCTTCAAACGGGAACCATGTTTGATCAAAATTCCCCGTATTACTGCCTTATGTGCCTCCCATACCATGCCTGGGTCGCTCCCCGGTGTGTCGTTCATCTGAAAATATGCTGTAAGTTCTTTTGCCACATCATCCCAAATTTCAGGATTTTGTAGCAAACTCTCATTAAGACGCCAGCGCCACTCCGGGGTGCCAGCTGAGCCTGACAGAGAGAGGCAGAGAGTCACCGGGGCATGATCTGACCCTGTTATGTTTCCAATGGAAACATCTCGTACTGAGGAAAGTAAATAATGTGGAACCAAAAATAAATCTATTTGAGAGTACACTTGATGTGGGTTGGAAAAAAAAGTATAATCCTTTTCCCCTGCATGAAGGATTCACCAAGCATCTACCAGTTGCAATTCGTAAAGTTTCCTCAGAATACGCTTTCTGACACTGCCTGGAACCGATGAAGTCCCTACGGAAGTGTCTATTCTAGGGTCCAGAGGGATATTGAAGTCCCCCCCCAGGATCAGTTTACCTTCTGCAAATTCTGCTAGCTTTGGTAGAACTTTGTTCAAAAAAGAATCTTGGTTTGGATTTGGTGCGTATACATTGGCCAGTGTCACCTTAATGCCATCGAGGTATCCTTTAAGAAAAAGATAACGACCATTTAGATCCAAACATTTCTCTATAAGAGACCAGGATACTCGACTGGAAATCAAAATGGCAAGGCCTTTAGATTTTGCTTCTTGATTACAAGCGTGATATACACATGGAAAAAATCTGTTCTGAAGAAAAGGGAGTCTACCCGCCTTAAAATGCATTACCTGTACAAATGCCACATCTGTGCGTGTTCGCTTCAGGTCATTAAAGATCATCCTCCGTTTCTCCGGGACATTCAGTCCTTTCACATTTAGAGTAGTGACTCACACCCCGTCCATCTCCCCTGGGAGCGGAAGGGCAAACCCCCAAAGAGGGAAAAAAAAACAAAAAAAAAAACAAAGAAAAAAAACCCCCGCCCCCTAACTAAACCCCTAAAGAGAGCACCCACCTCCGAGCTGTGGTTCACATGGGTGCTGGCCTATATAGGGAGTTGGCTTGACCTGGCCGAGATGCTCCGCTCCCAACTCTACTCCCCCGGGCATGGTCACATAATATATTACCGCCACACCGCCCAGCCAAAAAAAATAAATAAAAAAAATATATATCTTCCTCCACTCCTATTTCCCCAAGCATAACCACTTATTACATCCTATAGCAGTCTTCCCCCTAATGTAGGAGAGAAAAAAAAAAAAAAAAAGAAAAGAACCCAAACACAGAGAGGCGAGGGTGAGCAAGGGAGGGAGTGCAAGATAAAGGGAAAAAAATAAGATGAAAATCCCCATCTCCCCTCTCTCCACCTCCACTGCACCCCCCCACCCATCCCCCCAGTTTTCCCAGCATGCACCACTTGTCTCCCTTTCCCCCCATCAGTCCTACAGGGGGATTGAAGGCAAGTAGGGCACGGCTGAAACAGCACCCCTAGTCCCGCATGCTATCCGCTAAGCCATATTTATCTCTCATACTTAGTAACCGGAGCCCACCTTCCGGGCCAACAGCCTACTCAGACTAAATTCTAGTGTTATCCCCTTTCCAAGAAAAAAAAAAAAAAATTCCCCCTTCCCTCTCCCACCCCCCCTTCCCCTGTGCCAGTGAAAACCCCACTCCTATCCCCCTAAATCCTCAATAAACCTTTCCCAAAATGTGTTCCTCCATAACTCCTCAATAAATTCCCTTAGGACTTAATTGTGTGTTTAGTGCCTTTCGAGTCTGAGTACGCTGTGGTCCTTCATCTATCTAACCAGACGGGCATTCCCCCATGTAGGAGATGCCCGTTAGTTTAACTGTTGAAGGAGGGCTCCAAGAACCCGACTCTGTTATATGGCTTTATCATAGTAAAAAAAAAAAAAAAGTGTAGATGTGGTTCTCTATGGACCAATCATCTACTTAGGTCCGAAGTATATATAAACATACACATATAGGTATATACACACCCACACCCGTGCTCCATCCCAAGAACTCCATTTCCCCCCATTTAGTCATCAACATCCCCATTGGATCCGTGAAGAAGAAATTAAATAAATAAATAAATAACAAACATCCCTCCCCCATCTCTATATATAGTGCTTTTGCAAGGCGCCCTTCTAATTCGTGACACAGAACAAGGGACACCCCTATCATCCCTACCCTCACAAAGTGCCCCTCAAACACCCACATACCTATATACATACATACATACATATATATATACACATACATACATACATGCATGCATACACCTGTACACACACATACTTACATATCCACACATACATATACACCTACATAATTAAAATAAAATTTCATATCAATCCCAAGATATAAATAGAATAAATTAAATAATGATTAAAGATAATAAATTATATTCCGATACCCTCCAAATGTGTTGTCCCACCTCAAATTATACACATCATGCTCATACAGTGAAAAAATAAGTAAATAAATTAATAAATAAATAATTAAATAAACATAACACTTCTAATTATACACCTCATACCCACACAGTGCAAAGAAAAGAGAAAAAATAACTAAATAAATAGAAATATATAGTGCCTATACCATGTCTATACCTATACAGTACCAGTAATGTCCATATTCTCCACTAGGTTGCAGTAAACTAAGTATTAATAACAAAAAATAAATAAATAAATAAAAGTGGACCAGGTATTACTGACGTCTCCCTGAGAGGAGGGAAAGAGAGAAAAAAAAAGGGGGGGCTGGGGGGATGTAAAAAAATGTTTCTCTCCTTTCTAAAAAAAAAAAAACAAAACAAAAAACAAACAAAACAAAAACAAAAAAAAAACTAGGGAAAAAAGGAAAGGAAGAGGCCTAGGCCGCTTAGTCACGTCATCCACTGGGGTTACATCTCTTGTCCTCCCCCATATTGAGATATACCACCCAGTCCCCCGCTTCTTCCTGTTGCTTGGGGTAATGGTTCTTCTGCTGCGCCTGGGGTCACTGATCATTTCATTGGTCTTAGTATAGGCTGCAGCCAATTTGGAACAGCAAGGGTCTCTATCTCAAGAAAGCTAAACAGTTCAGGGAGATCAGCGGGGTGCTGCAGAACGAAAGACGATGAGCCTTTCCTTACGATAAGTGCAATGGGATACCCCCACCGGTAAGTTCCCCCCAGCTTCCTAATCCTTTGTAAAAGTGGACGTAACATCGCTCTTCTCTGTAAGGTAGCCGGAGATAAATCAGGGCTCCGGTCTTCGAGCTCTTCCAAATGGAGTTGCAGTGAGGATGCATAGGAAGCATGTAAACTCTGTACCTCTTCCAGATGAGCAACCCGATTTTCCAGGGAAGCCAGGGATGATTCCTCAGTTGTGAGCCTGGCAGTCAGCTGTTCAACCTCCGTCTGTACCACCTTCAGGTCTCTGCGATGTACCTCTTCCAGGCGTGCCATCATTGCCTCGAGGTCCGCTCTCGTCGGTAGCGCCTGCATGAGTGCTCTGAGATCCATCTCCATGGACTGTAGGTGGAGCTTCCCGCGATCCTGAAGACCTCTGTTGTTGACCGTTCATGCTATTCTGAGTTCCCGAGACGGACCCTGGCTTAGCTGCAGAGCAGGATGGGGCAGGATACGCCAGCCCTACGGGCATTGCTGCGACGATAGGTGAGACAGTATTCACCAGTCCTCCAGGCTCTGCTACACCGCGTGTCTCCGCTGTTTGACCCCTGGCTTTGGCTGCCCGTGTGCACGGGAAGTACTGCTGGATCTCGGGTTGTAATGGTATCCCCTGCAATTGCTTATCCTTCCTCTTCATTCCAGGGGACTACCAGGTTTAAGATGCTGCCTTAATAGCACGTTGGCCTGGCTAGTATAGCAGGTATAACCGCATGCTTCAAAAAATAGCCAGAGGAGTGTTCGGAGCTCTGTGAGCGTGTGTCTCTACTCGGCCATGTTCAAGCCCCTCCCCCCGTAACTGATTTTCTATCCAGCCACATACTGTATGGACTCCTCAATGCCAAAATACCTTAATTTGTAAATTAAGTTATGTAGAGTACTGCATCAAATGCCTTAGTGAAATTCAGATACACTATGTCCACAGGCCTTCCTCTACCAAAATTACAGCTTACCTCTTCATAGAATGTTAAAAGGTTATTCTGGCAAGAACAGATCTTCATGAAACCATGTTGGTTACTACTAATGATGCTATTTTCATCAGAAAATTCTGAAAATTCATGGATATGGTCACTTAACATTTCTTCCAATAGTTTACATACTGTTGATGTTAGGCTGACTGGTCTAAAGTTTTCAGGTATATATCTTGTCCCTTTTTTGAATATTGGTACCATGCTTGCTGTATGCCCATCAGCTGGTACCATCCTAGTCAGCAAGCTTTAATTAAAATTGGGAACAAAGGTCTGGCTATAATATGCCTAAGTCCTTTAAGAACTCTCTGGCGTAAGCCACCTGGTCCTTCTTATTTTGTTTACATTAAGTTTTTTTAAGTCTTTTCTAGGTTTTTCTCTTTTGAATGCTGCTCTCTGTAAGCTACAAGGGTATATTAAATACAATACAATGCAATTAGCATTACTGTACTGTCTTATTTTTTTATACCCCTCCTTTTCATTCGTATAAACTGAGAAGAATATATTTAATACAGTTTGTCACTAGTGACCAATCTCCTATGACCATCTGGAGCCAATATGTTCCAACCTCACCTTTTTACTAATAATATTAGAAAAAAAAATTGAAAAACGTTTTGGGATTTTTTTTCTGAAATGTGTCTATCATAAACTATTTTAGCTTCCCTGACCATGCTCTTACATTTCTTATTGCATTCCTTTAGTTTTGCAATGCCAATGCTGATCCTTCAGCCTAATATTTTTTAAAGGACAGTTTTTTTTTTTTTCTCATTTATATGCCTTTTTATGTTAGCATTTCGCCACCACCTAGGTTCAACTTTTGCCATTAGCAAAAGAAAAATCCAGCTGGCTGCACTCCAGTAGTAAAACCACCTTTATTGCATAAAGTCAATATAACACAGCATACAGAAGCATTGAGATCACAGTAAGAGAATTAGGGTTTACACATTCCATGCTTGTTTCAGTGCTTAATCAGAAGCAAATATGATTCTGATTCTCATTAACCACTTCACCCCTGGAAGATTTTACCCCCTTCCTGACCAGAGCACTTTTTACAATTTGGCACTGCGTCGCTTCAACTGACAATTGCGCGGTCATGCAATGCTGTAACCAAACGAAGTTTGCATCCCCCTATCCCCAAATAGAGCTTTCTTTTGATGGTATTTGATCACCTCTGTGGTTTTTATTTTTTGCGCTATAAACAAAAAAATAGTGACAATTTTGAAAAAAAAAACAATGTTCTTTACATTTTGCTATAATAAATATCCCCCAAATTAAAAAAACAACTAATTTCTTCATCAGTTTAGGCCAATATATATTCTTCTACATATTTTTGGTTAAGAAAATCGCAATAAGCGTATATTGATTGGTTTTCACAAAAGTTATAGTGTCTACAAACTATGGGAAAGATTTATGCCATTTTTATGGCATTTTTTATTATTTTTTATTTTTTTACTAGCAATGGTGGTGATCTGTGATTTTTAGCGGGACAGCAACATTGCGACAGACAGTTTGGACACCTTTGACACTTTTTTGGGACCATTGACATTTATACAGCGATCAGTGCTAAAAAATTGCACTGATTACTGTGTAAATGTCACTGGCAGGGAAGGGTTTAACACTAGGGGGCGATCAAGGGGTTAATTGTGTGATCCCTTAGTGAGTTATAACTATATGGGGATAGTATTGACTAGGAGAGGAGACATATTGTTTTTCCTACTTAGTAGGAACAAACAATACAGCTCCTCTTCCCTGACAACACAGGGATTTGTATATTTACACACACAAATCCCTGTGCTGGCACTCCTCCATGCGATCGCTCGTGGTAGCTGGCGATCTTGCCCGCTGGCCACACGCATAGGCCCCCCGCCACTCAGAGGGCATGCGTGTGTGCCCTCTGGTGGCTGCTAAAGGGAAGGACGTACCCATACGGGATTTTGCCCAGTGGAGCCATTCTGCCACAGTAAATCTGCGTGAGCAGGTCGGGAACTGGTTAGGCACTGAGACTGGTGCATGATTGTATCTGGTTCAATCATCCATCATGAGTGCATGATTACAACTGGTTATGATTAAGCACTGAGACTGGTGCAATTCCATACCTTCCTCTCAGATTTGGCCAGAAACAACAAGGCCCCAGAAGCTACCTTTTGGCAGAGCCTGAATGACAGGATAAAAAATGAATTGCCTCCCACTCATTTCCCCCAGTTAACATCTGCTTCTGAAAGAGATCCTCTGAGCATTCTCAGCAGAAGCAGCAACCCACTACATCTTGCCATTTCTTGGAATCTTTCTGGATCACAGAATAGACACATCCATGTCCCTTTATCAGTCAAGAGGAGCCTTTGTAGTTGGACAGAATCCATCTAATGTCAGAGGTGTTTTTAGAGATGTCCCAGGGGTTGCACATCTATTGTGGACATAAGGATCATTTCCTCTCCAAATCTCCTTATCATTCATGAAATTCAAGAGTCTAGTTCCTGTCTGGGGTGAAGAAATATCAATTTCTTCCACCTTCCAATACTGTGAAAATGTCACCAGTGCCAAGCTTTTGTGTGTAGAAGCTAATTTCATGAGTGTCCCCCTAGCTCATTCCCTGGAAATTCCATTTAATGCCACCACTTTTTCTTTAAAGAACTTGGCCATTGGTAGTAATCTTACCCTCTGACCCAATCCTTTGGCAGGCTGCTCAGCTCCAACTGTTAATCAGCTTACTTAATCAAAAGAGAACTTCTCCTCTAATTCTTCCTAAGACCTCCACTGTTTCGGGACTCTAATGGCCATGGCCTCACTCTCTTTTCATCCACTGGAAAAAGAGACAATTGATTTCTTGGGGGACTCTTGCTTTTATGGCTGTGTATCTAAAGTCACACCTCTGAAGTCTGTTCCACTCCTTCTTACCAAAGCCACTCCTACCCTCTCTCCAGTCTATGGAGAGTTCAGAGATGCTTTCTGCAAGAAAAGGGCAGACCACCTACCTCCTCATAGGACTGCACAATTGGTTTGGTCCCAGGTTCCACGTCCTCATCATGGACCCACTTACCACCTCTCTACTCCTGATTCTAAAGCCATGGAGAAAGATATTGTTGACAATCTTAAAAAAAGATTTATGTACCTCTCCTCATCATCTAGATTTAATATACTGCAAATTACCAGTCCTTAGATGTGGTGACTGCATGCTTTTTATTTTTCAGGGTAGGAACATTTTCAAAAAATACATAAAATACCTGTTGATCTTCCCAGAAATGCAATATCTTATCTTTCCGCCGAAAAAAAAACACTCATCTTTCTATTCCCCATGTTATGGAAATGAACAGAGGCAGATATGAAATAAATCCTGCTTGGGTAGCAGGTATATTGCCAACCATAGATACAGTGGAGGATTTAGGGACAGGAAGTGCGTTTTCTGAATTACGTGATGAAAATAAAGAAAAAAAAAAGACTGAAAAAGAAACAAATGCAACTTATTCATCTGTAGACTGGTAAGCTGTAATATGTTAAATTTGTGGTTTTGGGTATAGTTATGCTTTAAAGTGACTTAATCAAGAGCAGCCAAGTATTCAAAATTTCTATACTTGTTATAACTGGTGCAGTTCTTATCAACATCAAATGTGAAAGCAATTTGCTTGTTTTTATAATAAATTGAATAGTTTTAATGGTACCATACTATGTAGAGTTTTGCCTGGGAGGAGAAGATGATCAGAGAAAATTTGAACCTGTGACACTAAGGAGTTATTTAGGTGAGTGCTTTTTAACCTAAATATTTGAGGTCATTTACCTTTGGTGATTATATCTATGAGCACAGATGTGGGGCACAAGACTCATTGGGGGGAATTTACTAAAACTGGAGCACTCAGAATCTGGTGCAGAAGTGCTTGGTAGCCAATCAGCTTCTAACTTCAGCTTGTTATATTAAGCTTTGACAATAAAACCCGGAAGCTAATTGGTTTACATGTAGAGCTGCATTTTTAGTAAATAACCCCCATAGAGACTCCCTTTTATTCGATTTCACTGAATAAAATGTGTGTGTTTTGGTCACAGCAAATGGTTTTGGACTTCATTTGTGCTCACCTGTTATCCTACCTTCTATGACTGAATTTCATTACATAGAGGTGTCGATAAACAGCGCATAATTCATATTGGTATTTAACAAGAAACTACATGCAACATGTAAAGTTGATCATTGAACTGCTAATAATATGTACTGTGAAAGCAGGCCTCCTTGGTACGTTTTTAAAATAATTATATATTAATTAAAAAAAATCAGGGTGCATTGTGAAAACAGATCATGTTTTTTTTAACAACACATGCAACATTAATTTATATAGAGTTTGGAAAGAAATTGTTAGCTTCTGGACTTAAATAGTAAAACAATTTGTGAAAAACCTGTCTTAAAAAAAGATATATATGAACACGTTGCTTTGTAAATTGTTTACAACATTTAGCTCCATGTTTAAATTTGCAGATTTTAGTACACTGAGATAAAAAAAACTGCCAATTTGATTAAATTTACAATGTATGTTTTAGAAACAAAAACACTTATAACAATACAACCTCTAAATGTGACTTAGACACTTATGTATATATAAAATACAAGAAGTTTATTTGATACACATTAAAAATGTACAAAGGTTAAACAGGATTAATGCAGATCTAACAAGTTGGTTATTGGTAGACTTACAGAGATAACCATATACTTCTGTCCACAAGTAGAATCAAGGAGACAGAAATCACCCAACGTGTTTTGAAATGGACAGATTTCAACTTTCTTCTTCAGGGGTAGATAGTTAACATGAGTGATTATCCACATAGGCAAAAAACATCAAGCACAAGACCACATCATATAAAAAATTATCACAAGAGAAAGAGTTTTGTCATTTCGTGCTGCCAGAAATCCACCAAAGAAGGCCGTCGGAGCCTCAGTCTCTCTGCCCACTAGGAGACAGGGGACCCCAACAATGCTCCCAGTCTTCAACAAGGAAGACAGATTTGTGTTGCATCAGTAGAAGGGACTGACCGGGATACCCAGATAGCACAGAAGAAAACCACAACATGAGAAGGAGGGAGTTTGCAAAGGTATGTTTCACGCAACTTTTGAATAAATGATTGGGGACTTGCTGAGAAGATGACAGAGGGTAAAATGTTCAGGCAGTTGCACATAAACGTGATGAGACTTCCCAGTGGGGAGTAACTGGGGTGTCGTCACAAAGGGTTCCACCATCCACTCATCAGAAGATCTCGACCAAAGGTGTGACAGTGTCTGGGCAGTCTGGTATCAGGAGCACAGCGTTTTTTTTTTTTTTTCCAAATCAATTTTTTATTGTAAACAGGAGATGGGGTACATAAAGAGAACGGTTGTATGGTATATAAAGTCCAGTACAATGTATTAATACCAGATATCAGAATCAACATTAGTAAGTTCACAGAAAACATAAACAGATGGACAATATGGGTGTCAGAAACCATGAATCAGACCAAGACAGAAGTACAGTTAATCACACTTGTTTAAAAATAATAACTCACGGAGCTCACGGATGACACTACACGTCGTTATCCTTCTCCCCCTGCAAACCAGGTGGGAGAGAGTCCCTGGATCTGGACGCTGAGTGCCTGCTTTAAAGATCCCTGGCTGGGGTTGCAGCCATCCGCTCCCTGGGTCTCCTGTAATTAAGAGACCATTTCTATCTGGTAAGAGGCAGCAATTTTTCTAAGAGGTGGAGGTCTGTCTACGCACTCTATTTTTCACCACAGCAAGATTTTGTTACATTATTTCACAGAGCACTTGGAGACAAGTCATTTTCTATGCATGTTAATTTAACACGGATGGACTGTTTTTGTTGAGCTACGGACTTTTTTTGGGTTTATTGTATTTTTCTTTATTTTTATTATTTTCCCTCATGTATCATGGTTTAGTTTTTTAGCCACAGATTTGTCACAATAGTATTCCTATAGTTATTTGAGATACTCACCTGTCATTGATTGGGTCATGCAATATTGATTTTTTCACACGGACATAGTTAATATTATCTGTGTCCCATTTAACTAACAGCATTTAGTTTGGTTTATTTTTAAAGTGTGTATTTACATTGCTCAGCACTCTTATAAAATTTATCCATTTAGTGATTACTATTCACCCTCATATTCCTATGAGGTTTTTTAGGCATTTGCCTGTTGTCACCTTCAGTTTTTAGCGCGACTTTTTGATTTATATATGATTTATGGTTTACTACTTTTTAGTCGCAGCTTATATTTATTAGTGTAAGCGCAATTTTTGTTTTTACCAATAATAAAAAGGTAAACAGAGTAAGTGTAGTCAGAGTTAGCCAGAGTTCAGTAACATGTTAGAGAGCCAGAGATCAACGTAGTAGTACAGCAAGCAGGATCAGGAGCCAGAAGGGATGTCAGCCGAGCAAGTCTTCAACAGGAACGCAGAAAAAAGTCTCTGAGATGTGACCAAAGACGAAGGCAGAGAAGAAGTGAGCTGGACGGCTTTAAGTAGGTAGGACTGATGAGCAGATCATCAACAGCTGAGTCACCGTGGAGAGAAAGGCGCTGGCAATTAGCCGACAGCTGAGCGGCCAGCTCAGAGAAGGAAGGGCTGAGCCCAGCCCTGACAGTACCCCCTCCTCAATGGCCTCTCCTCCTCGGAGGACCACCGGGCTTGAGGGGGAAAAGTCTATGGAAATCACGGAGGAGGACAGGGGCATGTATGTCTGAGGATGAGACCCAAGAGCGTTCCTCCAGATCGTACCCCTTACAATGCACCAAGTACTGTATTAGCCCAAGGAACCTACGGGAGTCAACAATGGATTGTACTTCATGCTCCTCATGGTTCTCAATCTGTATAGGGTGAGGACGTGGCACCGAGGTGGTAAAGAGGTTGCAGACCAAAGGTTTCAATAAAGAGACATGAAAAATGTCAGAAACCATGAATCAGATGGAGACAGAAGTACAGTTAATCACACTTGTTTATTAATAATAAAAAGGTAAACAGAGTAAGCGTAGTCAATACATAGCCAGAGTTCAGTAACCAGATCGGGTAGTCAGCCAATGCCAATGTCAGAGAGCCAAAGATCAATGTAGTAGTACAGCAAGCAGGATCAGGAGCCAGAAGGAACGTCAGCCGAGCAAGTCTTCAACAGGAACGCAGGAAGAAGTCTTCGAGATATGAACAAAGGTGAAGGCAGAGATGAAGTGAGCTGGACGGCTTTTAGTAGCCAGGACTAACGAGTAGATCATCAACAGCTGAGTCACTGTGGAGAAGAAGGAGCTGGCAATTAGCTGACAGCTGAGCAGCCAGCTCAGAGAAGGAAGGGCTGAGCCCAGCCCTGACAATGGGTGACTGTGCCCAAAAGAAGTAGAGTAGTTACATGGAGGTCTGGGGTCCTGTGTTTAAACAGCGTGTTGAAGTTTCCCTATGGTTGTACCTCAGGGAGCCTGCTAGTTAGAGTATCTTTTAACCTCTATGTCTTGTGTAAAACATCCGTGTCAGTTGTGTAGGCGCAGGGTATAGATCATGTAGAATGTTTGGGTTAGGAACAATCGTGTGCGGACTCAATGTGTGGAGTGTTGTCGTGGGCTGATTGTCTAATGTCAAATATTGGTTACACTGTGTTTTTGGTGGTTACCAGCCTATTGTCTCCATATCTGTTATTTCCCTATAGGGTTGCGGTCACCGAACCACTAGCAACCAACACGGAGAAAGGCGGTTCTAACAGGCTTAATCAGTGGTCAAATTGCTCAAGTAAGGTGGTAGGGGGATACTGTTATGTGAATGGGGAGGTAGGTGGGTTATCAGAAGAGGAGATTCCTTGTGGAAGAGGGGTAAGATATTGGGAATAATTAGCAGGGAAGATAGCAAGTGTGGAGAGGGGGTGCGTGAAATATCTGTCTCTATAGAGGGGCGAAAGTTTAGGACTGTAAAATAGTAAATAGATAAAGGGGGGAATGGGAGATGAAAAGGTAAAGATGAGAGGGGAAAAGGGTGGGCCTTTCCTTTCCTCCTCCTCCGATCTGAACACATAAATCCTCAGATATCACTGAGAAAGTGAGCGGGGGTATTCAGTCCTTTAGAAGTGCTGCCAGCAAGACCACGTTTTCCGGAATTTGGAGGACGTGTCTTTAGCTTGATGCACCAGGTCTTCCAATTCTGCAATTTTATTTATGCGTCTGATCCAATTCGCAATGGTTGGGGCATTGGTCAATTTCCATTGGACTGGAATACACATTTTTGCAGCGTTCAAGAGGTGCAGGGCTAGGGAGCGATGATATTTTTGTTGGGTATTGGGAAATGGTGTAAAAGCATTTGGGCTGGGATAAAGTCTATCGAATAGGTGGTAATTTTAGTTGTGAGGCGATGGATGTCTTTGCAAAGGTTTTGGAGTAGGGGACTTGACCAGTATAAATGAAGGAGTGATCCTTCTTGATCTGAGCATCTCCAACAGTTGGGGGGTATGAAGGGAGAAATTTTGTGTAATCAAAGGGGTATCTTGTACCATTTACAAAAGACCTTAAAGTGGATGTAAACTCCCCCCCCCAAAAAAAATTAAATAAGGTTTGTAACTTTTACAGTATAGGAGTTCATATTATCTGTGCCCAGTCTTGCCATGAAGAGTTAATCCAGCTCTGAGCAGTCCTCTTATCTTTTTTCAGTGCAATAAACATGGACAGACAGAGAAATACCAGTCATTTCTTCCTGTGCTGTGAGTGACATTCTTTGTATTTCACAATTCACATCCCCCTCTCCCTCCCCTCTTTCTTCTCCAGCTCTCCCAGGATTGGCGGCCCTTCCTGGGTTTTGACTGGACATTTCTCATCATGGGGTGTGATCCACAGAAAGAGGAAATGCATATATAGTGCAGTGAACTCACAGGATGGCCAGCAGAACACACACAGACAACTGATCTAAATTTGGGGAGATGTATCTAGTCAGAGCTGGGGAGAGGAGAAGCTCCATTGATCTGATTATTGTTAAAGGGGTTGTAAAGGTATTTTTTTTTTTTTTTAAATAACAAACATGTTATACTTACCTTCACTGTGCAGCTCGTTCTGCACAGAGTGGCCCTGAACCTGGTCTTCTAGGGTCCCTCGGCCGCTGTTTTGGCTCCTCCCCGCAAGGACTCACCACCTTAATGCGAGCTCCCTCGCATGGTGGTTAGTTCTTGTGGGCGCGCTCCCGTGATACAGCCGGTGGCTATAGCCGCTCACTGTATCACTCGGCCCCGCCCCCCGGCGTACTGCATCATTGAATGTGATTGACAGCAGCGCGAGCCAATGGCTCCGCTGCTTTCAATCCATCCACTGTAGCCAATCAGCGGCCAGGCTGAGTGGCGAAATCGATGTCGGGAGCGAGCGGGGGACTTTTGAGATGTCAGGTAAGTAAAAAGGGGGGCTGGGGGCAGCGGTATTGTCGGAAGTTTTTTCACCTTAATGCATAGAATGCATTAAGGTGAAAAAACTTTTAACTTTACAACCCCTTTAAGGTACAGTGTGTGTGTGTGTGTCTGAGGTCACCTGATCACAGTTGCAACATTCCTATTGATCACCAGGATGTGTTATGTGGGGGAGGGGTGGATGTCTTACTTTTCATAATTACACCCAATAAGGCTAAATGAGCTCAAAGCTACCCATGTCACCTGACTGCTCCCACCAAGTCCCTACTCATGTCACCTGACTGCTCCCACCAAGTCCCTACTCGTGTCACCTGACTGCTCCCACCAAGTCCCTACTCATGTCACATGACTGCTCCCACAAAGTCCCTACTTGGGTCACCTGACTGCTCCCACCAAGTCCCTACTCGTGTCACCTCACTGCTCCCACCAAATCACTACTCGTGTCACCTGACTGCTCCCACTAAGTCCCTACACGTGTCACCTGACTACTCCCACCAAGTCCCTACTCATGTCACCTGACTGCTCCCACCAAGTCCTTACTCATGTCACGTGACTGCTCCCACCAAGTCCCTACTCATGTCACCTGACTGCTCCCACCAAATCACTACCCGTGTCACCTGACTGCTCGCACCAAGTCCCTATACGTGTCACCTGACTGCTCCCACCAAGTCCCTACTCGTGTCACCTGACTGCTCCCACCAAGTCCCTACTCATGTCACCTGACTGCTCCCATCAAGTCCCTACTCATGTCACCTGACTACTCCCACCAAGTACCTACCTCCGAGTCACCTGACTACTGCTACCAAGTCCCTACCCGTGTCACCTGACTGCTCCCACCAAGTCCCTACCTGTGTCATCTGACTGCTCCCACTAAATCACTACCCGTGTCACCTGACTGCTCCCACCAAGTCCCCACCCATGTCATCTGACTGCTCCCACCAAGTCCCTACACGAGTCACCTGATTGCTCCCACCAAGTCCCTACCCATGTCACCTGACTACTTCCACCAAGTCGCTACTCGTGTCACCTGACTGCTCCCACCAAGTCTATATTTTCTTGTACAAACATCATGCTGAATAAAGAAGTCATCCTCTCCAGCCTGCACCACAATGTCTCTTCCCATCCCCACCTTTTACCCTAATCATAGCTGTCTAATCATGACCCAAACATCTCCAAACTGTCATATCCCATATTCATCCATATGACACAGGGGTTGGTCAGAGAGTGTGCAGACATTATACAGGAGTTGATCAGAGACTGTGTGGACTTTATACAGGAGTTGGTCAGAGAGTGTGTGGACATGATACAGGAGTTGATCAAAGACTGTGCGGACATAATACAGGAGTTGGTCAAAGAGTGTGCAGAAATGATACAGGAGTTAATCAGAGAGTGCGTGGACATGATAAGGGAGTTGATCAGAGAGTGTGCAGACATGATACAGGAGTGGATCAGAGAGTGTGCAGACATTATACGGGAGTTGGTCAGATAGTGTGCAGACATGATAGGGGAGTTGATCAGAGAGTGTGCAGACATGATACAGGAGTTGGTCAGAGAGTGTATGAACATTATATAGGAGTTGATCAGAGAGTCTGTGGACATGATACAGGAGTTGGACAGATAGTGTTCAGACATGATACAGGAGTTGATCAGAGAGTGTGCGGACATTATACAGGAGTTGGTCAGAGAGTGTGCGGACATGATACGGGAGTTGGTCAGAGAGTGTGCGGACATGATACAGGAGTTGGTCAGAGAGTGTGCGGACATTATATGGGAGTTGGTCAGAGAGTGTGCGGACATGATACAGGAGTTGGTCAGAGAGTGTGAGGACATTATACAGGAGTTGATCAGAGAGTGTGCAGACATTATACAGGAGTTGGTCAAAGAGTGTACAGACATGATACAGGAGTTGGTCAGAGAGTGTGCGGACATGATGCGGGAGTTGATCAGAGAGTGTACCGACATGATAAAGGAGTTGGTCAGAGAGTGTGCGGACATGATGCGGGAGTTGGTAAGAGAGTGTGCCAACATGATACAGGAGTTGATCAGAGCGTGTGCGGACATTATACAGGAGTTGGTCAGAGAGTGTGTGGACATGATACAGGAGGTGGTCAGAGAGGGTGCGGACATTATACAGGAGTTGATCAGAGAGTGTGTGGACATTATATAGGAGTTGGTCAGAGAGTGTGCGGACATGATGCGGCAGTTGGTCAGAGAGTGCGGGACATGATACAGGAGTTGGTCAGAGTGTGCAGAAATGATACAGCAGCTGCAAAATGTGGGCATGGCTTAAATTATAGCGTTACACCCGTAGGGGCTGCTGAGTATAATGGTCCGTCTATCACCCTGCTCATCCAGGCACACACTTTTTAACTCCTCAGAGACAATAAAGCAGTCCTTGAATTTTGTTTTATTGAGGGGATATTAAACTTGGATAGGGATGGGGACTCATGAGATGTCCAGGTGGTCAAACATTGGAACATGAGACTTATCCTGTACATACTCCATTTCTCTTCCTGTACATCGTTTCCTCTCATCTGATTATCGCTCCATACTCCTCCTGTACATCGCTTCCTCTCTTCTGAGTATTGCTCCATACTCCCCCTGCACATTGCTTCCTATCTTTTAAGTATCACTCCATACTCCTCCTGCACATCACTTCCTATCTTCTGAGTATCACTCCATACTCCTCCTGTACATCGCTTCCTTTCTTCTGAGTATGGCTCCATACTCCTCCTGTACATCTCTTCCTATCTTCTGAGTATCACTCCATACTCCTCCTGCACATTGCTTCCTCTCTTTCGTTCTCCAGACTAGCTAGCACTGTAGGCCTGACACTGACTCAGCCAGACCTAAAGCAAATGACTTTCACAGGCAGTGACCGCGGGCCCCTACGGTGTAGTAAATACAAAATAGTAAGTTCTAGTACTAGCTGTCCCACATACGACTACTGATCCCAGTCAGCCCTCTTCAGGCCCTGCCAGCCTTCCTGGCTGCAGCTGCTTGACTCCACTGCCCACGACACCACAGTCCTCTCCTCTGGTTCTACACGCATCTCCAACTGCACTCTCCCAGTCCTTCAGGTGCACCTTCCCAGTCCTCCCAACTGTGCATGCCACTCAGCAGCCCTCTTTGCTGCAACAGATGGTTCTTCTCCCTGGAGACTTGACCGGCAGTACTCTATTAGAGAGCCCTGTCCGTACCCAGACCCAAGGTCACCTCCCCCAGACTGGGGAGCTCCCTCCAAGGCCCTGACAGCCTCAGTACCCCATTTCCAACTCTTCCACCTGACAACTTCTCCCAAACTGGGCTGACCCTCTGTATTTGAGGAGGCCTGCTCCCTGCCAATTCCAAGTTGGGGATTGATCAGGGCTCCTCAAAATACCCGAAGGCAGCTCCACCTTCCCTCTCCTCCTCTCTTTCCAGAACTTTCTAGAGAGCTCTGGAAAGATGAGGGAGGTCTTGGTAATGCTGCCTGTGAGTCACCCAGCTTCTACCCTGAGCCACTCCCAGCCCAGATCAAACAAAAACAAACAGGCCTGACTGCGAGCCAGGCCGGCCTAAAATTACCTACACTAACAACTCTCACTCTAGCACCTACACTACTAGAGGGTGGTACAATTTGCGTAAAATATTGGACGTTGGCTTAAAGGGGTATGATTTAATTTAGTCTGAGATGACTTACATAGCCCAGAATGTGGTAATGTTAAATAGAGAATGTACAGTTCAGAGTGGACGGCGGTGGGTGGTAAATGCAGAAGAGGGATGTGGAGTATATGTATGGAGGTGGGTAGTATGTGCAGGGGAGGAGTGCAGAGTGTATGGAGGTGGGTAGTATGTGCAGGGAGAGGAGTACAGAGTGCATTGAGGTGGGTAGTATGTGCAGGAGAGGAGTGCAGAGTGTATGGAGGTAGGTAGTATGTGCAGGGAGAGGAATGCAGAGTGTATGGAGGTGGGTAGTATGTGCAGGAGAGGAGTGCAGAGTATCTGAGATCAGGTGCCTCTGCGGTTCTTTTCTGGTAGAGAGATTTTCAAAAGGTGTGTGTTATCTAGAATATTCAGAGTGTGTTTGGGGGTTATTCAGGAAGTGCCGTAATTGGACATACATTCAAAATGGGAAGGGAGCATCTGTGTGGATAGTGCGGTAGGGTTCGAAAAGTGTTCCTGGAGAAGAAGTGTTCAGCTCTCAGATCGGAATGAGGACAGAATTTCAAGAGGAAGAAATCCATACGACCTGGTGGGAATTCTGGGTTGTTGCGGATGGGTGTTAGTGGACCCGGTGAGGAGGAAATTTTGAATTTATGGCATGCTTTCTTAAAGATTTGTAGTGTGTTGCTGAATAAAGGGTTTTTGCAGTCCTGAGGAATGTTCAGTGAGGCGGTCCACTGAAATTGATGTATGGGAATAGGGGAGACCGCATTTTCAATGTTTATCCTTATCCTTGTTTAGCTTTAGTATGGGCGTGAATGTTCCAGTCTATTATTCTTGTCAGCTAGCAGGCCCAGTGATACTTGGCAATGTCTGGAAAGCCTATGCTGTCTTTTAACTTGGGTAGAGTTATCCTCTCATAACTTAGTCAAGGGCGTGATTTGCCCCACTCAAATTCCGTACAGGCTTTGTGTTTGTGGTAAGTAGCATAAACGGCCTGTGGGAGTTTTATGGGAATCGCTTGCATTACATACAGTATTCTCGGGAGGATGTTCATTTTGATTATCTACGCTCTACCAAACCATGAGAAGAGACCCGCCGACAATGACTTGAGATCATTCTGAATGGTTTGAGGGATCGGGAGGTAGTTTTTGGTGTAAAAAATGGATACTTTAGAGGGTAATTGGTTTCCAAGATAAGTGATTTGGTTGCGACTTCATCGGAATGGAAAGTTTGTTTGACAGTGCACGAGCGTCTCATTCTGTAGGGAGATATTTAATATTTCTGATTTTGAGAAGTTTGTCAGGGTGTTAAATGTGACAAAGTCTTTGAGTAGGTTGGGTAGCGTAATATGTGATTCTGTCAAAAATAAGAGGCTGTCGTCTGCAAAAGTGGCTGGCTTATATATAGTCTTGGAGATCGATACTCCTTTGATATCTGGGTTAGATATAAGGTGTTGAAGTAGAGATTCTAGGGGTAGGATGAATATTAACGGAGAAAGAGGACAACCTTGGCACGTATCATTTGTTATTGAGAAGGCATTCGATACAGACACAGACCTTGGCAGTTGGGGATGACTAAAGGGTCAAAATAAATTGTACCATGCGTTCACGTATGCCGATCATTTTGAGGGCTTCTGACAAATAGTCCCAGGCCACTCTATCGAATGCCTTCTCCTCATCTAGTGCCAAAAAAAAACACAGTGGTGTGAAGCCCACTTGGTCTAGCGAAATGAGTTTAGGCAACAGGGGTAGGAGGCGGTTAGCTAAGATTTTGGCAAAGATTTTGAGGTCTACATTCAGTAGGGAGATTGGTTGATAATTAGTGACTAATGAAGGGTCTTTGTTCAGTTTAGGGATCACTGTTATGTGTGCCATGAGGAGGACTCAGGGAGGAGGACTGTCTGATGAGAGGGAGTTAAATGCTCACAAAAAGTGTGGGTTAAGCGTGTCTATAAAGATTTTATAGTATCCGGACGTCAAGCCGCCCGGGCCCGGGCTCTTTCCGGCTTTCAACTGTTTGAGTACTGTGCCTACCTCCTCAGAAGAGAGCAGGTGATCTAATGTTTTTGCTTTCATATGGGACAAGGGTTTGGGGCTATATTTTGAAAGGAACTCCTTGATCATTTGTGTTCTAGTATTGTCTTCTGTAAGTGGGTCAACTGGGTTTAGGTTATAAAGGTGAGTATAATAACTAACAAACTGATCCGCTATCTCGTCGTTGGATACTACTTTATGTCCCACTGAGTCGGTGAGAGAGTGAACTGTCATGGGCACATTTTTCGTTCAGAGGGCTCTTGTAAGGAACCTTTCGGATTTATTTCCATATTCATAGAATATTTTTTGGGTCAATATATAATTGCGTTTAGTTTTTCTATCTAGTTCCTCTAAGAGTTCTGCCCTGGCTTGGACAAGGTCATGAAGGGAGGATGCCGCTTGGGTAGATTTATGTACTCATTCTAACCTATGAATACCGGTCGTCAGTTTGTTAATGTGTAACTGTCTTTCTCATCTGCGTTTAGCAGAGATTGCAATTAATTCTCCTCTAATGGTGCATTTGTGTGCCTCCCACCTCAGCATTGGCGATATGTCCGGAGAATTATTCTCTCAGAAGTATTGGAGGAGAAGTCTGTTCACTTCAGGTGCTATGATGCTGTCCGTGTGTAGGGAGGGGTCTAGGTGTCATATTGAGGGTCGAGATGGATTGTCTGAGAATTCTATGGACAAGGAGATAGGATGGTGATCAGATAAGTACATGGGGTCTATGGTGGCTGCAGAAAGCATCGTTAGGTCTCTTTGTGAGATGAATAGGTAGTCAAGTCTGGAGTAGCGCTAGATGCCTTGTATGGCATAGTGGAAGTTCCAGACGATGTGTCGTGCAGGGGGTTGAGGGGGACATTGAAGTCCCCACCAAGGACTAGAAGGCCTTCCTGGAAGGTTGTGAGTATTTGTAGTGTTGCTCTGAAGAAAGGGACTTGTTTTGTGTTTGGTGCATAGATATTTGCTAGGGTGGAAGGTTTACCGAGAAGGGAGCTTTTCATGAAGATGTAACGACCTTCATTATCTAAACATCTGTCTTTGATTTGAAACAGGCAATGTCTAGCAAATAGGATGGAGACCCCATTAGATCTTGATTCACAGTTAATTGCATGTAGGGAGGTCAGGTAGCGGGCATTGGAAAGTTTTGAAATGGAGTCCGCTTTAAAGTGTGTTTCCTGTAAGAAGATAATGTCCGCTTTGCTTTTGTGCATAGAGAGGAGTCATTTGGAGCGTTTTTCTGGAAGGTTGAGACCAAGTGCATTTAGAGAGATAATTTTGATTGTGATTTTGGTAGTTTCAGGAGACTGACATGTCATTGTAAGGGCAAGTTTAACGCCTTTGGCTATAATATGGTAGAGATACCTGCTGGAGTCAGTTGGGTTGGTGTCGGAGGAGGAGGACTAGGGGTAGGAGAGAAAGGACCAGCTAGTAGCTAGTAGAGAGTGGGAGGACAAGATTAATTAGGAAAAGAGAGGGAGGAGGGTCATGGAAAGGGGTAGGGAAAGATAAATATAGGTTGTGTAGGGAAGTGAGTTAGGAAGTATCCCAGAAAATGACCGAGTGATTGGAAAGTGAGAACTTTGGGAAAAGTCCGGGGACTAGCGAGAACCTGCTCGCTTGTCCGAATGGACACTACACCTGTTCAAAGGTGTAGCCGGAGTGGTTCAGTGGTGCGGTATATTAGTGTAAGTGGAGAATAGATAGATGGGGTAGTCATGTCGCAAAGCCTCCTGGACTTGTGCCCAAGTGGAACAAAGGCCACGGAGATGCTCCTCCAACACAGGAATACTCTGCGGAACAAACGAGGCAGGCAATACGGAAGGTTGGAAACCATGGTTCGCCATAAACAGGGACAAACGGGAAGCTGAATTCAAGGCACCATTGTGAGCAAACTCCGCCCACGGTAAGAGGTATGACCAGTTGTTATGATGGTCAGAAATATAGCAACATAGGAATTGCTCCAAGGACTGATTGGCTCGTTCTGTGGCCCCATTAGACTGCAGATGATACGCAGAGGAGAAAGCAAGCTGAATAACCAACTGTGCAAAAAAGGCTCGCCAGAACCGGGACACAAACTGACTACCCCTGTCTGAGACAACCACCTTGGGTAGCCCATGTAAGCGGAAGATCTCCCGAGCAAAAATAGAAGCCAGTTCCTTAGAAGTATGCAACTTCTTGAGTGGAATACAATGCAAAATTTTTCGAGAACCGGTCAACCACTGTAAGGATCACTGTGTTGCCCTGGGAGTTGGGTAACTCCACAATGAAATCCATAGGCAG
This sequence comes from Lithobates clamitans, assembly GCA_037952925.1. Lineage (NCBI taxonomy): Eukaryota > Metazoa > Chordata > Amphibia > Anura > Ranidae > Lithobates > Lithobates clamitans. The sequence continues at coordinate 268,768 of JBBGZY010001621.1, read as the reverse complement.
GTGGGTCCATCGCCTCTCTCCATTAGGTATGGGTTGTAGGAGGCCCACTGGAAGGTGCCGTGGAGTCTTACTCTGAGCACACACGGAACAGGCAGCTACGAAGGTGGTTACATCAGCGCGTAGACTAGGCCACCAGAATTGTTGGGAAATGGCCCAAAAGAGTTGATTCTTCCCAGGGTGGCCAGCAGCCTAGGGAGAATGGTAAGTCTGGAGCACAGCAGTACGGAGACTCTCAGGAACAAAGCAGCGGTCACAAGGTTTTTCAGGAGGAGCATTAACCTGAGCAGCAAGAATTTTGTCACCCAAAGGAGAAGTAAGACTAGTGTGAACCGTAGCCATAATACGATCAGGGGGAATCACAGAAACTGGAACCGACTCCATCTTGGAAATGGAGGAAAATTGTTGTGACAAGGCGTCTGCCCTTACATTCTTAGTACCGGGTAAGAATAAGACAATGTAACTCGACAAGAAAGGAGCCCATCGCACTCTTCTGGGAGAGAGGTGCTTAGCCTCAGACAAGAATGTGAGATTCTTATGGTCAGTAAGAATGAGAACCGCCACAGTGGTACCTTCGAGCAGATGTCTCCATTCTTTCAGGGCTAAAATGATCACCAACAGCTCTCTGCAACCAATCTCGTAATTGCACTCTGCCGGTGACAATTTCTTGGAAAAGTAGCCACACGGATGCATAGTGCACTCAGAATTAGGACATTGAGACAGAAGGGTGCCAATTCCAGTCTCAGAAGCATCAACTTCTAGAATAAAAGGCAACGCAGGATCAGGGTATGCCAACACAGGAGTAGAAACAAAGGCAGCCTTGAGACTCTCAAAGGCCTAATGGACTCCGGAGACCAACTCTGTGGTTTGCCGTCTTTCCTGGTCATATCAGTCAGGGGCTTGACCAGAGACGAGATGTTACGAATAAACTTCCGATAATAGTTGGCAAAGCCAAAAAAACGCCGCAGAGGACGTAAACCCATGAGTCGGGGCCACTGTAGCACTGCTGAAAGTTTCTCTGGGTCCATTGAAAAACCAGCAGTGGAAATGACATAGCCCAGGAATTTAACCTATTCACAATGGAATTTGCACTTTTCCAATTTACAATAGTGATTGTTCTCTCTTAGTCTCTGAAGCACACGACAGACATCTGTGTGGTGGTTAGGGATGGGCCGAACACCCCCCTGTTCGGGGCGCACCAGAACATGCGAACAGGCAAAAAATTTGTTAGAACACGCGAACACCATTAAAGTCTATGGGACTCAAAGATGAATAATCAAAAGTGCTAATTTTAAAGGCTTATATGCAAGTTATTGTCATAAAAAGTGTTTGGGGACCTGGGTCCTGCCCCCAGGAGACATCGATCAATGCAAAAAAAGTTTTAAAAAAGGCCATTTTTTCGGGAGCAGTGATTTTGATAATGCTTAAAGTGAAACAATAAAAGTGAAATATTCCTTTAAATTTTGTACCTGGGGGTGTCTATAGTATGCCTGTAAAGGGGCGCATGTTTCCCGTGTTTAGAACAGTCTGACAGCAAAATGACATTTCAAACGGAAAAAAGTCATTTAAAACTACTCGCGGCTATTAATAAATTGTCGGTCCGACAATACACATAAAAGCTAATTGAAAAAAACAGCATGGGATTTACCCACAGGGGAACCCCGAACCAAAATTTAAAAAAAAATGGCGTGGGGGTCCCCCTAAATTCCATGCCAGGCCCTTCAGGTCTGGTATGAATATTAAGGGGAACCCTGGATTTCTTGTGTTTTTCTCAGAGCGATTGCCAGGGGCTCCAGTGCGAGGGCAAAGAGCAGGGGCGACAACGGACACCCCTGTCTCGTCCTCCTCCCCAACCGGAACCACTCGGAGCACTCCCCATTAACCCTAACTCTGGCTTTCGGTTTGTCATATAGGAGCCTCAGCCAAATCACAAAGTTCGGACCGAATTTGAACTCTGCCAGAACCTTCCATAGAGAGTGCCACTCAAGGCTATCAAATGCCTTGACCGCATCCAAAGATAAAATCGCCCTGTTGCCTCCCCTCTCCGTGGGTACTTGTATGTCACTGTACATTCTCCTAATGTTCATACTCACCGATCTCTCCGGTATAAAACCGGTTTGATCCGTGTGTATTACTTTAGAAATTATTTTTTTTAACCTGTTCGCTAGAGTTTTGGCCAGGATCTTGACATCTGTACATAATAATGAGATTGGTCTATATGATGCGGGATCTAACGGGTTCTTCCCCTCCTTCAAAAGGATTATAATCGTAGCTTCTGTCATGGACATGGGTAATCTACCTTCCACCACAGCACAGTTCAGGACTTCTAGTAATTTTGGGAGCAAAACCTCCCCATATATTTTTTATACAGCTCTGCCGGTAATCCGTCAGGTCCTGGCGCTTTTTGATTCACCATTTCCTTTACCACACCTTGTATTTCCGCCAGTGTCAGTGGGGCTTCCAGGGTATCTCTCTCCTCACTGGATAGCGGAACAATTCTTAGTCCTTCAAAGAACTCCCACATCTCCCCTTCTACATCTGCCTGTGGGGCTTTATACAAGTTTTCATAGTATTCCTTGAACACCTTCACCATACCAAAAGTATGCTTTATCGTGTTCGCATCTCCATCCCACACTGCTGGTATAGTAGATGAAGAGCCATTAGACCTAGCTATTAATGCCAAGGTTCTGCCCACTAATTCCCCTTCACAGAAAAAAAATTGTTTCTGAAACATTTTACTCTTTTCCTCTTTTTCCAGGACTAGTATTCTATATTCCTCCTGACCCTTAACCCAAGCCTCGTATCTAACTGTGGTTGGCTCCTCCAGATATCTATCTTCTACCTCCCTCACCTTTTCCCTAGCTTTCTGTTCCTTAATTTGTGCTTTCCTTTTAACATAAGAGATCTTCTGTATAAGAACACCTCTTAAGTAAGCCTTCAGGGCATCCCAAGTTACACCTGATGGGGCAGATCCTTGATTCAAATTTATAAACTCTTTCAGATTACTGGCAATCCCCCCATCGTCCTCAATCACCTCAAGCCAAAAGGGATTTAATTTCCACTCCCCCCGGCCACCACACCACCCCATTTTAACTGGAAAAATCACTGGCGAATGGTCTGAGAGCCCCCTAGGGTCATAATCCATCCCATCCATCACTCTCAGAGCCTCCTCATTGCAGAGCACCAAATCTATCCTAGATAGGGTGGCATGCGTCCTTGAATGGCATGCATATTGCCTCTCCCCTGGATGCCACCTCCTCCATATATCCACCCATCCTACTTCTTCACAAAATTGAAGGAGTGGGCTCCTAAATACCCCTCCGGGAGATGACCCTGTCGGGAGTCTGTCTAAGCAATTGTTCATGACCATAATAAAATCCCCCGTCACTATAACTGGCACCCCCGGTTTATCTGCTATAAAGCTTATCAGTTTGTTAAGTACCTCTGTTTTAAATGGTGGAGGTATATATACACTAGCAAGAATACAGTCCCGCCCCTCAATATTACAATAGAGAAAGATATACCAGCCATACTCATCTAATCTACTCTGTCTGCAGGAGAAAACCAATCCAGTATTTATCAATACGCTCACTCCCCTCGAATATGATGTATGGGTTGAGTGATACTGCTCTTGATAACACCTATTCCTTAAAACATTCACTGAACCCTTATCTAAATGGGTCTCCTGAAGACAGAGTATCCTGACACCTCTTGTTCTGGCCATAGAGAAGATTGCTTGTTTCTTACAGACATCTTTCGCCCCTGTTACATTCCATGAACATACCTTCATACACTTGAGCGTACGGGCTATGTTGTCACGGTAGCCGCGCTCCTTTATCAAAAGTTTTGATGAAGGAGCGCGGCTACCGTGACATTGTAGCCCGTACGCTCAGGAAACGCGTCGCTTTCCAGTGACGTCACAGCTCCGCATCTGCCCTCCACCAGCGTTCCAGGCCTCGCTTTGAATTACATCTCCACCGCGGCCGGCTCGAGCGGTGTCCAGCAAAGCCCCCGCACAGCAGGCAGCAGTGATACCTGTGATCGATCTGATGGACTCCCTCTTTGGATCATAACCGCACTATATGCCGTTTTTTAAAACGTGAGTTGTTTGTACAAAGTGTTTTTAATAAATTGGCTTACATACTACACTTAGAGGCGCCTCCCCCCCTTGTGTTTTTTCCTGCAGATTTTGGAGCTTGGTTTCAGCTCTCCCTGGAAGGCAGCCCTCTGTGTGGATCCCCTAATATCAGTTCGCCTTCTCATATAGACTTTTGTGGACTATATTAGCTATATTTATAATTTTAGTTTGCCACTAACATGATGGTAATATAAGGCTTCTGGTTTTTGCACCATTACTTGCTTGTAAAGATATCACAAAACCTACTTTGCTTCTGTCCATGGGAAACGCCTGGGGCAGTATCTCAAAGTATATCTTAACCTGGTTGAGAAACGCTCTGCATTGAACTGGATTGCCCCCAAATAGCAGGGGAAGCGGAGCAGAACCAGACAAGCCTCTTATAGAGGTAATACCCGAGGTGAGTGCCTGCACAGAGACTGGAGCAGCAGCAGGAATGGCCTGCAACACAGGTTGTACCAGAGCAGCCATAGTGGAACATTCCAGGTGAGCCGTGTGACTCAGGAGTATTTTTAATGCCAAGGCAAACTGATTCATGTGGTGATCCTGGTCATCCAATTTGGAAAAAATATCACCAAGTGGACTGACTGCATCTTCTGAATTCGTGGCCTTCGCCTACTGTCAGAAACCATGAATCAGACCGAGACAGAAGTACAGTTAATCACACTTGTTTAATAATAATAAAAAGGTAAATAGAGTAAGCGTAGTCAATACATAGCCAGAGTTCAGTAACCAGATCAGGTAGTCAGCCAATGCCAATGTCAGAGAGCCAGAGATCAACGTAGTAGTACAGCAAGCAGGATCAGGAGCCAGAAGGGACGTCAGCCGAGCAAGTTTTCAACAGGAACGCAGGAGAAAGTCTCTGAGATGTGACCAAAGATGAAGGCAGAGATGAAGTGAGCTGGACGGCTTTTAGTAGCCAGGACTGACGAGCAGATCATCAACAGCTGAGTCACTGTGGAGAGAAAGAAGCTGGCAATTAGCCGACAGCTGAGAAGCCAGTTCAGAGAAGGAAGGGCTGAGCCCAGCCCTGACACCCTTGAACCTCGGGTGATAAAAGTAGGTGATGTGTCACCTGTTAACCACTGCGGAGGTAAACATAAACAAATTAAGTGACAATCCAAAAGGGATTTGCAGTACATAGGAGGTTTCTGTCCCCAGGTTTCTGTCCCCCAGAGTCGATTACAGCCTGTATCTCGATGGATGACTCAGCCCAAGACAGGGTAACTGTAACCAGGACAGAACCTCAGCAAGGAGCCAATCAAAAGAAGGGTTGTGCCTCTGTAACCAAAGATAACCAATAACCAGCGGAAACTTAAGTGAGGAATTAACTTGGAATTGGATTATCTCAAGGTGAAGAGCCCCTACAGAAATTGATAATGGAACAGTCTCATGAGTCACATGGGCAGGCTGTAGAGGTCTCCCGTCAAGAGCCTCAATGGCAAGTGGAGTGTCAGGCAGCTGTAGCAGAATCTAGTGCTTCGATACAAAGGCAGCATCAATGAACAGGCCTGCAGTTCCAGAGTCAATTACAGCCTGTATCTCGATGGATGACTCAGCCCAAGACAGGGTAGCTGAAACCAGGGGCTTATATTTCTGTGAAACTGGAGACGAAACAACGGCACCTAAGGTCTGTCCGTGACAGGACCTGTCACGTACCTTAAAGCGGAGTCTAAATGCTGAGGGAAGCCTCTCGTTTCGGTCCCAACACCCCTGGTAGTGAGGACAGGGAGTGCTGGGGCACAGAAAAGTGCAGGTGCGTGGCTGGAAGCTGGAACAGGTAGGTATGGCTTCAAAGACAATTGCAACGTCAGGACAGGCAAGGGTTGGCAACTGGTTGGCAGCAAGGTATCCAGACAGCAGGCAAGTTCGTAGTCAAGGTCAGGCAGAGGTTGGAAACGGGTGGGCAGCGAGGTACAAAGTCAGGAAGCAGAGCCGTAGTAGAGAGTCCAAGCTGGGGTCGGTATGATCAGCAAAGGTAGGTAGCAGACAAGGAAGATCCAAGAGAGTAGTCAGGAAGCCGGGTAGTCAGGAGCAAGGTAACAGGTCACACAGGAATCAAGAACTCAGGAACTAGCTGAAGACGATCTAGCACTAGTGTCAGGCAAGGACCCTGTTTATATATGGCGCTGAGCGCCAGGATTGGTGGACTTGCACGTGCGTACGTGAGTACGTACACCCGCTCATATGGGTGTGCGGGTGCGTGTACATGTTCGTACGGGTGCGTGGGTGTGCACGTTCGATCCGGAACTCAATCGCCTCTGTCGGGGACACTGCGCATGGCCGTTAGTCACTGCTGCATGGAGACGGAAGCTAGTACTGTGAGTTCTCTGACAGGACCTCAAGACTGGGGTGTTCCCTGGACAGGTAGGACAAGACTTCAAAAGTGACCAGCCTGGCCACAATAAAGGCACAATCTCTCCCTCCTCCTAAGGGCTCTCTAATCCGCAGAGAGATGCATGAAGCCCAAGCCCAAGGTTCATTTTCACTAGGGATGAGCTTCAAGTTCGAGTCGAACTCATGTTCGACTCGAACATTGGCTGTTCGCCAGTTCGCCGAACAGCGAACAGTTTGGGGTGTTCACTGTAAATTCGAATGCCGCGGAACACCCTTTAAAAGTCTATGGGAGAAATCAAAAGTGCTAATTTTAAAGGCTTATATTCATGGTATTGTCATAAAAAGTGTTTGGGGACCTGGGTCCTGCCCCAGGGGACATGGATCAATGCAAAAAAAAGTTTTAAAAACGGCCGTTTTTTTGGGAGCAGTGATTTTAATAATGCTTAAAGTGAAACAATAAAAGTGTAATATTCCTTTAAATTTCATACCTGGGGGGTGTCTATAGTATGCCTGTAAAGGGGCGCATATTTCCCATGTTTAGAACAGTCTGACAGCAAAATGACATTTCAAAGAAAAAAAAAAGTCATTTAAAACTACTCGCGGCTATTAATGAATTGCCGGTCCCACAATACACATAAAAGTTCATTGATAAAAACGGCATGAGAATTCCCCACAGGGGAACCCCGAACCAAAAATAAAATAAAAAAAATGACGTAGGGGGGTCCCCCTAAATTCCATACCAGGCCCTTCAGGTCTGGTATGGATATTAAGGGGAACCCCACGCCAAAATTGAAAAAAAAATGGCGTGGGGTCTCCCCAAAAATCCATACAAGACCTTTATGCGAGCACGCAACCTGGCAGGCCGCAGGAAAATAGGGGGATGAGAGAGCGCCCCCCCTCCTGAACCGTACCAGGCCACATGCCCTCAACATTGGGAGGGTTCTTTGGGGTAGCCCCCCAAAGCACCTTGTCCCCATGTTGATGGGGACAAGGGCCTCATCCCCACAACCCTTGCCCGGTGGTTGTGGGGGTCTGCGGGTGGGGGGCTTATCGGAATAGGGAAGCCCCCTTTAACAAGGGGACCCCTAGATCCTGGCCCTCCCCCTGAGTGAAATGGTAAGGGGGTACAAAAGTACCCCTACCATTTTACAAAAGAACTGTCAAAGAAGTTAAAAATGACAAGAGACAGTTCTTGACAATTTCTTTATTTAAATGCTTCTTATTTCTTCTATCTTCTATCTTCTTTCTCCTACCTTCTATCTTCTATCTTCTTTCGGTTTCTTCCTCCATCTTCTTCTGGTTCTTCCTCCGGTGTTCTCGTCCGGCATCTTCCTCCGCTGCGTCTTCTTATCTTCTTCTCCTCGGGCCGCTCCGCATCCATGATGGCATGGAGAGAGGCTCCCGCTGTGTGACGCTTCTCCTCTTCTGACGGTTCTTAAATAACGGGGGCGGGGCCACCTGGTGACCCCGTCCCCCTCTGACGCACGGGGACTTGCCTGGGACTTCCCTGTTGCATTCCCTGTGATGTCAGAGGGGGACGGAGTCACCCGTTACGTACACCCGCCCCCTTCTGACATCACAGGGAAGTCCCCGTCAGGTCCCCGTACGTCAGAGAGAGGCGGGGTCACCGGGTGGCTCCGCCCCCCGTTATTTAAGAACCGTCAGAAGAGGAGAACCGTCACACAGCGGGAGCCTCCCTCCATGCCATCAAGGATGCGGAGCAGCCTGAGGAGAAGAAGATAATAAGATGCGTTGGAGGAAGATGCCGGGCGAGAACACCGGAGGAAGCATCAGAAGAACCAGAAGAAGAAGAAGATGGAGGAAGAAACCGAAGAAAGATAGAAGATAGAAGAAAGAAGATAGAAGATAGAAGGAAGAAGAAGCATTTAAATAAAGGAATTGTCAAAGAACTGTCTCTTGTCATTTTTAACATTTTTGACAGTTTTTTGTGAAATGGTAGGGGTACTTTTGTACCCCCTTACCATTTCACACAGGGGGGAGGGCCGGGATCTGGGGGTCCCCTTGTTAAAGGGGGATTCCAGATTCCGATAAGACCCCGCCCGCAGACCCCCACAACCACCGGGCAAGAGTTGTGGGGATGAGGCCCTTGTCCCCATCAACATGGGGACAAGGTGTTTTGGGGGGCTACCCCAAAGCACCCTCCCAATGTTGAGGGCATGTGGCCTGGTACGGTTCAGGAGGGGGGCGCTCTCTCATCCCCCCTCTTTTCCTGCGGGGTTGCGTGCTCGGATAAGGGTCTGGTATGGATCTTTGGGGGGACCCCACGCCGTTTTTTATTGTTTTAATTTTGGCGTGGGGTTCCCCCTAAAACCCATACTAGACCTCAAGGGTCTGGTATAGATTTTGAGGGGGACCCCACGCCATTCTTTTTTATTTTGTCCGGGGTTCCCCTTAATATCCATACCTGACCTAAAGGGCCTGGTATGGAATTTAGGGGGACCCCCCTACGTCATTTTTTTTTTTTTATCTTGGTTCGGGGTTCCCCTGTGGGGAAATCCCTTGCCGTTTTTATCAATGAACTTTTATGTGTATTGTCGGACCAGCAATTCATTAATAGCCGCGAGTAGTTTTAAATAACTTTTTTTCCTTTGAAATGTCATTTTGCTGTCAGACTGTTCTAAACACGGGAAACATGCACCCCTTTACAGGCATACTATAGACACTCCCCAGCTACGAAATTTAAAGGGATATTACACTTTTATTGTTTCACTTTAAGCATTATTAAAATCACTGCTCCCGAAAAAACGGCCGTTTTTAAAACTTTTTTTGCATTGATCCATGTCCCCTGGGGCAGGACCCAGGTCCCCAAACACTTTTTATGACAATAACTTGCATATAAGCATTTAAAATTAGCACTTTTGATTATTCATGTTCGTGTCCTATAGATGTTAATGGTGTTCGCGTGTTCGAACAAATTTTTTGCCTGTTCGCAAGTTCTGGTGCGAACCGAACAGGGGGGTGTTCGGCTCATCCCTAATCTTCACAGACCGACTCGATACCTGGAGGCATGGGAGGTGAGGTAGGCAAGGGTGGGACTGCAAAGCTTGGAGACAAATGTACAGGAGGCTTTCGCCAGCGCTCCTTAAAAGAGAGTCTTTCTCTAAATCTGGAGTCAATACAGATGGCAAATGTGATCAACCTCTCCAGCTCAGTGGGCATATCTTGGGCTGCTATCTCATCCTTGATGGTATTCGAGAGACCATGAGAGAAGGCAGCCACGAGGGCCTCATTGTTGCAAGCAACTTCTGCTGCCAGAGTACGGAATTCAATGGCGTAATCGGCAACAGTTCTCGTACTGTGTTTGATGGACATGAGGCAGCAGAAGCAGAGCGTGCGGGAATGTCAAATACCCTTTGAAGGAAGCCACAAATTATGGGTAACTCAGGACCATGGGTTTTTGCATCTCCCATAGAGGGTTTGCCCAGGCCAAGGCTCTCTCAGAAAGAAAAGATATCACAAAACCTACTTTGCTTCTGTCCATGGGAAATGCCTGGGGCAGCATCTCAAAGTATATCTTAACCTGGTTGAGAAACCCTCTGCATTGAACTGGATTGCCCCCAAATCGCAGGTGAAGCGGAGCAGAACCAGACATGCCTCTTATAGAGGTAATACTCGAGGCGGGTGCCTGCACAGAGACTGGAGCAGCAGCAGGAATGGCCTGCATCACAGGTTGTACCGGAGCAGCCATAGTGGAAGATTCCATGTGAGCCGTGCGACTCAGGAGCGTTTGTAATGCCAAGGCAAACTGATCCATGTGGTGATCCTGGTCATCCAATCTGGAAAAAATATCACCAACAAGTGGACTGACTGCATCTTCTGAATTTGTAGCCTTTGCCTATTGTCAGAAACCATGAATCAGACCGAGACAGAAGTACAGTTAATCACACTTGTTTAACAATATTAAAAAAGGTAAACAGAGTAAGCGTAGTCAATACATAGCCAGAGTTCAGTAACCAGATCGGGTAGTCAGCCAATGCCAATGTCAGAGAGCCAGAGATCAACGTAATAGTACAGCAAGCAGGAGCAGGAGCCAGAAGGGACATCAGCCGAGCAAGTTTTCAACAGGAACGTCTCTGAGATGTGACCAAAGGCGAAGGCAGAGATGAAGTGAGCTGGACGGCTTTTAGTAGCCATGACTGACGAGCAGATCATCAACAGCTGAGTCACTGTAGAGAGAAAGCAGCTGGCAATTAGCCAACAGCTGAGCAGCCAGCTCAGAGAAGGAAGGGCTGTGCCCAGCCCTGACACCCTTGAACCTCAGGCGGGAAAAGTAGGTGATTTGTCACCTGTTAACCACTGCGGGGGTAAACATAAACAAATTAAGTGACAATGCAAAAGGGATTTGCAGTACATAGGAGGTTTCTGTCCCCAAGATAGGTGAGGTCTGCGGTTTAGCAGGCTTTATGGGGTGGGAACATGGGATTAGTTCTCAGAGAGAATAGTTGGTGTCTGTAAATGGCCAGTTACCCAGAAGGGTGCCCAACATTAGTGTTGGGGGCCAATATGTACTTGCGAATCTCTATCCACTATAATTTTCCATGCTCAATCCCTGTTGGAGCGTTTAGTAGTAGAAGACGGTATATCTTGGACATATATTGGGCATGTATTAGACAAGCAATTACCTCAGACTGGTCTGACAGACTAGGATTTCTGGTAATGTTCATGTTATCTGGTGGTTGACTCCCTTGTGTAGCTCCGAGGATGACCAGCGGGGGGAAGCTTCCCCTAAGACTCATGTTAGGCTTATGCAGATTATAGAAGGTTGGTGTTTTAGGAATTATAGCAACTGGTTAACAGCACAGGTAAAGAGTGAGGAGTTTTTCTCTGGGCAGCTATTGAAGTTTTGTCAGTGGGGGCAAAGTACCTATGCAGGGTGTCAGGACCCTGCAAGTCATCTTCTGAGCCTGGGCATCCTAGGGAAGCTGGATAATCCCAAATCTGTCAGACAACGTAACATCAGCTGCAAAAAAAAAGGGGGATGTGTGGGGGTTGGGGGGAAATTCTTGTGCAGAGGGATCCTGGGGCGATGTCCTGGATTTTCCTGGCGATTGGATCTGGAACAGTATAGATCGAGTCAAGTGGAGCAGGGTAGCCCAAGTCTGCAGAATGGGATCGTCCCTTCGGAGTGAGAGTGAGACAGTCGATATTGGGGAAGCACCAGCTGCAGATAAAGTCAGAGGTAGGCTCCCTGGGCCGGCATGGGTTCCTGGACAAATGGACGGGGAGAGGGGATCATTGCAAAGTCAGGTGGTATAGACTCAATTGCATGACACCAGCTGCGTGTGGACAATGGGGCTAGGTGTACAAAGTAGTACAGGGTGCTGGAGTAATGGGTGGAACAGGTTGAGCAGAACATTGAGAGAGAGAAAAAAAAGAACCAACAACTTAAATAATTCTGGAGGTCTCCAGTGTAGTGGCTCAGCGATCACAACAAGCTCTTCAGTTTTGTGGCGCTTTTGTAGGGCTGGAGCCTTGGTGTGGACCTGAAACAGAGTGCTGGGAGCGGGTTTCGGAAGGAGAACGTTGCCTGCGGTAGCGATGCTCCTGTGTTTCCATGGGTTCGACTCTGGATGGAGTAAGCCTTGCAGTAGGAGGGTGGAATTCTGCATACCATTCAGGCACCTCTGTGAACGGGATGTCCAAAGTGTCACAAAAGATCTTCTGGCACTTTGAGGATTGCGTTGCGGCCTTGAGAGGAGGCTGACAGGCAGAAGGGAAATTTCCACCTGAATGGTATTCCCTTCATGCGGAGGACCTCTAGGAGGGGACGGAGCTCGCACCATCATTGAAAGGGGATGTTGGAGAGATCCTGGAACAGGCGCACATCTGTGCCATTGTATGAGAGCGATCAGACTCTCAGCCCCCTGTGCGCAGGGCTCAATTGATAGGTTCCATACCGATCTTTGTGGAAGGAGTCTGTCCAGTAGATTATTGAAGAGGCCCACCACCTCAGATTGCAGTTGATGCGTGTCCACCGTTTCTGGGAGTCCCCGCAGTCTTAGGTTGTGGCGTCTGCCACGGTTGTCCAGATCTTCCATTTGTTGGTTCAGATCACTGAGTTGCAGGGTGTGCGTATAGAGGACATGGTGTATACAGCGGATCAATGTGGATTGATGTGCCAGCACCTTTTCCACTTGTTGGACCCTTCCTGCGATGAATTGTATGTCAATCCGGAGGTCGATGATTGCCGCCGTTAGGGTCTCTTTGATGTCCACCGCAACGAAGCGAGGGTTGCTCATGCTGGGGTGCTGATGTGGGGTAAGCACGATCTCTCCATTAGTGGGAGAAGTACGTGAGGCTGCTGTCCCTCCTGATGCTGGGCCTGTAGGTGGATGTGTTCCCTGAGAGGACACCATGCTGCCCATCTGTGTCCGGAACATTTCCAGGATGTTTTGGCTCGGTCTACCAGTCAGATCGGGATCTGAGCAGGATCATGAGGCAGAGGAGCTTCGGGACGAATAACCCATGGTTTGTGGGTGTGAAGAAGGGAGAAATACCTCAGTCAAAGTCAGCTTGATTCCTCTGCTAGCAGGAGTTCACGAGCTAAGCGTCCATCTTCTTCCACGGTCAAGCCATGCCCCCAGCACAGCAGTTTTTTATATGGTGGGGTTTTGTGCTTGATGTTTTTGCACTCGTGTTAACCATCTACCCCTGAAGAAGAAAGTTGAAATCTGTCCATTTTGAAATGCATTGGGTAATTTTTGACTCCTTGATTCTACTTCTGGACAGACATATATGGTTAAAGGTAAAAATAATCATTTATTAGAAAATCATTTAAAACCAGGTTAAAACATCAACAATAATAACCCAAACTCCTGTGTGAACATACCCACCCCCTGAGCAAAGGTAGGGAGCCTCCAAAGTATTAACACTGGCGAGTATAGAGCATAATATACAATGTCACCAAAAGCTGATAATAAGCAAGGGGTTATGGCTGTGGAGGGGTGCGTAGCCTCACGCTAGATAAAAAGAACAGTGCTCAACATGTTTAGTGTTGATGAGTAACACTTCTTCAAGAGCGTGAAGGGTTAATTACAGTTTTAAACCCTGTTCAGGAATAAACACATAGACAGAGTTTAATAATAACAATTTTACAGATATACTAACATACTAAATACAAGATGAATAAACCTGAGTACTTACACACAACATATGTTGATCAAGGAGAGCGAGAAACAGAGCCGGTGGCAGGCATGCCCTCCCATGTGTAGGCAAATATGGGGATACACCTAAGTGGGTAGCGTATAAAATAGTATATTAATTACACAAACAGATACATATATATCTTAATATATGTACAGTATATAGTCTCTACATTGCATAGTGGAAACCATATTTGGGTATAACACTTACGGTAAACGGTTGTTTTGTAGGAAGCCATGAGGTATACTAAAAGCCTGGCTGCAGCTCTCCATGGGGTTAAGTACAACAGTTGGATTATCCACAAGAGGTGCATAAGCTATATATGTCGCTGGTTGTATACAGCTTCTATCCTGTATGCAGTGTCACAACTTGTTCATAATGCTTTAGGGCAAGTACACAGGCATAGCCCTCCCTTTGGGTTTCCTAGAGTGCATACAGACAGAAAATATACAAACATATAATTTAAGTTATGGAAATCCCCAGGAAAAAGGTCAAACAGGCACTACGTTGCACTGAACAGGGCATAACTTACGTTGTCCTCTGTATGTAGTTAACTCTGCTATTTGTCTTCTAACCCACATCTGAAAATGACCAGCGGGTCTAATCAAGACCCTCCCTTTGGGTTTCCTAGAGTGCATACAGACAGAAAATATACAAACATATACTTTAAATTATGGAAATCCCCAGGAAAAAGGTCAAACAGGCACTATGTTGCACTGAACAGGGCATAACTTACGTTGTCCTTTGTATGTAGTTAACTCTGCTATTCGTCTTCTAACCCACATCTGAAAATGACCAGCGGGTCTAATCAAGACCCTGCTGGTCATCTCACCCTATAAGGTGCATCCCAACCACAACGCCAGGTACGTGCAATAAGCTCGGCATCTGACATGAAACGGCCTGGCCGAAGGTGCACAACCACACAGCCAACCGCACATGCGCGGTACAATTGGCATGGTCCGACTAGTGGAACAGTGCAATCTCCAGAGCCAAGGGAAGAGGAACCCCCCTAGTGGCATCTGGAGGCGCTGCACCCACGGACCATAGCAGGACATGACATAGATTGACCCCGCCGGTATCTACCGCCCCCCCCAAGCAAAATACAAGGGGGAACCAGAGAGCCACTAAGCAAGTACGATGCTCATCCATGGTCCACAACTAGTATCAAAAAATAAAAAAGAAGGCATAAGAATCAATTTGAATTCTATTTACTTTATGGTCCACGGGTGCGGCACCTCCAGATGCCACTAGGGGGAGTTCCTCTTCCCTTGTTTCTGGAGATTGCACTGTTGCACTGTTCCACTAGTCGGACCGCGACGATCCTACCGCGAATGCGCAGCGAGGCCGGCTGTGTGGGTGGGCGCCTTCGGCCGGGCCGTTGCCTGTTTGGCCTTTCTCCTGGGAGTTTTCCACAATTTAAAGTATATGTTTGTATATTTTCTGTCTGTATGCACTCCAGGAAACCCAAAGGGAGGGCTATGCCTGTGTACTTGCCCTAAAGCATGATGAACAAGTTGTGACACTGCATGCGGGATAGAGGCTGTATACAACCAGCGACACATATAGCTTATGCACCTCTCATGGGTAATCCAACTGTTGTACCCCACGGAGAGCTAAAGCCAGGCTTTCGGTATACCTCGTAGTCAGTTGCCAGAGACCTTGTAGTCGTAGCCAGAGACCTACAAAACAACCGTTTACCGTAAGTGTTATACCCAAATATGGTTTCCATTATGCAGTGTAGAGCCTATATACATTTATTAACATACATATTTGTCTGTATATGTGTAAGTAATATACTATTTATTATGCTACCCACTTAGGTGTATCCCCATATCTACCTACTCATGGGGGGCCATGCCTGCCACCGACTCACTCTTCTTGATCCACATATGTTGTTTGTAAGTAAGTACTCAGGTTTATTCATCTTGTATATAGTACAAGAGTATATCTGTAAAATTGTTATTAATAAATTCTGTCTGTGTTTATACCTGAACAGGGTTTAAAACTGTAATTAACCCTTCATGCTCCTGATGAAGTGTTACTTTGCAATGCGAAACATGTTGAGCACAGTTCTTTTCATCTAGCGTGAGGCTACACACCCCTCTACAGCCAAAGCCCCTTGCTTATTATCAGCTTTTGGTGACATTTTATATTATGCTCTATATTCACCTGTGTTAATACTTTGGAGGCTCCCTATCTTTGCTCAGGGGGTGGGTATGTTCACACAGAAGTTTGGGTTATTATTGTTGATGTTTTAACCTGTTTTTAAATGATTTTCTAATAAATGATTATATTTACCTTTGTACATGTTTATCTGTTTTTGATACGGTGCCCATAAAGTCCCATATTTTGTGGTTTCCATTTTTCTCCTATATTTCCTATATTGTGGTTTCCATTTTTCCCCTATATTTCCGCGGGATGAGGCATAGTGTAGTATTCTTATGACCACGGTAGCCATGCCACGGTGACATAATCAATCTAATTGTTTCAGACGTATATGGTTACATATGTTTTCTACCAATAACCATCTTGCTTGAACCACATTCATCTTTTTTAACCTTTGTGTACTTTTAATGTGTATCAAATAAACGTCTTTGATTTATATATACGTAATTGTCTATGCCCTTTCAAGTCCTAGTGTTCTTGAGCATTAGGGATGTGGGCATCCTTTTCCCCCTTAGCAAAATTTTGACCCCCAAGGTTGTCAAAACAAATCTCATAAGGTTTGGAAATTAAATATTAGCTTCTGGCAGTAGAGCTGGCTATACATGCTTGAAATTTAATAAGCAGTTGCCCTCAGAACTACCTGACTTTACAAAAGTTCATTTTTCAATTGAGTTCTGTTGAAGTAGCCAGGTGAAAAAATATTGTCCTAACAGTGACTGCATTCAGTCACATGCAATCACTGTTCAGTTTTCAGCATCAGTGGGCCCCACTGGTTGTTGAATTCAATAGCCCCCAGGGGTGATTCATTCATGCACACTGTTTAGTGTGGATGGGGGAATTAAATGATTTCTCTAGTTTTTTAACTTTCTTTTACTCAAGTTTGCATAGCAGCTAATTTTTTGCACTGCACCCCCTATGATCTAGCATAACGTCCGTGGCCTTTTTTCCACCTAATCCTCAAAGTATCTATTTTCCAGACCTGCTAGTTCACCTTTTTCCTCCTCATCTTTAACATTTCATGGAAGCTTTTTTTTTGGTGCTGCTAAAGAGTCATTTTCTTCCTCCTCTTTTTACTCTATTGGAGTTTTAGAAAAATAAAACCTCACAAAAATACGAAGGTAGCATTGAAAATAAAAAAGAAAAGATAGCTGAGGATAATCAGACAATAAAATACTGGAGTACAAAGTATAGAGCATAATTAAAATGACATGGAAACCAAGCAAATAAAGGCTTTAATGCTATATAAGCAGGTTAAGGCTAATCAACATTCTCAAACATGAGAGACTAATGCCGCGTACACAAGAGCAGACTTTACGGCAGACTTTGGCCGACTTTTCGACTGACTTTACAACGGAATTTCCGAATGAACGGACTTGCCTACACACGATCAAGCAAAGTCCGATGGATTTGTACATGATGACGTACGACCGGACTAAAACAAGGAAGTTCATAGCCAGTAGCCAATAGCTGCCCTAGCGTCGGTTTTTGTTCGTCGGGCTAGCATACAGACGAGCGGACTTTTCGACCAGACTCGAGTCCGTCGGACAGATTTGAAACATATTTCAAATCTAAGTCCGTCAAACTTTTGCGAGAAAAAAGTCAGCTGGAGCCCACACACGATCGAATTGTCCGGTGGATTCAGATCGCTGGACCAATTATGCCGTAAAGTCCGATCGTGTGTACGCGGCATTAGGCATAATTCCAAGACACTTTAGTGCAGCACCTCTTGAGAAACTGATGATTCTCTAGAGCAGCAGATATAGACTGCAGAGAGTGTAGTGGCTATTAAAAACATTTATTTAATTAAACAATTGGCAGCTTACATGATACACATGGTGATAACCAGGGCTTTTTTTCATCTGGAACTTGGTGGAACTCGGTTCCACCACCTCTGGCTCTGGTCCTCTGTTCCCTGCTCACCACTATCACTGGTAAACACAGAAGTCCAGCTTCTGTGTTTACCAGGGATAGCTTGTCTCCCAATGGCTCCCTCAGATGTGATCTCCTCAGCAGCTCCCACTGAGTGCAGGATGGGAACAAGGGAGCTGCAGATGACCGGGATGCATTGCGGATGCACACCCCCACTAGATGATCTCCCTGTAAGTGAGAGAGAAGGAGTCACCTATAGTGTGCAGAGAGGTACTAGAGTTGACTGGGTGCTTCAGCTTAATACAGAAACAAAAGTAAGATATGTGGAAGATGGTGGAGCTTTTAAGGGGGGGATATGGATGAAATGAAGGGGGAGCTGTGGAAGAAGCCTGTACTCTATGCTCTGTGTGTAGCACACCCCTAAACTCTGCACTCTAAAGGAGCGAACCCCCAAACTCTGCACCATGTACACAGCACAGCCCCGACCTCTGCATGTAGCACATCCCTAAACTCTGTACTATGTACTAAGCTCACACTGAACTCTCCACGTAGCGCACCCCTGGGGGGAGTTTTTTTGGTGGGGTTGTGGTTTCTGATCATGCACAAGTCTTTAGTATAATTTCTCTCACATGAAAACCATACACAAACAGTAAATATTAAATAAAAATTGTTTGTTCTGTTCATGTACGAGGAAAAAAATTGGAGTTTGTTCCTTCAGAAATGTTTGTTTACAAAGTCTGAATCAGATGTCAAAAGTTTAACTCCATTTACTTCTGTGTGCGTTACTGCCAGTTTAACGCCATAGAGTTCTGTGTGCTTTACTGCCAGTTTAACGCCATATCATTTTGTGTGAGTTACTGCCAGTTTAACGCTATATAGTTCTGTGTGCATTACTGCCAGTTTAACGCCATATAGTTCTGTGGGCGTTACTGCCAGTTTAACGCCATATAGTTCTGTGGGCGTTACTGCCAGTTTAACGCCATATAGTTTTGTGTGCTTTACTGCCAGTTTATTACAATATAGTTTTGTGTGCGTTACTGGCAGTTTAACACCATACAGTTCTGTGTGCGTTACTGCCAGTTTAATGCCATATAGTTCTGTGTGCGTTACTGACAGTTTAACGCCTCTGACTATCTTCTGTATCATGTCTGCAGTCTGAAGGGGAATCGGTAGAGGAGTCAAGAGTGGGAGAGCCGCTGGGATTATGGGGATCACAGGAGGAGTCAGACATGTGTGGACTGTGTAGAGGAGACTATAGGACAAAACCAGAGTCGTCAACCTGGAGCCATCTGACTGAGCCCTGCACAGTGCACCTGAGAGGAGGTCAGTGACAGCACCGCCAGGCCAGTCTAGGGGGGGTTGCTGCTGTAAGGGGGGGTTAATACAATAATGTAAGGGGGCACTGATATAAAGGTCCTGCCCCCATATTAGTAACCCCCCTCTTACCTTAGTGTTTTCACTCTGCGGAAGGTGGTCTCTGGTGACCAGAGTACCCCCCACATCAGAGTTCCTGGCATTCCCCTTTACATCAGAGTCTGCAGGATTGCCCCTTACAGTGCAAGGGCAATGCTGCAGACCCTGATTTAAGTGGGAACTCTGATGTAAAGGGAATGCAGTGGACTCTGATGTAAGGGGAGGCTCTGGTGACCGGAGAGAACCTTATATCAGAGTCCCCCCTTTAGATCATGATCTGCAGCATTCTCCTTTACATAAGAGTTCCCTTTCACTGTAAGGGGGGATCCTGCAGACTCTGATGTAAGGAAGAACTCTGCGCTGGCTGGGTTATAGTAACCTGACCTTCATGTCAATGGAGAAATATGTTTTTTGACTGTTGTTTAACTTAAACACATTGCTAATAGCACTAGCTATATGTTTATAGTTTAATTATTGATATTTGCACTGTTTAGCACTGAAAACGGTCATTTTAGATACTTTTTTGCAGTGTCAGTAAAAAAATGAGGTTCTGTCAGTAATTTTCCTGATTTGTGACAGAAAAAAAATTGGTGCCGTTTGTAAATTTTGGCATCCTGCCAGTAAATTTCACTTTGGGGGGCTGGCAACATTGGCGCATGGGCCTCTCTCCTGCCACCCCCTCTAGCACCAATAGATAGATTCATGCATTGCATGAATTGCATGAATCTATCTATGGCCGCTGCTGCCACCCCCTATGCAGGTGCCTGGCCCCTTTTTGGGCACCGGGCGCCTGAATTACAGCGGCAGGGTTTTTTTTAAGCACCTGATTAAAGCCATAGGCTCTAATAGGCATCACTCAGCTGTGTTAGAAAAAAAAATTAATAACCACTTTCCTAACACTAAACCGCCTCTCCGCCAATCAGGTGCTCAGATCTGTTAATGTACAAAAGAAGAGAGAGCGCAAATCTTCCCTAGTGTAATACTGTTTTTAATAACAAAATGTAAATAAAAAGATCGAGGATGAAGGCGCATGCGCGGCAGCTCCGAAGATGGCCGCTGGCTACTAGAGCTCCGCTCCACCACGGCCCCGTAACAGCCACCGGAGCGCCCTGAGCATTCCCTAAAACACGCAGCCGGGACACATTAGGGGGGGAGACCCCCAGGAATCACCGGATCACAACGGCGCAAGTCCAGAGGAGCTTGGAGGGACAGATGAAGGCAGCCGGCGTCCCGGCCAGTTATGCCAAGATGGCGGCGGCTCCACGAGGCACGCTCAGCACAGAGAGAGCTGAGGACTCCATAGCCGACCAGGACACTCAGCCTCCTCAGTCCCCAGGTATGGACTTTCCGCCCCTGCCCCTGGCCACCTCTCCTTCATCCACTGAGTCCCTTTTGGGCAGGATGTGCCCTGGTCTCCCATCTACCCCTATGATGTATCCCCACACAGGGCTTTTATTGTCTGTATCAGAGACATCTGCGGCCATCCCTGCACCCACAGACTTCCCCTCAATGATGGAGGCCTTCTCCCAGCTGCTCTCCAAAAGTCTGGCCCTAAATGCAACCCAAATTACAGCATCCATCCATGCAGATCTGCAACAAATAGGGCAAAGAATGAAGACAATTGAAAAGAAAGCTGACCAAGCGGTGTCACGCATCAATCAAAACTCAGCAAGGATTCAGGGTATGCAGGAACAATTGGAAACAGCATTTGCGAAAATCGATGACCTTGAGAACAGGTTGAGACGCTATAACTTTCGCATCCGCGGGCTCCCCGAATCCGAAAAAGAGGTTCACAATTGTGTGAAAACCCTGCTGCGGAACCTCATTCCTGATATTACAGAGCAACGCCTGGAACTCGATAGAGCTCACAGGGCCCTGCAACCCCCTCGCACGGATGGCCCCCCCAGAGAGATTATCGTTAAGCCCCATTTCTACTCTGTGAAGGAGGAAGTAATGAGGAGATCTAGGGGTGCAGACAACCTTATTTTGCTGGGTCATAGGATTCAGATCTTTGCGGACTTGTCGCCATACAGGGTACAAAAAAGGCACTCCCTCAAACTTTTGCTCCAACTACTGCTGGAAAAGGAAATATCGTATCAGTGGTCCTTCCCTCTGCGTCTGAATTTCTCCTACAGAAACAAAAACTATGGCTTCTCTTCCTTCGCAGAGGGAGAACGCCTTCTTCTTCAGTTGGGCCTGATCCCCCTGGAGCCATCGCCCTCCCAGAACAGCAGGAGCTCCACTTCGTCTACGAAAAGACCCTCGCCTGCAAGCCCGCTACAACCTACTTGGCTGAAGCAAAGCTCTAAGCGTTCAAAGGAAAATCTTCCCCCATGATGTCCTGCAATGGCCAAGGATCAGGGCTCTGATTTGGAATTCTCCTTCTGACATTTCCAGAACTTAAGAGTCTCTCCTGGCTCTCCATTGGTCCCACATCTGAGATCTCCCGCATTAAGGGTTTGACTGCTTTGGTACAAGTTACTGTTCATACCTTTGTTCACGGTTCCCCAGGTCAGAGATTAACAGCTCCCACAACTGCATTGGCCTGGGTCAGAGACAGGGGGGTAATTTTGCCTAAATACCTCCGGACTTTGTTGGAGGGATTGTTTATGTTCCATTTTTCATCTCTGGGAGCTTACCTGCTCTCTATATGACCTCACAAGAGCTTATACTGTGTAGATAATTTTTGGGTATCCTATTTCGTTTTAAGCAAGGGTTAGGCTTATTGTCCCAGCTCACGGATTACACTGGACCGCTCTGAAGGCCCAGGGCCCAGGCGATGCATGCAGTGTCTTCTCCCACTTTCTCTTCACGGCTGGCAGACCTTATAGTTCTTTAGTCTGTGATCACCCCGAAGTTATGTGTTTATCGGTCCTCCTGGGCTCCAAGGTTGGGGGGGGCCCAGGAAGAGGGTGGGATTTCGTGTTCAGCTCCCGGCTATTGGCAGCCTGCCTCTGTTTGCCTTTATATAGTAGTGGGAATGCTCGGTCCTTTTATGAAATGTTAGACTATTTTATGGTCTCCAGTTGTGTTACCCTTTGGGTGACGGGGCCGCGGTGCTCCAAATGCACCTCAAGTAGAAACCAAGTGCACTGCTAGTGCATTCGGTTTCTTGATCGGTAGTCCTACTGGTTGGACTCCGCACCTCTCAGGATTAGGGTATGGCATGGCAAAACCATCCTACCCCGGGGTTTGGGGGGGGTCTGGGGACCCCCGTGTTATTTTCATACCTTTATCTTACATGCAGGAATGTTTATTGTTTCAGTTTAATGTACTCATTGTTCTCTCTTCTCTTCTCTCTTTCATCCTTCTCTACTCCCTCCCTCTTTGTCTCCACATGGGCTGGTCTGGCTGCCGCTTCCGTCTCTGGCCTTCCCTCCCAGGTCACGCGTTCTCGGCATTCTCCAACCTCAGGAACCTCCGGCATCTTCATCTCACCGGTCAGGTAAGGTCACTCACACAAATAGGATCTCACTCCACTTAATGTATGCCTGAACACCCAACCATTTCCTGCACCCTAAAAATTATATCACATAACACACAGGGTCTGAACTCCCCCATCAAAAGGAGAAAATTATTCCAACTCTACCAGTCTATACATGCGGATATACTCCTCTTGCAAGAGCCTCACTTCCCCATTTCCTATAAGACCACATTCCTTCACCGACATTTTCCCCAATTCTTTTTATCCTCAATACCCAATAAAACAAAAGGCGTAGCAATCTGTTTTGCTAAACATATTAACCTATCTCAACCAGAGACGGTTGTAGGCCCTCACGGCCGTTATTTATTGGTCTCGGGAAATATAGATGGGAACTATACACCTTGGTATCCTATTATTCACCTAACAAGGGACAGAGGGCTTTCTTTGAAACTCTACTCCACAAACTTGGGCCGCACCTAAAGGGCACAATTTTTTTGAGGGGACTCTAATATAGCCTTCGACTTTTCCCTGGACAAACCCGGATCGGGGGCGTCAAAACCTAAACGTCCTTCCAAACAAAGTTTCCGAATAGCGAAACTCATTCAGGGGGCGGGCTTGATAGACATCTGGAGGGAAATGAACCCTCGGGCTAGAGACTTCACATATTTCTCAGCACCCCATGGATCTTATGCCAGAATAGACCACATCTTCACATGCGCCAATGTGGTCCCTTTACTTGTAAAATCCCGGATTGTAGATACACCTTTATCTGACCACTCTATGGTCACTTTGACAGCCCTCAGACCTTCAGGACACAGTGACCAGCCGCGCTGGCGTCTACAGGAACCTATTCTTATTGACCCCATACTAGCCTCTATCATAGAGGAAGCAATTAAGGAATACTTCAGTCTAAACACTACGATGGATGTTTCCCATTCTACGGTATGGGCGGCACATAAGTCTGTGATCCGGGGAAAGCTAATTCAATTGTCAGCTCAACTTAAAGCAGAACATAGGGCAGACACGATAAAGTTAACGGCAGATTTTCAATCCCTCTCAAAAGCACACAAACTCCATCCCACTCCTGTTTCATTGGCCAACCTAGACAAAGTTCGGGCCCTTCTCAATTTGTCCTTAACTATAGCAGTTGAAAAGTACCTCAGGTGGACTGGGGTGCGGTTTTACTCTCAGAAGAATAGGATGGGGTCGAAACTGGAGGTTAAACTTAACCCTAAACCTCGCCAACTAGCCTTCCCCAAAATCAAGTTGCAATCGGGAGACCTATCTCAGAACCCTACAAAAATTATGGAGGAGTTCCATCGGTTCTATTCAGATCTCTACCAACCGCACTGTCCCTCTTCTGGGGAGTCAAAAACAGTTTCCTTGATTCATTTAGTTTACCC
This sequence comes from Lithobates clamitans, assembly GCA_037952925.1. NCBI lineage: Eukaryota > Metazoa > Chordata > Amphibia > Anura > Ranidae > Lithobates > Lithobates clamitans. The sequence goes on along the minus strand of JBBGZY010001621.1, from coordinate 244,860 downwards.
GCAGTGTCTACAGAACATAAGGATCTGTTGGACAGCCCGTTCTCACCATCAGAGGTCCTCGACACGATCAAATCTTTGAAAACTGGTTCCTCTCCAGGTCCAGATGGGTTCTCTATCGGATATTATAAAAAATTTGGTGCTACATTGGCACCTCACCTCTCTAAGTTTTAAACTTTCTCCGGGAAGGTTCCCCTCTGGGGACAGATTTAAACACAGCATATATCTTGTGATTCCCAAGCCGGGGAAAGACACGAGCGAAGTAGGGAACTATCGGCCTATCTCGGTAATTAACAATGATATCAAAATTATGACCAAAATTTTAGCGAATAGAATAGCGAGTTTTATACCCTCCTACATTAACAGAGATCGGGTAGGCTTTATACCGGGGAGGCAGGGTCCCGACCAGATTAGACGGTCCATTGATGTAATCTTTCTCCTTAAATCTCAATGGGACAGGAGCCCTCCACAAACAGGTTTTCTACTGTCGATTGACCTACACAAGGCTTTTGACTCCATAGACTGGGGTTATCTGTCAGAGATTCTGAGAAGATAGGGCTTTGGCCCTTACTTTATGAACTTAATTCACTCCATGTACTCCAAACCTACTGCTCAGGTGAGACTAATATGTAGATACTCAAAATCATTTCCAATTGGTAGGGGGACCAGACAGAGGTGTCCCCTTTCCCCACTCCTCTTTGCCATGGCCATTGAAACCCTAGCTATAGCGATTAGATCAAATCCCGATATTAAGGGGGTTAACTGCGGAGACAGGGAACACAAATGCGCCCTGTACGACCTCTTGCTTTACATAACCTCTCCGCTCATTTATATTCCAGTCATACATAGAGTGCTAAACTCATTCAGTAGAATATCGGGTCTGAAGGTCAATATGTCCAAATCCACGGCCCTAAATGTCACGGTACCACCCGAATTATTCTCAGAGCTCACGAATAACTTCACGTTTTCCTGGGCTCCTAAGGCCATCCCCTATTTGGGGATATACTTGACCCCGGATGTTAAAGATCTATTTAAAGCCAACTATCCCCCATTGATCACCAAATGTAGAGGGGATCTTCAACGTTGGTCGAGGTGTGGTCTGTCCTGGCTGGGAAGGGTGCATGCCGTAAAGATTACTCTCCTGCCTCGCCTCCTATATTTATTCCGTTCGCTGCCAATCCCCTCTCCCGAAGAGCTTTTTGGGGAAATTCCAATCTGAGATAATCCGCTTTGTCTGGGGAAACAAGGAGTATAGATGTCCGTCCAAAATACTTATATGCCTGAAATCCCAAGGTGGCCGGGTTTACCGGACCTCTGGGGATACTATCAGGCAGCACAGTTATCCCAAATCTCGATGATTTTTTCTAAAGGCCCAAAACCGGAATGGCTCTCTATGGAAAGGTGTGCAACACCCCTTAACACCATTGACTTCCTCTTATGGTGTGACCCCAAACAAAGACCAGCTATAATGGGCCCCCACTGTTTCACACTCTATCTCTTTAAGCACTAAGTTATTCAAACACTCCTCTCTCATATCCCCTCTAAAACCATTATCACACATCTTCCATAACCCTTAATTCCCCCCGGGATTAAATATCCAGGCCTTCCGATGGTGGACAGATAAAGGTCTCTACCGGATAGGCCACTTCTTTTCCCAAACTGGCCCCCTTACCTTATCTCACTGTACACATAAGCTAGACATGCCCAATTCGGAACAATTTAGATACACACAAATCTCTCACTTCCTAAATGCTATTTGGGTCACCAAACCGGAACCTCCCTCATTTACCCCTATGAGTATTGGTGCTCCAACATTTCAGACCTAAAGGAAGGAATTTCTCTAAAATACAACGCATTACAGACGAATCTGGACAAGCCGAGCTACGCGAAGGCCTGGGAGGAGGACACGGGTGGAACGTGGCCGCCAACAGACTGGTTCTGGTCCTGGACACGCTCCTTCAGAGGTATTTGTAACATCTCCCTTATCGAGGCTAATATAAAAGTTATGTCCTGGTGGTACTATGTCCCCTCTAGATTGGCCTTGATCTATCCTGGGACCTCTCCTCTGTGCTTTAGGGGTTACAGGCTATCGGGGTCTATGATACATACTTGGTGGACCTGTCCCCGCATTAGAACCTTTTGGCGGAAAATGTTCCAAATAATAGGCAAATTAGTAAAGGTGCCAATAGGTCCTAGCCCCTACATAGCCTTGTTCAACCACACCATCCCCGAGATAGCTAAACATCTACAGGCCCTCTCTTTCTTTGTACTTTTGGGAGCAAAAATCACTATAGCTAAGGCCTGGAAGAAAACCACGGTGGCTCTCCAGCCTTGTAAAAGAAAGGTGTCTTGGATCATGGCCCAGGAACAAATAGTAGCTAATCTGAATGACAACATGGAGAAATTCTATGCCATATGGGAGCCTTGGGCCATGTTCTGTAATATAGCTCTAATACCGGGGACGGGACCTGGTTCCGGACCTGCCCATGTTCTAAGCTGATCAACTCTCTACCCTTCTTTTTCTCTGTCCTCCCCTCTCCCACGTTCTTTCTTTCCTCTCTCTGGTTATTCTTAGCCTCTCAGGCTCTTTTTGAAGTACTTAGATATCTTTACCCCATTGGTTGGGGAAATCTTGGATAAGGCTGGTTGGGGCGTCGGGGGGATACCATCGCCGCTAGTTAAATTTAATTTTCTCTTACATACTGGCCTAGAGGTAGAGGGCACCTCCATTTTGCCCTCTCTCTTGGACCTTTCATTACTGGAGGCAGCGAGGGATGCTGAGGAGACCCTTATCACACCTACAGGAAGATCCCATAGGGATAGTGTGTGTGTGGGCCCCGGTACGTCCTGGCGTGCTCTCATCAAGAAAATACACTTTTACATGGTATCCCTCTCGGGCGGTGTGGGATTCCCTCCGACTGCCCTGACCTGAATATTCTGTCCGGTACAGAATGGTACCTAGGCTTATTACCTGGTAACTCTCTAACATTTACCCCAGTAGTAATTATGGTTTAGTGTTACCCTTATATAGCCTTTATGTGTCCTCCTCTTTTACCTAAATATCAGCCTTATCCTTTTTGACCTGGTTGACTGTAAAGCTTTAGCAAGCAATTGCATGTAGCTGTCTCAGGAATCTATTGTATTCTGAATTTACGCAACTTTATGTTTTTATGTGAAATATCTCAATTAAAATTCTTTAAACTTAAAAAAAAAAAAAAAGATCAAGGATTGCACTCACAAACATTGAATGTAAATTTGCATGTACAGTTCGATTCAAGCCTCCTCTCCTTGTCTGTGTAAATCGATTGGCTCACAAGAACTTGCGGTGTAGTGAAGGGATGTTAGTGTTGATTCTAGGAACCTACTTCCTCATCTCACACGCCGCTCAACACTCGCACGGATCAGCTGGTGCTGCGTGATGTCACTCGTGGCCGGAAAGGGGAATCGCGGTGAGTCTGCTATCTCCTCTAACACACATGAAAACGGTTGCTATGATGACATGTTTCGGAGGGGTGGCCTCCTTCTTCAGGTAACCTGTCAGGAGTCATAGCAGAGGACGGGAAGAGAGGACAGGAGAAGACATGGAGAAGCATTGATGAGCTGCTCCACCGAGACAGGGTAAGTGCAGACGGCAGGCCGGTGGGGAGGCACACTGGCAGCATCTGATATGGCACAGTGGCTGTGTTTGATGGGGCACAGTGGCAGCATCTGATGGGGCACAGTGGGAGCATTTGATATGGCACAGTGGCTGCATTTTATGGGCACAGTGGCTGCGCTTGATGGCACAGTGGCTGTGTTTGATGGTACAGTGGCGGCAATTGATGGGCACAGTGGTGGCAATTGATGGGCACAGTGGCTGCGTTTGATGTCACAGTAGCTGTGTTTTATGGTACAGTGGCAGAAATTGATGGGCAAAGTGGCTGCATTTGATGGCAGAGTGGTGGCAATTGATGGGCACAGTGGCTGCGTTTGATGGCACAGTGGTGGCAATTGATGGGCACAGTGGCTGCGTTTTATGGAACAGTGGTGGCAATTGATGGGCACAGTGGCTGCGTTTGGTACAGTGGCTGCATTTGATGGCACAGTGGTGGCAATTGATGGGCACAGTGGCTGCATTTGATGGCACAGTGGTGGCAATTGATGGGCACAGTGGCTGCGATTGATGGCACAGTGAGGCTGCAATTGATGGGGTTTTTTTCAAAATTTTTCAGTTTGTTTGCGCCCCCCCAAAAATTTTGAGCACCAGCCACCACTGGCAGCACATCTGCTAGCAGCACACCACCAACTGTAGACTGTAGCCGGCAAATTTTGCTGTCCCATCCGCTGCACTGGAAAAAATACAGTCCCTGCCACCCACATGCCCAGCGTCTAAATGCAAGCTTGTCAAAGCTGTTGGCTCTCCAACTTTTGCCTTTCAGCCTGGTGGATTCTGCCCCCTTCCATGAATTTGCACAATGTGCTGTACCACAATGGCAGGTTTCCAGTTGTTACTACTTTTCATGTAAGGCTGTTCCATCTCTCTACCATCATGTGGAAGGGAATGTTCTGGCATCGTTGGGCAAGGCAGTCAGTCGTAAAATCCACATTACTATTGACACGTGGTCCAGCAAGCATGGGCAGGGACGATATATTTAGTTCACAGCACACTGGGTTACGCTGCTTGCAACTCGAAAGGATGCAGGACAGGGCTTGGTGCTGCAGCATGTTGTGCCCCCACGTCTCTATACAGCTGGTGGTGATTTATGCCAGACCTGTGAGCTCCCCCTCCTCCTCCTCTTCCTCCTCCAACACCTCCATGCTCTCCTCTGCAGAATTGTCCTATGAACATCGGGTACCCCTAAGCATTCAAAGGGCTATTCCCAGAGTCAGGATAAAAGGTGCCATGCAGTGCTTCAGCTGGTATGTTTAGGGGACAGGGACGACACTGGAGCAGAGATTCTTGCAGATCTGCAGGGACAGGCCCAGAGGTGGTTCACGCCCTGCCAGCTGGAGCCAGCAATGGTGGTGTGCCCTAATGGCTCAAACCTCCTGTGCCATACCTGGTGGTGCAGCATTTCCTAAATACATACCCAGGGTTGCAAGATGTGCTAAAGTTGGCCAGAAGAGTCTGTAGCCATTTCAGGTGGTCATACACAGCCAGTGCTCGGTTGACTGAAATCCACCTGCCCGTAAACCGCCTGATTTGTGACATGCCCACCAGGTGGAACTCGACATTGTCAATGCTGCAGGAGTTATACATGCAGCAGAGTGCTGTCAATGAGTACCTGTACAAATACTGCAGGATGACAGACTCAGACTCCCCGGCTTTTTTTTCCCAGGCCAATGGATGATCATTAAGAATGCATGCACTGTATTGTCACCATTTGAGGAGGCCACAAGAATGGTGAGCCATGACAGTGCATGCATCAGTAACACAATCCCTGTTGTGTTCCTGCTGGAGCAGACTCTGCGTGGCATTATGGACTGGGCACTGGAAGCAGAGCAGCAGGAGGAAGAGGAGGACTTCCTTTCCTCTCAAGGCGCACTTTATCCAGACACCATCATTTCTATGTCACAGAACACACAGAAGGAGAGAGAGGAGGAGGATGAGGAGGAGGATTCTGGCACTTTCATAGACTTCAAAGAAGAGGAAGACATGCATCAATCTGTAAGCAATGGCTTTCCAACCCCAGGACCCTTGGGAGTAGTACGTGGCTGAGAGGGGGAAGTTCCACATGCTGTCATCCTGAGTGACCCCCGAAGAGTCTGCTTCTCAAGCCTTGGCATGGGCAACCTCATGCTTCAAAGCCTGTGAAAGGACCCAAGAACATGTGGCCTAAAGGATAAGGATTACTGGTTGGCAACCCTCCTTGACCACCGTTATAAGGGGAAGGACTCAGAATTCATCCCGTCCCCACAGAGATTGGAGAAGATAAAAACTCTTGAGGACACTTTAAAGAGGATTTTATTGAACATTTTTCCTGACTCCAGAAGGTTACAGTGTCGTGGAAAACGTCATTTTGACTCTTCTGTTGATCAAGAGAGGACCACTGGAGAAGGCGTCACCTAAATAAGGCAATTCGGAATTTTTTTAGTCCTCGCCGCCCAGGGCTGTCACCTTTCACATCCCATTGGCAGCATCTGCACCACATGGTGGACGATTACCTCAGGGCCAAAACAGAGGTTTGGGTTTTTCCGGGACATTCTATCAGATATCTTTATAAAACTTCTTACAGTACTGTATTATATTACTTTGGGTTTCTCAGAACCCCTTGGACTACTCAGAGCCCTTTGGACTTCTCAGAGCCCCTTGGACTACTCAGAGCCCTTTGGACTTCTCAGAGCCCCTTGGACTACTCAGAGCCCTTTGGACTTCTCAGAGCCCCTTGGACTACTCAGAGCCCTTTAATGCGTCACCCGAACGGACTTCTACTGAAGGTCATACATTTACATAAATGTTTTTAACACTACACCTTCTGTTAACCCCATATAGGGAAACGGTCTTTTAAACTAAAGTCACGGTGAAAGAAATAATAATCAAATCAGACTCACCGGACTTAGAAACTTGGATGATGATCTTGGATGATGATCATCCCATGAACAATGACCGCCCTTGCGCTGCCACCAGAGAGCTTTCCAGATGACGATCCACTGACTTACTGAGCCATGAGAATAGACCACTGGCCAGAACTTGTCCAGTATGTTATTGAGTTGTTGGACTGCCCTGCATCCAGCGTGCTTTCGGATTAGCATTCAGTGCTGCAGGAGGTTTTGTTACTGATCATAGAACACGTATGTCCACAGACTCCATGGACCGTTTGACTTTTATAAAAATGGACCAGTCCTGGATTACCAGCTATGAAGCCCCTGATGCCGATGTCACTGATTAAGTCTTTTTGGGATGTGGGATCTCTGCAGTACTTTGAGGCTGCCTAGCTTTGAGGGTGTTCAATCATTTCATCTGGAAGAATGATTTTGGTGAAGGTTTCATAAGCACAATTAACACCCAAAGACAATTTTTCAGCACCTGTTTGGCAGGTACATATAATTGAAATTTTTTTGGCCTTCATCAAGAGCACTTCTATAGGGTTACAGTGGGAATGCACCCCCGACACCCAAAGAGTAATTTTTCTGCACCTGTTTGACAGGTGCATATCACTGCAATTTTTTACTGCAAGGCCAATTCTTGCTTTCATCAAGAGTACCTCTATAGGTTTACGGTGGGAAGGTGTCACTGACACCCAAAGACCAATTTTTCTGTACCTGTTTGACAGGTGCATATCATTGCAATTTTCTACAGCAAGGCCAATTCCTGTTTTCATCAAGATTTTTTTTTTTGCCACTTCAGCGAAGTATTTTCAGAGACCACGTTATCAACTTTTCAGTTCAAGCTTGTCCCAATAATCATTCACCTCATTGTGGCTTTTTTCAACTGGGTTGTAAGTCCTTTACACTTGTTTATACACATATCAAAAAAAGAACAAAAACGTCCCCTTAAAAAATTTTTTACCCAAGTGACCCACCTATGCCGACCAAGGCCACCCCCCCTTCCCCCCACTATGACCCCCGTGTAACCCTTTCCTTCCCAGCTCCTACCCCTACACCCATCTCTCCAGTTTTGGTCCGGACCCTGTATTTCACTTTTACACCTATTGATGTAACTCGTCTAGTTTATCTATTTATGGACAGGGAAGCTTTCTATGTTCCCCACAGCTCTGCTGCTCAGAGTGAGTACCTGAAATTAACCCATTCCTTCCATATCTCCTCAAAGATTTCCATCTCTGTCCCTTCACTATACTTCAAGTATTCAAGACGATAAATCTCATTTATCTTGCCGAACCACTCCCGCACCGTAGGTCTCCTTTTATCTTGCCAATACCTAGGAATGAGACTTTTGGCAGCATTTAAGAGGTGAGGTAGCAACGACTTCAGATATACCTTTGTGGAAATTTTTCTGCCATGATGTAGATACACCCAAGGGTCCATGAGATATCTATCTTTAAAATCTCACTAATGATTTGCCTAATCTCCCCCTAGAATTCTGCAATTACCGGGCACTGCCACCATATATGCGCCATAGTCCCAATTCCTCCGCAGCCTCTCCAACACAACTGCGAACTTCCCTCCAGAATTCTGTGTGCTTTATCTGGGATAATATACATCCTTGCGAGGATCTTATAATTCATTTCTGAGAGCTTACAATTAACTGAGGTGGCATTCACCCTTTTCAGAATCGACCCCACCTCCTGTCCACTAATTTTGATACCCAGCTCTTCCTCCCACTTCTCAATAAATCTCGGACCTCCCACCCCTCCCAATTCATTGAGCGCTCTGTAGGTCTTAGAAATACTCCCCCTCCCTTTTTTTTCAACACATAATTTCTTCAAGGGGAGTAGGTTCTCCATCGACCTGATTGGTTGCGGGAGTGAGTCGACAAAATGTTTCAACTGACAATATCGCCAGGAGTCTACTACCAACCATTCGTTTTTGGCTTTTAGTTCTTCCACTGTACACATCTTTCCCTGTTTCATGATGTCTTTTAGTTGCAAATCCTCCTTCAGAATCCACCTCCCAAACAAATCTTCTTTCCCTGGTGCAAAATAATCTGTATTTTTTAAAGGAATTAACGGTAAATTAAACTCCCAGTGCTCCTCTTTGTGCAAATTATCCCAGATATTAAGTGTATGTTTTGTGATGTCCATTATTTCAGTGCTCAATTTTCTATACTGTGGTTGGATCCAAACCATCTTGCCCAAATCTACTTCACTAATTTTTTTCTCTATTTTCACCCATTGTTTTTCTTCATTATTTTTTACCCAGTCTAATAAACGTGTTAGAGCGATCGCCACGTAATATTTTCTAATATCAGGTGCCCCCCACCCCCCCTCTTCTTGTCCTTTATTAATTGTGCTAAATTTAATCTAGATTTTCTTCCTCTCCATATGAACCTTAGTAAAATAGTGAGTAACTTATTAAAATAGATCTGAGGAATTGGGATTGGTAACATTTGCATTTTATAGATGATATTTGGCATAATTGATATCTTGAATAGGTTGATTCTTCCTCCCCATGAGAGTTGAGTGTGTGAGATTCTATTAAGTTCGGTCTTGACTTCATTGAGAAGTGACATAAAATTTACTTGGAATAATGACTCCTTGGTGGTAGTTATTTTAATACCTAAGTAGTTGAGCTCTTTTGCCCCCCATTTAAATGGAAATGACGATTGATATGCCGTATCGGTCGCACTGCTTTTTATGATATCTAACGCTTCTGACTTGGCCTGATTAACACGAAAGTTGGACAGTCTGCCATAATCCTTAAGAATCCCTACTAAATTTGGGAGAGAAATCGTCGGGTGAGTGATATAGAACAATACATCGTCCGCAAAGGCGGCTAGTTTATACCCTTCTTCACCTATTTTTACCCCCCTGATGTCTGGACTGGTTCTTATCTTTGCCAGGAGGGGCTCCAAGGCAATCACAAACAACAGTGGGGAGAGAGGGCACCCCTGTCTTGTACCATTGTACATTCTAAATGGTTCCGAAAGGGTTCCATTAATCTTCACTCGTGCTGAAGGATGTGAATATAAAGCGTTTATCCATCTAAGCAATCTATCACCCAGACCAATCTCCTCTAAAGTATCCCATATGAAGCCCCAGTCAACCCTGTCAAAGGCTTTTTCAGCGTCAATTGACAGGAGAAGACCTGGGGCTCCACTATCTTGAATTCTCTGGGCTACCAGTAGTGTTTTGATGGCATTATCCCTCCCCTCTCTACCTGGTACAAAGCCCACCTGGTCTGGGTGAATGATCCCATTGATTATCCGTTTCATCCTGTCGGCTAGGATTTTGGCGAATAACTTCGTATCAACATTTAAGAGTGATATGGGCCTATAGCTCGAGCATAGCGTAATATCTTTCCCTTCTTTCCAGATTATGGTAATACTGGCCTCTAGTGCTTCTTTCCTCATCTCCCATTTCTCCCCGATACCATTCATGTACGTACACATCCTGGGGGTCAAAAGGTCCTGAAATTTTTTATAATATAGAGCAGTCAGTCCATCGGGCCCGGGCTTTTACCATTTGGAATTTCCTGGATGGCTTTCTTGATCTCTAGCTCTGAAATAGGGGCCTCTAGTATGCTTTTGTCGCTTTCTGTTATCCTGGGTAGCCTCGCTTCCCTTAGAAACTCTTTAGTTCTCTCGCTTTTACTTCCTTTTATCTCTTGTGCGTTTTTTATATTAATAGCATACAGCCCTCCATAGAATTCTTGGAAGATATTCGCTATATCACATGTTCTATGTCTAATTTCCCCAGACTTTGTCCTAATTTTCTCAACATAGTTATTATTTTTCTTTTTTTTTAGGACCCTTGCTAATAGCTTCCCCGGTTTATTCCCATTGATATATCTATCTTTTTTCACTAGGTTAAAAGCCTTACGTGTTTCCTGCTCTGTTAAATCCCTCAGCTCTTCCCTTCTCCCATATAATCTGGCCAATATCTCCCCGTCTCCCGATGTTTTGTGTTGTTGCTCCAACTCGTGCATAATTTTTAACAAGGCATTCTTCTCATTAGGCCTTCTCCTTTATTTTCTGATCCTACCCTCATGAATATGCCCCTGATGTAGGCTTTATGTGCCTCCCAAATTGTGGCCTCAGATGTCTCCCCTGGTACATTTATTTTAAAGTACAAGTCTAGTTCTTCTTTAATTCTCTTTTTTACATCTTTGTCTTGGAGGAGCTCCTCGTTCAATCTCCAGCCAGTACCCTGTGATTGGGGTATCCCTATTTTCCATTGGAGATTCACCAGGGCATGGTCTGAGAATGTGATGCTGCCTATGCTCATATCATGGACAGCCTCCAGTAATCTATGTTCGACCAGGAAGAAATTGATTTGTGAATACGTCCCGTGCACGTGGGAGTGGAAAGTGTAGTCTCTAAGATTATTGTGCTGTATCCTCCACACATCCACAAGCTGGAGTAGGTGCAGCTTCCTTTTTAACTTATTCACCCAAACTCTGCCCGACCCCAGTACACGGGCCGTACTATCCTTCACTGGGTCCAGACACAGGTTAAAGTCCCCAGCTATTATGCCCCCCCATCTTAAACTCCTCGAACTTGGTCAAAACTCCCATTACATATTTGGTTGTGTTCTTGTTTGGGCCATATATGTTTGCCAGGGAACAGGCTGATCCATTTATTTTACCTTTCAGGAAGATATATCGTCCTTCTGAGTCGGTCCTTCTCTCCTCCAGCTCAAACCTTACCCCTCTGGCAAACCCAATGTCGACTCCTTTTGCTCCCTTAATAGGGGAGTCTCCATAGAACCATACTGGGAAGTCCCTGGAGTAAATTTTTTGACAATTACTTATATATAGATGTGTCTCCTGGAGCATAGCGACATCAGCTTTCAAGAATTTTAGCTCACTTAGTATATTGGCTCGTTTTATGGGGGAGTTCAGGCCCCTTACATTGTAGGATATAATGTTTAACCTAGACGTCTTTTTTTTTTTTACTCTCGGGTGGCTAAACCTTGTAGTGGGCAGGAGCCGCTAACTCAGAAGCTCTTCCTATTGTTATTGAAGTGCACTTCCCCCTCCTCCCCCCCTTCCCTCCACACCCCCACCACCCTCTCCCACCCAAGCCCTCCCCCCTCTTCCCCCGTACCCCCCCTCACCTCACCCTCCCAGACCCTCGCCCTAACCCAAACCCCCCTGACCCTCTCTACCCTCCCCCCAGTCCCACTTGCCCGGGGTGGGCTAGCATTCCTCTAGCCCCAAATAAAAGAAAAAAAAACGCAGCCCTCCTCCCGCCACCTGGCTACACGGTTAACCCCTTCGAGGTTGGACTCTGATGTTGACACTCGGCAAAGCCCGTTCACCCCCCAGTTGTATTTTTGGGGGGGTGTCCGCCACAGCCCGAGTCCCCCCATCCCCCCATCAACCCCCAACCTGCCCACACACTGTCCCTGACCACTAATCAACATACAGTGATCTGATTTCTTCAATTACATATTTCCACGCCTTAGTATTTAATTTATCGTCGTCTGGATTGGTTAACTGGTTGCCACGTCTGCATTTCTTCTGCGTTTTCTCCGGTTGCCCATTTTTCCCACCATCCAGCGATTTCTATTATTGGTAGTTCGAAATGTTTACAAAATTTAGGCGTATCTTCTGGGAACCTTAAGGTTGCCATTCTTCTCTCTTTGCGTCCCATTAGACATGCCGGGAAACCCCATGAATATTGAATATCATGCGTCTTCATCTGTTCTAGCAGTGGTTTTAACGTTCTTCTCCTAGCTAGGGTCTCTACTGCCAGATCAGGAAAGATTTGGAGGGTGGACTCCCCATATTTAACAGGTTGGCTAGTGTTCATGTATATCCTAATCTGTTCTTTATCCTGGAAATTATGGAATCTGGCAATGACATCTCTTGGCACTTCTGAAATTTCAGCGGGCTTCCTCACCCTGTGGATTCTTTCAAACTTAATTTTTTTGTCTGATCCTGTTTTGTTTACCATATGACCAAAAATACTATTCATTTTTTCTTGTAGATCGTCATTTTCCCCTCTTATCTCCGGTAGACCTCTAATCCTCAGGTTTTTTCTTCGACTTCGATTTTCTTGGTCCTCAATTTTATACAATAGGTTTCTTTGGTCCTTTTGCATCTTGGCCATCTGTGCTTAAAGCCTTTTGATCTCCTCTCCCTGTGTAGCCAAGCTATCTTCTGTGACCTCCACCCTTTGCAGTAGATGATTCATACCTTTGTGCATAGTTGCTATTTCGCCTTTTATTGACGCTTCCAGTTTCGCAAACATTTCCGCCATTTCGTCCTTAGTTGGTAACTGTTTTTTTTGTCGAGTCTCCATTATGGGTTTGTCTAGTGGCGTCTGACTTCCTCCTGCTGCGTTGTCTGAAACTACCAATTGTTTCTTTGATCCGTTCTTCTGTGGGCTCTCAGTTACTTTGTTTTTTGTTCCTGATGATGTCCCCGGCTTTCTTTGACCCCTTCTTGGTTCATATATTTTTTTATGGTCCCTGGGCTAGCGCTTACTCTGGGTAGATTCCCTAAAGCCCCTCTCCCAGCTTTACCCCTCATTTCCCCCTATTTCCTAACTGGTGGGGTTTCTGCAGTCCAGTTCACTATTAATAGCAGCCACCTATACATAAACTAATCATCTGATGGTTATTATGAAGGGGGGAAGAGGGGGTGAAGATCTGCCCGAATGAGTTGTCAGTCAATGTGTATTATCCACTGCCCTCTCATTCATTGACACTGGCATAAAATCCGTCTATTATACACACAGTCCAGTCCCACTCATCAAACAATTCCAGACCTCCACTACAGAAGCCCAATTTGCCCTCCTTTACCACCTCTTTATAGTAGAACACAAGTGAGGAGTTACAGATTGATACAACGAGGTTTGTGTAGGGGGATTAATACAACCTAGAGTCCTTCCAATTACATAGCAGTCTGCAGTATGTTTCAGCTCCCGTTCTAATACTACTATATGTCCTGTAGTCCCTGTATGTTACACAGTATGCTTATGTTCTGTGTGCTGCGTGTTCCCGTATCACCTGTTACAGCCACGCTTTCCTCAGGGCGTTATGCCCGTTATTCAGGCGGAGACAACCAGACTCACCCGGGGTAAAGCCACCACTTCCTCCTCATGACAAAACTGGCAACTGTTAGGAAAATCGGATGCCTTTTACCTCAACTGCGGTTCTCCAGCCACACTCCAGGAGTCCGGGGTAAGCGTACGCCGCATTCCTCACTCACAGCTGCTGTCTTCCTACTTACTGCCGAGCTGCCGCTCTGCTCTCCTTCCTGCAGCTCTGCCTATCCATTCCTTGGCTATCCAGTCCTATGTCCTCGTCGGCCAGGGGCTCGTAGGTGTGCGGTCACTTACAGGGGGCCTTAGAGAGGCGGGTGGGGGGGCTATGCAGCCTTATCCCTGATCGGCAGCATGTCAGGAGAACTCGCGCTGCGTGGACACAGGGCGAGCTCGGTGTCCGCTCTATCCCAGCACCAACATCCGGCCCCTTCCTCTTGCCTGTGCCTTCTGATCGTGACGTGAATTGCTTTCATCAAGATTTCCTCTATAAGGTTACGGTGGGAAGGCGCCAATTTTTACACACCCGTTATTTCTATACAAAGTCAAAGTGACACCAGAATGTATCCAAAAAAACTCTAATCTTGTTCTCAGTGCACTACATTGTGGCCTCATCATACACACTGGCTCTCCAGCTGTTGCTGAGCAAAATAAAGGCAGGTTGCAGGGAAAATGTCTTTTTTTTTGGCTTTATAAATGCAATTATTGCTGCAGCATATTCTAGACATAATACAGATCTGCTACTTTACAGGTAGACTAAGGGGGCCCCCCAGACACTATATTGGAAGGAATTTTTCATTTTTATGCTTTCACTTTAAAAATCAAAAAATCACTGCTCATTTAAAAATGATGTTTTCAGATCCCTATAACCATTGTATGCCCAATTACTTGCATTTAAGCCTTCAAAATGGGGCCTTTTGATTTTTGATGTTCGGGTCCCATTGACTTTAATGGGGTTCGTTATTCAGGTCCAAATTTTTGCGGTGTTCGAAAGTTCTGGTGCAAACCAAACAGGGGTCCATTTGGCCCATCCCTACTGATCACCCCAAGCTTAAAGTTATAACATAAAAAAGAAAAGGGAAATTATCCTATTTAAAACACATATTTGTTTACACAGGCTGGACATATGAGAAAAATGTATCCCAGCACTGCAAGTCAGAGTACTTAAGTATGGCTTGTTAAAGTAGATTTAAACTAAAACACTAAGCTAAAGGAGCTTTAAAAACTGTTGATACAGATATAAAGGTCCTCTTTTGAGTACTTTGTTTTTTTTCATCATTAGATTTTTATTGATTTTTGCAAAGAGTATATAACAATACAATGTGCACATTGTATATTGGGTACAGTACAATCGTTTAGTTGTGTACAAAGAAACATATTATCTGGATAGTGTTATAACATATAGCAGAGAACTGTCATAATACCGCTTCCGATATCGGAGATTAATTATGGTCTGAGTAGCACCACCCCAGGTGCCCTAATGGGAACACTTTTCACCCGGGGGGGTGGCACTCTGTGTGGACAGTCTCCGGCTTGTATATATCATAGGTAAAATAGAGTCTATAAACAGAAGCAGTAGGAATATGCAAGAGAGGGGAAAGAAAAAAAAGATTTTATCAAGAAAAGGCGGTAACGCTATGTTGCTTATCATGAAAATAAGAAAGGTTTCTGGATCATCAGGTGAATGGTTATGAAAGGAATGATGCAGCTCCGGTCCACAACTCCCATGGCCTCCATTTATATTTCACAGTGTGTGTGAGGCCTGAACTAGAGGCCATCGTCATTTCAAAGCTGTAGTGGAGGTTTACCGTATCTAGAGTATGTTCAACGGAGGGGGCAGCATCCGTTTTCCATAGTCTTGCGATACATAATCTTGCAGCTAACAGGATATGGGTCACTGTGTGTCTGTAAGGTGTAGGTATTGTTTCAATAGTGAGGTTCAGTACAGCTAGATCAGGTGATGGGTGTAAATTTTGGTGTATAACGTCAGATATTATTTGGAAGATCTTGTTCCAGTAGTTACGCAGACGTGGGCATGTCCAGAAGATGTGAAGGAGATCACCCCTGATTGAACACCCGCGCCAGCATTGATCACTAATAGAAGGATTGAATTTAGCAATTCTGGATGGGGTTAAGTACCACCTGAGATGTATTTTTTGGGTGTTTTCCCAGAGCGTGGCGCATTTTGTGGATTTATAGATTGACTGGATCGCTTTTTGCCATTGGTGTTCCGAGTAGGTCTGACCTAAGTCATGTTCCCAGTGAATATGTGGGGGTGTCTTGTTAAACTGCTGTTTCTGGTGTAGGATATTATAGAATAGGGATATTCCCTTGCGTTTGGGGATGGAGGACGTTAGAAAATCCCATGCTTTAGGATGTATAGTGTATAACTGAAGGTGGGAGTTTTTAAGGCAGTGCGTGATTCGGAGGTAGGTGAAGAGTTCTGTTTGGGGTAGGTTATATTCTTGTTTCAAGAGGGTAAAAGACTTGGGTTTGTCTTTGAGTAAAATGTGTTGTATGTTTCGGATACCGTTCTTGGTCCAGTGGTTTAAATTTAAGTCTGGAGAGAGGTGATGGAGAGCTTCAATAGGGATAGGAGTGGGGGGAGTGTCGGGTGTAACACCGCTGTTGTGTATTAGTTTTTTCCATGCTGAGGTTGCCGCCACCATGGTGGGAGGTGTTGCCGTCGACAGTTTTGGACCCCAGGGTGCGCTCATCAACCAAGATTGTAGGTTTGGGCGAAGCAGGTGGGAATGTTCTATTGAGCTCCAGAGTTTGGTAGGTTTTGTACTGAACCACTCGCCGATCTGGTCTAGTATTGCTGCTGTGTGATAGTCTTCGAAGTCTATTGTCCCTGAACCTCCCGCCAGTCTGTGATTTCTAAGTGTCGAATGTGCGCATCTAGGTCTGGATTCATTCCATATGGTTTTGTTAAGTATGGTTTGCAATGATTTAAAGTAGTATTTAGGTAGGGGTATGGGTAGAGTTCTGAATAGGTATAGGATTTGGGGCAGGTGTAGCATTTTGAATGCTGCCAGCCTACCAGACCAAGAAAGGTTGTGTTTGGTTATGGCCTGTGCATCTATTTTTAAGGTGGCGAGGAGAGGTTTGAAATTGGCTGCAAATAGGTGTTTAACTGATTTCGTGAGGTGGATTCCTAAGTATGGGATGCTTTGGTCGGCCCAAGCAAAGGGGAATTGTGCTTGTAGCAGGTTTCGAGAAGTAGCGTCCAGTTTAAGGTCTAGAATATGGGACTTAGTTACGTTAAGCTTGTAGTATGATACGCGACCGAACCAGTCCAATAATTTTTGGGCTTCAGGAAGGGAGGAATTTGGATTGGTGAGCACTAGTATGACATCGTCAGCAAAGAGGCTGATTTTATGTGACGTATTCCTTATTGTGACTCCTGTGAGTAGGGGGTTTGAGCGAACATGTTCCGCGAGTGGCTCTATGAGCATGTTAAAAATTAGTGGGGACAATGGACAACCCTGGCGAGTGCCATTTGTGATGTGAAAGGTTTGTGAAAGCATATCTGCGGAGTATACCTTCGCAGTTGGGACAGTATATAGAGCTAAGATAGCGTTGTATATGAGATCTTTAAATCCGAGTTTAGTTAGTACTGCTCTGAGGTATGACCAGTGTACTCTATCGAACGCCTTCTCTGCGTCCAAAGAGAGGAGCAGAGAAGGCGTTCCACTGGACTCAATGTGGTGTATTATGTTTACCATCCTTCTTGTGGCATCAGGGGCTTGCCTGCCTCTAATGAACCCTGATTGGTCTGTGTGTATGAGATCAGGCATAACAGCCATAAGGCGTCTGGCAATCGTTTTGGCATATATTTTTACGTCAAGATTCAATAGGGAGATAGGGCGGTAGTTTTGGGGGGAGGTAGGAGCTTTACCTGGTTTCGGGATAGTAATGATAAGAGCGTTTAGTGATTCATCAGGGAATGTTGAGGAGGAGGCAGCAATGTTGAAGAATTCTGTCATTTGGGGGAGTAAGTGTCTAGAAAACCTTTTATAGTATTCTCCCGTGAGACCATCTGGTCCTGGGGCTTTGCCCGTTGGTAGGGAGGATATCGTATCAAGAATTTCCCTGTCTGAGAATGGTTCGTTGAGGGAGGTCAGTTGAGAGTCAGTCAGCTTTGGTAGTTTAATTTGTTGAAGAAAGTTGTTGATATCTTCATGGGATGGTTGGTAAGTAGCGTGGTCATGTTTGATGTTGTAGAGCTTACTATAGTAGTCGCTGAATGCGTTCGCTATGTCCTGGGGGTTAGTCAGAGTGTCGGTTGAGTGTGGGTAGGATAATGTCGTGATTTTGGATTTGATCCTTCGTCCTTTGATGCGTTGCGCTAGTCTTTTACCTGCTTTATTGGACGTAGAGTATGTGGTAGCTTTAAGCTTACGCTGGATTAGTTCATAGGAGTGGAGAAGAAGTGAGCGCAGGTCACGTCTTAGGGTCAATAATTGGGCTTGGGTGTTCGGGTCAGGGTTAGTCTTATGTTGGGATTCAAGAGTCGCAATTTGGGAGGTAAGGGTGTCTATTTGCTGCGTCCTCTTCTTTTTACACACAGAGCTCAGTTTCATGACAATACCTCTGATAACCGCTTTGTGCGCGTTCCACACCGTCACGGGATCCCCCACTGACCCTTTGTTTAAATCAAAATAATCACTTATATGTTTTTCTATATCTAAGGAGTAGGTGGGGTGCTGTAAGATATAATTGTTCGCTCGCCAGAGGAACGTATTCCGCTGGGGCGGCATGTCGTTGATGGAAATAGAGATTGGGGCGTGGTCTGACCACGTCACGGCGTGGATTACAGATGCGCTGATGTTTTGTAGTAGCCATTTGTCTGTGAGGAACAAATCAATCCTAGAATAGGAAGTGTGGCGGGGGGAAAAATAGGTAAAATCTTTTTCGGACCCATGATGGCATCTCCACACGTCAAACATGTCGTGTGACGTGAGGAGCCGCCCCAGGGGTGACTCTCTTCTTTTCGCAGGAGAAGTAGTGTCCATATGAATATCGGGAACTAAATTGAAGTCTCCGCAGACTATCAAGTGTCCCTTGCATTCCGCTCTAACCTTAGTGAAGGCTTTCTTCAGGAAACTGATCTGGCGGGTGTTGGGGGCGTAGATATTCATTAAGGTATAACTCACTTTGTTGAGGGTGAAGGATAGAATGAGATATCTACCGTTGGGGTCAGAGGTTTGTTGTAGCAGTTGGAAGTCCAGCCCTTGTTTGATCGCTATGAGAACTCCTCTTTTCTTGGAGCTATAAGTGGCATGGTATATTTGGGGGTACTGCCGATTATGACAAAGGGTTGTTGCCGCAGGGAGCAGGTGGGTTTCTTGGACACAGAGGATGTCACAGTCCAATTTTGCCGCAGTGTGCCATAGAGAATGCCGTTTTGCCGGGTGGTTGAGGCCCTTGGCATTGAGGGACACAATGTTGCAGGGCATGATCAAGGGATGTTGGGTGGAGTGTGTTTAGTGTAGAAGAGTCACTTACAGTTAGTTGCTTGTAGTTTGCAGGATGTTGGCGATGGTGTCGTGGTTAAGTTGCTGGATGGATGGTCACTTGCGTTGTGTTGGAGATCTGTACCGGAAGCCGCAGGAGGGAACTGGAGGAAGGCAACAAATTAAAAGGCTGGAAGAACCAACAATTAGAACAAGAATTGGTAATAGATTTAACTTTCTACTGCAATCTCGCTGTATAGGAAACGTGGCGGCGTAAATAACAGAGAGCTTATGAGAAGCTATGCCGCAGTTGGGGGAAAACAGTTAGTGTTCAAAAGGAAAGAAATAGAACAATTAGGAACATTGCTCAAGACAGCGAGGGAGAAATGAGCTGTAGATATTATGGCCCAACTTATTCAGGTATTCGTGTGGGTATGGTGGATCTTGGGGTTCTGGTTGTTGCGCCTGTGGGAAGAATTTCGTTGTGGCAGAGGGGAGATCCCGTCCGTTGGGGGATCCAAGATGATGCCCCATTCGTGGAGAAGGTGCAGCCCCTTCATTAGGTCATTGACAGCGTGGGTAGTGCCATTTTCTGGATGAGGATGGTCGCTGGATATCATCCCATTTATATGGGATTTTATGGTTGGAGAGGCCTTTTGTGATGGGATTTAGCTTCCTCCTCATTTGCAGGGTGAACTTGGAAAGATCTGGAAAGATCTGTATTGCCTCGTAGGGTCTGGGCAGGGGAGCTTTGGCTCTGGCTTCTGACATCATTTTTTCTTTTATGTGGAAAAAATGAATTCGCATGAGTACGTCTCTTGGTACTGATGCTGCTAGATGAGACGGTTTGGCGATCCTGTGAATTCTATCGATGACGATATCTCTGGGAGCTGCGTCGGGTAAAATAGTGTGTATGAGGTCCTTGGCATATTTGGGGAGATCATTCGGGGGTATGGACTCAGGGACCCCTCGCAGTTTGACGTTGTTACGTCGAGAGCGATCTTCCAAATCGGCCAGCTTGGCCCGGACCCAGTGCTGCTCATCTTTAATGTCATCTACCGCATCTATAATGTCATTCACTGTGGCTGTGCATTCTGTCATTCCCCTTTCCATATTAGAGATTCTATTGTCCATAGAGTGCATCTCTGTGGAGATTTTACTGAATAGGGAAGATAAATCTGTCATCAGAGAGGTTTGTAGGGACATCAGCATCTCTTTTAGGGTTGTGTCTATTACTGGCTGGCCTGAGGTGGGGAAAGATGCCATGGAGTTATGCAGCGCCTGGTTAGACTGAAAGGGGTTGAAGGCTTGGGCCTGTACTGCAGCGCTGGTATGAGGAGAATGTGATTGCGGTATATCCATCCGCATCCGAGCTTTAGCAGGGCTGGAAGTGAGGGGATCAGATCCAGGGTCCTGGGTAGGGGATAGAGGCAGAGGAGCCGTGCCCATTTCACTGTGGATGGCGTCAGGGAGGTCTGTGTAAGCCTCACTGGTGTCTGTCAGGCCGCCGGCGCCATCTTGGATAGTACTGACCTTGTCCTGAGGAAACAGGAACGTAGTGAGTTTTCTGATTCCCCTTTCTCCCATCCGTTTGCGGGACATTGTCGGTCGGCACTGCGGGAAGCTGTGTAGCGATTTTGGGGTGAATCGGTCCGGTCTGTCAGGCGTAATTCGTTCCGGTGTACTCCCTCGCTGTGGAGCTATGAGGTTAAGCAGCCATCTTCAGCGCCGGCTAGCCACGCCCCCCCTCTTTTGAGTACTTTGTGATATGTGTTGCCAACGCTTTGTTCCGATCTCTCACAATCTTCTGCCTATAAGCGTAACATACCTTCTCAAAGGAAAAAATAAGCTGCTGTGCAGAATTATTACACTGTTACATATAAAATAAAATTGTATCCAACGACAACTAGAAAATATGCCCTGTGAAAATACACATGCAGCCACTTAGCAACAAATTGCATGTCGATTCATAGATATGCTGTGAAAAAAAATTACAGCAAGCAAAAAATATAAAATATGCCCTTTTAAAAACACACATTCATCTTGAAATACCTGTAGACAGTGGATGTGGAAAGTCTGTGTAGGAGATGCAAGACACACATCAGCTTACAAACCCTGCACTAATCTGTTTCTGTGCACTTTATTAGCAGTAGTCCTGTTCCTATCAAAGCTTAGCACATTTTCCATATGGTTGCTTGAAACCTTATCTTTTTATAGCGAGAGTCTGGAACTTAAAAAGCCCCTATCATTGCCCACTTTAAGCCACCAGATCTCTGAGTTTAGAGATCTGGAAGTGCATTGTTGGTAGTTGGTTGCTATGACGGCTAACGTCCACATTATTTCTCTGGTTCCAGGAGTTGCAAATAAGATGGGTTCTTTTTTAATGCAACCTAAATTTGAACCTTATCACTAATTATAAAGGTAGCTGGTTCACATTTCCCACCCAGCTATCATTCATTAAAACATATTTTTTGTTTACAAAAGTTTATCAAGAAATTTGCAGTACAAAAAATTACAGCCTTATATTTAGACAATCTCCAAAATGTACAAAATTGGTGCAATAGAGAAGGTCAACAAATATGTTTAAGAGTCCCTGGAAGAGGGGATGCTTATGGGCATTGCTACAGACTTGGTGAGATTAACCAAAAGGCGCGTCAGAATTGTAAAAATTGTTAGAACTGATAGGAGATTGGAGAAGTACGTTGTTGGTTGGTTAATGAGTAAAGCACATTATCAGCATGCATGCACAACCTAAATGTATCCTCTCCTTTAGACTAAACCATTATTCATTTTACCATTTATACATTTATACTACTTTTTTTAATGCAAAAGTCTTATGCAATTATAAATATTTTACCAAAGTACTGTTAGACACAAAAAAATGTTCAAACCATAAAGAAACGTAACATTATGAAAGATTTTATCCGTTGCATAAATACATGTTGAAGACTGATTTTTTAAGAAATATGGCATACATGAATTAGAGAACAATAATAAGTGTATTATTTGTCATATATAATACATTTGTGTAAGAAAAAACACGGCAGACTATATATCTTGTCACTCTGAATACCTTTTTTGTCTTGGATTGATAATTAACAGTACCACCTCCAGAAGAATGAATATGAATACAAGAGCACAAAAAAATATTTATCAATTTTGCACTTGCTTTAAATAACTGGAGCATGCTAATTAAATTATTCAAGAAAAATATGTGTGTATGTCATCTCTGGCTGAGCATCTCAGAACTCAATTACAAAACCTATTAACAGTAATGTGCACCTAATTTAACCTGAAATGAGAAGTTTCAGTTCATAAGAGTTTCAGACATATAATTAGGTTAGCATTTTGTTCAGAAACATCTAAAAACTAACTAGAAGTCTTTTAAATATTTATTACTTGTACTATTACATCTCAAAGGAGGAGGACTACAGGACAGAAATGCATACATTCATAAAATGCACATGTAAGGTACCCTTTTGTGCATTTATTCCTTCAATCATCCAGCATCCACTAAATTGTGTATTTAGTATTGTTCTATATTTTCCAGAATTGCTGAAGACTCCCAATGATACTATGCATATGGAAAGTCTGCTGCCCATTAATAGAAATACCCACACCATATTCTGACAGACTTGGTTGTCCTGAATATTTTTTAAGGATTCCCAAAAATTGCAAGAATGTTTAGATGGCCTTCGCTAGGATCTACTGGTTGGAGGCTGTGCTTTTTCAGCCTGACGACCTCTGAACATCTGACCTTCATTCCCCTTTGCCATATGGCACTACATATTGTTGTATTTTTTTTTATTTTCTTTCTCTTTTAACCATACATTAACCGTGAATGTCACAGACAGATCTGATCCTTAGTCTTGATACCTTCCTTCGTTTTCTCTGTCTTGCCTGTTCTCTCTTTGTTCCCATCCAGCTCGTCTTGCCCTTCTTTTTGCTCTTTTCTGGATTAACAATTTAAGTTACAAAGTTAATGTGGTTGAAAAAAGACACAAGTCCACCCGGGTTCAACCAGTAGATTATGTCTACTTACATTGCACTTGACGTAGTTTTTGATATATTGCACACTATTTTCTTTATTACGATGTTCAACACCATACAGGAAAACACTCACATGGAAAGTATACATAACCATGCATTAGTTATAGTGTTTACAACTGCCCTTCACCTGGGAAAAATATTACATGTACCTTGCCTTTCACATGTCCTCATCCCAGTGGTGCATGGTTCGTCATGAAATACCCTGGCTTCCAGAAGGTCCTTTATCAGGCCAGAAGGGTTTATGAGCACTTTATCTGGTCATACCCATCAAGTGTTTGTCTGACAGAAATGCACAGTCAACTTGAGCTGCACATCAACGGCCTCATCTATGACACCCCACATGCTGGTTGGTCACTGCTCTCCTCCTCCCCTTCACTTCTTTCTCTTTCTACATGCTCCTGAAACATACAAGGTAAAGAATTAAATACAGTCCCTTTCCTCTAGTTTATGGCCTGGACATGTCCTTTCATTTACACCAGGGGCGGATCCAGGGGGGGCAATGGGGCAATTGCCCCCCCCCCCCGAAAATAGTACTGACTCGAAGGCTTTCTCCCTCCGCCACCTCACCAGATTTGCGTTACAAGGCTTCTAAATGCAGCTGCAGGGACTTTATTTCTGCTTCCCCTGGCTCTCCCACAGTCCCAGGTGGCCTAAAATATATTCCCTGGGCCCCATCAGTTCATTTAGAGTGGGCCAGTGGCATCACTATGGGGGTCTGGAAGTGATGTGACACCGGGGCCACTGCTACACACTGGCAGATTTGCAGCACAGCGGTGCGAGTGTCACTTCACTTCCCTGTCAGGCGGAGTGATCTCCTACCGACAGGAGCTTCCTAGTCCCGACTGGTGTGACGTCACAATTTAGAGGCGGCAGGATTGAAGACAAGATGCACCTGTAGCCAGAGCTCAGTACGCTGCAAGTGAGTAAGGACTTAGCTAAGGAATTGTTATGTTAATTAGCCACGGCGTGCATTGCTATGTTAATTAGCTACGACGGGCATTGTTATGTTAATGAGCTACGGCGGGCATTCTTATGTTAATTAGTTAACACCTTGTGAAGAGGTTACGCTTTGGGGGAGGGGAGGGGGTTAAATAATTTACATTGGTTTTTGTAATATGGCACATGGAGGGGGTTAATGTACTCACTGATGTATTACTGACCAGTGGCAATTAACCCCTTTGTGCTGCATTAATGACAGTGGCACTATCAATGTTAACTAACCCCTTTTATGCTACAGCATGAAGGGGTTTATAAACACTGCCACTAGTGCCACTAATGCAGCACAAAGGGGTTAATTAATTGCCACTGGTCAGTAATACATCAGTGAGTACATTAACCCCCTCCATGTGTCATATTACAATTACCAATCATGATCATTATCATCATGATAATCACACAGTACAGGTGCGTTGAGCCACAGCCCCTGTATTGTGTGACTATCATGATAATAATGATGATATAGAATGACAGAAAAATTAATCTTTAGGCTTCATTTACACAGGGCGTGCAGCAGACATGCGTCTAACATGCAGGGCTGTCTTTTAGTGGCTTGGGGATGCATAAAGTGTTACATGCATCCCAATGCCAGCATTCCATTAATTTCTACTGTGACACACAGCCGCTATATCCCAATATGTCATGCGTGTGGATCCCAGAATGCAGGCAGGGTTTATTCAAGGACCCGCACCAGCATGTCATATTGGGATATAGCGGCTGTGTGTCTCAGTAGAAATAAATGGGATAAAACCACCCCGCTAGCGGCCAAATAGCGGCGCTAAAACGGCGCTAAAAATAGCGCCGCTTTACCACAGACACCCGGCCCAGTATGAAAGTAGCCTTATTTTCTGGCAGTGCCCCTCCCGAGACTAGACTCTGGATCCACCCCTGATTTACACCCCCTTCATTATTATTTATAAATTTGTTTGTGGTACACATTATTTATAGATTAACTTTTTTTATACTTTTAATTTTCTATTTATTTTTTTATTTTGTATTCCTTAATTTTTTACATTGAATGAAAAGTTATATATCCTCTATTGAAAGCCCCACCCCCAAACCCCAAATAGCCCACAAAGTAATTTGAAAAATAAAGCTATTGCTAAATAAATTAAAAAAATACATTGGCCCTGGCTTACAATATTTCTGATAAACCCTAACCTCAACTTCCCTGAGAATTCATCCCTGCACTGGGCAGGAATGCAGTCTTGCTGGGTTTAGAGCACCCAAGGTAGCTGCAAACCTGAACCTCATCCCTACTTAATATACTGTATATTAAATATATATTTCTCTTATTGCTGCTACATATTAGAACATGACATGTTTTTCTGAACTATTTTGTTCTCATGTGCATCCCTAGGTGACTATTACAGCGATTAGAGAATATGACACATACTGTACCTTATTCTAACAGTAATTTGTATCTGTTAACCAAGCAAAAATATCAGAGCACAATCACATTGTATGTGTTAGCAATGAGATAAACAATGATTAATGTATAATATTGCATGTTTTCCAATTAACTGTGTGTAGTTTATGAAAACTTACAGGCACTCTAATTAAATCTATAAACTATAAAATAATTGATAGAGATGTTTTAAGTTCAATCACCTCAAACCTACTATGAAGGGCAAAAACGTAATGTTATATGGCTTTTACAGAACTCTGAGTAATTTAAAATGAAACATAACAAATACTTCTGTATTCTTTTACATTTTTTAGACAGCAAAACATTTAATGTAAATTAATAAAAAAAATGTATGTATACTAAAATGGGTAGATTTACAGGGTAACATTGCATTATTCTTTTAACCTAAAAAAGTTTAATCATTTTTTTTAAATAGTGTTGGATTTTGATATCAAATTATGCATTTTAATTGAATGTAAGCTGTCTAGGTAAAAGGGGGAGGAGGGCGATAGACCCAGGAACATATAATACTATCAGAAAACTTACAAAACACTAATATATACATATGAGAGCTTTATAAAATTGTGGTGATTCTGCAGGATGTGTTTTAGGGGTTTCTTTGCCAACATTTATTATCAAAAACATAAAAGAAATAGGATTCACATAGGGATTGTTTGCATTACAAACAAAATTAATTTCAGCCTGTTTTTTTTTTCTAATTCCTCCTTAAGATGGAGCTGCCCCAGTGTCACCCTCTCTGACTAGCTGGTCAGCATACCTGACCTATTGTCTGCTTACTTAAAGCGAAGGTCTGCCCACCGCCGCAAAAATTAAAAACCAGCAGCTGCACATACTGCAGCTGCTGACTTTTAATAGTTGGACACTTACCTGTCCTGGAGTCCAGCGATTTCGATTCGCTGATGTGCTGCCGCCTCCATTGCGAATAAGGGAATCTGGCAGTGTAGCCTTACGGCTTCAGGCCGGGAAACCTACTCCGCATTCGCGAGGCTCCGCTTCTCTCTTCTACTGGCCCGGCAGCCAGGAAAGGAGGAAGGAGCCCCGCGGTAACATTAATACCCGCAGCTGAGGCTCCCGGAAGTGGGGACAGCATACCTGTAAAAGACAGGTATCCTGCCCCCCCCCTCCCCCGAAAGGTGCCAAATGTGGTACCAGGGGGAGGGGGGGGAGTACAATGAGCGGAAGTTCAACTTTTGGGTGGAACTCCGCTTTAAATACAACTGCTACTTGCTTAGTTCAGACACACTGGTCTGTTCCAATGATGACTGCCTCTGTTTCTTCACAATCTCAAAACTCTTATGCAGCGTACACACGAGTGGACTTTTCTATCAGACTGGTCCTACGGACCGAGTCCAGCAGACAATCCGATCGTGTGTGGGCTTCATCGGACCTTCAGCGGACTTTTCCAGTTGAAAATCTGACGGACTTTAGATTTGGAACATGCTTCAAATCTTTACTTCGTAACTCCGCCGGACCCAGAAATCCGCTCGTCTGTATGCTAGGCCAATGGACAAAAAATGACACTAGGGCAGCTATTGGCTATCAACTTCCTTATTTTAGTCCGGTGTACATAATCACGTACTAAACCGTTGGACTTTGGTGTGATCATGTGTAGGCAAGTCTGTTCATTAAAAAGTCAGTCGGAAGTCCGTCAAAAGTCCGTCAAAAGTACGCCGGAAAGTCCGTCGGACCAGTCCAGTCGAAATGTCCGCCCATGTGTATGCGGCCTTAGACATCAGTCCAGCTCAATGGCATGTCTGTTTGTGTTATACAGGCCCGAGCATATGCTTTTTACGTGTTAGACCTCATGCACACTGAACTTTTTGCTAATTCTCCTAGTTTCTTTCCTCCTGGCAGCAGAGTTTTGGCAGAAAAAAAGGCTTGATGTTTGTTAACTTGTGTAACACCTTTAGGCACATTTAAGTGCACATTTTTGTGCAAAACTTAGGAGATACAGAGGTCGGAAGTAAGGTGCAAAAAAAAGAGCTATGTAAATGGGCTGCTAAGCTTAGCTGTTGGAGGGTTGCAGAGATAAGCTGTAGAAAAAGGTGCAGGGGGGAGTTGTGGACAGGTGTTAGCTATGGCCAGGGGTACAGAGGTTAGCTTTAAAAGGGGGGAGTATGCTGAGGTGAGCTGTAGTCATGGAAGAGGGGAAGGTACAGAGGTGGGTTATGGATGAGTGGGGGTACAGAGGTGAATTTCAGACAGGAGGTGCAGATGTTAATTGAGGAAGGATGGGGGGTGCAGAGGTGAGTTACGGACAAGGGATGCAAACATGAGTTGGGGATGGGTGGGGGAGCAGAGGTGAGTTGCGGAGAGGGGATGTAGATGTGGGTTTTGGTTGGGTGGGGCTGCAGAGTTCAGTTGTGGACAGGAGGTGCAGAGGTGAATTGCAAACAGGGGTTGCAGAGGGGATTTCTAGACAGGGGGTGCAGATGTGAGTTGCAGACAGGGGGTGCAGAGGTGAGTTGTGGAGAGGGGTTGCAGAGGTGAATTGCAATCAGGGGGTGCCAATGTGAGTTGTAGAAGAGTGGGGGGTTCAAAGGTGAGTTGCGGACAGGGGGTGCAGAAGTGGGTTGTGGATGGGTGAGGGTGCAAATGTAAGTTGCAGACAGGGGTTTCAGAAGTGATTTGCAGACAGGGGGTGCAAATGTGAGTTGCAGAAGTGTGGGGGGTGCAGAGGTAAGTTGTGGACAAGGGGTGCAGGGGTGAGCTGTAGATAGGAATGTGGAGGTGAGCTGCAAACAGTTTTTGATGGGGTGCAGAGGTGATTTGATGATGGAAGTGTAGTGGTAAGTTGCAAAAGTGAATATTGGACAGGGGTGTAGAAATGAGTTGTGGACGGGGTGTAGAGGTGAGTTTTGGATGGGGTGCAAAAGTCAGCTGCAAACGATTTAGGATGGGGGTGCCAAAGTGAGTTGTGGTTGGGGGGTTCAGCAGAGTGTTATGGATGGTGAGTGCTTGCTCATCCATGTCATTATGGACCTTGCTTTGTGCACTGGTGCGCAGTCATGTTGGAACAGAAAGGGGCCATCCCCAAACTGTTCCCACAAATTTGGGAGTTTGAAATTGTCCAAAATGTCTTGGTATGCTGATGCCTTAAGAGCTCCCTTCACTGGAACTCAGGGGCCAAGCCCAACCGATGAAAAACAACCCCACACCATAATCCCCCTCCACCAAATGATTTGGACCAGTGCACAAACAAGGTCCATAAAAACATAGATGAACAAGTTTGGGGTGGAGGAACTTGACTGGCCTACACATGAGTCCTGACCTCAACTCGATAGAAAACCTTTGGGATAAATTATTAATATTATTATTATTTAAGGTACTTATATAGAGCCGTCAATTTATGTATCGCTTTATATATACATTGTACATTCACATTGGTCCCTACCCTCATGGAGCTTACAATCTAAGGTCCCTAACTCACATTAGAGTAGAGACTGCGAGCCAAGCCTTCTCATCCAACATCAGTGCCGGACCTCTCAAATGCGCTTCTGGAAGAATAGTCAAACATTCCCATAAACACACTCTTAAACCTTTTGGACAGCTACTCAGAAGAGTTGAAGCTGTTATACAGTGGGGACGGAAAGTATTCAGACCCCCTTAAACTTTTCACTCTTTGTTATATTGCAGCCATTTGCTAAAATGATTTAAGTTCATTTTTTTTCCTCATTAATGTACACACAGCACCCCATATTGACAGAAAAACACAGAATTGTTGACGTTTTTGCAGATTTATTAAAAAAGAAAAACTGAAAAATCACATGGTCCTAAGTATTCAGACCCTTTGCTCAGTATATAGTAGAAGCACCCTTTTGATCTTATACAGCAATGAGTCTTTTTGGGAAAGATGCAACAAGTTTTTCACACCTGGATTTGGGGATTCTCTGACATTCCGCCTTGCAGATCCTCTCCAGTTCTGTCAGGTTGGATGGTAAAGGTTGGTGGACAGCCATTTTTAGGTCTCTCCAGAGATGCTCGATTGGGTTTAAGTCAGGGCTCTGGCTAGGCCATTCAAGAACAGTCACAGAGTTGTTGCGAAGCCACTCCTTCGTTATTTTAGCTGTGTGCTTAGGGTCATTGTCTTGTTGGAAGGTAAACCTTCGGCCCAGTCTGAGGTCATGAGCACTCTGGAGAAGATTTTCGTCAAGGATATCCCTTACCTGGCCACATTCATCTTTCCCTCGGCTGCAACCAGTCATCCTGTCCACCCCCACAGCATGATGCTGCCACCACCATGCTTCACTGTTGGGCCTCTATTGGACAGGGGATGAGCAGTGCCTGGTTTTCTCCACACATACCGCTTAGAATTAAGGCCAAAAAGTTCTGTCTTGGTCTCATCAGACCAGAGAATCTTATTTTTCACCATCTTGGAGTCCTTCAGGTGTTTTTTTAGCAAACTCCATGCGAGCTTTCATGTGTCTTGCACTGAGGAGAGGGGCCACTCTGCCATAAAGCCCCGACTGGTGGAGGGCTGCAGTCATGGTTGACCTTCTACAACTTTCTCCCATCTCCCGACTGCATCTCTCGTGCTCAGCCATAGTGATCTCTGGGTTCTTCTTTATCTCTCTCACCAAGGCTCTTCTCCCCCGATAGCTCAGTTTGGCTGAACGGCCAGCTCTAGGAAGGGGTCTGGTCGTCCCAAATGTCTTCCATTTAAGGATTATGGAGGCCACTGTGCTCTTAGGAACCTTAAGTGCAGCAGAATTTTTTTTGTAACCTTGGCCAGATCTGTGCCTTGCCACAATTCTGTCTCTAAGCTCTTCAGGCAATTCCTTTGACCTCATGATTCTCATTTGTTGTGACATGCACTGTGAGCTGTAAGGTCTTATATAGACAGGTGTGTGGCTTTCCTAATCAAGTCCAATCAGTATAATCAAACACAGCTGGACTCAAATTAAGGTGTAGAACCATCTCAAGGATGATCAGAAGAAATGGACAGCACCTGAGTTAAATATATGAGTGTCACAGCAAAGGGTCTGAATACTTAGGACCATGTGATATTTCAGTTTTTCTTTTTTTAATAAATGTCAACAATTCTGTGTTTTTCTGTCAATATGGGGTGCTGTGTGTACATTAATGGGGAAAAAAATGAACTGATTTTAGCAAATGGCTGCAATATAACAAAGAGTGAAAAATTTAAGGGGGTCTGAATACTTTCCGTCCCCACTGTAGATACAAAGAGTGGGCCAACTCAACATTGAAGCCTATGGATTAAGACTGGAATGCCATTAAAGTTAATGTTTGAATAAAGGCAGGCATCCCAATACTTTTCATAATACATTGTATGATTTATTGTATATGTGCTTTATGTGTGTTTACCTGCAATTTTTTATTGTGCGTTTTTTCTGCTTATTGTGATTTTAAGGCCCTGTTAACATGAGTGCCGAGGACCATACACCATGAACTGAGATTGGGCCCAAGTAAGTATTTAGGGGGGTATGGTCCTCGGCACTCATGTTAACCAATTGTTTTAATAAATATATGCAGTTAGTATTGAAGTTAGTTTTGAACTTCCCTCCTGCTAGTTTGAGATCATATCCCATGTTCCTGATTTTAGTTTCATATTGAATATTTTAATTTATTTATTTATTACAGGTACTTATAAGGTGCCCACAATTTACACAGCACTTTACATATACAGTATATATTTTACATTCACAATCAGTCCTTGCCCTCAAAGAGCTTACAATCTAAGGTCCTTAATTCACATTCATACATACATATACTAGGGCCAATTTAGACAGGAGCCAATTAATCTACCAGTGTGTCTTTGGAGTGTGGGAGGATATTGGAGTACCCAGAGGAAACTCATACAGGTACAGGGAGAACTTGCAAACTCCAGGAGGTAGTGCTGTGGTTGGGATTTGAACCTGACGACCCTAGTAATGTATTTAAAGATTAGTGGTTATAAAAGCAGAATGTTTTTTTACCCTATGCATTCTATGGATAATGCAGCCCCCCCCAGACCCCCCTAAATACTTAGTTGGGCCAATCTCATTCCAGAAATGTGCACAGAAGCAGAGGCTCTCTCAGCTCTCTCTCTCTTCTCATTTCCACGGTTGTCAATTACAGCCACTGAGGAGGGAGTGGTGGGCAGGTATGAGCTGTGCTCTGTGTGTCTTGCACGAGTAAGCATGCACAAGTTCCCCCATAGCAAGCCGCTTGCTTTGGAGGCACTTGGCAGGGAATCCAAGAAGAGGAGGATTGGGGCTGCTCTGTGCAAAACCATTGCACAGAGCTGGTAAGTGTTAAATGTTTGTTATTTTTAATAAATAATTTAATCACATCTTCCTTTTGAATTTCATTCATCAACACTGTACATAATAACTTCCAGAAGTCTCTCCTGATATTCTATATCCCGCAGACCTTTTATCATATTTGTTGTTTCATGGTGCATCAACAAGAAAGATATGGATTTTACTGAGTAATTCCAATACTCCTACCAACAATTTTGCACAACTCAGCCAATGAAGTTCTTATGTATAATAACAAGCAATCATGGTAACTGCTTTTTTCATTGCCATGTTAGCAGAAAAGCCTTGTAATAAAAGCGCTAGTTTTTAAAAAGCTGACAATTTGCACCACTGAAATCTGTCTTTTAGTTCTGCAGGCACTGTTTTCACTGTCAATTTTTTTGTAGCGTAGTTATCATTTGTACATAAATGGTAGGCAAGAGAAATAATTAATATTATAACTTCACATAGATGCCAGTGCTATGTCTCCTATCTGGATAACTAGAGATAGAGTTTTGTATCTTTTTAAAAAAAAAATCTGCTCCCAGAGTATTTTTTTTAGATTGTCACAGATCAAAATGTATTCAGGCATTTCACCACTATACAGGTATGGCATGAAAACGAATAGCACAGCTAGATCTCTGACATCAGTGCTCTTAGCAATCTGCAAGGCTAAATAAAGAGTGTATTTGAGGTTACTAATGAGGTTATTCAAAAAGCCAGCTGTACAAATTAAAATTCTTCTCTTTACAGTGTTATTAGAAAGTGAAAACTCTTTCATTATTTATGCTTATTTGTACTCAAACATAGTTTCACACAGATTAACAGCACAGCGTTTATTAACGTTTCAACAAACTGTGAATCACTCTTTGAATTGCAATATGTTAACTCACTAAGAGCAGAAACATGAATTCCTTTTTTGTTTGCTTTCAGAAAAACAGATGCCAATACTATGGTCTTTTTATATTAAATTCCTTTGTCTCTCCCAAAAAGCAAAGGGCATATATCTCTGAATTACTTCTTTTAAAATTTATTTTCAAGGGAGAGGGTTGTTTTACTAGTTATTATGAAAGATATTGTTTGCCTCTCTACCACAAAACAAAATAACTGTTTATATGACAATTTTAAATAGGCTTTTGAAGAGAATTATATAATGAAGGATACAGAAGGCCTTGTTGACTGGTCCTCATCACAGTTCTTACTGGGACCATTCATTTTGGTCTACATTTAATAAATGGCGTTAGTTCTTGCATTATCACCGTTCACTTAACACTCTCTGACATGGCCGATTTTTACACTTGCTCTGAGGCTGTTTAATAAACCGTGTTGTGTTGACTCCAGGTCTGTGATAAACGGTATTAGCTAGCAGCATGTTAGCACTGTGTTAAGCCACGTACACACGAGCGGAATGTCTGACAGAAAAAGTCTGATGGAAGCTTTTTATCGTCTATTCTGATCGTGTGTGGGCTTTATCTGACTTTTTTTTTGAAAATTCTGACGGACCTAGAAATGGAACATGTTCTAAATATTTCCGATGGGACCAATTCCTATCGGGAAAAATTATCGTCTGTATGCTGTTCCGATGGACCAAAAATGACACATGCTCTGAAGCAAGTACGAGACGGAAGCTATTGGCTACTGGCTATTGAACTTCCCTTTTCTAGTCCCGTCGTAAGTGTTGTACATCACCGCATTCTTGACGGTCGGACTTTGGGTTGACCGTGTGTAGGCAAGACCGCTTGAATGGAATTCCGTCGGAGTTCCGTCAGAGAAACCTTCAGAGTTTATTCCCACAGCAAAACCGGTCATGTGTAAGCGGCATTAGAGAGTGAATGGACTGGGAGGGCTAAAGCATTTTGGCCCAAACAGCATCGACATTTGCCCCCCCCCCGGACAGCTGTCTATTATTAAAAAAAAAAAAAGTCATGGTCACTTTAAGAAAGTTAGTATGTCAGGCGCGAAAATTAGGGTCATGTGACATTGGAGAATATTGGGGAATGTCACATAACCTCATTGGAATGTTCCAGAAGGTCATATGATCAGCTGGAACATTCTGGAAGCGGGGCTCATCTATATAGGGAGGCCCCCATGGGAATTTCCTCACAGCTGGCCAGAGTACAGCAACAAGCTCAGCTCAAAAGAGCTATACTACTAGAGCTACTGCTGTCCTGACCATGAAAATCCTCATGCGCCGGGTGTTGGAGTAGGCCGGGGACAGCGGAGGAGAGGAATGGCTAAGAAGGTGCCTAGAGCTGGGTGAAGAAGATGCCATGCGGTGGGAGCGGGCGCATGAAGAAGACAGACCTGCAGTGGAAGTTGCCTAGTGCTATTAATAGAAGAGGCAGACCTGTTCCTCGCATCCCGCAACTCCACCAGCAGAATCAGCGCTGCCCACCGCAGCGACCTCTTCCCCTCTCAGGGCTAGAAGAACCTAATATAGCACCACCGGATGAGGCGGCTTCTAGTGCGGGGATCAGAAGAGCCAGCCAAAGAGAAAAGAGGAGGAGGAGAACACTATCTCCATCGCCAGAAACTGAGGGAGGCGGGCTCCTGTAACAGCATCACTGTGATGGCTGAGGAGGAGGTGGCTTCAACGCTGAGCGACAGTCAATCAAGACTCACTCATGCACAAGAGCAAGTAATACCTACAGTGACCACTGGAGGCTATAGAGAGCAGTGGCTGCTGACTTCTCCTATGCAAACTAATGTAACAGCGACATCTAGTGGTCAGGGAGAGTATATTAAAAATATATTGGATTCTATAAATAAGTTAGCTGACAGCATTAATACTACTAGTAATGCTAATTCAAATTACTCTAATGTATGGGTTAATGAATCCAGGAATAGGATTGAAAATGTGTATAATGTCAACAGTAATTCTTCCTTTTCAGCTGTTAATACTAATGCTAGTAATACTTTTCCAGGGGAACTGAATATTACTAATTCTTCAGTTCCAGAATCATGTCTAAAAGAAATTTTACCATGTGAAATTTCACTGCTTGGGTATCACCTTTCTGCTCAGGTTAAAGATAAAATATGGAAAGGGCAGTTTATCTATCTATCTTTCTATTGACACCCGCTGCAGATCGTAAATGGAGTGAATTTTGCATGTGGTCTGAATTGCACAGAAACGCACTGTGCAGCTCAGTGTGATTCATGTGCAGGCATGGTGTGAACAGACCCTTAGAAAGAGTACATAAACATGCTAAGGCTGGCCATACATTTATCTTTTTTTTTTGTTCAACCAGCGAGTTGACACCCATCCACACACTTGATGTATGTGGATGGGGGAATCCTTTCTGCTGAGCTAATGTGTTCTGACGGCAGGGGGACTTCCCCCCTGCAAAATACTGATCTGTACTGTAGGCTATAGCTAGCAGCACTAAGGCTCCGTTCACAACTGAGCGATGCAGATTGCGGAGGGAATCATCACAATTCTGCTTGCAATTTAAAATTGGGCAAATTGTGGGACACTTGTGCGATGCCATTACTTCTTAAATGGCACCCCAACCACGGCGCGATTTTCCACGATTGTCGCTTGATAAATTGCGCTGCAATCGCGGCAAATCACAATGCTCTTCACTCAAAAGGAGCAGGAGCTTAATCAGTGGACCAAGAATTGGTTGCTTAATCATGACCAATTCTGTCATATGCCTTTGCTGCGGGAGCTCCAGGAGAATAATCCTGATGATTTTAGGAATTATCTCCGGATGATGGACCATGTCTTTCACCGTCTATTGGCTTTGCTGACCCCTTATATTATGAAGCAGGAAACCTGCATGCGAAAAGCCATCTCTCCCAAGCAAAGGCTCGTTGGCACTTTGCGGTACTTGGCGATGGGGAGAAGTCTCCAGGACCTGAAGTTCTCAACTGGGATCTCCCCCAAGGCCCTGGGAATAATTATTCCAGAGACCTGTTCTGCCATCATTCAAGTCCTGCAGAAGGACTATATTAGGGTAAGTTTAATCTCTTAACATCACATTCTATGCATTTAATGTTTGCTAATATACTGTATTCATTTCGTCATTCCATAATTATCATGATTGTATGCTGTGAATGTCCTCTTTGTCCTCATGCATGCTGTAAGCTTTTGATGCTCCTTTTTTGTCCTTCATGCATATGTGCCTTCACTAACCTCCCCAGCATGCTATCCTGGGCCCATACACACCTCGTCTAGTCACTTAACAATGTATTTTGTCAGCTCCATTGTAGAGCTTACCCTAAACGCCCCCTAAAATGTGTGCAAATGTTATTGTTGTCCTTAAATTCTGGCAGAGTGCAAGAGGCTTTTTTTGGGGTGGGCAAAACTCATTTGGAACGCTTCCTCCCCCCGACCGCTAAGTCAACCGATGCCAATACTCAATCTGCTGACTTTGCCAAACACATACACACTATACCTACCTCTTTTGTGGTCATATTTATGGATGAATTTACCAAAGCATGTAGTGCAAGTGCCTGCCTGAATACTTTCAAACGGTACTGTTTAAAGTTTTGTTCTCCTATTAGCTTTTTTTTTTTTAATTCTTTATTTAAGGGTATGCAACAGAACACAGTAGTATGACATGACAGCACAG
The DNA here is from genome assembly GCA_037952925.1 of Lithobates clamitans. Taxonomy (NCBI): domain Eukaryota; kingdom Metazoa; phylum Chordata; class Amphibia; order Anura; family Ranidae; genus Lithobates; species Lithobates clamitans. The sequence continues at coordinate 208,528 of JBBGZY010001621.1, read as the reverse complement.
TCCTGACAAAGAATGTCAGCAGTGACCAGATGGAATTGGAAATAACATTCTCCATCATAAATCAAACTATTTACATTCTGTCACTTTGGTGATAAGTCATGTCTAACAAGTCAGGGTCTTATTCAATATTAAGTAAGACATAACCATGTGTAGATAAGTAGTTTTAGGAACATGGCTCCCATGTACATACTAAGAGGATCAGATCATTTATAGGCACGCATCAGTTGTAAAGTTGTGCCCCCCTTCAAGAAGGGAGCATCCCGCTCCGTTAAAAAAAACAAAACAAAAAAAAACTGCGTACCGTGTGGTCAGTGCATAAAAAATATATAAATAGATAAAAAGGGGGGGGGGTAAGGGAGCTTCTGTGGGGTTCACAGTAAAAGAACCAAGCTTCCAGAACTAAATACCTTCAGATAGTTAAGAAAATGCTAAATATTCATCTGAAAAATGTAACATGTCCCAATGCAGCCAGCGCTTGTTGTGTTCCTCTGTCTTATCCCTGAGGACCACAGTGAGGTGTTCCATCTGTTGTATATCGTTCACCCTGGCAAACCACTGTGTTATCACTGTGTTATGAGGGGTGCTGTTTGTTGTTTCCACATACTGGGAATACATGCCCTAGTGACATTCAAAAGATGCTTCAGTAAAGACTTATGGTATCTCTTACTCAACATAGGGGTCAAATTAAGAAGCACTGCAGCAGGATTGTCAAAGAGAGAGTCGTCTGTAAGTTTGTGCACAATTTGGAGTACCTGTTGCCAGAAGGGGCAAATCTTTGGACAGTCCCAGAAAATGTGAAATATTGTGCCATTCTGGGTGCCAAATCTCCAACATAATGGGCTGTGTCCAGGGAAAAGGGACGCCAATACAGCAAGAGTCCTGTACCAGCGCGTCAAGATTTTATAAGAGGTCTCCTGATATTTGCTACAGAGGGAAGATTTGTGAGAAAAATATAATATTTGGTTCTTTTGATCTTCTGAAAACATGAAGTTTAGGTCTCTTTCCCATTTGAGACTCGTATAATCTTGATAGGTAATTGCAGAATGTAAAAATGTGCTTCAATTTGGACAGTGTGTATTGATATTTTTGGATTATGCCACTTCTTACTTGTACAGTGGTCTGCCAATAGTGTAAGTAAGGAGGGACTGGCCAAAGTAACACACATTAATTATGCATTCAGCTCTCAATGAAGTGGAGGGGGTTACCTGTCCATAACATCTCTCCCCCCACCATAAAATTTTTACAATGGGCCATCAGAGGGGGTGAGGAATCTGATAAGTGGACCTTATACTTTTGTCTTGAAATACTCATTTCAATAAATGTTATACTTATGTTGGCCAAGAATATTTGTGTCTAATCTGCTTGCAATGTTATGTGCAAAAGTACATTTTTTTTTTTCTTGTTTGACTCCACAGTTTCCTTCCAACCCACAGGAATGGCAGACTGTGGCCTCCCAATTCCACTAGCAGTGGGGCTTTCACAATTGCGGTAGTGCGATCGATGGGAAGCACGTCCGGATCGTCCCACCACTCAACTCGGGGTCATACTACTTCAACTATAAGGGGTTCAGTAGTATCGCGATGTTGGCGGTGGTGATGGCAAATTATGAATTCCTATATCTGGACTAGGGATGAGCTTCGAGTTCAAGTCAAACTCATGTTTGACTCGAACATCGGCTGTTCGCCAGTTCGCCGAACAGTGTACAATTTGGGGTGTTCGCGGCAAATTTGAAAGCTGCAGAACACCTTTTAAATGTCTATGGGAGAAACAAAAGTGCTAATTTTAAAGGCTTATATGCATGGCATTGTCATAAAAAGTGTTTGGGGACCTGGGTCCTGCCCCAGGGGACATGGATCAATGCAAAAAAAAGTTTTAAAAAGGGCCGTTTTTTCGGGAGCTGTGATTTTAATAATGCTTAAAGTGAAACAATAAAAGTGTATTATTCCTTTAAATTTCGTACCTGGGAGTGTCTATAGTATGCCTGTAAAGGGGCGCATGTCTCCCGTGTTTAGAACAGTCTGACAGCAAAATGACATTTCAAAGGAAAAAAAGTCATTTAAAACTACTCGCTGCTATTAATGAATTCTCGGTCTGACAATACACATAAAAGTTCATTGATAAAAAAGGCATGGGATTTCCCCCCGGCCCTCCCTGTGTGAAATGGTAAGGGGGTACAAAAGTACCCCTACCATTTCACAAAAAAAGTGTCAAAAATGTTAAAAATGACAAGACACTTTTTGACAATTGCTTTATTTAAAGTCTTCTTCTTTCCATCTTCTTCGGGTCTTCTTCTATCTTCCTTCAGTTTCTTCTTCCATCTTCTTCTTCCTCTGGTTCTTCCTCCGATCCTCTGCTTCTTGCTCCGGTGTTCTCGTCCAGCATCTTCCTCCGTGGCGTCTCCTTCCCCGATTCATTCTCGGGCCGCTCCGCATCCATGGGAGGCTCCCGCTGTGTGACGCTTCTCATCTACTGACACTTCTTAAATAATGGAAGGCGGGGCCTTTACGTAACCGGGTGACCCTGCGCCCTCTGACGTCATGGGGAAACCCATAGTTAAGTCCCCGTCAAGTCCCCGTGCGTCAGAGGGGGCGGGATCACCAGGCGGCCCCGCACTCCATTATTTAAGAAGTGTCAGAAGACGTGAAGCGTTACACAGCGGGAGCCTCCCGATGATGCGGAGCAGCCCGAGAATGAAGTGGGGGTGGTCGGCTCATCCCTAATCTGGACGTAGGAAAGAATGGCCGTATGTCTGTTGGAGGAGTGATCGCCCAGACGTAATTTTACTGACGTCTCCAAAATGTCACCTTGGGGTTGCCACCTCCAGAGGATAACGTTGCGAGCCTCAAGTATGTTTTTGTGGTGGATGAGGCCTTTGCGCTGGGGGACATCTAATAAGGCTGTTCCCCATGAGGACCCTGACCCCAGAGCAGAGGGTTTTTAATTACCGGCTGGCCTGTGCCAGAAGAGTGGTCGAGAATGCCTTTGGCACAATGGCCAGCCGGTTCCGGCTTTTCCTTACAGCCATCAACATGGCCGAATACAAACTCAATCACATTGTCTTGAGCTGCTGCATTCTTCACAATTTCCTACGGAAGAATTCAGCCAACTATCTGGCCTCAGTTGTGACTGAGGCCGACTTTTCACACGAACAAACAATGACAGCGCTTGAAAGTGGCCATCCTGGCTTGCCCCCCCAAAGCGCCTGCGAAGTACGGCAAAACTATGTTGAGTACTTCGTGGGTAGGGGGCAATTGATTTACAAGAAAATCTGGAAGCTGTGTAAAAATTTTTTTTTAAAAAACGAAACTCATATTTCATTCGAAATTCTGTTTGTGTTTCTTATCTGTCTCTTAGGTTCTCAAATGGCCTTTTATTTTTGGCCATTTTCTTCAATAGTGCAAACGTAACTTATTTGATACATGAGGTGACAATTTCTTCTTCTACTAACTATTATGTTGTGTTGTGGGTCTGCTACACACACACACACACAATGTTATTGTTGGCAATGTATGTAATGCATTAATGATAAAAATAATCATCCTTTTCAACTCCATGAATTAATTGCTTGGAGTGGCCTGATTTTGGCAAATGTTGGCAATGTATGTAATGCATTAATGATAAAAATAATCATCCTTTTCAACTCCATGAATTAATTGCTTGGAGTGGCCTGATTTTGGCAAATTTTACAGCGCAGTGGGTGTTATTTACTAAAGGAAAATCCACTTTGCACTACAAGTGCACTGCAAGTGCACTTAAATGTACACTTGCAGTGCACTTGTAGTGCAAAGTGGGATTGCCTTTAGTAAATAACCCCCATTGGCACTATAACTACACCAACTTAAAAAATAAACTGGTATTGAGCATTGAAAGAAGAAGCCACACATTGTTGAGTATAAAACATTTTACTCCAAGCACAATCACATGTGCGTTATAAACGGTTTTGTAAGAGACCAACATCTTGGTGTATAACATGTATGTTTGACAATTTGCCTTTTTTTGTTTAAAAACATAACACACACATCCCCAACTCAGGAACTTACAAAGTTCCACCTTGTATGAGACATTAGTATGTGAAAACTGTGTTGATTTTGCCTTCATCAGATAGGGTGATCTCACCCCTGTAAAAGCCAAATTTTAAAGATGCACACAAATTGGGAGTCAAAATTTGGATTTTACTCATGAGCCCATGCCTAAAATGTGTGTATTTTCCCTACATCTATTTTGCTAAAATCACAAAACACACACTGGAGCTGATTTACGAAGCATTTGCGCCATGAATTGTGGAACACGCCGATGCGCAAAGGACATTTTCATATTTACAAAACATTTGCGCTGGTAACACAGCGCAATTCCCCATTTACTATTCTCTTCCCGGCGCATGGGAGGAGGCGATCGGTCCGCCACTATAGACATGGTGCATGGCATCTTTAACTTAATATTTAAACAAGCTGGAAGTGCCAATATTATGGGGGTGATGTAGGGTGATGTGAGGAAGTATAGCAATAACTGCCTAAGTAACAAATATACCCAAAATAGAATGAGAAAGTAACTTTATCTGAACAAGCCTGCCGCGCCGGCAAGTACATTTAGAACTGCGGGAGGTCAATTTATGCACCACGCATGCTCAAATGGCATTTGCGCTTGTTCAAATGCTTTGGTTCACTGCCCCGGCAAAATCTTAGTAAATGTCAAGCAATGTAAATGCATTTGCATAGGTTGAACGGGCGCACCTCTAAACTTTTTTTTTTTTTTTTAACGCTGGTTCACTTCGCGGCTATAATAATATGTCGGTCCGGCAATACACATAAAAGTTCATTGATAAAAACAGCATTAAGAAAAAAAACAAAATTAAGAAAAAAAAAGTGTGGGGTTCCCCCAAAATTCCTTCTTCCTCCACGGCGTCTTCTTCCCCGCTTTGTTCTTGGGCCGCTCCGGATCCATGGGAGGCTACCACTGTGTGACGCTTCTCTTCTTCTGACACTTCTTAAATAACGGAGGGCGGGGCCACCCGGTGACCCCGCCCCCTCTGAGGCACAGTTCCGTTATATAAGTGTCAGAAGAAGAGAAGCGTCACACAGCGGGAGCCTCCCATGGATGCGGAGCGGCCCAAGAACAAAGCGGGGAAGAAGACGCCGCAGAGGAAGATGCCAAACGAGAACACCAGAGCAAGAAGCAGAGGATTGGAGGAAGAACCAGAGGAAGAATAAGATGGAGGAAGAAACTGAAGGAAGAAGGAAGGAAGAAGGAAGAAGACCCGAAGAAGATGGAAAGAAGAAGGCTTTAAATAAAGGAATTGTCAAAAACGGTCTCTTGTAATTTTTAACATTTTTGACACTTTTTTTTGTGAAATGGTAGGGGTACTTTTGTACCCCATTACCATTTCGCACAGGGGGCAGGATCTGGGTGTCCCCTTATTAAAGGGGGCTTCCAGATTCCGATAAGCCCCCCGCCCGCAGACCCCCAAACCACCTGGCAAGGGTTGTGGGGAATTAGGCCCTTGTCCTCATCAACATGGGGACAAGGTGCTTTGGGGGGACCCCAAAGCACCCTCCCAATGTTGAGGGCATATGGCCTGGTATGGTTCAGGAGGGGGGGGCGCTCTCTCATCCTCCTCTTTTCCTGCAGCCTGCCAGGTCTGGTATGAATAAGAGTCTGGTATGGATTTTTGGGGGGACCCCCACGCCATTTTTTTTTTATTTTGGCACGGGGTTCCCCTTAAAACCCATACCAGACCTGAAGGGCCTGGTATGAATTCTGAGGGGGACCCCCACGCCATTTTTTTTATTTTGGCGCGGGGTTCCCCTTAATATCCATACCAGACCTAAAGGGCCTGGTATGGAATTTTGGGAGAACCCCATGCATTTTTATTCTTAATTTTGTTTTTTTTCTTAATGCTTAATTTTTATCAATGAACTTTTATGTGTATTGCTGGATCGAAATTTCATTATAGCCGCGAGTTTTAAATAACTTTTATTCCTTAAGGGCCAGTTCACACCACATGCAGTCCAGTGCGTTTTTTTTCTGCATCAAAAACGCATGAAAAGTAGGTTATATGGTTTTCAATGGCATAGTTCACACCAGTGCTTGCAGTTCCAGTGCGTTTACAGTTCCTGAAACAAAAGTAGAACATGCTGCATTTTGAATGCACTGGACAGTACTGGAATGCTGTAAAATGCATCAAAAACACATTTGAACGCACCTAAATGCACCAAAAACGCACTGCAACACACTTGTCCTTATTTAAGGTTAAAAAAAAGAGGGGGGAAAAAAGCACTGGACTGCATCAAAAACGCACCAAAAACGCACTGGAACGCATCAAAAACATGCATGCAGAAAAGCACCTGGAACGTATTAAGAAAAAATAATGCGTGGGGTTCCCCCAAAATTCCTTCTTCCTCCACAGCGTCTTCTTCCCCGCTTCGTTCTTGGGCCGCTCCACATCCATGGGAGGCTCCCGCTGTGTGACGCTTCTCTTCTTCTGACACTTCTTAAATAACGGAGGGCGGGGCCACCCGGTGACCCCGCCCCCTCTGAGGCACGGTTCCGTTATATAAGTGTCAGAAGAAGAGAAGCGTCACACAGCGGGAGCCTCCCATGGATGCGGAGCGGCCCAAGAACAAAGCGGGGAAGAAGACGCCGCAGAGGAAGATGCCAAACGAGAACACCAGAGCAAGAAGCAGAGGATTGGAGGAAGAACCAGAGGAAGAATAAGATGGAGGAAGAAACTGAAGGAAGAAGGAAGGAAGAAGGAAGAAGACCCGAAGAAGATGGAAAGAAGAAGGCTTTAAATAAAGGAATTGTCAAAAACGGTCTCTTGTAATTTTTAACATTTTTGACACTTTTTTTGTGAAATGGTAGGGGTACTTTTGTACCCCATTACCATTTCGCACAGGGGGCAGGATCTGGGTGTCCCCTTATTAAAGGGGGCTTCCAGATTCCGATAAGCCCCCCGCCCGCAGACCCCCAAACCACCTGGCAAGGGTTGTGGGGAATTAGGCCCTTGTCCTCATCAACATGGGGACAAGGTGCTTTGGGGGGACCCCAAAGCACCCTCCCAATGTTGAGGGCATATGGCCTGGTATGGTTCAGGAGGGGGGGGCGCTCTCTCATCCTCCTCTTTTCCTGCAGCCTGCCAGGTCTGGTATGAATAAGAGTCTGGTATGGATTTTTGGGGGGACCCCCACGCCATTTTTTTTTTATTTTGGCACGGGGTTCCCCTTAAAACCCATACCAGACCTGAAGGGCCTGGTATGAATTCTGAGGGGGACCCCCACGCCATTTTTTTTATTTTGGCGCGGGGTTCCCCTTAATATCCATACCAGACCTAAAGGGCCTGGTATGGAATTTTGGGAGAACCCCATGCATTTTTATTCTTAATTTTGTTTTTTTTCTTAATGCTTAATTTTTATCAATGAACTTTTATGTGTATTGCTGGATCGAAATTTCATTATAGCCGCGAGTTTTAAATAACTTTTATTCCTTAAGGGCCAGTTCACACCACATGCAGTCCAGTGCGTTTTTTTTCTGCATCAAAAACGCATGAAAAGTAGGTTATATGGTTTTCAATGGCATAGTTCACACCAGTGCTTGCAGTTCCAGTGCGTTTACAGTTCCTGAAACAAAAGTAGAACATGCTGCATTTTGAATGCACTGGACAGTACTGGAATGCTGTAAAATGCATCAAAAACACATTTGAACGCACCTAAATGCACCAAAAACGCACTGCAACACACTTGTCCTTATTTAAGGTTAAAAAAAAGAGGGGGGAAAAAAGCACTGGACTGCATCAAAAACGCACCAAAAACGCACTGGAACGCATCAAAAACATGCATGCAGAAAAGCACCTGGAACGTATTAAGAAAAAATAATGCGTGGGGTTCCCCCAAAATTCCTTCTTCCTCCACAGCGTCTTCTTCCCCGCTTCGTTCTTGGGCCGCTCCGCATCCATGGGAGGCTCCCGCTGTGTGACGCTTCTCTTCTTCTGACACTTCTTAAATAACGGAGGGCGGGGCCACCCGGTGACCCCGCCCCCTCTGAGGCACGGTTCCGTTATATAAGTGTCAGAAGAAGAGAAGCGTCACACAGCGGGAGCCTCCCATGGATGCAGAGCGGCCCAAGAACGAAGCGGGGAAGAAGACACCGCAGAGGAAGATGCCGGACGAGAACACCGGAGCAAGAAGCAGAGGATCGGAGGAAGAACTAGAGGAAGAATAAGATGGAGGAAGAAACTGAAGGAAGAAGGAAGGAAGAAGGAAGAAGACCCGAAGAAGATGGAAAGAAGAAGGCTTTAAATAAAGGAATTGTCAAAAACGGTCTCTTGTAATTTTTAACATTTTTGACACTTTTTTTGTGAAATGGTATGGGTACAGTACCCCATTACCATTTTGCACAGGGGGGGTGAGATCTGGGGGTCCCCTTGTTAAAGGGGGCTTCCAGATTCTGATAAGCTCCCCGCCTACACAGACCCCCACAACCACCGGGCAAGGGTTGTGGGGATGAGGCCCTTGTTCTCATCAACATGGGGACAAGGTGCTTTGGGGGGGCGCTCAATGTTGAGGGCATGTGGCCTGGTATGGTTAAGGAGGGGGGGCGCTCTCTTGTCCCCCCTCTTTTCCTGCGGCTTGCCAGGTTGCGTGCTTGGATAAGGGTCTGGTATAAATTTTTGGGGGGACCCCATGCCATTTTTTTAAATTTTGGCACGGGGTTCCCCTAAAATCCATACCAGACCTGAAGGGCCTGGTATGGATTTTGAGGGGGACCCCCACGCCATTTTTTTTTATTTTGGCGTGGGGTTCCCCTTAATATCCATACCAGACCTGAAGGGCCTGGTATGGAATTTCGGGAGAACCCCAAGCATTTTTATTCTTAATTTTATTTTTTTTCTTAATGCTGTTTTTATCAATGGACTTTTATGTGTATTGCCGGATCAACATTTCATTATAGCCGCGAGTAGTTTTAAATAACTTTTATTCCTTAAGAGCCAGTTCACACCACATGCAGTCCAGTGCGTTTTTTTTCTGCATCAAAAACGCATGGAAAGTAGGTTATATGGTTTTCAATGGCATAGTTCACACCAGTGCTTGCAGTTCCAGTGCGTTTCCAGTTCCCGAAAAAAGTAGAACATGCTGCATTTTGAATGCACTGGACTGTACTGGAACGCTGTAAAATGCATCAAAAATGCACTGGAATGCACCTAAATGCACCAAAAACGCACTGCAACACACTTGTCTTTATTTAAGGTTAAGAAAAATGAGGGGAGAAAAAAAGCACTGGATTGCATCAAAAAAGCACCAAAAACGCACTGGAATGCATCAAAAACATGCATGCAGAAAAGCACGTGGAACGCATCCGGACTGCGTTTCAGAGTTTCAGTCCAGTGCTTTTTTCCCCTCTTTTTTCTTAACCTTAAATAAGGACAAGTGTGTTGCAGTGCATCTTTTGGTGCACATAGGTGCGTTTTTGATGCGTTACAGTGCATTTTTGATGCAGTCAAGTGCTTTTTCTCCCCTCTCTTTTTTCTTAAACTTAAATAAGGACAAGTGTGTTGCAGTGCATTTTTGGTGCATTTAGGTGCGTTCCGGTGCGTTCCAGTGTGTTTTTGATGCGTTTTACAGCTTTCCAGTACAGTGCAGTGCAGAAAAAAAAAGCAGATAAAATTTTGCAAATAAGTAATTTTTCTTCATAAATTTGTGCCAACATCTATACTGCGACATATCTTTTGTAAAAATAACCCAAATTAGTGTATATTATTTGGTCTTTCTGAAAGTTATAGAGTCTACAAACTATGGTGCCAATCACTGAAAATTGATCACATCTGATCACACCTGATGTACTGAAGGCCTATTTCATTTCTTGAGATACTAACAAGCCAGGAAAGTACAAATACATCCCCAAATGACTCCTTTTTGGATAGTCCAAGGTATTTACTAAGAGGCATGGTGAGTTTTTTGAAGTTGTAATTTTTTCCCACAATTCTTGGGAAAATTAAGATTTATTTTTTTTTTTACACAAACTGGTCATATTAACAGGTTATTTCTCTCACACAGCATATGCATAATTGCAACTACACCCCAAAATACATTCTGCTACTCCTCCTGAGTATAGCGATACCACATGTGTGAGACTTTTACACAGCCTGGCCACATACAAAGGCCCAACATTGAAGAAGCACTTTCAGACGTTCTACAAGCATAAATTGCACATCTCATTTCTCAACCACCTATTACACTTTTGAAGGCCCTGGAGCACGAGGACAATGGAATTATTCACAAAATGACCCAATTTTGGAAAGCACACACCCCAACGTATAATTTATGAGGCATACTGAGTCTTTTGAGCGGTTAATTTTTTTCCAGAAGTTTTTGGAAAATGTGGGGAAATAAATCAAAATGCTTTTTTTTTTTTACACAAAGCTGTCCTTTTATAAGATATTTATAATGCATAGCATGTACATAGCAAAAATGACACCCCAAAATGCATTCTGCTACTCCTCCTGAGTATGGCGATACCACATGTTTGAGACTTTTACACAGCCTGGACACATACAGAGGCCCAACATCCAAGTAGCACCTTCAGGCGTTCTACAAGCATAAATTGCACATATCATTTCCTGACTACCGATCACATTTTTGAAGGCCCTTCATATTTCTAACACATAGCAGGTACATACCAAATAACAAAAGATTACCTGTGGTTTTAGAAGTGCAGTGGTCCAAAGAGGAGAGCATCGGTCCAGGCAGCAGGCAGGAATGAGGTCAGCGACAGCAAACGCAATCATCCAGGCAGCAGGCAGGAATACTGGCCATAGTTCGTACAGGCAGAGATACTGTCAGCACAGCCAGAGCTCAGCCAAAGCACAGCCAGAGCACAGGTCCAGGTGTCCCGGCAGAAATACTGTGCAAAGTCAGTAGAGGCAGCAGGCAGATATATGGTCAACACAGCCAAAGTATTGGTCCAAACAGCAGGAAGAAACATGGTCCATAATGTCATGGGTCATTACAGGTAGCAATATGATCAGCACAGCCAAAGTATTTGTCTAGGCAGCAGGATGGACCATCAAGCTTAGGGCCAGGGGGACAGGGGTAGAGGCTTCTCCCACCCAAATCGCTTTGAAGCCTCCGGGCGACTAGACCCTGTTCTGGGAGCACAGAAAATGAAAAAACTGTTTTTCTCTACTCAGAACGCTATTCTGAAGCCCCGCACATATGTGAGACCCCTGTGTACTAAAGTAGATGGCCAAAAGATCGGTCCAAGTGGCAGGCAAAAACATGGTCGATTAACAAGCCAAGGTCAGTGCACGTGGAAGTCAGAAACGTGGTTTAAATCTGCAGGCAGAGGCATCGTTGGTGAACAGGCTGAGGTTGGTGCATGTGGAAGTCAGAAACGTGGTTTGAATCGGCAAGCAAAGACATCGTCGGTAAACAGGCCAGGGTCAGTTATTAACATGGTAGCAGGCAAATGGGGAAATGACAGTCTGTTAATAATAAGGGTAACTAATATTGGATGGATGTATGATAATTTTTTAAGCAATCTCCGATGCACAGGCCAGGTTGGGAGGGACATTGGGGACAATAATAGCTGGTGTCTCTTCTTACTCCTCCTCTGCTGCATACACGGCATTTCTTTTGGCGTCTTCTTCCAGATTCGGTGGGGGAATGCTAAAAGGAATGTGTTGCTCATGAAGTCGACTCACACTATCAGAGCGAATGCTTCCTGGGGCGGGACCTTGTTGGTAAATGAGGGCAGTGACGATATCTTCAATATACTTGAGGTTGGTGATTTGTTGGTTTTGAGTTGCTTTTTGGTAGCAGACAAACAAATTAAAAAGGGCCATGTGAATCAGGTGAAACACACATTTCTTGTACCAATAACGAGATTTTCTGGTTGATAAATAGGGCTGTAGCATTTGATCATTTAAATCCACCCCCCCATATACATATTGTAGTCGTGGACACATTCGGGCTTTACAATGGGGCCGCGTCTTCTTTGGATCTTCACCACGGTGTCATTGTGGATGGTAGAGAGGATATGGAAATCTTTTTTGTCCCTCCACTTCATGGTCAACACCTCCTCGTTCCTCATGAATGCCTATTTTCCGTTTTGCAATTTTTTTGTCAACAGATTTTGTGGGAATCCCTTATGTTTTTTTTTTAAGGTACCTCAGGCTGGGGTTTTTTTTACTGTAAGGATGATGCAAAAGGGGCAGGCTGGTATAATAATTGTCGACATATAAATTATATCCTTTTTCAAACAGGGGGTATTCCAGCTCCCAGACAATTTTGCCACTGGTTCCAATATATGTGGGGCAGTCACGGGGCTGGAGCTGGGAGTCTTTGCCTTCGTAGATCTGGAATGTGAAGACGTATCCAGTGGCTCGATCACATAATTATTTAATTTTACCTGACTCTCTTGTTTGGTATATACTGCTTGAAGTGCAATCGGCCAGTGAAATGTATGAGGGACTCGTCCACACAATTTTTTTGGTCTGGGATGAAAACTTCTCTAAATCTCTGGGAAAAGGAATTGATTAGGGGGCGTATTTTGTACAATTTGTCGTGGTTGGGATGATCTCGGGGAGGGCACTGTGAATTGTCATTGAAGTGGGGAAAATGCATAATCATTTTGTATCTTGTCCTCGACAAGACAGCGGAATATATGGGCATGTGTTGGATGGGGTTGGTGGACCAATATGCATGGACTTCGTTCTTTTTTGTAAGCCCCATATTGAAAGTAAGGCCCAAAAACAATTTAATTTCAATAATTCTTTACTGAGTTTTTTCAAAGAGTAGGTATAATAAACAGAAAAATGAAATAAAGTACATTCAGTGAAAGTTGTCTCAATTTTGTACTTATTAAGGTTCAAAGCAAGTATAATTATTTGTATACGTTCGTATTATTAATTTCAGCATCTGAAGAAACAGGTATACCTTGGGTGTTACTCCCCCCAAGACACCCCTCTGGGAGCTAACTGTTTCCAATAGGGGGAAGGACTTCACAGCCCAGAAGCAACCTGTAGAATCTAGCATCCAATCTTAACATAGGTATATGTCATACTTGCTTGCCCTAGGTCCTGTGTGGACAACATACGAATAATAGAACAAAAAGGAATAGTAACAAAACTATTTAACATATATCCACAGTATTGAAAAATATGTCTATTGACCATCCGATGTGTATAAATTTGCTGTATATATCATTTTGTCATGTATTATTTTATGTTCCCATAGAAACTGAGACCTGAGTTTTTTGGATACCATGTTAACCAGGTACTCCATAGTTTGGAGACCTGGTTATGATTCCCACAACTTCGAGCAAATTGTGTTTCAAAAGCACTATGTGTGTTTATTATTCGTAGGGTTTCCGCTATTGGGGGTGGGTCAACCTCCTTCCAATGTCTGACTATGGTGAGTCTAGCTGCTATAAGCAAGTGAGATACTATATTTCTCAATGGTGCAGGTATCAAATCTATTCCCAATGACAGAAGTGCCATTAGTGCCTGTGACTTGTTCTATTGTATGGAACACGAGGGTCCAATATCTTTTAAGGTGAGGGCATGACCACAGTACGTGTATCAATGTACCTTTGTAACCACATTTTCTCCAGCAATCTGGGGATGCTCCAGATACAAATTTTGAAATACGGTAAGGGGTAAGGTACCACCTCAATAGGATCTTGTGGTACGATTCCCAAAGGTTGGCACTTTTTGTGGATTTATATGTAACCCTGAAAGCTTTCTTCCACTGTTCCTCTGTGTAGTTCCTCTCAAAGTCGATTTGGTGTTCGAGTAGAAAAGAGCTATTTTCCAAGGTAGTTGGGTAAGAAGATTATTACCTTTTTTGCCTAATAGATGGGATAGTTGGATATATTTGTAGATCTCGGAGGCTGGTATGGAGTATTCAATCTGTAATGTTCTGAATGTTTTCAGCTTCGGTCCTATAAAAAGATCCTCTAAGAGGAGTATTTTGCTGGTACACCAATTTGTTAATGACATGTCAGGTATAACATGTTCTAAGGCTGTGATCGGGAATTTTAGAAGAGTTGTGGGTTTTCTAGTGTTATATTTGTAAGTAAGTATTGCCAGGCTTCAATAGAAGCCTGTATGGTAGGTGCACACATCGATGATTTGGTGAAGTGATATGGACGGGAAATTAGGTAGTTATATAGGTTTCCTCCTTTGATTTGTGTGCTCTCTAGATCAGTCCAAAGTGTGGTGGCATGTTGAGGAAACCAGTCCTTCACTTGGGTTAGTATAGTAGCTGCATAATAATCTTTTATGGAAACATGTCCTATCCCCCCTATTGGTTTAAGTTTGATAAGTTTGTTGAAGGCACAACGTGCTTTTTTACCTGCCCACAAATACCTGTCTATTGTAGATTGTGCTTGTTGGAAAAAGGATTGAGGGACAGGTATAGGCAAAGTCCTAAATAAATAGAGGATTTGTGGTAGTATTTGCATTTTAAATGCAGCAAGTCTTCCTGTCCAGGAAAGCTCAAACCTTTGCAGCCTATCTAGTTTGTGTTTCAGGGAGTCCAAAAATGGGGTGTAGTTTTCTTTAGCTAATTCTGAGATTTTAGATGTAAGAGTGATCCCTAGGTATGCAATTCCTTTTTCTTTCCACCTATATGGGAAGTTGGAAGTAATGCTTTGTTTCACCTTTTCGGGTAGACCCACGCCCAATAGATAGGATTTGGTTTCATTAACTTTATAATAAGATATAGCATTAAATAAATGTAAAGCATGTTGAACCGAAGCCAGGGAGGACAGTACATCTGAAAGGATTAAAATTATATCATCAGCAAACAGGCTGATGGTGTGCATTCTACTTCCGATTGTTAATCCCCTTATTTTGGGGTGTTGGCGTATATATGCTGCTAAAGGTTCCATTAATAGGTTAAAAATTAGTGGGGATAATGGGCACCCTTGGCGCGTCCCATTTGTTATATCGAATGGGGTGGACAGCATACCTGAAATATAAACCTGTGCTGACAGCGTTGTATAAAGTGCCATAATAGCTTGATGCATTTGGCCTTTAAAACTAAACTTGGCCAAAACTTGTTCTAGATATGTCCAATGGATCCTATTGAATGCCTTCTCTGCATCCAAAGCAAGGAGCAGAGAAGGTGTTCCAGTTCTGTTGGCCGTGTGTGTAAGATTAATCAGGCGCCTGGTTGCATCTGCTGTTTGGCGGCCTTTGGTGAAACCAGATTGGTCTGGGTGTATTAAAGAAGAAGGAGGAGATCAACTATTCTACTGGCTATTAGTTTGGCATACAATTTTAGGTCGTTATTAAGTAATGATATCGGGCGGAAATTTTGTGGGGTATCAGGTTCCTTCCCTGGCTTCAGTAATGCTACGATCATTGCTTTTAACATTTCAGAGGGAAATGAGGAGGCAGCTCGATTAAATATCTCAGTGAGTCTAGGAGCTAGTATTTCTTTAAATGTTTGGAAATATTCGCCTGTAAAACCATCAGGTCCAGCAGATTTATTTTTGGGTAGTGAAACGATCATTTGGGATACCTCCTGTGTCGTGAAAGAGGAGTTCAGTGCATTGATCTGGGTTTCTGTAAGATGAGGCAGATCTATTTTGCTAAGGAATTCAGAGATTGTGCGGGGTAGTGGTTGAGTTACGTGCGGATCTTTTTTTAAGATTATATAGAGACCCATAATAGGTGCTGAAGGCATCTGCTATTGCCTGGGGGTGGTATAATTTAGTCTGATTTTCTGGATGTATAATGTAAGGAAGTTTGGTTTTATGTCTAAGTCCTCGCAAGCGAGCTGCTAACAATTTCCCTGCCTTATTTCCAGTTGCGTAGTATATCATTTTCAACCTCCTGGAAGACTTCTCAAAATCCTCCAGCAATATTAAACGTAGATCATATCTCAACTTAGTTAGTTCTTCTGCCATCTTATGAGAGAAATTTGCCTTGTTTTGAGTTTCTAATGTTTGAATTTGTTTAGAGATATCCAATATGCGCTGCCCCCTTTTCCTCTTAGCTCTTGCTCCCAACTTAATTAGGAGACCTCGCATAAATGCCTTGTGCGTGTTCCATATCACAAAAGGGTCATTAACTGATCCCACATTATGATCAAAAAATTTGCTTAGATCACTCTGTAAAGCAGACCTGGAAGGATCATCTTGGAATAGATGTGGGTTAGATCTCCAAATAAAGGTGGCACTGCTGATGGACTGGTCATCCACCAACAGTGAAACCGAAGCATGATCCGACCAGGTAATGCTATTGATCTGAGATGCTTTAATTTTGGTTAGTAACCATTTATCCGTAAAAAAAAGATCCAGTCTAGAGTACATTTGTGACTAGCTGAAAAAAAGGACTAGTCCCTCTTTGTAGCATGAAGGCATCTCCATGCGTCGTACACATCATAGGTCCTCAGAAGGGGTTGAAGCGTCTGGGATTTCCTTGTGGATAATGAACTAGAGTCCATATTGGGGTCAGGTGGCAGGTTAAAGTCCCCACATAGTATCAGGTGACCCTTCTGTATTTGTAGCACCTTTTTCATTAGTTTATGAAGAAAGCGAGTCTGATGGGCATTAGGGGCATAGAATATATGCGGAAATTTAGGGTGAGAGCATGTAGGTTGTGCCTCCTGTACACAAACAATGTCACCTTTATGATAGATCGCTTCTTTCCACATGGACCTGCGTTTAGCCGGATGATTAAGTCCTCTGGCATTAACTGTTAGAAAGGTTCTAGGCATCTTACAAATGTAGAATGTAGTACATGGTAATGCATGTGTATGTAACACTTACATTCGATGGTTGGCTTGTCAAAGTGATCTTGATGCGACAAAAGCATGGAAAGTTATGGTTGTAATAGATCTGATGTGCGGCATGGTCAGACATGAGGATTGTAGCAAAGTTTTGCGACTGCGGATATAAGTTGTGGTTAACTGAAAAAAAAGAAACAGTAAAGTAAAACATGTAACAGCGAGTAGGTCCTTACGACCTGGGTGTGACAATAAGTCACTCATATGGTGATCAAGGGGTATACTAAAATACAGTTCAGCTTAGCAGTTATTTCCTCTATCTCAGGGGACAGCTGAATGTAACCTGTTTTGACTTCGGCTGGGTCAGGTATGTTTGCGGGCATTTTTGGAGGTGAGCAAGTTCCAATCTTCGACAATGTGATCAGGGCTTCTTGGGTTTTGGTCTCTGTGCACATCATCTGGTATAATATGCCATTTTTGAAGTAGTTGCATCCCTTTGGCGAGATTATCTACCACATGCTCCCTGCCATCCCTTGTGATGATCAATTTTGTAGGAAACCCCATTTATAGGTGATTTTATGGTTCCTCAAGGCCCTAGATATTGTGTTAAGGTTCCTCCGTTTCTGTAGAGTAAATTTGGACAAGACCGCAAAGAATTCTATGTCTTTGTACTGTGGTGGAAAGAGGTCTTTATTGCGTGAGACCGCCATCAGACGTTCTTTCGTTTGAAAAAAGTGTAGCCGGAGTATGACATCTCTGGGTATGTTGTCTGGTAGGTGGGATGGTTTAGGTAAGCGGTGGTCCACTGTAATGTCCAGGTCAGATAAGTCAGGGAGTTTAACCTGAAATAGTTGGGCTGTATAGGTGTGTTGATCAGTTTGTTGGACCGACTCGGGGACCCCCCTTATTTTCATGTTGTTTCTCCTGGAGCGGTCTTCAATGTCTGCTAATTTAGCTTTAATGGCATCCATTTTGTCAGTATTGCTATCATGTGCGTCAACAAGATCATTGATGGTGGTCGCAAACTCCCCCATTTTATTTTCTATGTGATCTACTCTGGAAGCAGTCTCTCTTAGTTCCACTCCAAACTTGTGAACACATGACAGCATGTCAGCATGCAGTGAGCTTCTAAGAGACACTAACATGTCTTTAAGGGTGGTATCCAGGACGGGCTGGTTGTTAGTGGGGAAAATATCTATGGAATCAGGGAGAGCTCTGGTGTCTTCCCCTGAGTCTAGGCCTTGTGTCATGTCCTGACTTACATCTGAGGCATCCAGCCTCACCCTCACTTTTTCTGGGCTCCCCGAAGTAGGAGTGTGGATCGGAGACTGTGTGGTCCTTTGTGGGGCATTTCTTTTTTGGGGATTGCCTTTCCCTTGGCTGTAGTGAGGAGTACTAGACATACCTCGCTCCTTCGTCCCGCTGCCATCTTGCTTAGGCCCGAGCGGATAGTAATCGGTAAGTTTCTGCGGCTTACGGAACTCTTTATTCTTCCGCGTCATGTTCGGTCGGGTCCCCGGGTTATGCTGCGGGTAGTTGTTGTGCCGTTTCTGGCAGGTTAAACAGGTGATGGGTGCCGGTTTGTCCCTGAGCGTGGAGGAGCTCCTCTAGTGAGCGTCCATCTTCCTCTGCAGCAAGCTCCGCCCCCCCAAAAACAATTTAAATTCATTCAGTGTGACACATCGCCACTGGATCATGCGAGCGTAGGAAGAATTGGGGTTGGCAGCAATAAATTGGGATGCATACAAATTCGTTTGATCTACTATATTCTGCAAAAAATCTTGTGGGAAAAATAAAGTAAAATAATCAAATTGAGAAAAATTTGTAGTGTCAGGCTGCACACCTGGCTGTGCGGTGAAAGGGGGATGATAGCGGATCCTGAGTTGGCAAGCAACCATAAGGGGTTTGCCAGGGCATCGGGAAGGTATGACTGGGGCTAGATTCTTTGGGTTGGGCTTGTATTTCCAGTACTTGTACTGGACTCCTCTTTCTGGGGCCTGACGCTGCTGGTGGTGGGCAGATCTCGTGATCTTGGTCCTGATCTTGGTTCTGATCTTGGTCCTGATCTCATTCTTTTGGGAGGGACGGTTTCCTCCACGGACTGATGGGAGCTCCCGCTGCTCTCATCATCTGACATGGCAAGAATCTCATATGCCTCCTTAGGTGTGCAAACCCTTTGGGACATTATGGCAGTGCTTATTGGCAGACTGGTGTAATGGTACTGCTGGTGGTAGTGGTACCGATGTAGGTATTAGTGGCAGGCCTGTGTGGTGGTACAGATGGTGGTATGGGTAGTGGTGGTACCAATGGCTGTACAGGTGGTGGTACCCATGGTGGTACGGGTAGTGGCGGTACCGGTGGCAGTACATGTGGTGGTGGTACCGATGGTGGTACAGGCGGTGGTACCAAAGGCAGTACCGATGGCGGTACGGGTGGTGGTGGTACCGATGACGGCACTAGTGGCGATACTGGTAGCGGCCTGTGTGGCAGTATAGATGGTGTGCCTGATGGCAGTACTAGTGGCGGTACTGGTGGTGGTACCGATGGGGGGTACTGGTAGCCTGTGTGGCCGTACCGATGGTGGTGGGCCTGTGACAGATGGGCTGATTGACAGATGGCTGATTGACAGATGGGCTGATTGACAGATGGTCTGATTGGCTGGGCTGTCTGACAGGTCCTCTTTATTGGGGGGCCGTGTTGTGCACAGTAAAACAGTTAAAACAGTAAAAGACAAGACTAATCTCACTTACTGATCCCTGCTCTCTCCTCACACGATCGGTGTGTGAGGAGAAAGCAGGGATCAGATAGTAACTTTGACATTTGTGACCGGCTGTGATTGGACACAGCCAGTCATGTGGTAAACAGACAATTTCATTGGCTGTTTACTGTGATCGGGGAAGTGCTGTGTCTGAGGGACACACACTGTCCCCGATCCCCGCTCTGCTTGCCTCCGGCGGCGTGCACAGAGCTCGCCCCCCCGTGAATCGTATGACAGGTGATCGGCTGTCATTTTGACACGGCCAATCAAGTAGTAAACAGCCAATTAAATTGGCTATTTACTGTGATCAGGGAAGCCCTGTGTCCGAGGAACACACATCGTCCCTGATCGCCGCACTGCGCGCCCCCGGCATGTTATCCTGCTGGATGTCATACGATGCCCAGCCAGGAAAACGCAACCACTTCTCAGACATCAATATGCTATTGACCGGGTGGGAAGTGGTTAAAGGCATTTCTCCTTCTTTTGTTTTTGGCATTGTCCAATTGGTGACATTGATATATGTCCCTTAGGGTGGGACCTGAGCCCCCATACCCATTTTACCGCCAATAATTAGAATATGAGCCAGCCAAGTGGGGACTAGTAAAATTACCAAGTCAGTTCCCTTAGACTGCAATGGTATTTGTTGTGTAACTTTTGCAAATGTTAGGCTCTTTAGTTGCCCCCCCGGAATGGGGGGTGCTTTGTCCCATCTGTAATTTTTGTGCATGCTGGATGATGTGCTTAATTTCGGACGGGGGGTGGCTTATTTTGTGCTAGCTGCATTTGGGTTGTTCTGGGCATGCTCAGGGACTTTGTTTTTTTCCTGTGCCTTTTGGTGTGTGAAATGCATTTGGGTTGGTCTGGGCATGCTCAGGGACTTTGTTTATTTATTTTTTGGTGCTTTTTGTGTGTGAACATTACTTGAATGTTTCTGGGCATGCTCAGAGTGTGTTTTTTGGGTTAGTAATTTAAGGACATCCTAAACAGGTGTACTCACTTTGAAGTTCTCTCTACATTGGGTGAACTTTCATTTTGTATGTTTCATGGACTGTGCATGTGTTTGTAATTGCCTCATTAGCACACAAACCTATGTTATATAAAGCTAGCAGATAGCATTCTTTACTTTGCTCTGAAAAGAGCTAAGAGTGTGTGTGTGGTTTACCATGACTTCTTTTTTATGTTGGCAATGTTTATTGTTTTTACGTTGTTCACTTTGATTTAACTGTCTGTGCTGCATTATTTTTAATATTCTTTCTCAAGATGTTGTGCCTTATGTTGTTGTTTTAATCCTTAATAGATGTCCAATTTCTTTTTAACTCCTGTTAATTTACACTGCAAAAGGGTCAAACCTCAAACATATTCTGTTAGTGTCTCAAATTAACATACATGTGTGTATTTTGCTTTCCTTGCTTCTTTTCCAAGTCCTGTTTTTTTTTTTTTGGACCAATAAAATTGTTTCAATTTTTTTGTTTTATGTGTGTTCTTTTCATGCAACGGATTTCCCAGCTGCAGCTTAACTAAGCTGATTGGCATGTCTTAGACAAATCCCTTTTTCTTTTTTTTTTTTCTTTATTTCTTTTTTTTAGTTTTAAGTTACTTTCCTGGTGCCTTCATGGTAGCACATGCATGGATTGTGTGTATGCTGCCATGGATAGTGACCAGGAAAGTAACACTTCAGAGTGGTAAGTTATCAATTTTATTTTTGAGAACTGGATTTCAGCCTCAGTCCTCAAGTACCCCCCCCCCCCATCGACAGAACATGTTTAGGAAATTTATCTTATCTAAAATGGCTGTCCAAAATACAAAGCCATTGACTTTGATTTAAAGCACCTGTGCAAGATGAAGGAAAACCTGCAAACTTGGCCTGTTGGGGGGTACTTGAGGACAGGGTTGAGAAGCACTGAGTACTGAACTAAAATCAATCTCAAGACAATCCTATTCTAATTGTGGACATTTGAGAGAAATCAAGAATTTTTTATTTTTTATTTTTTAGGTTGGGCTTTGTGTCCCTTTTCTTAAAATTGGCCGGGAAGCAAAGCCAAACAGGAAGTGAGAGTAAAACCCTAACAATATTTTTCCTTGGGGACACACAGGTCAATCTAATTAGTGCCCCCATTATGCAAATTGCACTTTAGCACTTTGTTGTGTACACCCCAAATTCTTAGGTATTTTGGGGTTTATGAAAGTCAAATCCTTTCTGCAATACAAGTGTAGTTGATGCACTGTAGTTGATGCAAGTGTAGTTGAGGGGAAGCACTGGTGATTTTATCATCTAATCATGTAGAGGCAAAGATGCTGTTTTTTCCTTTTCCTTGCATGTCCCCCTCGGATCTCCAGCAACTGCACTTGTAGTGCAAAGTGGATTTACCTTTTAGTAAATAAACCCCAAGATACATAATAATTTGGGATGTACATGGCAAAATGCTAGAGTGCAATTTCCCAAATGGGGAAACTATTTAGATTGATCTGTGTGTCCCCAAGGACATACATTGGTGGGGTTTTACCCTCACTTCCTGTTTGGCTATGTGACAGGAAGTGAATAATTTTGAATGAGAAATTGGCAAAATTTGGGAGTTGTCTTCACCCTATCAGGGGTGCAGGCATCTGACAAAACTTCTAATTCCTCTGCAGTCTATCCCCAAGCAAAAATAGGAAAGGATTTTACTTAGTTTAACTTTGCAAAGACACATTCCTAAGTTCAATTGTGATGCATGTTAATGGCCCATTTAGACCTTCATCAGTCATCAGTTGCCTTTGACTCTAAACATTATTTTTGGCCAGTCCTAGAAATCTGCATCTGTTTTTCTATTAACCACTTGGTGTCTTTGCTATAGCCAAACGACGGCCACAGCGTGGACCTGAATTTCTGGGAGGCTGTCTTAGGACGGGCTCCCCATGTGCTCCCTGCAGGGCGCGCAGCGCGCACTGAGTCATTGAGACTTGGGTGATCGCAGTAAGGGCCGATCCCGGCCCCTTACCACGCAATTAGCTGTCAGCCAATGACAGCTAATCACATGATGTAAACTAAAGTTTGGTAATTGTTCATTTTTTCTCCTCACGCTGACAGCATGAGGATAAAGATAAAAGCTGATCACCGGCTTAGGTGCAAGGGACATTGGTCCCAAAGAGGCAATTCTGCCTCATCTGTGCCCACCAGTACCACCTGCCAGTGCCACCTATCAATGGCCACCAGTGGTCCCATGCAGTGCTGCCTATCAGTGTAACCAATCAGTGCCCATCAGTGCCGCCTCATCAGCGTACATCAATGAAGGAGAAAAATTACCTGTTTGCAAAATTTAATATCAAAATATCCAAAAATATGCAAAATTATTTATAAAAATCTGTCTTTTCTTTTTTTTGAACAAAAGAAAAAACCACAGAGGTGATCAAATACCACCAAAAGAATGCTCTATTTGTGGGAAAATTTTATAAAAAAAAAAAACATTTGGCTAAGTATGAGCGCGCAATTGTCATTTAAAGTACATCAGCGCTGAAAATTAGTCTGAACAGCAGGGGGGGTTTAAGTGCCCAGCAAGCAAGTGGTTAATTTCAATGCAAAATATGGATTTCTGTAATAAAGATGTGTGCCTGCTGTGTATACGGCATGTGCGCATGGGCCTAAGCAAGTCACACACATATGATCGGTACTCATTGTAAATCATGGGGTACAACTTGTGATGCAACTTTTCAGTCCCAAGTGGCCTTAGGCTCTCTTTCCACTACTGCGAGTTGTTGTGCAACTTGACACATGTGAAGTTACAGGACAAGTCAAAACACAGGTATTTCAATGTTCCCCCATTCTAATTGGTGCAACTCGAAAAATATTCTTGCACTACTTTGTTTGATTGCGACTTTTTCTCAGATTTTTTTGAACAAGTCGAATGACATGGCATTAAGGCTCGGTTTCCACTATTGCAAGCCCAAAGTCGCGTGTTTTTTGCAGCGAGTTTCCCGCAACTTTTTGCCGAAACTTGAAGTAATGCCTGTGTATTTTTGAGGTCTATGGACCTCAAGTCGCATCAAAGTGGGACCAAAGTAGTGCAGGGACTACTTTGAAGTTGCTGCGACTTGAAGCCGCACACATATAAATGGAACTCATTAAAAATCATGGGATAGAACTTGCGATGCAACTTCAGTCCCAAGTGGCATGACAAGTCGCAATAGTGGAAAACAAGCCGAAAAAGCACATTGTAAATCACGCAACTTTGGGGTTGAAATAGTTTAAACAGAGCATTAGGCTAAAGCGGTAATTGGAAGATGCACTTTAAGAATTACTTCTAATTGTAGAAAATCGAACAGGCTCTTGCACTGAATCTAATTTATGGAAGATCTAACTGATTGCCCAGTGTATGGTGACCTTTAAAGATATGAAAACTTGAATTTCTGGTATTTAAGTCTCATACACGATGGGACTTTGTACAAACTTTCCCGTGGATTTTTGTACAAAGGGCGTTGGCCTTAGGGCTCTTTCACACGGATGTGTCCGTGTACGGAGCCTGCTCTGCTCAGTGGGGGACTTGATGGACATGTGTCTTTTTTCAACCTCACCTACTATGACAGATTTGTCTCTGCACACTGTGCAGGGACGGACCTGTCAGAGTGATCCGCAGACGGATGGAAAAATAGGTTTTTCCTCCGTTACACTTTTTCAGATTGGAGTGGGTCGGATGTCAGCGGACATGTCACCACTGACATCCGACCCTCCATAGAGGTCTATGGAGTGTCCGTTCAAGTAGGACAGGTGGACCTGAACGGTCCATCCATGTGAAAGGGGCCTTAGACCCCTTTCACACTCGGGCAGTGCGGGCGGCGGCGGTAAAACGGCGCTATTCTTAGCGCCGCTTTACCATCGTTTTAGCATCGGTATTCGGCCGCTAGCGGATTTAACCCCCGCTATTGGCCGAAAAGGGGTTAAATCCACCCGTATAGCCCGTATATCCGCCTGTATAGCCACGCTGTCCAATTGATTTCAATGGGCAGGAGTGGTTTATACACCGCTCCAAAGATGCTGCTAGCAGGACTTTTTTTAGGCCCCTTTCACACTGGGGCATTTTTCAGGTGCTACAGCGCTAAAAATAGCGCCAGAAAAACGCCCTAAAGAAGCGGCTCCATTTACTCCAGTGAGGGCTTTCACATTGGAGCGGTGCGCTGGTAGGACGTCACAAAAAGTCCTGCCAGCAGCTTTTTTGGAGCGGTTAACTCACCGCTCCTCCACCGCTGCTCCCCAATGGGGCAGCGATGTGATACCTCCGTCAAAACGCCGCTCCGCTGTTTTTCGGGTGGATTTAACCCCTTTTCGGCCGCTACAGAAGAACCGGATAGCAGGAGAAGAGAACAGCGAAGACCGGGCCACCACTAGCAAAGGAGTGGCAAAAGAGCAGAAGATAGTGGAGGAGCCCAGCAGAAGAACCGGAGAGTGGGAGAAGAACCAGAGGCCTGGAGAAGAGACAGGAGAGCGCGGAGAAGAACTGGACACTGGAAGAAGAGGTCGGAGAGTGTGGAGAAGAACCGTAGAAGATCCGGAGAGTGCAGAGAAGAGGCCGGAGTCGGAAAAAGACCCTCGGAGCTGCCTAATAAATTACTTTAAAAACCTGTCTAGTGTGTTTTTTTCTTGACACTTTTTTCCCCCAGGTGAATGGGTAGGGGTACCATGTACCCCATACTCATTCACATAGGGTGGGGGGCTTATTGAAGGGGGCTCCCGGATGACCCCGACAACCAACAGCCAGAGTAAGGGCCCTAACAGGTGGTCCCCGGGTTACAAACAATTTGGGGACTGTAGGTTTGTTCTTAAGTTGAATCTGTTTGTAAGTTGGAACAGGTAAATTTTTTAAGTGTAGCTCCAGCCAAAAAAACAATTTTTAAGCTTTTTGGATAGCATAGAGAAGGGTTAACACCCCTGTAACATTTGTTTTGCTGTGTGTGCCCCTGTTCAGAAGATTTCACCTCACTTTCTGTCCCAATGACAATTGGATTTTGAAAATTTTGGGTTGTTGTGGAAACAAGCCTTGGTGATAAAGCATCAGTGGAGGCACCTTCTCCCCATAATAGCTCTTACAGGAGTGAATTTCCCTTCCTAGGGCTAGATTTCCTCTCACTTCCTGTTGTCTCCCTCCGTTTGTAAGTAGGAGTCATTTGTAAGTCGGATGTTTGTAACTAGGGGACCCCCTGTATATGTAACGAACATTGTTATAAACACAGACGTGCGCTAAAACTCATCACCACCAATGAATAAATATAGGTCTAAGGCTCGGAGTTGCAGATCGCAGGGTCCAATAGAAATTTAAATAACATATCTAGTGGTGGGTGGTAAGCGCATGAATGTGTGAAAAGTTACCAGGACTCTAACCTATTAAAGTATGGTTAATAATTACTAATAATGAATTAATAATAATTGCTTAGTGTCATGAAGATATCCTGGTAAGTCGGTGACCAAAGGTTGAAGTTGTTGGTCTACCCATTGTCCCAAACGCTCATTGAGTGAACCGATGCCCGCAACGATGGGTCTTCCTGTTAATGGTGTAAGTCCTTTATGTAATTTAGGAAGATGGTGAAAAATGGGCATTATCGGAAAAGCTGGAATGAGCATTTCTTTATCTTTGCTGGAAAAAATCCCAACAGAGACAGCTCTGTCTAAAAGGGATGAAAGTTCATTTTTGAAAGAATCTGTAGGGTCTCCCTTAAGTTTAAGGTAAGTGTCCTTCCCTATATGAGGAGGCATCCATTACCACCACTGCTCCACCTTTATCTGCATTTTTAATTACTATGGAAGAATCCTTTTGTAAGTTATCAAGGGATGTTCTCTCATCAATGATGAGATTTGCAATGAGATTATGGGATATGTTGCTCGCCAGATTGGAGATGTACCACTTCTTCTGGCTTAGGTCTATTTATCTTTTTTGCAGCAGATGGAGTGAGACTTTGTGCCTCATAGCACTTCTCACCATCGCTTTACCGCTCTCTAAATGGAAGCTCATATAATGGAAGCTTTTATGTCTCCTTTTTCCCTATAATCCCGTTCATATGGCCTCTCTCTTTAGCTTTCTTGGCTTTGTTACCCGTGCTGTTTTTCCAGTTTTTATTTGAAAATACCATACTATAATAGATTAGAGTCCTGGTGACTTTTCACACTGTCAGGGATCTACCAGTGCCAGACCTGGGCGCTCGCCTATGCGCCGGCGCGCCCCTGTGCAAACACGGCAACAAACTGCTACTGTTTCCATGCATCAGCGCGGCGCTCAGGCGCGCGCGGCGCGTGTGTGTGGCGCGAGTGAGCGGTGCATATGCGCGCGCACAGGCGTGCGCACGTTCGCGTTAGCACGGTTTTGGCGCCAAAGAGCGCATAAGAGTTCCCCCGTTCCATGGGTGCATTGCTGCTTCGTCTCAGCTCTGTGATTCCTGTTAAACCTGCATCTGATTGACTATTACCTGATTTGACCCGGCTTGTCTGACCATCCGTCCTGCTCCAACCCGACCCGGCCCACCTGACTACTCTGCTGCCTCTACCAGATACCGTTGCCAACCTCTGCTTGATTACCGACTCTGCCTGCTGTGATTACCTGTCTCATCTACCTACCGACCCAGACTGTCTGACCCTGCTTGTGCCTGCTGTTTGCTCTTGCTGTTGCACCTCCAGCTCCAGCTCCTGTGATCTCTGCAACTCCAGTGTGTCAGCCTGCTGCTTCCAGTCACCACCTTACCTGCAGTCCAGCCATCCCTGGAGGGATCTCTACCTCACTCCAGCATCAGAGACTACACTCCAACAGGCACTCCTACCCCACTGCGCTCAGGAGACCACTGTCCCCACTCCAGTGGCTCTTGAACCAGCGTTGTATGAGAGGTCTTCTCCTACAAGTCAGGCTCTACTACCAGGTACCTAACAGTACGAAGCAGCCATGACTGAGCCTGCAGGAGACTCCTCTCCGATGAAGGAAATCTGCACACACCTTGCGGCCCTTACTCAAGCTGTGCAATCCCTTCAGTATAACTATAACAGATTGGAAGGACAGGTTCAGAATCTTGCAGGATCTAACCCTCCGGCCTCCTCTTCAGCCGCAGCTCCTGCACAGACTGCTCCAATCCCTTCAGTTGTGATGCTTCCACCTGAACCAAGGGTCCCCATCCCTGAGAGATTCTCTGGAGACCGGGCTAAGTTTCGGGCCTTTCGCAACGCCTGCCAGCTCTTTTTTGCACTACAGCCCCGAACCTTCTCGCTGGAAGTCACCAAGGTGGGGTTTGTGATTTCCCTCCTACAAGGGGAACCTCAGACCTGGGCTCATCAATTACTTGAGGGGGACTCAGCTCTAACCCAATCCTTGTCATCCTTTTTTGAAGCCAAAGCGCAACTATACGAGGACCCTCAACAGACTGCCACAGCTGAATCAGCTCTGTTCGCGCTCCAGCAAGGCCGCAGACCAGCTGAGGACTATGTCCCTGACTTCAGGCGCTGGAGCGCGGACACTCAGTGGAACGATGCGGCCCTGTGTCACCAGTTCCGCATGGGTCTATCTGAAGGATTAAAAGATGAACTTGCCCAAGTGGGTATACCAAATACCCTTGAGGCCTTAATCTCCTTGACCATTCAAATTGACCGTCGCCTCCGGGAACGTCGGTCTGAACGCTCTGCTCTACAATCCCGCCCGGCCTGGATGACAGCATGAGCACCGGTTTCTGCAGCACACTACTTACCCTCACCTAGTATGAATCCAGTTAATGCCATGCCTGACACTTCGGAACCTATGCAATTAGGATTGATGCGACCTGCCTTGTCGTCTGAAGAACGTGCTCGACGTCAGCAACTTAATCTGTGCCTCTATTGCGGTGGAACCGGGCACTATGTCCTTAATTGTCCAGTTAAAATAAGTAAGTGCCCATCTCCTGTGTATACCAGTCTCTCTGCTCTGTCTGCGAATTCTACCCACCTTGCCCTTCCTCTCTCATTACAGCTCCAAGAAGAGATAATCCCGGTCAATGCCATCATTGACTCCGGAGCATGCAGCTGCTTTATTGATCTAACTTTTGCCAGTCAACACAATATCCCGTTACGGACTAAGACCCATGGACTCTCTGTATTCCTAGCTGATGGTTCCCGCATTAGATCCGGACAAGTAACTCAGGAAACCCTGCCTTTGTCTGCTACCACTTCCTCCCAACATAAGGAACTGCTGGTTCTTGATGCCATCACCTCTCCTATGTTTCCCATTATCCTGGGCATTCCCTGGCTGCAGGCTCACAATCCACACATTCACTGGGCATCTGGAGAAGTAAAATTCCTGTCATCCTACTGTCAAGAACACTGTTTAAAGAAAGATCCAGATCCTCCAGCCACTCTGCTTTGTCTGGACACCGACCAGAAAATTTGCCAGGCCATACCTAAACAATATCATGAATACATTGATGTTTTCAGTAAGAAGGGGGCAGACTCTCTTCCACCTCATCGCCCCTACAATTGCCCCATCGAGTTGCTGCCAGGATCCGAAATTCCTTTCGGACGCATCTTTCCTTTATCAGAAAAAGAACAAGAAGTACTAAAGACGTATATAGATGAAAACCTGGCCAAGGGCTTCATACGCCACTCCACCTCCCCAGCCGGTGCCGGAATATTTTTTGTCACCAAAAAGGACAAGTCTCTCCGCCCATGTATACCGAGAACTGAACAAAATCACGGTCAAGAATAGGTATCCCCTACCCTTGATACCTGAACTATTCCAGAAATTAAGGACTGCCGTCATTTTTACTAAACTTGACCTAAGAGCGGCATATAATCTGATCCGTATCCTGGCCGGGCACGAGTGGAAAACAGCGTTACGAACCCGATTCGGGCATTATGAATACTTAGTTATGCCCTTCGGACTCTGCAACGCTCCTGCGCCCTTCCAACACCTGATTAACGATGTTCTCAGGGACTTTCTAGATGTGTTTGTGATCGCATACCTAGACGATATCTTGATATGCATCGAGAACATGTCTGAGTGTTGGGTCATCTCCGCTTACACAGACTTTATGCAAAAGCGGAGGAATGCGAGTTCGAGCAACAGAGCATTCAATTTCTGGGGTTAATTATCTCTTCAACTGGCATCAAGATGGACCCGCAGAAGGTTTCCGCTGTTCTGGACTGGCCAGTACCCCTGGACAAGAAGGGAATTCAACGGTTTGTCGGGTTTGCAAACTTTTATAGGAAGTTTATCAGGGGGTTCTCAGCCATAATTGCACCCATCACGCAGTTGACCAAACAAAATACCCGTTTTTCCTGGAATCAACTAGCCCAAGATGCTTTTGAAAACCTTAAAAGACTGTTTACCTCAGCACCAATCCTCAGTCATCCTGAACCATCTTTACCGTTTATTTTAGAGGTTGATGCCTCTGAGATAGCGGTAGGTGCAATACTTTCGCAACGTAAAGGTAGCAAAGATGTAATTCATCCTGTAGGGTTCTTCTCCCGAAAACTCTCCCCTGCGGAGAAAAACTATCATGTTGGTGACCGAGAACTTCTCGCTATTAAGACTGCACTGGAGGAGTGGAGGTACCTGTTGGAGGGGGCTATGCATCCAGTACTAATTTATACTGACCATAAGAACCTGGAATATTTACGTTCTGCTAAACGGCTAAAGCCTCGACAAGCCCGCTGGGCCCTGTTTTTCTCACGTTTTTACTTTCATATTACTTATCGGCCAGGCTCAAAAAATATTAAACCAGATGCACTATCACGAATGCATGACAATCCTAAGGACTTATCTACTCCTGACACCATCTTACCTGCAAACAATTTCTTACTCCTACAAACAGATTTACTCTCCCAGATTAAGGAAGCATCCTCTGAGTCAGCCAGGCCTACAGGGATTACTCTGATAAACAGAGATGGACTGTTCTGGAAAGGAAGCCAAATTTTCATCCCTGAAGAGTTTCGGGTCAAGGTTTTGACGCTTCTTCACGATCATCCACTGGCGGGCCACTTTGGAGTTCGCAAAACCCTGGAACTAGTGCAGCGTACATTCTGGTGGCCCAATCTGAAAGACTTTTGCGAAAAATATGTCAGCTCCTGCCCTATCTGTACCCAGAATAAGACATCCAGGAATCGAGCTTGGGGCCTGTTAAAACCTTTACCAGTACCCGATAGACCGTGGAAAATGATTTCTATGGATTTTATTGTGGAGCTTCCATGTTCTGAGCGGTGTTCAGCCATCCTTGTGGTGGTGGACCGTTTAACCAAGATGGCTCATTTTCTGCCTTTAAGGGGAACCCCGTCTGCCATCGAAACTGCTTGTATATTTGTCAAGGAGATCATCAGACTTTATGGAGTTCCTGTAAACATAGCTTCCGATAGAGGGGTACAATTCACCTCACGTTTCTGGAGAGCCCTGTGTGAAACCCTAAAAATTGAATTGGCCTTATCCTCGGCTTATCATCCTCAGACTAACGGGCAGACAGAAAGGACCAATCAGACCCTTGAACAATACATAAGATGCTTTACATCCTTCACACAGGACGATTGGGTATCCCTCGTGCCTTTAGCAGAATTTGCTTACAATAATGCCAAACATTCTGCCACCGGTCAATCCCCTTTTTTCGCCAATTATGGCTTTCATTTAACCTTTCTACCCGATTTCCTTTCAGAGTCTTCAGTTCCGGCAGTACAGAGTACAGTGGATTTCCTCAGTCACAACAACCGGATGTTGCAGGAAACAGTGTCTAAGGCTCAGGCAGATGGTAAGAGAATCTTCGACCGAAAAAGAAGAGGGGAGTTGAACTTACAGATCGGCGATCAGGTATGGCTTTCTACCAATAATATCAAATTAGCATGTCCTTCTAAGAAGTTGGCACCTAGATTTATGGGACTTTTTCCAGTCAAGAGGAAAATTAATGAAGTTTCTTACGAACTGACCTTACCTGATTCGCTTAAAATACACCCGGTGTTCCATGTATCTCTGCTTAAACCTGCTATACCAGATCCCTTCCCTGGTAGAGGAACTAGACCTCCTGAACCTATTGTAATTGATGGCAGCGAGGAATTTGAGGTTGAGGCTATCCTTGATTGTAGGAGAAATCAATCAACAAAATCAATTCTTAATCAAGTGGAAAGGCTACGGCCCAGAAAGTAACTTGTGGGAACCGGACAGTAATGTTCATGCTAGGCGTTTAGTTCACGCCTATTTCTCTACCCATTCTGAGAAAAGAAGGTTTATGGGCATCCGGAGGCTGCCCTTTGGGGGGGGGGGGGCAATGTCAGGGATCTACCAGCGCCAGACCTGGGCACTTGCATGCGCCTATGCGCCCCTGTGCAAACACGGCAACAAACTGCTACTGTTTCCATGTGCGGCGCATTCGCGTTAGCGCCGTTTTGGTGCCAAAGAGCGCATAAGAGTTCCCCTGTTCCATGGGTGCATTGCTGCTTCGTCTCAGCTCTGTGATTCCTGTTAAACCTGCATCTGATTGACTATTACCTGATTTGACCCGGCTTGTCTGACCATCCGTCCTGCTCCAACCCGACCCGGCCTGCCAGACTACTTTGCTGCCTCTACCAGATACCGTTGCCAACCTCTGCTTGATTACCGACTCTGCCTCTGCCTGCCGTGATTACCTGTCTCATCTACCTACCGAACCGGACTGTCTGACCCTGCTTGTGCCTGCTGTTTGCTCTTGCTGTTGCACCTCCAGCTCCAGCTCCCGTGATCTCTGCAACTCCAGTGTGTCAGCCTGCTGCTTCCAGTCACCACCTTACCTGCAGTCCAGCCATCCCTTGAGGGATCTCTACCTCACTCCAGCTTCAGAGACTACACTCCAACAGGCACTCCTACCCCACTGCGTTCAGGAGACCACTGTCCCCACTCCAGTGGCTCTTGAACCAGCGTTGTATGAGAGGTCTTCTCCTACAAGTCAGGCTCTACTACCAGGTACCTAACACATACATTCATGCGCGTACCACCCACCACTAGATATGTTATTTAAATTTCTATTGGACCCTGCCATCTGCAACTCCAAGCCTTAGACCTATATTTATTCATTGGTGGTGATGAGTATTAGCACAAGTCTGTGTTTATAACAATGTTCATTACATATACAGAACTTTTTTATCCTACATAATATTTTACAAAGCTCTCTCCAGTACTATTTGGGGAGAGGGTTAATACTCTCTCCTCCCTTTTGTTTTTAGTAATGTTTCAAATAGTTGGTTATATATTTTTTGTTTTTTGTTTATTTTCTTTATTTTATTTCATTTTATATACTCTCTACACATCATGTAATATGCCACATATTCTTGTTTATGAGTGTATTGCTTTATTTCCAACTTTTTTGATATTACTATCTATATGTGTACTTTAAGAGATTTTATTGCTTTGTTATACATACATCTGCAAAGTAATGTATATCTATCTTTGAACAATTGTAATTTCTGGATTTTTCGGTGTATACTATAATAGATTTTATCATCACTACTATATTTTTTATTATTCTTAAGACATTTTTTTAAGTGCCAACATGTGTATATATATATATATATATATATATATATATATATATATATATATATATATATATATATATATATATATAGTTATATATATATAGTTATATATATATATAGTTATATATATAGTTATGGATACTTTTTTTGGTATCTCATTAATCTTTTTCACTCTTTTTCTATTTTTATGTTTTGGTT
Source organism: Lithobates clamitans (assembly GCA_037952925.1). Taxonomy (NCBI): domain Eukaryota; kingdom Metazoa; phylum Chordata; class Amphibia; order Anura; family Ranidae; genus Lithobates; species Lithobates clamitans. The sequence goes on along the minus strand of JBBGZY010001621.1, from coordinate 175,383 downwards.
TTAGCCTATATGTGTCCTTCACCTTCACAGGTGCACCTTATTTTCTGGGATCTCGAAAGTTAACTATGCAAAAAGTGTGGTTTTTCAATTTCAATTTCACATGTGATTGGAGTATTCCATATCAATCTCTCCCCCCTTTATATGCATTCAGTTGGCAGATAAAATGGTTGACAAATTCACAGCCCCTGATTTCCTGCCCAACTTTATAGACAAATACAGGGAGCTGCCACGTCTCTGGCAAGTCCAATGCAGGGACTATTGGAACAAGCAAAAGAGGAAGGCAGCGCTGGATAAACTGTTGGAATTGGTGAAGTCTGTGCATCCCACGGCAGACATCACCTATTTGAAGGCCAAAATTGGTAGCCTGAGGAGCACATATAATAGAGAGTGTAAGAAAGTCCAGGATTCCCTGAGATCCGGAGCAGCATCAGATGACGTATATGTCCCCAGGCTGTGGTACTATGACAGACTGCATTTATTGTCCGACCAGACGGAACCTAGGCCATGGCTATCAACACTTCCTTCCACATCAGCTGAGGCTCCTGAGGTCCAACCTGGGCCTTCCACCCAGGAAGAAGATGTGGAGGAGCCCAGCTTGACCCAGGTATAGCATTGTTAAACATATTTCTTGTCAAAAATTAAATGATGTTAACTAGATGTTATTGATCACAAATTTCTGATTTAACAAAGTGGTTTACAACACAATAGTCAGTAGTAGCCAAAAATGATTAGGACAAGAATGAAAAATGCTGGGGTCAGAATGATAATCTTTTCTATTTGTTAGCATTCATTTTGCAACAGTCATGAGCTCAAAATTGTGTGTGATTGATGACCAAAAACCTAAAACTATGTACCATTTTCATACACAGGAAAGTCTCAACCAGGAGGAGGGCGTGGCAAGCAGCCTGATCGAATCCCAGGTTCCTCCCCTCCACCCTCTAACCAAAAGGACCAGGAAGGCAAGGAACCTGGAGGAGTCCGCAGCTGCTTTCCTAAAACAGGCCACTACAGCAATTACCATGACCCTCAGTGGCCACGAGGTGTTCGGATGCATCACTGCCAGTATTTTAGAAAAGAAGGAGGAGGTCCAACGCACTATATGTGAAGAGATTATTCTGAAGACCCTAAACAAGGGGACAAAGGGCGAACTCACACTTCAAACACACCTCTATGAGTTGGACCATGCTCCTCTATTATCTCCACCAACACCACAGCCACCCCACCCACCACAGAAGCATGGAAGGAAGTGTGGAAGGAAGTGTTGAGAGTGATGGCCTGGGTTTGGTGTGGTCTGGCAAAAAACAGTTTGTTTGTGAGTAGGCAGGTACATTTCAAAAATACAATGTCAAATTAACAAGGGACACCAACATAGTTCAATCTCTGAGTTTAAAAAATACAAGATAATAATGGTGTTGTGGTAACTTGACACACAAAATGAAAAAAAAAAATTATTATAGAGATCACTAGAAAAAACACAAAAAAAATATTATGGAGATCAGAACTCTGTGAATATCAGCAGCAAAGCAACTTCATTATTATAACATTATAAAGAAGAGAATGCGTTGCATTGAGAGATTTCATAATTTTCCGCATCACGAATGTGATATCTTCATTACTAACGCTAGTTTTACAAGACCGAGCACTTCCGGCTCGTACTTGAATCTGAGCATGCGTGAACTTTTGTGCGATGGACTTGTGTACACACGATCGCAAAGTCCGAAAACAAAATTTTGTTGGCGGAAGATTTGAGAACCTGCTAGCCAACATTTGTTGTCGAAAAGTCCGACAACAAATGGAGCATACAGATGGAGCATACACACGGTTGGACTTTCAGCCAACAAGCTCACATCCAACATTTCCCGTTGGAAAATACGATCATGTGTATGCGGCATAAGAATTACAGGCCTACAATAAGAAACGCCAAATTTCCATGCAAAACAATTTACCGCTTTCAGCATCAAAAAGCTGATATAACCATACCGCCAGGGAGATTAAACACCTCTTAGGGATTTACCACCCTGATTCACTGTGATAAGGCTTAACACAACTTAACACACGCTTAACACCGGTTATTAAATGTACACCTTTAACTTTAAAGTTTTTTTGAGTTATCAAATAGAGAACAAGGCAGGTTCAATTGCATGTACATTCCAGTGCAAAGCTATTTGAAAAGAATAATTATAACATATGATAAACACAGATAAGTCATCAATTCAAAATTTTCTGATAAACTGAACAGATAATAGATTGATCAAGATTTTCCCGTTAACCCCACTGGGAACATACTGTAAACATGGAATTATCTTTCACTATAGTAAGGTCATAGAAAGGAGAAGAAAGAAAAAAGGGGGGTTAGGAAGGAAGCTACAATTAAGATTCAACACAGGGCCAGACTGGAAAGAATTTCATAACAGCCCCGAAAATAATTTCATACCAGCCCCATATCATTATTATACCAGCCCAACAGCATAAGGTCATTATTTTCTTGTTCAAAAAAGAGAAAACCATGCATTTTGAAGTAATTTAAAGAATGTATTATGCCTGTGCCCATCAGCGCAGCCTCATCAGTGCCTATCAATGCAGCCTCATCAGTGCTGATCAATGCAGCCTCACCAGTTCCCATCAAATGCAGCCTTATCAGTGCCCACCAAATGCAGCTTATCAGTGCCCATCAAATGCAGGCTTACCAGTGCCCACCAAATACAGCCTTATCAGTGCCCATCAAATGCAGCCTTACCAGTGCCCACCAAATACAGCCTTATCAGTGCCCATGAATTGCAGCCTTACCAGTTCTCATGAAATGCATCCTGAACAGCGCCCATGAAATGCAGCCTTACCAAAGTGCCTGTAAAGTGCATCCTGATCAAAGACCCATGAAATGCATCCCGATCAGCGCCCATGAACAGCAGCCTTACCAGTTCCCATGAAATGCATCCCGATCAGCGCCCATGAAAAGCAGCCTTACCAGAATGCCCATGAAATGCATCCTGATCAGTACCCATGAAATACATCCCAATCAGCGCCCATGAAATGCAGCCTTACCAGAGTGCCCATGGAATGCATCCTAATCAGCGCCCATAAAATGCATCCCGATCAGCGCCCATGAAATGCAGCCTTACTAGAAGGTGCATGAAATGCATGCTGATCAGCGCCCTTGAAATGCATCCCGATCAGCGCCCATGAAATGCAGCCTTACCAGTTCTCATGAAATGCATCCCGATCAGTTCCCATGAAATGCAGCCTGATCAGTGTCCACCAAATGCAGCCTTACCAGTGCCCATCAAATGCAGCTTATCAGTGCCCATGAAATGCAGCCTTACCAGTTCTCATGAAATGCATCCAGATCAGTGCCCATGAAATGCAACCTGATCAGTGCCCACCAAATGCAGCTTATCAGTGCCCATCAAATGCAGCCTTACCAGTGCCCACCAAATACAGCCTTATCAGTGCCCATAAAATGCAGCCTTACCAGTGCCCAGCAAATACAGCCTTATCAGTGCCCATGAAATGCAGTCTTACCAGTTATTATTATTATTATTATTATTATTATTATACAGGACTTATATAGCGCCAACAGTTTACGCAGCACTTTACAACATTAGGGCAGACAGTACAAGTACAATACAATTCAATACAGGAGGAATCAGAGGGCCCTGCTCGTTAGAGCTTACAATCTAGGAGAGAGGGTCAAGTTATACAAAAGGGTAATAGCTGTGGGGGATGAGCTAATGGAGAAAATAGTGCAGTTGTTAGATGGAGGCAGGATAGGCTTCTCTGAAGAGGAAAGCTTTCAGGGATCGGCTAAAAGTGGATACATTTGGAGACAGTCTGACAAATTGGGGTAGGGAATTCCAGAGGATAGGCGAGGCTCGGGAGAAATCCTGGAGGCGGATATGGGAGGAGGTGATGAGGGAGCTAGAGAGCAGGAGGTCTTGGGAGGAACGGAGATGGCGATTAGGTTGGTATTTTGAGACTAGGTTAGTGATGTAGCTGGGGGCAGAGTTGTGGATGGCTTTGTAACTTATTGTTAGTATTTTGAATTTAATTCGTTGGGCGAGTGGTAGCCAATGGAGGGATTGGCAGAGAGGGGTAGCAGACACTGAGCGGTTTGTAAGGTGGATGAGTCTGCTAGCAGCATTCATGATGGACTGAAGGGGGGATAGTCTGTTTAAAGGTAAGCCAATGAGGAGTGAGTTGCAGTAGTCAAGGCGAGAGATAACCAGGGAGTGAGTCAGGAGCTTTGTGTTTTCATTGGTTAGAAAGGGATGTAGTTTAGAGATGTTGCGGAGGTTGAGGCGGCAAGCTTTGGAAAGTGATTGGATGTGGGGCTGAAAGGAGAGTTCAGAATGCAGGATAACACCTAGCACCCTGACATGTGGGGAAGGGTGGATGGTTTTGCCATTGCTCTTGACTAGGGATGAGCTTCGAGTTCGAGTCGAACTCATGTTCGACTCGAACATTGGCTTTTCGCAAGTTCGCCGAACAGCGAACAATTTGGGGTGTTAGCGGCAAATTCGAATGCCGCAGAACACCCTTTAAAAGTCTATGGGAGAAATCAAAAGTGCTATTTTTAAAGGCTTATATGCAAGTTATTGTCATAAAAAGTGTTTGGGGACCTGGGTCCTGCCCCAGGGGACATGGATCAATGCAAAAAAAAGTTTTAAAAATGGACGTTTTTTTCAGGAGCAGTGATTTTAATAATGCTTAAAGTCAAACAATAAAAGTGTAATATCCCTTTAAATTTCGTACCTGGGGGGTGTCTATAGTATGCCTGTAAAGGGGCGCATGTTTCCCGTGTTTAGAACAGTCTGACAGCAAAATGACATTTCGAAGGAAAAATTTCATTTAAAACTACCCGCGGCTATTGCATTGCCGACAATACACATAGAAGTTCATTGATAAAAACGGCATGGAAATTCAACACAGGGAAACCCCGAACCAAAATTTTAAAAAAAAATGACGTGGGAGTCCCCCTAAATTCCATACCAAGCCCTTCAGGTCTGGTATGGATTTAAAGGGGAGCCCCGCGTCAAAAAAAAAAAAACGGCGTGGGGCCCCCCAAAAATCCATACCAGACCCTTATCCGAGCATGCAACCTGGCAGGCCGCAGGAAAAGAGGGGGGGACGAGAGTGCGGCCCCCCCTCCTGAACCGTACCAGGCCACATGCCCTCAACATTGGGAGGGTGCTTTGGGGTAGCCCCCCAAAACACCTTGTCCCCATGTTGATGAGGACAAGGGCCTCATCCCCACAACCCTGGCCGGTGGTTGTGGGGGTCTGCGGGCGGGGGGCTTATCGGAATCTGGAAGCCCCCTTTAACAAGGGGACCCCCAGATCCCTGCCCCCCCTGTGTGAAATGGTAAGGGGGTACTTACCCCTACCATTTCACTAAAAAACTGTCAAAAATGTTAAAAATGACAAGAGACAGTTTTTGACAATTCTTTTATTTAAATGCTTCTTCTTTCTTCTATCTTACTTCATCTTCTTCTGGTTCTTGTGGCTCTTCTGGTTCTTCCTCCGGCGTTCTCGTCCAGCATCTCCTCCGCGGCGTCTTCTATCTTCTTCTCCTTGGGGCGCTCCGCACCCATGGCATGGGGGGAGGCTCCCGCTCTTCTCTTCATCTTCTTCTTCATCCTCTTCTCTTCTTCCTTCTTCTCTTCTTCATTTTCTTCTCCGGGCCGCTCCGCATCCATGCTGGCATGGAGGGAGGCTCCCGCTGTGTGATGGAGTCTCCTCGTCTGACGGTTCTTAAATAACGGGGGCGGGGCCACCCGGTGACCCCGCCCCCCTCTGACGCACGGGACACGATGGGACCTCCCTGTGGCATTCCCCGTGACATCACAGGGAAGTCCCGTCAAGTCACCGTGCGTCAGAGGGGGCGGGGTCACCGGGTGGCCCCACCCCCGTTATTTAAGAACCGTCAGACGAGGAGACTCCGTCACACAGCAGGAGCCTCCCTCCATGCCAGCATGGGTGTGGAGCGGCCCGGAGAAGAAAATGAAGAAGAGAAGAAGGAAGAAGAGAAGAGGATGAAGAAGAAGATGAAGAGAAGAGCGGGAGCCTCCCCCCATGCCATGGGTGCGGAGCGGCCCGAGGAGAAGAAGATGCCGCGGAGGAGATGCTGGACGAGAACGCTGGAGGAAGAACCAGAAGAGCCAGAAGAACCAGAAGAAGAAGAAGATGAAGGAAGATAGAAGAAAGAAAAAGCATTTAAATAAAGGAATTGTCAAAAACTGTCTCTTGTCATTTTTAACATTTTTGACAGTTTTTTAGTGAAATGGTAGGGGTAAGTACCCCCTTACCATTTCACACAGGGGGGGCGGGATCTGGGGGTCCCCTTGTTAAAGGGGGCTTCCAGATTCCGATAAGACCCTGAAGGGTCTGGTATGGAATTTAGGGGGAACCCCACGTAATTTTTTTTTTAAATTTTGGCCGGGGTTCCCCTTAATATCCATACCAGACCTGAAGGGCCTGATATGGAATTTAGGGGGACTCCCACGTCATTTGTTTTTTAAATTTTGGTTCGGGGTTTCCCTGTGTTGAATTCCCATGCTGTTTTTATCAATGAACTTCTATGTGTATTGTCGGCAATGCAATAGCCGCGGGTAGTTTTGAATGAAATTTTTCCTTCGAAATGTCATTTTGCTGTCAGACTGTTCTAAACACGGGAAACATGCACCCCTTTACAGGCATACTATAGACACCCCCCAGGTACGAAATTTAAAGGGATATTACACTTTTATTGTTTGACTTTATTAAAGCATTAATTAATTAAGCATTATTAAAATCACTGCTCCTGAAAAAACGGCCGTTTTTAAAACTTTTTTTTGCATTGATCCATGTCCCCTGGGGCAGAACCCAGGTCCCCAAACACTTTTTATGACAATAACTTGCATATAAGCCTTTAAAATTAGCACTTTTGATTATTCATGTTCGTGTCCCATAGACTTTAACGGTGTTCGCGTGTTCGAGCGAACTTTTTTCCTGTTCGCATGTTCTGGTGCAAACCGAACAGGGGGGTGTTCGGCTCATCCCTACTCTTGACAGAGAAGTCAGGGGATGAGGCACGTGGGGGAAGAAATATTATAAGGAAATATTACCAGTTCTCTTGAAATGCATCCCGATCAGTGCCCATGAAATGCATCCTGATCAGCACCTATGAAATGCATGCCGATCAGTGCCCATAAAATGCAGCCTGAACACTCCCTGATACAGTGGGAGATTGCCACTGTTGTGACATTGACTGACGTACACGAGAGGAGGGACGATAGAACCCTGCACGATGCCTCGGCTCCCGCCCTCTGCCTCAGCCCGCGGTGCCGGGATCAGCCGCGGACGCCGCTGCAGCCACTCAAAGTGTCTCCAGGGCAGGCAGCCTACCGGGAAATTTCCAAGTATCCCGGTAGGCCAGACCGGCCCTGCTCCTTAGTGGAAAATGTGTAGGATGAACATATCCAACAGCTATTAAAATCTTTCAGATAGTTCGAAGCTCTTGGATGCATCAGCCATGCTTGCCATATTTTGTTAAATTTAGCGGTGGAGACGTTTTTATGAGCTAGCATCAGCTCATAGTGAGCTTGTGTATTCAATCTTACAATAACATCAAAAAGATAAGGGGCGTTCGTGGATTTCCATAGTTTAGCTATGGTGAGTCTCACAGCTATTAAAATATTACCTACTGGGGCGCATGCGCGGCTTCTAACATGGTGGATGTTCTCTAGGTGAGCTCTGGACTCCGCCGAATCTCCGAGACCCCTGAGAAGCTTTAACAGCCACATACAGTGTCAGGGGTAAGCCTGAACACTTGCCGCACTGATAGAGCTCCCCATGGGAAAAATCGGCCAGCAGCAGCACTTTGCTGAAGCTGAAGCTTCTCCTCCAGCAGATCACTCATACAGTTGCATCTGAGGTGAGTAACCTGGCAGCAGAGTTAAGAGGGGAGATAAACCAAATAGGGGAACACACGGATGCACTTGAATACTAGATGGACGAAATGGTGAACTATGTATAAGCAATCGAGGAGGAAAACCACACACTTAGGCATTCAGTCTCCCAGCTACAATTGCAGCAGGATTTGGAAAATAGGTAGAGGAGGCAGAACCTATGGTTCAGAGGCATCCCCGAAATGGTAGGGGACTCTGTCCTGCGCCCATATCTCCTGGGTCTATTTAACACACTAGCACCCGCGGTTGTGGATGTGGATTGGCGTCTAGACAGAGCCCATAGCTCTCTGGGCCTGAAACCCCCGGCTGGAGCTAGGCCTAGAGACGTTATAGTGAGGTTTCACTATTATGAAAGTAAGGAGGCATTAACCCTGGCCACATGCAACAAATCTCTTATGTACAAAGGGGCAAAACTGCAGATTTTCAGTGACCTCTCTCCCATTAGCCTTGCTAAACGGAGAAATCTGCGACCAATCACATCTCATTTGCAGCGTCATCAAGTCCCATATTATTGGGGATTCCCCTTTTGCCTCACAGTTTCCAAAGATGGTTCCCAACATAGTCTCCGAGATCTTCAAGAAGGAGAAGCTTTCCCAAAGACTCTCGGACTTCCTCCTATACTGGACGAAGACCTAATACCCCCTCAGGCACCGGTTCGTCCCTTTCCTACCACTCCCAGTCGGGTCTGGACCCCTGTGAGAAACCGATCGAGGAAACAACTATCAACACCACAACGTCCAAGAGCATCCAAGCAACCTCCTTGATACTCTCGCAAAGTCTTTTCCGGGTTTCTTTTCTTTTTTTATGATTCCTCCATAGTCCAGGAAAATCATAGTGCTGTGCTCTGGACTAAAGGTTTTAAAAATTTGCCCCGTATTTTTATTGGGGTAATGTTTTTCCCAACCCATGGGATATTAACAAATGATACGGTTATTACCGACATGCTGACAGTTGTTTGTGTTTTCTTTTGCTGTTGACCTTTTCTCTCCTATTAGGATATCTCCTGCAGGACCTTTACAGCTACAGCCAAGTTCATAAGGAGATTCAATGGACTCCCTCTCTCCTTAGAGTCCCCTGGTGGAGTCTCATATGTGTTCCTACCTGGCCTCTGAAATTTTTTGAGGCCCTCCAAGACATGGCCATGTCTTGAGCTCTCACATACAGGTTTTTTCCTTTTGTTTTTTTATTGTCTCAGTGGCAGTCGTATGTTCGTTCTCTTATAGTTTTTTCTTCATGTCCATGCTTCAATGCCAGCTCGGTAAGATGAGGTCGCAAGTTTTTCTTTTTCTTTTTTTCATTTCTTTACAATGGTTTCTTACCTACTTGTTATACTTGCTAATACATGGGTACCGAGAGGTTGTCCTACCCACGAGTGATTTTATTCATTCTTATATTCATTTAAATGTATTGTTTGATGTGTTTTCTCCTATGGTATGTATACTAACAAAAGCATTTTTGGAAGAATTTCATAAATGGCATTAATGATCATGTCTTATAATGTGAAGGGCCTGGGCTCCATTCGGAAGAGTTGGATAGCTCTGAAGGAGTTCAGGTCCTCAGGTGCGGATGTGATAATGATTCAAGAGATGCACTTTAGAGCTGATGGCTCGTTAAAATTTGCATCAAAGTCCTTCCCTACCTCCTTTCTTGCCTTTGATTCCACTGGCAAGGTGGGAGTAGCTATGCGGATCAGGAAATCATGTCCTATTAAGGTGATAAACACTCATGTGGACCCTCATGGACGATTTCTCATTCTAGGTTGTGATTATCTGAACTCCTCCCTCACCCTAGTCAACCTATATGCTCCCAATACTGGACAGAACGATTTCCTTAACAAACTTTTTAATGCCCCTCAGTACCGTTCTCAACCATTTATGATTGTTGGTGGGGATTTCAATTTGGTTATGTCCACCACTAGAGATAGACCAACTTTGTTTAATGTCACCCCCTCGCTGAAGATTACATCCCAAGCTAGTTCATTCCGTAAATGTATCAGATCCCATCAACTCTTTGACTCATGGAGGATCAAACATCCTTATGCTAAGCAGTACACATTTTACTCCATGGCCCATAAAATGTATTCCCGCCTTGACCATTTTTTCATTGCAGCACCAGTCATCCCTTATGTTATTGAGTCCGATATATCCCCCATCACGTGGTCTGACCATGTTCCCATTACACTAGACCTTATGCTTTCTCAGACCCACACTAGATCATGCCACTGGTGCCTCAATGACCATCTTTTACAATCTGAGGTCTCATGGAATAAGCTGACAACGGGTCTCAAAGAATTTTTCCAACTTAACATGGGATCTGTGTCTGAGTTTTCTAACACTGTGGGAGGCCCATAAGGCTGTCTTTCATGGTGAATTCATAGCTTAAGGTTCACGTTTAAAAAAGGACAGAAATAGTCTTTTGCAGATCCTTACTACAGCCTTGGTGATGGCTGAACAGCAGTTGTTGCGCAGTCCCACAGTGTTGAAACTTCGTAAAGTCACTACTCTCAGAAACAAATTAAATCTACACAACTCAGAAAGGCAGCTAAATCCCTTCTTTGGACAAAACAAAAGTTTTATGAGTTCTCTAATAAGCCTCACAAGATTCTAGTCAATAAATTATGCCCACGCCCTTTTAACTCCTTCCCTGACTTCCAAACAGACGGATCCAGAACCCATTGCCCCCAAGAGATGTCCAAAATTTTTGGTAAATTTTATCACAAGTTATATAATTGTCTGACCCCTGCAAACAATTTTAACTTTACCCAAGGGAAATTTGAGGACTCTGACCTAAGGCTTCCAAAACTATCTACACTTGATCTAGCTAGTTTAAACACAGCTATAACTGTGGAAAAGCTCCTCCTTATAGTCAAAGATCTCCTGTTAAACAAATCGCCAGGCCCAGACGGTCTAACATACTTTTACTATAAGACCTTTATAGACATACTGTCACCTCACATGCTGACACTTTATGATTCATTACACAAAGGCAAACCTCCTAACCCCCAATCTTCCCACTCCTACATTAATGTTATCCCAAAACCTGGTAAGGATCCTTCAATTCCAGATAATTACAGACCCATAGCCCTTTTAAATTCGGACTATAAAATATTTATGAAAATACTTGCATCTAGATTATCCAGAATTATCCCTAAATTAATCAACAGAGACCAAGTGGGTTTTGAGAAAAGGGTAATTATGCTGCACTATCCAAATAAATCATAAATAATGAAAAAAAAGCCGCAACTATAATGTGAGACACACACAATAAATACAGGTCTGGTATGGTTATTAAGGGGAACCCCGGTCAAATTTTTTTTTAAAATGGCGTGGGGGTCCCCCTCAAAATCTATACCAGACACTTCAGGCCTGGTATGAATTTTAAGGGGAACCCCGCGCCAATTTTTTTTAAAAAAATGACGTGGTGTCTCCCCAAAAATTCATACCAGACCCTTATCCGAGCACGCAACTTGGCAGGCCACAGGAAAAGAGGGGGGATGAGAGAGCGCCCCCCTGAACTATACCAGGCCACATGCCCTCAACATTGGGAGGGTGCTATGGGGTAGCCCCCAAAGCACCTTGTCCCCATGTTGATGGGGACAAGGGCCTCATTCCCACAACCCTTGCCCGATGATTGTGGGGGTCTGCGGGCAGGGGGCTTATCGGAATCTGGAAGCCCCCTTTAACGAGGGGACCCCCAGATCCTGGCCCCCCCTGTGTGAAATGGTAAGGGGGTACAAAAGTACCCCTACCATTTCACAAAAAAAGTGTCAAAAATGTTAAAAATGACAAGAGACAGTTTTTGACAATTCCTTTATTTAAATGCTTCTTCTTTCTTCTATCTTCTATCTTCTTTCTTCTATCTTCTATCTTCTATCTTCCTTTGGTTTCTTCCTCCATCTTCTTCTTCTGGTTCTTCTGGTTCTTTCTCTGGTGTTCTCGTCCGGCATCTTCCTCCATGGACGGGTGACCCTGCCCCCCTCTGACACCATGGGGAATGCCACAGGGATGTCTCCGTCAAGTCCCCGTGCGTCAGAGGGGGCAGGGTCACCGGGTGGCCCCGCCCTCCGTTATTTTAGAACCGTCAGAAGACGAGAAGCATCACACAGCGGGAGCCTCCCATCATGGATGCGGAGCGGCCCGAGAAGAAGAAGGGAAGAAGACGCTGCGGAGGAAGATGCTGGACGAGAACACCGGAAGAAGAACCAGAAAAAGAAGAAGACGGAGGAAAAAACCAAAGGTGGATAGAAGATAGAATATAGAAGAAAGAGGATAGAAGATAGAAGAAAGAAGAAACATTTAAATAAAGGAATTGTCAAAAACTGTCTCTTGTCATTTTTAACATTTTTGACACTTTTTTTGTGAAATGGTAGGGGTACTTTTGTACCCCCTTACCATTTCACACAGGGGGGGCAGGATCTGGGGGTCCCCTTGTTAAAGGGGGTTTAAAGATTCCGATAAGCCCCCCGCCCGCAGACCCCCACAACCACCGGGCAAGGGTTGTGGGGATGAGGCCATTGTCCCCATCAACATGGGGACAAGGTGCTTTGGGGGTCTACCCCAAAGCACCCTCCCGATGTTGAGGGCATGTGGCCTGGTACGGTTCAGGAGAGGGGGCGCTCTCTCATCCCCCCTTCCTTTCCTGTGGCCTGCCAGGTTGCATGCTCGGATAAGAGTCTGGTATGGATTTTTGGGGGACCCCATGTTTTTTTTCCATTGATCCATGTCCCCTGGGGCAGGACCCAGGTCCCCAAACACTTTTTATGACAATACCATGCATATAAGCCTTTAAAATTAGCACTTTTGATTTCTCCCATAGACTTCTAAAGGGTGTTCCACGGCTTTCGAATTTACCGCGAAGAACCCATATTGTTCGCTGTTCGGCGAACTAGCGAACAGCCGATGTTCGAGTCGAACATGAGTTCGACTCGAAGCTCATCCCTACTGACTATCACTAACCCACTGTTATCGCTCCCATCGCTACATAAATTGCTCTCCTTGTTTAGTGATATCTCAGGTTATAAGGTAAACATCTGTAAATCTGAGGCCCTTCCGATCCATATTCCCCCCTTTGATATCCCAACTTAGCGCTTTCTATCCCTATAGGTTGTGCACTGACTCCCTCAAGTACTTTGGGGTTCTACTTACTCCATCCTACTCCTCACTCTACTCTACAAATTACCCCTCTCTGATCCTTGACATCAACAAATCTCTGCAAACCTGGGCAAAATTCCCCTTATCACTGCTGGGCAGGATTAAAGTTTTAAAAATGTCTATTTTACCTAGAATACTATATCATTTTGAGACATTACCTGTTGCAGTTTCAAACCCCCCCCATTTAAAATGCTAGAGATGAGGCGTGGCCGGAAGCGGATGGAGGTGAGAGGAGTGGAGTGAGTGCGTGATCCCATCCCGCTCCATGAAGCATTGTAAACCCCGTGGCTAATGGCTTCGCCGCTACCCACCTGGATACCCGCAGAGCCGTGCTAAGCCTCTGTTCCCCCTTTTGTTGTCCCGGCTGTACCGCTGTGCTATCCCGGTCCTGTGTGGATCCGAAAGGCTGCGGAGTGACCCTGTCCGCTGAGACTGCTGGAGCGATCGCTGGCGCGGCGTGCGGGGGGGTTACTCGAGACGCCGCTCAAGGCGGTGTGAGCCCGGCAGTGACTGAGAGAGGAGCGAGAAAGGACACAGAGCCTGGCGCTGACATCACAAGCACCGCGAGAGTAAAGAAAAAGAACGTGAGTTCGGTCTGGCTGTCAGCGAGGAGACGGAGCCTCAGGAAGACCGCTACAAGCAAGAAGCAGGTACACAATAACTGTATCCTGTTTGAATCAATGGGGATGTCTGCTAGCCATATGTTGTAGATTGAGAGATAGCTAACGGAGTAACCTTGAACTGTGAAATAAAAATAAAATCTTTGAAGTCTCTCTCTAGGCTGATCCCTGGCTGACCCCTGTCTAAACAACCGGATCAAAGCACCCCCCGGTAGTATGGAAGAGAGACACTGAGTTGATTTTTCCTGTTGTCTGCTGGACTATTCTGACCCCCCTACTGCTGGGAATTGTGAGGGACTGCACCAAGGGACTTGGGGTGTTCTGTAATAGAGGAGGGGGACTGTGAGCTCTGGAAGGGGAGACCTAATAAACAAGGACTTTGTATGATCCACTGACACCATATTAAAATCCGGGTCTAAGGGGAAGAGAGGTCAGATACTAAGATTAGATCTGCTGTTAAGACATCTGTGCATAAACTTGAACCTCTAGTAAATGACCAGGATGGCAATAAGGGGTAATTAAAAGGATATCAACAGTTGGTGGTGCAATTATATAAACACATAAGAGGAAAATAAGATAACTCAGGGAAAACCAACATGACAGGGAGAAGAAAGGGAGAGGAGCATCCTAGCCAGGAAAACATGGGAACCCAATCCTTGAGGTCAGCTAAAGACAAGGAGAAGGAGAAAGGCCCACACCTTACTGTGGCAGGGGCAACAGCCGCGGTGGTGGCAGCTTCAGCTAAATTAGAGAAACTGGTCCTGACAGCAGAACATACCCCAAACAAAGGAGGACAACAAGCACCGATCAAATCAGTAACGGATAGGAAAAGCCAGGGCCATTCGGGACAGTCCGTAGGCAACCCTAGTACAAAGAGTCTATCTACAAAGGGCTCAGGAGCCGTCGGTAGGGAAATGGAGGCACCAGCCGCCGCAATCCCCATAATGGAAGGAGAACCCTCCCTAAAGGATATCTTTCTGGCAATAAGTGCATGCAACCACTCTTTGGGAACATTGGGAGAGCAAATGAAGGGTATTAAAGAGGAGCTGACCCTAGTACGTCAGGATCTCAAGATGACAACTGAAAGGGTGACAGAAGCGGAAAAGAGAATAAGCCTAATAGAGGATGATTTACTCCCCATGAAACAAGAAGCAAAGATCTGGAGGGAAAAAATTGAAAAGCTTGCAGGGAAAGTCGATGAAATGGAAAATAGACTTCGCAGGGACAATGTTAGAATGGTGGGATTCCCTGAGGGGAGTGAAGGCCTGGACCCTATTGTATTCTTGGAAAATTGGGTGTTGGGGGTATTTGGAGGCGAAACATTTACGCAGCAGTTTTCTATAGAAAGGGCGCATAGAGTCCCGTTCAGGCCCCCCGCACCGGGAAGCCCCCCAAGACCGTTTTTAGTTAAATTTTTGAACTACAAGGATAAAATAAAACTCCTACGTAAAGCTCGTGAGATGGGGAAGATCCTGTATAAAGATATAAGGATATCAATATTCCCCGATTTCTCGCCGGACCTTCAGAGACGCAGAGCTGAGTTTCTGGGGGTGAAGCGTAACCTTCAGAGATATAATGTCTCATACGCCCTTCTTTATCCAGCTAAGCTGCGGATAAATGCACTAGGGGGTAGCCAGTTTTTTGAGTCCCCTGCAAAAGCGTTAGCATGGCTGGAGGATAAGAAAGATCAATTACCTAAGAAATAGAGGAGATACACTGCGAAAAATTAATGTTTATTAAATGGGTATAATTTGAATTAGTTATATTAATATTTACATAAATGGAGCGGGGATGGTTTGGGGACACGGTAAATGGAAGTAGGTTTGAGATGGAGAGTGTTTATAGTAAGTTTTTTCCTTTTTGAAAGTGGGGGGGGAGGGAGGGAGTGGGTATGGGGGAGAGAGGGGGGGGGGGGGTATGGAGGGGTTGAAGGGTATGGGTCGGCCATTAAAAAAGCCCGGAGGGGTAACCTAGAGTGGTGTGGGGAGGGGGGGAGGGAGGGAGGACATGGGAGGGTCTCAGGGGGGGGACAGGGGAGGGATGGGGTGGGAGGGATGGGGAGGGGGGGGAGGGGATAATGGAAATTGTATAGTTGATACTATAACTAAGCACTGAGGTAGATTTGATAGGGAAACACGTTTTTTTTTTTTTTTTTTTTTGATATAACTCACGAAACAAGGAGAAATACTCCCATACCTGGTCACTGGGGCTTGGTGGGGTTTGTTTTTTTTTTTTTTTTTTTGCAGTGAGTGATGACCTTATTTGTAAATAGGTAATGGGAATAAAGATTGGGTCATGGAACGTTAGGGGACTGGGTACTCCCCTAAAGAGAGCACAGGTATTCGATCTGTTAGACGTACTTAGAGTAGATATTGCATGCCTGCAGGAAACGCATCTGACTAGGGAGACAAAAGTAACTATTAAGAACAAGAATTTTCACAACCAGTACCATGCGGTATACTCCTCTTATTCGAGGGGGGTGGGAGTGCTGATTAGGAAAGGGATTGTGTTTTCCTGCAGGCAGAGCAATATAGATGAAGGGGGCCGATATGTTTTTCTACACTGCACGATAGGGAATCAGGAATGCATAATAGCAAATATTTATAATCCACCACCTTTTAAATTAGAAATTTTATATAGCCTGTTGGAGTTTGTTATAGACAAACCGAGGACCCCTGTCATTGTAGTAGGGGATTTTAATGTAGTGATAAATAAAGAATTAGATAAATTTCCCCCAGGAAAAACGGGACAGAGCCCATGTGGGATCCGAATGGGACAGTTCCTGGAAGAGGCTGGGCTGATGGACCTGTGGAGAGTGAGAAATCCTGGAGTACAACAGTTCTTGTGTCACTCTAGTACCCATTCCTCCCTGTCGAGAATAGATTTAGTTTTGGGAAATGACATGGCCGCTCTATTGGTCAGGGATATAACCTATCACCCAAGAGGAATCTCGGACCACACACCGGTTACAGTTATGATGGATATCGGGATAAGGAAACAGTGGGGTACCTGGAAGCTGAACCCAGTGTGGCTCGAGATTCTTGAGGACCCGGAGGAAACCATGGCAAAAATGAGAGAATTTATAATGTTAAATGAGGGCTCAGTGGCAAGAGGGGTGATGTGGGATGCGTTGAAGGCATACATGAGGGGAATATTGATCCAGCAGATATCAAGACTAAAGAGAGCATCAAAGGCTGTGGAAGAGAAGGCTAGAGACGAGATCCTGGTAGCAGAAAGGGAGCTAGTGGAAAATCCATCCCCGGAAAAATATCAAAGGTGGGAAAATAAGCAATCAATATATAAAGAGGTAATGTCTAGGAAAGCCGAAAATAAAAGAACATTCCAAAAACATATAATGTTTGGAGAGGGGGAAAGAGTAGGGAAGATATTAGCCCATATTGCTAAAGTGGATGCCCCCCCCCTAATAATTCCTGCCATTAGTAATAGGGAAGGTGAAATTATATATCAACCAGAAAAAAAAAAAAAAAAATGCTAGAGATGAGCTTTCTTAATTTCATTTGGAATAATAGGGCACACCTTATAACGAGCTCGGTGGTTTTCGCAAAAGGATCTAGGGGGGTTTGGGAGCACATGATATTGTTAAATATTACTATGCTTCACATTTAAGAGTCATTGCATCATGGTCCTCTCTCCATGCTCATAATCATTGGACTGCTATTGAGAGGGGAGTATTGTATCCGGTGCACCCATGCTTTCTAGTCTGGTCTCCCACTCCCTCTCTGGATCCCATATATAGACGTCAATGTACTGCTCCAATGAACTTTACTTTGAATATCTGGTGCAAATGTCTCAAAACTTTTCCACTTATTTCACCTTGTTCTCCCCTTGCGAATGTGCTCTTCAACCCCTCCATACCAGACAGTCTGTCCCTGGGTAGGGTACTCCCATGGATGGAGGCCTCATTACTCCAGCTGCGGAAATTGGTACACCCAACCTCCCGCAGGTTACAGTTTCGATATCCTACATGAGAAATTTGGTATCCCAACGCGCCTCTTCCATTTTTACCTACAGTCTAGACATTTTTTCCATTCCCAGTCTCCGCTCTTGACCCTAGATAAACCCACTCATTTTGAATATCTAAGTGCACAAGGTCCTCAACAATTACACCAAATATCCTCTATACACCATATCCTCCATGAGTCAACACCTCTCACTGAGAACACACATCGTTATATGAGTAGATGGCCTTATTTAATAGGCAGACCTATTAGTTCCCAAATGTGGGATAGAATCTGGTCCTCCACTTTCAAGTCCTCAAGATGTGTTTTACATAGGGAAACGTCCATCGAGGTACTCATGGTTTGGTACAAGACACCCAAAGTTATTCACAAATTTGACCCCCTCATCCTCAGCAAATTGTTGGTGCTGCGGGTCTGAGATAGGATCTCTATTTCATATCTTCTGGCAATGTTCCATGATACAGCCTTTTTGGCACGAGGTAATGCTGTTAATACAAAAGGTGTTGGATGTGTCCCTCAGCTTGATTCCCTAAATTACCTTTTAGGATTAGCTTTTCCTGGTATTACAAAAAAAGATAACAGGCTGATTGCATACATACTTCTAGCAGGCAAGCGGCTCATTCCACTGTGTTGGCTTTCCAACTCACCTCCCCCATGGTCTAGGTTTTTACAATTAATAGCTGAGATTAGAGGGATGGAGATTTTGACAGCCTCTGTCCATTATAATATCCCCCAGTTTAACAAAATCTGGGAACTCCGGGATCAATTGGAATTTGGTACATCTCTGCTACCCAGTAAATCATGAATTAAGTTACCTTGACCTATGCTTTACGTACAGATGAATACCCTTTTCAAGTTATTATCCTCTACTGTATACCAAAAAAAATTTCTTTGCCTTTCCGTCTGACCTCGAAACACCTATTGTTGCTTTCTATGAGTTGTTTTTACCCTTTTTGATGAGATCTACAGAACACTTTTGTGCTCTGTAAACATGGATATTTTTTGTTTGTATCTTTACACCTCGATTGTACTCAGTTACTTGTATACTTTGTCTATTCTCTGAAAAACTCTTAATAAAAACTACAATTAAAAAAATAATATTACCTACTATTATCCTGTAATTTAAGGGTAGGGATGAGCTTCGAGTTCGAGTCGAACTCATGTTCTACTCGAACATTGGCTGTTCGCAAGTTCGCCGAACAGCGAACAATTTGGGGTGTTCGCGGCAAATTCGAATGCCGCGGAACACCCTTTAAAAGTCTATGGGGTAAATCAAAAGTGCTAATTTTAAAGGCTTATATGCAAGTTATTGTCATAAAAAGTGTTTGGGGACCCGGGTCCTGCCCCAGGGGACATGGATCAATGCAAAAAAAAGTTTTAAAAACGGACGTTTTTTCAGGAACAGTGATTTTATTAATGCTTAAAGTCAAACAATAAAAGTGTAATATCCCTTTAAATTTCGTACCTGGGGGGTGTCTATAGTATGCCTGTAAAGGGGCGCATGTTTCCTGTGTTTAGAACAGTCTGACAGCAAAATGACATTTGGAAGGAAAAAACTCATTTAAAACTACCCGCGGCTATTGCATTGCCGACAATACACATAGAAGTTCATTGATAAAAACGGCATGGGAATTCCCCACAGGGCAACCCCGAACCAAAATAAAAAAAAAAAAATGATGTGGGGGTCCCCCTAAATTCCATACAAGGCCCTTCAGGTCTGGTATGGATATTAAGGGGAACCCCAGCCAAAATTTTAAAAAAAAATTGATGTGGGGTTCCCCCTAAATTCCATACCAGACCCTTCAGGTCTGGTATGGATTTTAAGGGGAACCCCGCGCCAAAAAAAAAAAAAAAAACGGCGTGGGGTCCCCCTAGAAATCCATACCAGACCCTTATCCGAGCACGCAACCTGGCAGGCCGCAGGGAAAGAGGGGGGGACGAGAGTGCGCCCCCCCCCTCCTGAACCGTACCAGGCCACATGCCCTCAACATTGGGAGGGTGCTTTGGGGTAGCCCCCCAAAACACCTTGTCCCCATGTTGATGAAGACAAGGGCCTCATCCCCACAACCCTGGCCGGTGGTTGTGGGGGTCTGCGGGCGGGGGGCTTATCGGAATCTGGAAGCCCCCTTTAACAAGGGGACCCCCAGATCCCGGCCCCCCCCTGTGTGAAATGGTAAGGGGGTACTTACCCCTACCATTTCACTAAAAAACTGTCAAAAATGTTAAAAATGACAAGAGACAGTTTTTGACAATTCCTTTATTTAAATGCTTCTTCTTTCTTCCTTCATCTTCTTCTTCTTCTGGTTCTTCTGGCTCTTCTGGTTCTTCCTCCGGCGTTCTCGTCCAGCATCTTCTCCGCGGCGTCTTCTATCTTCTTCTCCTCGGGCCGCTCCGCACCCATGGCATGGGGGCGGAGGCTCCCGCTCTTCTCTTCATCTTCTTCTCTTCTTCATCTTCTTCTTCATCTTCTTCTTCTTCTTCTCTTCTTCCTTCTTCTCTTCTTCATGTCTTCTCCGGGCCGCTCCGCAGCCATGCTGTGGCATGGAGGGAGGCTCCCGCTGTGTGACGGCGTCTCTTCGTCTGACGGTTCTTAAATAACGGGGGGCGGGGCCATCCGGTGACCCCGCCCCCCTCTGACGCACGGTGACTTGAGGGACTTCCCTGTGACGTCACGGGGAATGCCACAGGGAAGTCCCATCATGTCACCGTGCGTCAGAGGGGGGCGGGGTCACCGGGTGGCCCCGCCCCCGTTATTTAAGAACCGTCAGACGAAGAGACGCCGTCACACAGCGGGAGCCTCCCTCCATGCCACAGCATGGCTGCGGAGCGGCCCGGAGAAGACATGAAGAAGAGAAGAAGGAAGAAGAGAAGAAGAAGAAGAAGATGAAGAAGAAGATGAAGAAGAGAAGAAGATGAAGAGAAGAGCGGGAGCCTCCGCCCCCATGCCATGGGTGCGGAGCGGCCCGAGGAGAAGAAGATAGAAGACGCCGCGGAGGAGATGCTGGACGAGAACGCCGGAGGAAGAACCAGAAGAGCCAGAAGAACCAAAAGAAGAAGAAGATGAAGGAAGAAAGAAGAAGCATTTAAATAAAGGAATTGTCAAAAACTGTCTCTTGTCATTTTTAACATTTCTGACAGTTTTTTAGTGAAATGGTAGGGGTAAGTACCCCCTTACCATTTCACACAGGGGGGAGGCCGGGATCTGGGGGTCCCCTTGTTAAAGGGGGCTTCCAGATTCCGATAAGCCCCCCGCCCGCAGACCCCCACAATCACCGGCCAGGGTTGTGGGGATGAGGCCCTTGTCTTCATCAACATGGGGACAAGGTGTTTTGGGGGGCTACCCCAAAGCACCCTCCCAATGTTGAGGGCATGTGGCCTGGTACAGTTCAGGAGGGGGGGGCGCACTCTCGTCCCCCCCTCTTTTCCTGCGGCCTGCCAGGTTGCGTGCTAGGATAAGGGTCTGGTATGGATTTTTAGGGGGACCCCACGTCAATTTTTTTTTTTATTTTGGCTGGGGTTCCCCTTAATATCCATACCAGACCTGAAGGGCCTTGTATGGAATTTAGGGGGACTCCCACATCATTTTTTTTTTTTAATTTTGGTTTGGGGTTGCCCTGTGGGGAATTCCCATGCCGTTTTTATCAATGAACTTCTATGTGTATTGTCGGCAATGCAATAGCCGCGGTAGTTTTAAATGTGTTTTTTCCTTCAAAATGTCATTTTGCTGTCAGACTGTTCTAAACACGGGAAACATGCGCCCCTTTACAGGAAAACTATAGACACCCCCCAGGTATGACATTTAAAGGGATATTACACTTTTATTGTTTGACTTTAAGCATTATTAAAATCACTGCTCCTGAAAAAACGGCCGTTTTTAAAACTTTTTTTTGTATTGATTCATGTCCCCTGGGGCAGGACCCAGGTCCCCAAACACTTTTATTGACAATAACTTGCATATTAGCCTTTAAAATTAGCACTTTTGATTATTCATGTTCGTGTCCCATAGACTTTAACGGTGTTCGCGTGTTCGAACAAATTTTTTTCCTGTTCGCATGTTCTGGTGCGAACCGAACAGGGGGGTGTTCGGCTCATCCCTATTTAAGGGATATAAATCTAGGTTAATTCTTAATAGAGCCATTGCTGGTATAAGATAAATTAGGTTTCCTGTAAGGGATAAAGCTTTACAGTTCCATAGTGTATGATGCAACGTTCCAATCTGGTCATTACATCTCCAACAAGTGGAAGATGAGGAAGGAAACATTTTTGAAAGTTCGTAGGGAGTCAGATACCAGTGATTTAGTATTTTCTGAGAGTTTTCCCAGTGTTCAATGCATGAGGTTGCAGAGCTATTGCTCATAATGGCTTTTTGCCAGGACCTCCATGAAAAAGTTTAAGACAGATCTTTACCCATTTGATCATATTAATGTTCTTCATGTCGTTGGGAAATGTGGAGAGGAGATTATAAAAAAAGATATACCTCTTGTCTTCTCTGCATTAATATAGGTAAAATATTCCCAAATCGAAAGAGGAATCACTGTCCTTTCTTCAGGATTGAAGTTCCTTGAAATGTTCAATTTTATTAAGTTTGCCAATGACTATATTCTTGTAGTTATCAGGTAAATCAGAATAGAAAATAAATCCTTGGATAACCCAAGGGCTAACAGAAAGGTGAGCTTTGCAGTAGTCTATTACTCTTAAAGGAATGTGTATGTGAGTTGAGTCATTCATGTGTTGCAATTTAGATAACACATGCTTCCAAACTGCCAATGTAGCTTTAACAGTCAGATAATTGGGCATAGCTACTTTATGGAGTAGAGTATAGACAGCAGTCAGAGAAAATAAATTGTTACCTTTGGATATCTCTTTTTCGATATTCAACCAAAGTTTGTCAGTAGTGGGCATGAACCAATATTTCATCTGGTCTAAAAGTGAGGCATAATAATGATAATAAATATCTGGCAAGTTCATTCCCCTTTTGTTTTAGCAGAGGTTAGAATTGAAAATGCAATTCTAGTCTTTTTGCCCTGCCAAATTAGGTTACTTAACCACTTCAGCCCTGGAAGGATTTACCCCCTTCCTGACCAGAGCACTTTTTGCGATACGGCACTGCATCTCTTTGACTGACAATTGTGCAGTTGTGCAAAATTGCACCCAACAAAATTAACATCCTTTGTTCCCACAAATAGAGCTTTCTTTTGGTGGTATTTGATCACCTCTGCGTTTTTTATTTTTTTGCACTATAAACAAAAAACGAGCAACAATTTTCAAAAAAGCAATATTTTTTGCTTTTTGCTATAATAAATATCCCCCAAAAATATATACAATAAAATATGTATAAAAAACAAATTGGGTCCACAGGACGGGAGATTAACCTTAAAAGTTGAAATATGTCCACTGAGAGAGGTTGGGGGGTATCTTTATCTTCTTTTAAATTATATACTGTAGAAGCTCATAATATTCTGGGAACGTATCCGCTATTTCTTGTGGGTTATAAATAACCTTTCCAGAATTATGGAGAATCAGTTTTTGGATTTTGTGTTTACCGTATATACTCGAGTATAAGTCGAATTTTTCAGCACTTTTTTTGTGCTGAAAGTGCCCCCCTCGACTTATACTTGAGTCAAGCACTTTTCTGCAGCAAAAAATTTCATTTTTCGAACCGACTTTGGGGCCCCGTATCTCAGGGCCACTTGGTGCTAGGAACCCTAAATTTGGTGTGCAAACCCAGTGGGACTGGTACCACAACATATCCAAAGATGAAGTTCCTACCACTACGTGGCCCCGAGATACGGGGCCCCAAATTCGGTTTGGAAAATGTAATTCTCTGCTGAAGAAAAGTGCTTGACATTTTCTGAACCGAATTTGAGGCCCCATATCTCAGGGTCACTTGGTGCTAGGAACCCCAAATTTGGTGTGCAAACCCAGTGGAACTAGCACCATAATATATCCAAAGCTGGGGTTTCTAGCAATAAGTGGCCCTGAGATACGGGGCCCCAAAACCGGTTCGGAAAATGTCATTCTCTGCTGCAGAAAAGTGCTTGACATTTTCTGAACTGATGTTTGGGGCCCTGTATCTCGGGGCCACTTTGTGCTAGAAACCCCAGCTTTGGAAATTTTATGGTGCTAGTTCCACTGGGTTTGCACACCAAATTTGGGGTTCCTAGCACTAAGTGGCCCCAAGATACGGGGCCCCAAATTCGGTCAACTGTGTCCATCTGCAGCAATGTCATTTCAGGACCCTTTGGGTTCAGAGACCCCAAATTCTGGCTGCAGCTAGGGGGCATCTAGGAACCCTTAACTACTGAGTTTGAAGTTCAGGGGACCTATGGCTGCAAATGGGCACAGTGAGGCATGCAAATGGGCACAGTGATGCTGCAAATAGGCATTGTTGACCCTCTTTTCCACTTACAGTAGCTGTGCATTTCTCACCCTCGTCTATTACTCGGGTCAATAAGTTTTTCCCATTTTTTTTGTAGTAAATTAGGGCCTCGACTTATACTCGGAACGACTTATACTCGAGTATATACGGTATTTTGTTGGCAAAGTTGCGAGGCTATAAACTTTCTGGCTTTGTTGCCATGGGAATAATAGTTTAATTTACTGGTACTTCTCATGGTTAGAGATTAAAATTTATTAATTTTTTTTTTATTATTTTTATTGCAAGTTTCGGTGCAAACAATACACATACAACTTAAGTGCCTACAGTACACATGTACAACGAATAAGGTGATACATTAAATTTAGCAAGAATGAGTTGCATATCAGAGAATGGAGCAATAGTTGAGAACACTTCTCCCTATCCAATACATGACCTTGATAGAATTGAAGACATCTTCTGCCAAATGTAGCTAAAGATACTACTTAACTTAAACTTTAACTTAACACTCCAATCTAGCCCAGGGTGATAAGGGATCATAGAACATGTTGTCTGCATATAAACCCATATTCACTGAGCCGTATCAGGTTTGGCTAACCATGTACGTCAAACTTTGTCAAATTTCATCTCCCCCTAGTGGTTAACCCCTTCCCTGCCTGTCACATTTATACAGTAATCATGTAATCTGCCGGGCACCCGCGATTGCCCGTTAACCGGGCCGGACCATGGATCTGTGTGTGTAAACACACAGATCCACGTCCTGTCAGTTGAGAGGAGACCGATCCGTGTTCCCAGTACAGAGGAACACCGATTGTTCTCCTCTCCTTGTGCGTCCCCTCCCCCTATAGTTATAATCACTCCCCTAGGAAACATTTAACCCCTCGTCTCCCCCTAGTGGTTAACCCCTTCCATGCCTGTCACATTTATACAGTAATCAATGAAATTTTATAGCATTGATCGCTGTATAAATGTGAATGGTCCCAAAAATGTGTCAAAAGTGTCGATGTGTCCGCCATAATGTCGCAGTCACAAAAAAAAATTGCGATCGCCGCTATTACTAATAAAAAAAATAAATAAATATTTTTTTTTTTAAAATGCCATAAATCTATCCCGTATTTTGTAGACGCTATAACTTTTGTGCAAACCAATCATTATACGCTTATTGTGATTTTTTTTACCAAAAATATGTAGAAGAATACGTATCGGCTGAAACTGAGGAAAAAATTAGTTTTTTTTTTTTTATTGGGATATTTATTATGGCAAAAAGTAAAAAATATTGTGTTTTTTCCAAAATTGTCGCTCTTTTTTTGTTTATAGCGCAAAAAATAAAAACCGCAGAGGTGATCAAATACCACCAAAAGAAAGCTCTATGTGTGGGAAAAAAAGGACGTCAATTTTGTTCGGGTACAATATCGCACGACCACGCAATTGTCGTTTAAAGTGCGACAGCGCTGAAAACTAAAAATTGGTCTGGGAAGGAAGGGGGTGAAATTGCCCTGTATTGAACCGGTTAAAGAGGGATTTAGGTACCCACTGCAGCGAATGGCGAAACACGTAAGTGAATTTGGGGATAATTTTCATTTTGAGGAGATTGACTCTTCCCCAAATGGATAAAGGCAATTTGCTCCATGACTTAATTTTTGTTTTTGTATCAAGAAGTACTGGGTTTAGATTTAATAGAATGAAGTGTGAAGCTTGAGTAGAGACATGGACTCCCAAGTATTTAAAGGTGTCAACCCATTGTAGGGGGTTGTCTGGCGGGCATGTAGCCCTGGCAGCCTGATCAATCGGGAATAGAAGGGACTTGGACCAATTTAATTTAAGTTTGGTTACCACAGTAAAAGCTTTTAGAACTGTCAGTGCCCCTTGTAGTGACGGGCCGGCGTCATTGAGAAAAAGAATCATATCATCTGCGTACAAGGCTACCCTCTCCTCCAGCAAGCCAATACGAAGACCCTTGATGTGTGGCGAAGTGCGCAAAGCTTTCGCCACCTGTTCAATTTCTAGGGCAAACAAGGCCAGAGAGAGAGGACAGCCCTGTCTAGTTCCCCTGAAAAGCCTGAAGGGGATGGACAATCCACCTCCCAGGCAAACCGAAGAGGTGGGGCATTTATATATTACCTGAAGCCATTTGATAAACAGTAAAAGGAATCCCATTCTACGTAGTGTTTCCCACAGAAAAGGCCATTCAACTGTATCAAATGCCTTTTCTATGTCTAGTGAGGCTATTGCTCGTGCCCCCGTGTTGTGGTGCTGGGTATGTATGTTGGTGAACATTCGTGGACCTATGGGGCATAAAGCCCGTTTGGGCTGGATCAATTACTGAAGGCAAAAAAGGGTATAATCGGAGGGCCAAAAGTTTGGTTAATATTTTGAGATCATTATTCAGTAGCGGAATTGGTCGGTAAGAGGCACAGGATGTGGGGTCCTTGGAGGATTTATGTATTAGGGTCAGGTATGCAGGATACATGGAATCGGGTAGATCACCATCAGTGTATAATTGGGCCAATATAGGTGCTAATAGGTCTCCATGTGTTTTATAAAAATCAATCCGAAGACCGTCCGGCCCTGGCGCCTTCCCAGAGGGAAAGGATTGGATGGCGTTTATGACCTCCAAGGCCGTGAACGGTTGGACTAGCGTCTCTCGCTCTGAATCTGAGAGCCAGCCGAGCGTCAATGGATCTAAAATATCTTGTAATGTCTCAGGCTGGAAATCAGAGGGGAGGGCGGAGGTATAGAGTGTTTCATAAAAGGTATTAAACATTTGCAGTATTCCCGAAGGGGAGGTCACTGTCTCCCCACTGGGAGTTCGCAAAGTAGAGACAAGTGTAAGTGGTTGGTCGTGTTGTGTCAGCATGGCTAAAAAACATCCATTTTTATCTCCCTGTTCAAAAAAACGCTGTTTACCTTTATAAGTGTCTAGTCGTGTGACCTCGGTTAAGTGTAAGTTCAGTGTTCTCTGAGCTGCCATCAGCAAATCAAAGTGAGCAGGAGTGGGGTCTGCGCTATATGTAGAAGCATGGTCTGTCACTGACTGCTGCAACAATTGAGTCTCAATGGACTGCTGCTTCTTGATGCTACCGATAGAGGAACTGTACTGCCCTCTAGCATAAGCCTTAAACGCATCCCATATCATTCCCGGAGAGGAGGACCCGGTGTTCAATTCCAAGAACTCTGCCAAGTGGGGCGGCAATGTATCCGCCAGATCCAGATGAGAGACTCAATGTGCACCCAACCTCCAAAGTGCAGCGTTGGGAGATGCAGGAGAACGGAGCACCACTGCCAATGGGCTATGATCTGATAGCCCACTCGACAAATAGGACGCCTCCAGTACATCTGCTAGCAGCGTGAGATTTACAAAAGGCCATTCGTGATGCAGTCTTGTGAGAAGCTGAAAAACACGGATAGGCTCTGGTAGTAGGGAGTTTCCACCTCCAGATCTCCTCCAGACCCACAGCCTGAGCCCAGGCAGATAGATCCACACAGTGATTCTTAGGTGGGGTAGGCCTATCTAATTCCGGGGATATGATGGCATTAACGTCTCCCATTACTAGTATTTTTCCTGGGCAGAAAGGTGCAGCTTTCTCTAGGACAGCATAAAGTATGGCAGATGAAAAAGGTGGGGGGATATATAGGTTAATTACAATAGACCTTTGAGACCAGTGTGTAAATACCACGATAACATACTTGCCCTGGGGGTCTGTACACACCTCTTCAATCACACATAGAAAATTCTTATGTATTAGGATTGAGACCCCCCTGGCATATGTGGAGTACGTGGCATGTATAGCCCTCTGTACCACTACCGCACTACCACTACAGTACCGCTAACACCCACGCACACACCGTACACCTCCCTTAGTGGTATAGTATCTGAACGGATCAATATCTGATCCGATCAGATCTATAGTAGCATCCCCAGCAGTTTAGGGTTCCCAAAAACGCAGTGTTAGCGGGATCAGCCTAGATACCTGCTAGCATCTGCGTTTTGCCCCTCCGCCCGGCCCAGCCCAGCCCAGCCCACCCAAGTGCAGTATCGATCGATCACTATCACTTACAAAACACTAAACGCATAACTGCAGCGTTCGCAGAGTCAGGCCTGATCCCTGCGATCGCTAATAGTTTTTTTGGTAGCATTTTGGTGAACTGGCAAGCACCAGCGGCCTAGTACACCCCGGTCGTAGTCAAACCAACACTGCAGTAACACTTGGTGACGTGGCGAGTCCCATAAGTGCAGTTCAAGCTGGTGAGGTGGCAAGTACAAGTAGTGTCCCGCTGCCACCAAGAAGAAGACAAACACAGGCCCGTCGTGCCCATAATGCCCTTCCTGCTGCATTCGCCAATCCTAATTGGGAACCCACCACTTCTGCAGCGCCCGTACTTCCCCCATTCACATCCCCAACCAAATGCAGTCGGCTGCATGAGAGGCATTTTCTTTATGTCCTCCCGAGTACCCCTACCCAACGAACCCCCCCAAAAAAGATGTTGTGTCTGCAGCAAGCGGGATATAGGCGTGACACCCGCTATTATTGTCCCTCCTGTCCTGACAATCCTGGTCTTTGCATTGGTGAATGTTTTGAACGCTACCATTCACTAGTTGAGTATTAGCGTAGGGTACAGCATTGCACAGACTAGGCACACTTTCACAGGGTCTCCCAAGATGCCATCGCATTTTGAGAGACCCGAACCTGGAACCGGTTACACTTATGAAAAGTTACAGTTACAAAAAAAATTGTAAAAAAAAAAAATATATATATAAAATAAAAAAAATAGTTGTCGTTTTATTGTTCTCTCTCTCTCTATTCTCTCCCTATTGTTCTGCTCTTTTTTACTGTATTCTATTCTGCAATGTTTTATTGTTATTATGTTTTATCATGTTTGCTTTTCAGGTATGCAAAAAACAGCACCATTGGGAAATTGGGAAAGCATTTTGTCACACCGATCTTGGCGT
The DNA here is from genome assembly GCA_037952925.1 of Lithobates clamitans. Taxonomy (NCBI): domain Eukaryota; kingdom Metazoa; phylum Chordata; class Amphibia; order Anura; family Ranidae; genus Lithobates; species Lithobates clamitans. Next base: position 146,364 of record JBBGZY010001621.1, on the reverse strand, counting down.
GGTCAGATGCTTTGAGGGCAGAGGAGAGATCTAGGGTCTAATAGACCTCAATTTTTTCAAAAAAGAGTACCTGTCACTACCTATTGCTATCATAGGGGATATTTACATTCCCTTAGATAACAATAAAAATGATTAAAAAAATGAAAGAAACAGTTTAAAAATAAGATAAAAAAGCAAAAAAATAATAAAGAAAAAAAAAAGCACCCCTGTCCCCCCCCCTCTCTCGCGCTAAGACGAACGCAAGCGTCGGTATGGCGTCAAATGTAAACAGCAATTGCACCATGCATGTGAGGTATCACCGCGAAGGTCAGATCAAGGGCAATATTTTTAGCAGTAGACCTCCTCTGTAAATCTAAAGTGGTAACCTGTATAGGCTTTTAAAAATGTATTTATTTTGTTGCCACTGCATGTTTGTGCGCAATTTTAAAGCATGTCATGTTTGGTATCCATGTACTCGGCCTAAGATCATCTTTTTTATTTCATCAAACATTTGGGCAATATAGTGTGTTTTATTGCATTAAAATTTAAAAAAGTGTGTTTTTTCCCCAAAAAATGCATTTGAAAAATGGCTGCGCAAATACTGTGTGAAAAAAAAATTAAACACCCACCATTTTAATATGTAAGGCATTTGCTTTAAAAAAATATATAATGTTTAAAGTAAAAAATGTTTCTTGCAAAAAAAAAAAAAATTTTCATGTAAACAAAAAGTGTCAGAAAGGGCTTTGTCTTCAAGTGGTTAGAAGAGTGGGTGATGTGTGACATAAGCTTCTAAATGTTGCGCATAAAATGCCAGGACAGTTCAACCCCCCCAAATGACCCCATCTTGGAAAGAAGACACCCCAAGCTATTTGTTGAGAGGCATGTCGAGTCCATGGAATATTTTATATTGTGACACAAGTTGCGGGAAAGAGACAAATTTTTGCACAAAGTTGTCACTAAATGATATATTGCTCAAACATGCCATGGGAATATGTGAAATTACACCCCAAAATACATTCTGTTGCTTCTCCTGAGTACGGGGATACCACATGTGTGAGACTTTTTGGGAGCCTAGCCGCGTACAGGACCCGAAAACCAAGCACCGCCTTCAGGCTTTCTAAGGGCGTAAATTTTTTATTTCACTCTTCACTGCCTATCACAGTTTCAGAGGCCATGGAATGCCCAGGTGACACAACCCCCCCCAAATGACCCTTTTTTGGAAACTAGACACCCCAAGCTATTTGCTGAGAGGTATAGTGAGTATTTTGCAGACCTCACTTTTTGTCACAAAGTTTTGAAAATTGAAAAAAGAAAAAAAAATGTTTTTTCTTGTCTTTCTTCATTTTCAAAAACAAATGAGAGCTTAAAAATACTCACCATGCCTCTCAGCAAATAGCTTGGGGTGTCTACTTTCCAAAATGGGGTCATTTGGGGGGGGGGGTTGTGCCACCTGGGCATTCCATGGCCTCCGAAACTGTGATAGGCAGTGAAGAGTGAAATCAAAAATTTACACCCTTAGAAATCCTGAAGGCGGTGATTGGATTTCGGGGCCCCGTACACGGCTAGGCTCCCAAAAAGTCCCACACATGTGGTGTCCCCATCCCCATACTGAGGAGAAGCAGCTAAATGTATTTTGGGGTGCAATTCCACATATGCCCATGGCCTGTGTGAGCAATATATCATTTACTGACAACTTTGTGCAAAAAAAAAAAATTGTCACTTTCCCCCATCTTGTGTCAAAATATAAAATATTCCATGGACTCAACATGCCTCTCAGCAAATAGCTTGGGGTGTCTACTTTCCAAAATTGGGTCATTTGGGGGGGTTTGTGCTATCTGGGCATTTTATGGCCTTCAAAACTGTGATAGGTAGTGAGGAGTGAAATCAAAAATGTACGCCCTTAGAAATCCTGAAGGCAGTGATTGGTTTTCGGGGCCCCGTACGCAGCTAGGTTCCCAAAAAGTCCCACATATGTGGTATCCCCGTACTCAGGAGAAGCTGCTGAATGTATTTTGGGGTGCAATTCCACATATGCCCATGGCCTGTGAGCAATATATCATTTAATGACAACTTTTTGTATTTTTTTTTTTTGTCATTATTCAATCACTTGGGACAAAAAAAAATGAATATTCAATGGGCTCAACATGGCTCTCAGCAATTTCCTTGCGGTGTCTACTTTCCAAAATGGGGTCATTTGGGGGGGTTTGTACTGCCCTGCCATTTTAGAACCTCAAGAAATGACATAGGCAGTCATAAACTAAAAGCTGGGGGGCGTGTCCGGACTATGGAGGAGTAAGGACGTGTGCCTTCTCAGCTCAGCTCCACCACAGCACATTACTAGCTCCACAGCGGAGATAACTCCCGCTTCAGCAGCGAATTATGTCCCTGAGACACCGGGTATCCTCCCAGCCACAACGGACTAACCGATCACGGCAATCCCAGCTGGATTCCTTCTACCCTGGGCAGACCGGGAGAGGCCAAGAGCCTTCCAAGATGGCGCCGACCGGGAAGACACAGCGTGCAAACAAGGCCGCAAAGACCTCCGCTGGCCAGCCACAGCAACTGGACGAATCTCCCATACCATCTCCAGGGTCGGTGAGTGACTCGGTCCCCCTGATCTCCCCAGGCTCCCCCAGTTCCCAGGACGGTGACTCCGCTGACCTAGACCCCCTGGCAGATGCAGATATCAGGCGCCATATTATGTCCCTACCCACGAAAGCTGATCTTGAACGCTTTGCTGACAGGGTAGAGAAAGCTTTTAAGGAGGACATTGCTCAGCTCAAAGCTGATACAACTCATTTAGGAGGCAGGCTTGAGTCCTTGGAACAGAAATTTGAGGAAACTCTCCCTGTCTTCTCCATGCTTCAGGACAAATGCAACATACAGGGCCAGCAGATTGAGGCCCTGCTATGTCAGTTAGATGACACAGAGAACCGTAGCAGACGGGCAAATATCAGGATACGAGACCTACCTGAAGCTACAGGACCCAGGGACATTATTCCCACTCTGGAAGGAGTCTTCAAGGAAATCCTAGGGCTGCCTGCCACTGCTACGATCGAAATAGACCGCGCACACAGGGCCCTGAAACCCCCATCTCAGGATGCAAACAATACAAGAGACATCATCTGTAAATTGCATAAATACACACTAAAAGACCACATCATGCAGAAAATGAGGGGGAAACCCTATTTTGATTTTGATGGTGCACACTTGGCCTTTTACCAAGACATCTCGAGACGCACCCTCATGCAACGCAGAGCACTACGTCCTCTTCTAACAGCTATCCAAGACGCAGGCCTTGTGTATCTCTGGGGATTCCCCTTCAGCCTTCAAGTCACCAAGGATGGTATAACCATGACTCTTCGCAACAAAGATGACCTCCCGCACTTTCTGACCTTCCTGGATCTGGACCCGGTAGACTTCCCTGATTGGAGTGCTCCTCAGACCTGGGAACTGCTAAATTACCTACCCACCAATCGTGGCAACCCGCCAGAAACCAGAACCGCAGGAGACATCGCTCTGAATCCTCGCTGGGAACGTCCTTACCTGGGAACTAACAAACATGCCTCTCTAGGTCAAACGAACTGTTGTTGGGATTTTTATCCCCAAGTGTTTTTCTTTTTTGCATATTGCACTTAGACTCTCCCCTTAACAACAGCCGTAAGGCTACTTGAAGGTTTGCACGTTTTTGAGTTCTCTAAGGCTTCTACATTTTCTCCATGTCTAACCGCACCACGTCAGATGCGGTGGGCGGAGACGGAGGACCTCCTGCCCTCTCTTTTAGATGGCACACTTACCCCCTAGTAGGCCGCCCTGTTTTTTTTGGGCACTAATTCCCTTTGGGATAAGGGGTCATGGCCTGGACCCCCTTCCTTTTCTAAGGGGGGGCTCCTCGACATGACCCTTAGTAGTTGTTACACATGTGTGGATGCTTCCATCCATACTGTTTTGACGGTTATGACTATGTTTTCAGTTTTTTTATCTCATACATGTTTTGTCTTCTCTCCCTCTTCTTCCTATCCACTCTCTACCCCCCTCCTTCACTACAGGTTGCTCCATCTTGCTGTCTGCAACGGGCCCCTCGCAAATCGCACACCTTGAACACCTATGCATCATCCCATGGCCTCCCTACGGGTAAGTACATATAATGTACGGGGCCTATGCTCCCCACACAAACGTAGTAAGCTTTGGGGGGAATTAAAACGTCTGAAAACTCAGGTGGTTTTCCTCCAGGAAACCCACTTTACGCCAAAATCTCTTCCCAAATTGCCTACTCACCTTTTCAACCAATGGTTTATTAGCACATCTCCGACTCCTAAATCTAAAGGGACAGCTATCGCCATACATAAGACATGCCCTTTCCAACCGGCAGATCATGACGCAGACCCCTTGGGGAGATATGTCTTCCTAAAGGGCAGTATTGCTGGTCAAAAATACACATTCGTGACTATCTATGCTCCGAATGCCGATCAACTTACCTTCATAGACAATACACTAGACCGCTTGGCTGATTTCAGAGAAGGCTTCCTAATCCTAGGGGGCGACTTTAACGTAAGCCCTGACTCAATGCTAGACACCTCTCATGCGAGACCCTCACACTCCTACGCATTTTTGAAGCACTTCCGCAGGACTATTCAGTCCCACCTGCTTACCGACAGTTGGCGGACGCATAGACCACTAGACTGTGACTTCAGCTATTACTCTAAAGTACATGATGTATACACAAGAATTGACTACATATATGTGGATCGCAATATTCTTGAACTTCTACAGTCTGCAGACATTGGTTCCATTTCCATTTCCGACCATGCCCCAGTAACGATGGCCTTTTCTTTACCATCAGGCATGCACAGAATTCGGACTTGGAGACTTAATGAAAATCTATTAGACGATGCGGTAGTGATGGCTGAAGTCGCAGATACCCTAACTCATTATTTTACGGAGAATCCCATAGGCGAACAGAATGAGGGGACGGTATGGGAGGCTCACAAGGCTGTGGTTCGAGGGACACTAATTTCCCAGGGCTGTAGACTTAAAAAGATACGACAAGCAGATTTTCTGAGAGTACACACCGAACCCCAAAAAGCAGAACTCAGGCACAAAGCCAACGGAAGCCCAGAGGCACTGAAAGAACTGACAGAGCTACGCGAACTGTTCCTACGCCTACTCAATCGTCAAACACACAAACAATTCCGATTCATGGCACACAGGTACTATGAACACGGAAACAAATGCGGCCGCATGTTGGCTCGGGCTCACCGGAAGCGTCATGCCCAGACATATATACATAAACTACATAGCGTACGGGAACCCCGATCCTACACCCGTCTAAAATTGCTGCTGAATTCCGAGCCTATTACGCCAAACTGTACAACATAGACTCCGACCCCTCCCCTACATCATGACACTAGACAAAACGCGATCCGAGACTACCTGACCGCAGCCAGACTCCCAACACTCACGGACGAGCAATCCTCAGACCTGGACGCCCCAATTACCCTAAATGAGCTCCGTGCCACGGTGAACTCCTTGCCCAATGGGAAGAGCCCTGGACCTGATGGGTTCACTAAGGCATACTATAAAGCCTTCCTGACTCACCTGGAGACTCCCATGTGCAAATATTTTAATTTTATTGCAGATGGAGGTACCATTCCACCAGAGGCGCTTCTGGCACACATTACCATGATCACGAAAGAGGGCAAGGATCCCACCGTCCCCCCAAGCTACCAGCCAATCTCTCTCCTTAACCTGGACATTAAAATTTTAGCAAAAACACTGGCAAACAGACTTAAATATCTTATCCCTGACATTATTCACCCAGACCAAACGGGATTCATAACAGGTAGAGAGGCCAGAGACAACTCTATCAGGGCGGTACACCTTATTCACTGGGCCCGTGCCCGCCCTGAGCCACAGCCTTACCTCATACTGTCAACAGACGCTGAAAAGGCGTTCGATCGCGTTGACTGGTCTTACCTGACGGAAGTGCTTCAATCACTGCGGATGGGTCCGAGAATGTTATCCTCTATAATAGCCTTATATTCGGCACCTTGTGCACAGGTCAAGGTAAATGGAACCCTTTCAGCCCCTTTCCCCATCAGAAATGGCACGAGACAGGGGTGCCCCCTATCACCTCTCCTGTTTGCCTTAGTGCTGGAGCCTTTGCTCTGCACAATACGCGCTAACCCTGACATTAAGGGTCTTACGGTTGGTAACACAGAACATAAACTCTCGGCATATGCCGATGACGTCCTGTTTCATGTTTCAAACCCCCTGATCTCACTGCCCAATCTGATGAAGGAACTGAAGCTCTTTGGGTCTCTTTCTAATTTTAAAATTAATTTTTCAAAGTCAGAAATCCTCCCCATTTGCATGACATCCCAATTAACAACGAGCCTTAAATCCGCCTTCCCCTTCACCTGGGCTACGTCGGCTATTCGATACCTCAGTGTACAGTTCACAGATAACTTTAACAGCCTATATACCGCGAATTACCTCCCACTGCTAGCTACAATTAAGAAAGACCTATCCCAATGGACACAGACGGCCTTCACATGGTTAGGTAGAGTGAACATAATAAAAATTAACATCTTACCACGCATACTGTTTTTTTTACAGATGCTACCAATTTTACTGCCCCGATCTTTCTTCGACAAAATATCTAGCCTGCTGTCAGACTTTACATGGAATGCGCGTAAACCCAGGATAGCCCTGCGAGTTCTCCGCCGCTCGAAACAGAACGGAGGCCTGGGCCTTCCGGACGTTAGACGATACTACTGGGCTATAGGGGTACAGAGAATGCTCAACTGGCGTTTCCACACTCGCTCTAAGCTATGGGTACCCCTAGAGAAGTGTTTAGCGGGTAGGAATTTATCATACCCTCCCTGGCTGTCCCGAGAGCATAGAGGACTCTCAGAGACGACGTCCCCCTTAACAACCCAGGTATTGGCAACTTGGGATAAGATTAACCCGCTGCTAAAATTGGCCCCATTGGTGTCCCTGCTGGCCCCACTGGGAGGTTTCCTATGGTTCCCTCCGGGGGAACAAATGGGTTTTTTTGAATCATGGATAGAGGGTGGAGACGCCAGTTGTGGTAAACTTATGAAAGACGGCAAACTCCTGAGCTACGAATCTCTGCCTATAGGCCGACAGGGCACACCAATGAACTTCTGGAAATACAGACAACTACACCACTTCTTTCAATTACAAGGCCATAAGATTAGAGACCCCTCGTTCCTCACCCACCTTGAACAACTTTTTATTGCAGAAAAACCTACACCACACTTGGTCTCGGAACTATATAAATTACTATGTTCCTCACTCCCTCATACTACACCTGCTTATATTAGACGCTGGGAAAATGACCTAGGCATCGTATTTGCTAAGACAGACTTAACTCACTTATATCAGCTTACTCATTCATCCTCAATAGAGTCCAAGACCCAGGAAACAAACTTTAAGCTACTATCCCGCTGGTATAGAGTACCTGCGGACTTGGCCCGCTTTTACCCTTCCACATCCGAGCTGTGCTGGAGAGGGTGTGGACAGAGAGGTACATTGAAACACATATGGTGGGATTGCCCTCCGATTAAATCCTTTTGGGAAGATATACGAAACCAAATCAAAATAGTGACAGAGATAGAAATCCCTTTTTCCCCGACCCACTTTCTTCTGCAGCTCCCCCCGATCTCACTACGTAAATATAAGAAAAGTGTGCTGCCGCACTTATTAAACGCAGCTAGGTGCCTGATCCTAATTCATTGGAAGAAACACACGATCCCCACATGTGCTGAGTGGATCGGAAAGGTTAGTGAGATCCGGGAGGCTGAGGTCTGGGTGGCGACCAATAAAGGCCACAAAGACCGATTCCATGGCATCTGGGCGTCATGGACAGAGTACACCTCAGACCCTACCATTGTGCCATCTAGTTTAGATGTTGCACTATTGGAACTAGCAGACCCCAATCTTAGAGTACTTAGGCTAACAAAAACTCAACCCTGTAGGCAAGACCCTAAAACCTGAACTTACCCGTGGAATATTGAATCCAGCTCCGGGGGGCCCGTTGCAGAGGCAGAGGAAGCTTACCACTATTTGCAGGTGACCTGACCAAACCCCTCTCCCCCTCCCATCTCCCCCCCCTCCCTCTACTATTCTCCCCTTTCCCCCTTACTGTATCCCTCCTCCCCTCTATTCTCTTTTTTATTCCCTTTTATTCTCGTGTTTCTACATTTATTACTGTTAATTTATTATAATACTAGGGAAACTCACGCGAAATATCTAATTATGGGACGTCTAGTAGAGACACGAAACCCGCTGAGGGAGACCTCTGGTTTTCTAAGAGTTCAATAAATTCTGCATGAACAAACCACTGCTTCATGGTCACGGGGCTTACGTGGGAGCGGGAGGTGGATTGATGGAGGTCTCGAGCCCCCCCCTCTTGCCCCGGCCGTGGGCCACTGGGCTATGTACCCCGAGCATTCCAGAGGGCTCCCCAACTGGAATATACCCTTGAGAGCCCCTAGGCTGGTCCCACAACACCTATATATTCCACGAACATGTAGGGCTTCCGGAGCTCCTGATTACCCCCTTAGTGTGTCCCATAGAGTTATCCCTAGAATAGCACCTTTCATTAGGTAAATAGTAATGTATGTATCTGTTCAACCCATATATTGAATATTGTCACTGATACGACCCTGGTCATTGTTTACATGACTTGCAATGTTGGACATGCCATGTTATGTCTTGTTCTAAAAATAAAAAGTTATTATACAATAAACTAAAAGCTTTGTAAATTCCAGAAAATGTACCCAAGCTTGTAGATGCTATAACTTTTGAGCAAACCAATAAATATATGCTTATTGACATTTTTTTTAACAAAGGTATGTGGCCGAATACATTTTGGCCTAAATGTATGACTAAAATTGAGTTTATTGGATTTTTTTTATAACAAAAAGTAGAAAATATCATTTTTTTTTTAAATTTTCATTTTTTTCCGTTTATAGCGCAAAAAATAAAAACCGCACAGGTGATCAAATACCATCAAAAGAAAGCTCTATTTTTAGGAAGAAAAGGACGCACATTTCGTTTGGGTACAGCATTGCATGACCACGCAATTAGCAGTTAAAGCGACGCAGTGCCAAATTGTAAAAAGTGCTCTTGTCAGGAAGGGGGTAAATTCTTCCGGGGCTGTGGTTAAACACTTTATAAACTGTGAACAGACTAAAACGGCAACCAACATAGAACTAAAATGTAAACAACCCAAGCACGGTGTGATTTTCCTACTATGTCCCATCCCCCCTTCAAAACAGATGAGGGGGCCTGGGAATAGTTTTCCCCCTAAACCAAACATAGAAACTGTAGATAAACCCCTACCTTGGGGGCACTACACTTATTCACCAGACCACACACCAGGCTACTGGTCAGAAACCGTCTCTTCTCAATGTGACGTGAGGAAATAACTTCCGTCTACTGACCAGTCAATAGAGAAGCAAGGGGTGTGAAGCAATGGGGGGGTCCGGTAATTCTGGACTGTGACCCTATCTCTCGGCTTGGTTGGGCACTTCTTTGACCGAATGCTGAGCGGTCCAGCTCCAAATATAGTGCTTAACTTACTCCACATGGGATAGAGGGACGCAATTACTGAAAAAGGGGGTCCAGTATGTAAGCGACCATAGATCCCGGATCAGCGCCCTCTGGGTGTATGAGCTGGTATTCAAACCTGAGGCCTTCCAGAAGGAGGGACAGTCAGCAGTAACAAGGAAGAGAGGAAAAAATAAAAGACAAAAATATACTGCAGGGATTCGGCTGTAACAAGCAGGGATACTAGCCATATGTAAAGTGTCACTTTCTGCCGTCCAGTCAGGATAGAGCAGTCTCTGGGTCCATAAAGAAGTGTGCACGATCGCCGTCAATCACACGTAGCTTGCTTGGGTAGAGCAGGCTGAACTTGAGGCCTTTTTCTTGGAGGCATATTCTTACCTCAGTGAAGGATCAATGCCGCTGCTGTAACTCTAGAGAATAATCAGGGAACAGCATGATTTTGGCATTATTAAAATGCAGATCTTGTTTCTCTCTGGCTGCCGCTAGTACCCTGTCTTTATCCCTGTAATTCAATAACTTGAGCAGGAATGGCCGAGGTGGGTTACCAGGAATTGGAGGGGCTGGAGGAACTCCGTGTGCCCTCTCCACCACAAAAGTGGGGGGCATAGCAGGTAAATCCAGCAACGAGATGAGAAAGGTTTCCGCAAACTCAGCAGGTCTGGAGCCCTCCGCCCCTTCGGAAAGGCCTAGTACACTAATATTATTCCTTTGCAGCCGATTTTCGGTGTCTATGGACATCTCTTACAGGGCTTTCACTTGCAGCTGCAGCGCACAGAGGTCTTGGGAGTCAGACCTGGTATCATCCTCTAATAGCGAAATGCGGCCTTCAGCCTCAGCAAACCAGGACCTAAATTTGTCCATGTATTAGGCTGACATCCGTGGCTAAGTGGTCAATTTTGACCATCAAAGAATCGTTCCCTGCTTAAATAGCCGCCAGCAGTTCAGCATGTGAGGCAGCGTGTGAGGTCGCCGGCTCAGGGGGAGTATAAGTGCTGACTGACATCTTTTCTGCAGGGGGCCTCGTGGTCAAGATGGCGGCCACGGATCGGGCAGTGTTTGTGGAAGAGGACCGGAGCTTACCCCGAGACAGCGGAGGAACCCTCAGAGTACTGTGTGCCCTCTTAGACCCCAGGGTGCCTGGATTGAGGTGATTATCCATAGTTTTTAGCTTGGAAGTAGCTGATAGGATAAGTGTCAGAGCGGAGCTCAGTCTCAACGCATCCTCTCCGTCTCACATCCGGCCACACCCCCTTGTAGTTAATTTCTAGTGGCTTTAAGTTGTTGAAGAAGAACTGAGTTTTCAGGTGAGATCTTATGATCTTTTTCAAGTTTAGATATGGTATCTAAAAGGGTGTTTATCTTACATAGTTTTTGTTTCTTTTCCTTAGAGGCTAGCTGAATCAACAACCTTATGTGTACACCAAAGGTTGGTGGCAGAGACAGATTCTTGGTCATTAAACACAAAAAAAATTCAGTCTTTTTTTCAGCTCAGACAAATGTTTCTCTTGTTATTTTGTCTTGTGAGGTATTGGCGGAAGGTTGCCCCAGGCGACATCTGATGAGATTGGTGCATGGTCGGATCAGGAAATAATATGGATCTGGGACAGTTAACAGTTTTCATAATGAATTGTTAAGGGCGTTTGTTGGGAGCATAAATATTAGCAATAGTATTGGGCGAACGGTTCAGCCCGAGCAAGAATTCAGGTTGAACACTGACTGTTCACCCGATCAGCGTACATCCAAATTGTCGGGGCATTTGACCGTGTGTTCAGCCCACGAGCACCCCACAATGCACTGCGTGCCGCACAGTGGATTGGAAGCCCTGTTTGGCTCAAACATTGATGGATTTGCCAAATCATTGCACAGAACACTGTCAGAGCCATGATTGGAGAAAGTAATGATGACTTTGCCCAATCATGGCTTATTGCTCATAGACCCACCCCCACTATAAAAGGTTCCTTCCCATTTGCAGTGTGATATTGGAGAGGAGATAGATAGAACAGGGCTCTGTTCATTGCTATAAACAAAGAAAGAGCAACAATTTTGAAAAAAAATTTTTTTTTTTTACTTTTTGCTATAATACATATCCAAAAAATATATAGAAAAAAAAACAAATTTATTCGTCAGTTTAGGCCGATATATATTCTTCTACATATTTTTGTTAAAAAAAAAAATCGCAATAGGCATATATTGATGGGTTTGCGCAAAACTTATTGCATCTACAAACTATGGGATAGATTTAGGGACTTTTAATTTCTTTATTGTTTTTACCAGTAATGACGGCGATCTGCGATTTTTAGTGGGACTGCAAAGTTGCAGCGGACGAATTTGACCCCAAATTACACTTTTTTGGGGACCAGTGACATTATTACATTGATCAGTGCTAAAAAAATGCACGGATCAATGTAAAAATAGCACTGGCAGGAGTTAACTGATCCCTCATCAGGTTCTAACTGTAGGGGGGTGAGCTGGCAGAGACATGACAGAGATCACTGTTCCCAATCACTGGGAACAGTAGATCTCTGTCATGTCATCTGTCAGAATGGGGATCTGCCTTGTTTACAAAGGCAGATTCCCATTCTGCCTCTGTACTAGGTGATCGTGGGTCGCTGGCAGACATGCAGTCCGCCTGACCTGCAGCGTGCATCGGGTGTGAGCATGCATCACCCACTTTCGCACCTGCATGAGCCACCCTACAGCTATGGTGATTTGCGCAGGAGAGCCAACCTGCCGCCATATAACGACGGTGGCTGGTCGTCCACTGGTTAATGTCAGTTAATGTCAGTTCACTGCAGTATATTTAAGTGTGTTAGTGCACTTTTATGACAGTATAATAAGGTGCGTTAGTGCATGTTTACTACAGTATATTGAGGAGCATTAGTGCACTTTTACTGCAGTATATTGAAGTGCGTTAGTGCATGTTCACTGCAGTATATTGAAGTGTATTAGTGCACTTTTACGGCAGTATATAGAGGTGCATTAGTGAATGTTTACTGCAGTATAATGAGGTGCGTTAGTGCACGTTTACTGTAGTATATTGACGTGCATTAGTGCATGTTTACTGCAGTATATTGACATGCTTTAGTACACATTTACTGCAGTATATTAAACTGCATTAGTGCACATTTGCTGCAGTACTGTATATTGAACTGCCTTAGTGCACGTTTACTGCAGTATATTGAATTGTGTCAGTGCACTTTTACTGCAGTATATTGAAGTGTGTTAGTGCACGTTCACTGCAGTATAATGAATTGTGTTAGTGCCCTTTTACTGCAGTATATTGAAGTGTGTCAGTGGAATGTGTTTGTGTAGTGAGTACTCAAGTTAAAGTGCACCAAACACCACTTTCCATTGTTTAAAGGGCATCCAAGTACACATTTCCTCTTCTCTGTTACATTTCGGTATTGAGCCCCCCATCATGTCTGGGAGACCAACAAAGAGAGGCAGATGTTCCCATGGAGGTGGCAAGCAGCGTCTATGTCCACAGGGAAAGGTGCACATGGTATGTCCTTAGGCAGGGCACCATTTCCTCTGTTTAGTGATGTTGCCCATGCTATTCAGCCACAGGATGCAGAGGAGGTAGTGGACTGCCTTACTAAACCATCTTCATCCACCTCATCCTCTGTCACCCAAGCAGAGACTAGTGTGCAGTCCACCGCAGCTGCCAGAGCTGCCTATTGTGCCTCCTTGTCCACAGCTTCTCCTGCCATAACCCCAGCATCATGTATGGAGGAGTCAGCTGAGTTATTTGAGCACAGCATCAGCCACTTATCCTTGACGATGCACAGACATTACTTGATTCTGATGTTCTGACTCTGAGGTTGAGGAAGATAGGAACATGATGGTATAGCAAAGGGTATCACAGGTCCTTGCAGCACTTCTGCTAGCAGCACACCACCAGCTGTAGACTATAGCAGGTAAATTTTTTTGCCCCAGTCGTTGCAGCGAAAAAAAATACAGTCACTGCCACCAGGGGTGGATCCAGAGTCTAGTCTCGGGAGGGGCACTGCCAGAAAATAAGGCTATTTTCATACTGGGGCGGGTGTCGGTGGTAAAGCGGCGCTATTTTTAGAGCCATTTTAGTGCCGCTATTTGGCCGCTAGCGGGGTGGTTTTATCCCATTTATTTCTACTGAGACACACAGCCACTATATCCCAATATGACATGCTGGTGCGGGTCCTTGAATAAACCCTGCCTGCATTTTGGGATCCACACGCATGACATATTGGGATATAGCGGCTGTGTGTCACAGTAGAAATTAATGGAATGCTGGCATTGGGATGCATGTAACACTTTATGCATCCCCAAGCCAGTAAAAGACAGCCCTGCATGTTAGACGCATGTCTGCTGCACGCCCTGTGTAAATGAAGCCTAAAGATTATTTTTTCTGTCATTCTATATCTTCATTATTATCATGATAGTCACACAATACAGGGGCTGTGGCTCAACGCACCTGTACTGTGTGATTATCATGATGATAATGATCATGATTGGTAATTGTAATATGACACATGGAGGGGGTTAATGTACTCACTGATGTATTACTGACCAGTGGTAATTAATTAACCCCTTTGTGCTGCATTAGTGGCACTAGTGGCAGTGTTTATAAACCCCTTCATGCTGTAGCATAAAAGGGGTTAATTAACATTGATAGTGCCACTGTCATTAATGCAGCACAAAGGGGTTAATTGCCACTGGTCAGTAATACATCAGTGAGTACATTAACCCCCTCCATGTGCCATATTACAAAAACCAATGTAAACTATTTAACCCCCTCCCCTCCACCAAAGCGTTAACCTCTTCACAAGGTGTTAACTCATTAACATAAGAATGCCCGCCGTAGCTCATTAACATAACAATGCCGTCATAGCTAATTAACATAGCAATGCCCGCCGTGGCTAATTAACATAACAATTCCTTAGCTAAGTGCTTACTCACTTGCAGTGTACTGAGCTCTGGCTACAGGTCCATCTTGTCTTTAATCCTGATGCCTCTAAATTGTGATGTCACACCAGCCGGGACTAGGAAGCTCCTGTCGGGTAGAGATCACTCCGCCTGACAGGGAAGTGAAGTGACACTCGCACCGCTGTGCTGCAAATCTGCCAGTGTGTAGCAGCGGCCCCGGTGTCACATCACTTCCAGACCCCATAGTGATGCCACTGGCCCCCTCTAAATGAACTAATGGGGCCCAGGGAATATATTTTAGGCCACCTGGGACTGTGGGAGAGCCAGGGGAAGCAGAAATAAAGTCCCTGCAGCTGCATTTAGAAGCCTCGTAACGCAAATCTGGTGAGGTGGCGGAGGGAGAAAGCCTTCGAGTCAGTACTATTTTCTGGGGGGGGGGGCAATTGCCCCATTGCCCCCCCTGGATCCGCCCCTGACTGCCACTCACATGCTCAGTGTCTAAATTCAAGCTTGTCAAAGCTACTGGCTTAACAACTCCTGCCTTTCCATCTGGTGGATTCTGCCCCCTTCTGTGATTTTTCAGAATGTGCTATTACACAATGGCAGGTCCCCAGTTGCTATTTCTTTGCACGCAAGGCCATTACAGCTCTGTACTACCATGTGGAAGGCAATGTCATGACATTGTTGGGCTAGGCAGTTAGCCACAAGGTCCACGTTACTGCTGACAGGTAGTCCAGCAAGCATGGTCAGGAATGCTATATTTCATTCACAGCACACTGGGTAACTCTGCTTGCAACTCGGAAGGATGCAGGACAGGGCTCATTGCTGCACCTTGTTTTGCTGCAAAATCTTCATACAGCTAGTGGTGATGATGCGAGGTTTGTCAGCTCCACTCCCTTCTCCTCCTCTATGCCCTCCTATGCTGAATTATCCTATGAACCACCAGTACCCCCTAAGCGTTTGAGGGGCTATTCAACAAGTCAGGCTAAAAGATGCCATGCAGTGCTTCAGCTGGTTTGTCTAGGGAAAAAGAGCCACAACAGAGCATAGATTCTTTCAGCTCTGCAGGGGCAAGCCCAGAGGTGGTTCACGCCAGCTGGAGCCAGGAATGTAGGTGTGCGATAATGACACTAACCTCATGTCCGTCCTTAGACAGGGAAAGTTGACACATGTGCCATGCCTGGCATATGGCCTCAATTTGGTGGTCCAGAATTTTTTAAACAGGTAACCAGGGTTGAAAGATCTACTAAAGCAGGCCAGAAGAGTCTGTAGCCATATTAGGCGGTCATACACAGCAAGTGCTCGGTTGGCTGAAATTCAGCGGGAATTCCACCAACCTGATTTGTGACATTTAATATACAATATAACACCATCTATGTGCCCCTGGAGATGGAGACATGAGCGGCAGGTTGGACTTCTACCTACAGGTACAGCATGGGCCTCCACCTCCGGGGTGTAGTAGGAGGAATTTAGGGTGTAGTAGAAGGGAGGAAGGTGTATAAATCATCCACACATCACCAGAGTTTGTAACCTCTGATGACGCTTCCTAGAAGCTAAAACCAAATAAACGGAATTACACTATGGATACTCTTTCATCTCTTTTATGTTAAACCTGTCTGAGATACTCACTGGCTTGCTGGGAAGATTTGAGGATCCATTGACTATCTATAATAAAGTGTTTGATCCATCTGGAGTTAATACTCATCTAGCTTCCTGGGAAATTTGAGGAACCATTAATATATTATAACAAGGCACTTAACTCACCTGGATTTGGTGAGTGGGGCACAGTAGGAGGGGAGCATGTCTGCACCACTGTCATCAAGAATCTATAAGCACGGATTGCACTTTTTTGAAGTTTGTGGCACATTGCTAATAGATGGACATTTCTGTTATGATTTAAGTTTTATTTGCACCAGCATGGTCGTTTAAGTACACTGTATGAAGATTGTGGCACATTGTTTAATGGATGGATATTTTGTTAAAACACAAGTTTTAATAGCATATTTGTTTAAAGACATCACGGTCACATCGTAAAAATTGTTTTATACGTTTATGCAGGATAAAAGACAGTGCTGTGGTCACACATACCATTGATTTGTGACATGTCTACCAGGTGGAACTCAACTTGGCACAAAGCAGAAGGATCAGTATTGTTTGGCAACCCTCCTTGATCACAGATACAAGGGGAAAGTGTCAGAACTCATCCTGTCCTCACAGAGGGAGCAGAGGATGACAAATCTTGAGGATGCCTTAACTGGTTGCCGACCAGCCGCCGCAGTTATACTGCGGCAGAACAGCTCAGCTGCGCAAATTGCAATACTGGAATGGCAGGCCCTTTAAGTGCTATAGCAAGTGCGTGCGTGCTGCCAGAGCTGATGCGCACGGCCCCGCAGCCGCGATGTCTGCCGCCCACCCATGATCGCTCCACAGAGAGCCAAAATGGGGATCTGTCAATGTAAGCAAACAGATCCACATTCTGACAGGGAAGTAGAGAGAGATCTGCTGTTCCTAGTGATTAGGAACAGCGATCTCGCTATAATTCCAGTCAGTCCACACCCCCCATAGTTATAAACACCTCCCTAGGGAACACTTAACCCCTTGATCACTCCCTAGTATTAACCCCTTCCCTGCCAGTGCCATTTATACAGTAATCAGTGGCTATTTTTAGCACTGATCGCTGTATAAATGTCACTGGTCCCAAAAAAGTATCAAAAGTGTCCGATCTGTCCGCCACAATGTTGCAGTCCTGCTAAAAATTGCTGATCACCGCCATTACTAGTAGAAAAAAATAAAATAAAAATGCCATAAAATATATCCCCTTTTTTGTAGACGCTATAACTTTTGCGCAAACCAATCAATATATGCTTATTGCAATTTTTACCAAAAATATGTAGAAGAATACATATTGGCCTAAACTGATGAAGAAATCATTTTTTTACATTTTTTTTTTTGGGGGGGGGGGTATTTAATATAGTAAAAAGCATAGTTTTCTTTTTCAAAATTGTTATGCCCCGTACACACGGTCGGATTGGACAATGTCCGATCGGAGCGTGTTGTCGGAAATTCCGACCATGTGTGGGTGCCATCGGACATTTTCCATCGGATTTTCCGACACACAAAGTTGGAGAGCAGGAGATAAAATTTTCCGACAACAAAATCCGATCGCGTCAATTCCAACCGTGTGGCCTGTTCCGACGCACAAAGTGCCACGCATGCTCAGAAGAAATTCCGAGACGGGACAGCTCGTTCTGGTAAACTTAGCATTTGCAATGGATACAGCACTTTCGTCACGCTGCAATGTTAAAAATGGTTTAATACAGCGCAATCTCTTCTTCTTTATAATGTGACAAGAATTAAGTAGTTTTGCTGCTCATATTCACACACACTTCTCACAAAGTTTTATTTGTGTTTTTTTAGTGGGATTCCCTGAATATATTGTTATTAGTTGTCACATCTGACAGTTTTATATATATTTTTTTTTTTTTGGATTTTAAGCCTTTTTTTTTCTTTAATGTTTGGATTTTTTCCAAGGCTGATCTTTGTTCAATGTTATTTTTATTTTTCCTCCAGAATATTTTTGGGTGTGTTTTGTGTGTCAAGTTACCCCAACACCATTGATATCTTTTATTATTTAATCTCAAGGAGATTGTTTGGTGTTGGTGTCCCTTGTTCATTTCACATTGTATATTTGAAATGTACCTGAATCCTCACAAACCAACTGTCCTTTTTGAAGTAAAACACATAGGAGAGTATAATTCAAAACAAAAATCCTTTATTAAGGGCTCAGAACCAAACAAAGAGGAAGGCAACACTGGATCAACAGGAGAAACTAGCGAAGCCTGGGACCCCCACGGCAGACAGCAATTCTTCAACATCAAAATTGGTGGCCTGAGGAGTCCATATCTAAGGGAGGGCAGTCTGGTCCGGGATTCGCAGAGATCTGGATAACAGCAGATGACATCTATGTCCCCAGGCTGTGGTACCACAAGAGGCTGCATCTTTTGGCCGACCAGACTGAACCCAGGGCAATCACTGTCTGGTCTTCCTTCCACGCTTCCTTCCGGGCTGTGGCTGTGCAGTTGGATATGTGGCAGGAGGAGGAGTAGGACCTGGAGGAGGAGGAGGACTGGGGGGACCTGGAGGAGGACTGGGGGGACCTGGAGGAGAGGGAGGAGGAGGACCTGCAGGAGGAGGAGGAGGACCAACGCGAAGGTGTGTCTGAGGTGTAATTTGGCCCCTCATACCTTTCTCCAGAGCCTCCGATATGAGGGCCTCACACAAGATTTTTTGGCCCTCCTCCATCCTCTGCATTTTATAGACTATGAAGGCAGCAATGTTCTCCTCCATGGTGTGTGGTGCTCCCAGGACCTCTGTAACCCTCCAAAAGAATGCTATAGCAGCCTCCTCTAGGGTACTCCTCCTACTGCCACTTTCTCTTTTCAGGGGGGGTGGAGGGACCTGCAGATCAGCCAGCCGGCTCGGCCCGGCCACCTCCTGGCTGAGACTTCCCTGTGTATGAAAAAGGGACATGGTTGTAATGTTTTGCATCATCAATCACAATCCTAAATTAGTACTCCCAACTAACATCTAGTTAACATCATTGATTGGACAAGCAGAAATATTTAGAGGAATGCTATACCTGGCTCAATCTGGGCTCCTCCACATGTGGCCTGGAAGGCCCAGGTTGGGCGTCAGAAGCCTCAGCCGGGGGGGGGAAGGAAGCGTGGAAGGAAGACTGGAGAGGGATGGCCTGGGTTCAGTCTGGCCTGCCAGAAAGTGCAGCCTGTCGTAGTACAGCATCCTGGGGACATAGATGTCATCTGCTGCTCTGGATCTCTGTGAATCCAGGACTTTCTTGCGCTCCCTCAGATATGTGCTCCTCAGGCCACCAATGAAGATCTTTAAATAGGTGATGTCTGCCGTGGGGATCACCTGCTTCACAGTTTCACACAATTGCTCCAGTGCTGCCTTCCTCTTTGCTTGGTTCTTGAAATGGGGGTGGGTAATCTCCCACAGACAGGGCAGCTCCCTTAGCATCTCTACGAATACTGACATGAAGTCATTGTCTTTCATTAAGATATCCATGTTCACTGCAAGACACAACACAAGACAAAGCCTAATGTCAGACAAAACTCTCCTAATCTTGTTACAATATAGGCCTCAATCTAGAAGCAGTATAGGCACAAGTTTGTCTCTTACCTTCGTTCTTACGATCGGCGCGTCCAATGCTCCTTCCTCCGCTCACAGATCGTACGTAATACGCACGCGTGTTACGCTTTATACACACTGCGCATGCGTGTAACTCCGCCCACCCCTGACGTTCTTTCTAGTCTATTCCCCGCCCCTTTTCGTTCGGCGCAGTGGGTGAAGAGCACATGGCGGAGTTACAGCAGGTGCATGCTAATTCTAGCAACGAGGAGGAGGAAAGCCCGGATCCAGGCACGTCCCGATCCAGAAGGAGATGTTTTAAGGCCACAAATATGTCCTTTGGGGAGATGTTGGAGATGGTTGACATCATGAGGAAGTCCGACTATGACGGAAAATATGGGCCTTACCCACACCCCAACATCCGAAAGTCAAAAATCATTGCTAAACTGATTAAAAGCCTTCACAGGAATTTCGGGGTACGAAGATCTAAAGATCAGCTCAGGAAGCGGTGGTCGGACCTGAAGTTGAGAGAGCCAGAGCAGTACCGAAAGATCCGGAGAGTGCTGCAAAAAAGTAAGTAGTTGTGCTGTGTTCCTATTCTTTCTGTATTTATTCCGTTCGTTCTGCTCCATATGCTTTTATTAATTGTAACGTTTAAAAGGGCAACTTTAATGTTCATGGGCCCATTATTCGTTCGTATCAAACATTTTTCTTTCGGCCTCTAGAACACCATTGTTTAGGCCATATGCATTTTCACACATTTTTTGGGGCCTACTTGGATGCCAAATATTTGTTTGTGTAGATGGGTTTGTTACTAGAATAAAATGTCAACTAGATTGTGTGTAAGGAGAGGACACTGAGCAGCTGTTTTCACATCTGGACACTGGAGCACTAGTGTGGGACCCCAGAACACCGTTTTTATTAGGGGGGGCACACAGGTACTCCAGTGTATACTATAGGGGGGGCTACATCTGTGAAGCTTGTACCAAACAGGTAAAGTATTGCAGCTTGACAAAGGCCACTAAAAAATATACATCTTGGAACTCGGCTAAAATAGACAATTGTACCCCACTTCCAAGCAATGTTTCCTATTTCTAGTTCTGCCATCAAATATCTGTGTGCTAAGTATACCATTTTTGTTTTACATAGGGGAGAAAAGACTCGGAGGACACCCCTCATCCCAGGAGAACACAGACTCCCCCACCTATGGAAGAAGGTGAAATACCACCAACACAAGAAGAAGAGCAGGAGGAAGAAGAAGATGTGGTGGAGATTGGCACCACAACAGGTGAGTGTCTGCTACCACAGGCTCAGGTAAAAGAGATGGATGGTGGCAGATTTTTGAGACCTTTTTTTTTGTTATTTATCTCTTTTTAGGTGATCGTGATGTGAGGGATAGAGAACGCTTTACTTCTGAAAGTGCCCAGATCCTGATCGGGGAGATCATGAGGTGTAATCTCGAATTGCACAACATACAGCAACAAATCAGTGATGTTATTAAAAAAAATAATAACATCATTGATGTTTTGGGGCGAATTTAAACCCCACAAAATCACCTGTTTTATTGTGGTCCAATCTGCTAAAATAGTTTTCAATGTTTAGAAAAGCCAAATTTGGAGGATGCACACAGTGTGCCAACATGTGCTATCTGCCATCACGGGAAATCAATGGACGCGTTTTGGGGGTGCAACCCCTTCCTCAATTATAAAGTCGCGTTGAGGAAGGGCTTGCTCCCCCAAAACACGTCCCTTGATCCCCCCTGATGGCAGATAGCACATGTTGACATTCGTAAATTGGTGTGCATCTTCCAAATTTGGCTTTTCCAGGGGTGATTTCCCCCCATCTGAACGCTATATCAAACCCAGTTCCTAAATACTGATGTCTGATATAGCCTTCAGGTTTTCCCATATGTGAACTTTGTAAGTTCAAGTTTTTTGGCTTTCTTGTTGGTTTTACACAGGCCTGTTTTATCTGAAATTGATATTTCGATTTTTGATAATGCTACTGCAAAAATTGTTATACAACAAACATGTTGGTTTGTTTTAAAAACCTTTCGTAAATGCACATGTGATTGTGCAGGTATAAAAAATGTGGCTTACTCAAGAATGTGTGGATTATTGTCTCAACACTACAACACTTTTGGGGTGATGTAATTGCTGTTTTATGCAAAAATGGGGGTTATTTCCTAAGGGCAAATACACTTTGCACTACAAGTGCAGGTTCAGTGCAGTTGCAAGTGCACTTGTAGTGAAATGTGTTTTTGCATTTAGGAAGTACCAGCCAACACTGTTTTTTATAAAGTTACCCAAGCACGACATTTTCTGCACTCAACACATTTCTGTCAGGGTCAGCTAAAACAAACACAAGCAGTAAATGTCCACAAAGAATTTCTTTTGGTTGTTTTTTATTTGAAAAAGGTTTCACAGATTGTCTGGCATATTGATAGCCCCCCTACCCGCAAAGAACTCCAGGTATTGTAACCGGACATCACAGGCACTCAGGGAGGGCAAGCCAGGACGGCCACTTTCAAGCGCCGTCAGTGTTAATGGATTTGGAATTCCAGCCTCAGGCCCAACTGAGCCAGCATAGTTGGCTGAATGTTTTCTTAAAAAATTATGGAGAACACAGCAGGCAAGTATTATATGGTTCAGTTTATACTCCGCCATATGGATGGGTGTCAGAAATAATCGGAACCGGCTGGCCAGGATTCCAAATGTGTTCTCCACCACTCTTCGGGCTCTGGCCAGCCGGTAATTAAAAACCCTCTGTTCCGGGGTGAGGGTCCTCATCGGAATTGGCCGCATCAGGTGGCCCCCCAGCGCAAATGCTTCATCAGCAACGAACACAAATGGGAGACCTTCAACATTGTCCTCTGGAGGTGGCAAGTCCAAGCTGCCATTCTGGAGACGCCTGTAGAACTCCGTCTGGGCGATCACTCCACCATCGGACATCCTTCCCCACGTCCACATACAGGAACTCGTAATTAGCCGACACCACCGCCAACATCACTATACTATTAAACCCCTTGTATAATAGTACGACCCCGAGTTGGGTGGTGGGACGATGTGGACGTGTTTCCCATCAATTGCCCCTCCGCAGTTAGGAAAGTCCCACCGCTGGGCAAAGTGGGAGGCCACAGTCTGCCATTCCTGTGGCGTTGAAGGAAACTGTTGAGGAAAAAACAATAAACATTACTATTTTTTCACAGAAACATGGCAAGCAGATTATACACAAACATTATGGGGCAACCTCCAGATAGCATTTATTAAGGGGAATTTAACAACAACAAAGTATAAGGTACACCTATCATATTCCCCCTCCCCCCCTCATGGGCCATTTCTAACATTATAGGGGGTAACTCTTGGACAGGTAACCCTCTTCACTTCATTGAGGGATGAATGCCTAAATACAGGGTATTACTTGGAACAGCCCCTCTTTAGTTACACTATTGGCAGACCACTGGACAGGTAAGAAGTGTCATAATACAAATATATAAATACACATTGTACACATTTGAGCACATTTGAACATTCTGCTATTACCTATCAAGATAATAATAGGATACAAAAACTTTAAACAGTACCATTGGAAAGTATACAGGCAGGCCCTTGCACTACATGCTTTGGGGAATTCATCCATAAATCTGAGCACTAAAGAGATGGGTATAGTGTGTATGGGTTTGGCAAAGTCAGCAGATAGATGATTGAGGATAGAGAATTGGGATCAGCTGACTTAGCAGTTGGGGGGAGGGAGGGTTACAAAAAATTTGGGGACACCACAAAAAAAAGCCTCTGGCACTCTGCCTGAATTTAAATCAAAAATAACATTTCCAAACATTTTAGGGGGTGTTTGGGGTAAAGCACTACTATAGAGCTGATAAAATACATTGTTAAGTGACTACATGAGGTGAATATAGGGGCAGGAGACACCATGCTGGGGAGGTTATTGAAGGGCAAATATGTATGAAGGACCTAAAATAATAATTACATAAAAATCCAGCATGCATGAGGACAAAGGGGACATTCACAGCATATTACAATCATGGCAATTAGGGAATGAGGAAAGAAATACAATATATTATCAAACATTCAATACAATAAATTGTGATATAAAAGGAAAAAAATCTTACCTTCATATACTCCTTCTGCAGGACCTGGATGATGGCAGAACAGGTCTCTGGGATAATGATCCCCAGAGCCTGGGGGGAGATGCCTGTCGAGAACTTCAAGTCCTGCAGACTTCTCCCTGTGGCCAAATACTGCAAGGTAGCGACCAACCTCTGCTCCGCAGTGATGGCTTGCCTCATGCAGGTATCCTGCCTGCTGATATAGGGGGTCAGCAAAGCCAACAAACGGTGAAACACGGGGTCCGTCATCCTGAGAAAGTTCCTGAAATCATCAGGATTATTCTCACGGATCTCACGGAGCAAAGGCATATGAGAGAACTGGTCACGCTGAAGCAACCAATTCTTGGTCCATGAACTCCTCCCCACCCTGTTCATGGACTGGACTTGTGTCAAAGTCAGGACCCCAACACCAAGCCCCCGCACAGCACGAACTCTATGAGGAGTACGCATACGAAACATGGCTAGAAAACGGTCGGCTGCTCAGAACGAAGTAACAGAATGCACTGAAGAACAGCAAGGCCTGTGAAGAGCGACCTGAAAACCAGTAACGAACGAACAAGAATACAATGACTACCTAAAATCACGCGGAACTTGCTGCACGCCCTGAAGAGCGGATACAAACCCACAAGCACAAACTGAACGGCAGAAAACGACCTGAAAGCCACGAGTCTGAAAAAGCACGAATCGTCTCTCACCTAACTTTTACTAACACGAGATTAGCAAAAGGAGCCCAAAGGGTGCCGCGCTTGGTTCTGAACCGGCCTTTTCTAGTCTCATCGTACGTGGTGTACGTGACCGCGTGGTTGTCGATCGGAAATTCCGACAACTTTGTGCGACCGTGTGTAGGCAAAACAAGTTTGAGCCAACATCCGTCGGAAAAAATCCTAGGATTTTGTTGTCGGAATATCCGAACAAAGTCCGACCGTGTGTACGGGGCATTAGTCTTTTTCTGTTTATAGAGCAAAAAATAAAAGCCGCAGAAATGAGCAAATACCACCAAAAGAAAGATCTATTTGTAAGAAAAAAATTACCTCAATTTTCTTTGGGTACAGCTTTGCACGACTGCGCAATTGGCGACGCAGTGCTGTATCGCAAAAAAATGGCCTAGTCATTAAGGGGGTAAATCCTTCTGGGGCTGAAGTGGTTAAAAAGGGGTTTATCTATTGCTTTTTCAGACTCTGCTAGGTTACAGTATCATGAGAAGGTTAGTTTTGAGGCTTCTGTTGGTCAAGAGAAGAGCGGTTGAGAAGGGGACCTCAGTGATGCATTTCAAACTTTTTTTAGACCTCAGTGCCCGGTGCCCAGGGATGTCAGCTTATACATCCCATTGGCAACGTCTGCTTCATATGGTGGGTGATTATCCAGGGGAAAAAACAGACATGGAGAACTTTCTAGTTGGCGATCCACTGGGTCATGAGAATAGACCACTGGCCAGAACTTGCCCAGTATGCAATTGAGCTGCTGGGCTGTCCTGCATCTAGTGTGCATTCTGAACAGACATATGTTGCTGAGGTTTTGTGACAGATAAAAGACCACAGACTCCGTTGACAGACTGACATTTATCAAAATTAATCATTCCTGGATTAGCAGCAGCTAGTAAGCCACTAATGTCTATGTTGCCGATCAAGTGTTTTTGGGATGTGGAATCTATGCAAGACTTTCTAGGCTGCCTAGCTTTGTGGGTGTTGATTTTATCGTAAAGAAATTTTTTGGTATAGGTTTCGTGGGCACTATTAACACCCAAGGACCAATTTTTCTGCACAGCAAGGCCAATTCTTGCTTTCATCAAGAGTACCTCTATAAGGTTACAGTGTAATGGGACCACCAACACCCAAAGCCCAATTTTTCCACACCTTTTACTTCTATCCAAAGTCTGTGAAACAGACACCAGAATTTATTCAAAAAATCTCTAATTTTTTTCCCAGTGCACTAGAGTGTGTTCTCAACAATCAAACTGACTGTCCAAGCTGTTGGTTATATAATAAAGAAAGCTAGCAGGGAAAATGCCATTTTCTTAACTTTATAAATGTCAGTTTTGCTACATCAGGTTCTGTACACGGTACAGATGCACCACTTTACATGCAGACTAAAGGGTCCCCCCCCCCGGTACTTTTTATAGGAATTTTTCATTTTTTTATTTCACTTTAAGCATTAGTAAAACAATGCTCATTTATAAATCATGTTTTTTACAAAATTATTTTCAATGATACATGTCCCCAAAAGCAGTACCCAGACCCCCATACCCTTTGTATGCCCAATAACTTGCATCTAAGCCCTCAAAACTTTTGATTTTTCCAGTTCGGGTCCTATAGACTTCAATGGAGTTCGTTATTCGGCTCCGAATTCTCGTGGAGTTTGAGAGTTCTGGCTCAAACCAAACAGGGGGTCATTTGGCCCATCTCTAATTAGCAATTGTAAGGGTTATGTTGTCAATAGAGGTGACCAAAATCACATATCTTCCTTGAGAGTCTGTTCTAGAGTCTAACATTTGGAAGAAGACAGAGTCCTTTGTGATTGTTATAAGTCCTTTTTTCTTTTTGGTATTAACGGAGAAAAAAAATGTGGGAATTTGTGATGCAAGAAGTTTGGAGGATTGTCCCTTGCAAAGTGAGATTCTTGGATACATAAGATATCGCTATCGAATTTTAGTGCATCGGTCCAAAGAGTCTTCCTTTTGTAAGGGCTATTAAGACCCTTTGCGTTGAGTGATAGGATTTTAAGAGTCACCATACTGGGAGAGGTTGTTGAAAGAGTAAAGCTTTCCTTTCAAGTATAGGAGTGTCACAGAGTCAGTAGGATTTCTGTAGAAGGAGTAGCTTCCAGGGGGAAGGGAAAAAATAATTCCTTAGAACAGTAAAGATTCATAAATGGTGCAACAGAACAAAGTCAAAACTTGTAAAAACAGGAGAGTTGTCATGCAATTTGCGTGTGCACTTTCAGTTGCACTTTAATTGTGGGGGGAAAAAATAGCCAACAAAACAAGAGCACTCTCTGAGTAATGTGTTACCAGACAAGGTCCTTACAATGAAAAAAACCCAAGTAAAGAACCTGGAGGTGGTTAAGGAGGTCTGTGGTCATCCATGGCTGTTGTGCCAGTGTTGGGGAATTTTCTGCAGAGGAGGCTTATTCAGAACATTGTCAGGGTTTGAGAATTTTGAGGCCATTCTCAATTGAGTATATAGAGTAGGAGGTGTTGTTGTGCTTGATCATCAATTTAGTGGGAAACCCCCACTTATAAACTATAGTGTGGTTGTGGAGAATTTTGGTTATAGAGTATCAGGTTCTTTCGTGCCATTGTGGTTGCTTGGGAGAGATATGTGTAGAGTATAATACCCGCAATATGGATCCGGAAGTGGAGAGTGTTGCCATGCAAATTGATTTAGTTGATCCTTTACGTTCTTTACCTGGCCATTTCTCAGGTATGTGTGAAGGTTTTGGCAACCTGTGGGCCCTATCAATCACTAATTCTTGGTGAGACATCGTAGGGATCAGGTCTAGGATCCTTGAATGCAGAAATTGCATTTTATACATTTACTGGGATTCCATTGAATTTTATATTATTGCTCCTAGACCTGTCCTTTAGATCTGCCACTTTTAGTTTCAATTGTTTGTCTTCAAAGTGAGCATCTACTAGGTCATTATGCCCTTCAGTAAAATCACTCATTTTAGTTTCAATATACAGTAATCCACACTTTCTCCTAGTGTATAAATTTCAATCTTAGATTTCAGCATAAAGGTGCATTTATGTCATTTTTAAGTGCCCTCCTTAGTGACAATACCATCTCTTTCAGATCAGTATCTATGACCGGGTGACCTGAGGTAGGGTAGGTGTGTTGTTTTTCATTAAATGGGTTGCCAGAGAACATGGGATTATCAATAGAAAGGTGACTTACATGCTCCTCTGATTAAGAGATTCTCCTTCTTTGCTTGACTGGGCTGGAGATTTCAGGTAAATTAGAGTCGGGATTTCTACAAAGCAGCTAAGCTTGATGTCTCTCCTCCTCTCCTGTGTGAGCAGCCTTCATGCCTGTGTGTCTGTAAGAGGAGGGGCCAGCACCATCTTTTTTCTGAGGAATCCCGGCTGGGCTGTTAAATTCTCCCAATTTGCAGGGATCCTCCCACGATTTGCGCTTCCCCATGTCCTGCCAACAGTTACCCCTTACCTCCAGTGCTTGTGGACACCCATGCAGCTAGCCACTGTAAGGAGCCTCTGTGTTTCAGAGCTCAGCTAGTGTGCATCCATCGAGCTATGCTGCCGGCCATGCCCCAGGGCCATTCATTTTAAAGTGATTACGTTTCCTGGTTGCAAGTTTGTTGTGGAATGTTTGTCTTTAATAAATTAATTTTAGCATTTTTTTCCATAATTTTATGTGTAGAGTATAATACCCGCAATATGGATCCGGAAGTGGAGAGTGTTGCCATGCAAATTGATTTAGTTGATCCTTTACGTTCTTTACCTGGCCATTTCTCAGGTATGTGTGAAGGTTTTGGCAACCTGTGGGCCCTATCAATCATTAATTCTTGGTGAGACATCGTAGGGATCAGGTCTAGGATCGTTGAATGCAGAAATTGCTTCAAATCTGCATTTTATACATTTACTGGGATTCCATTGAATTTTATATTATTGCTCCTAGACCTGTCCTTTAGATCTGACACTTTTAGTTTCAATTGTTTGTCTTCAAAGTGAGCATCTACTAGGTCATTATGCCCTTCAGTAAAATCACTCATTTTAGTTTCAATTTACAGTAATCCACACTTTCTCCTAGTGTATAAATTTCAATCTTAGATTTCAGCATAAAGGTGCACATGTCATTTTTAAGTGCCCTTCTTAGTGACAATACCATCTCTTTCAGATCAGTATCTATGACCGGGTGGCCTGAGGTAGGGTAGTTGTGTTGTTTTTCATTAAATGGGTTGCCAGAGAACATGGGATTATCAATAGAAAGGTGACTTACATGCTCCTCTGATTCAGAGATTCTCCTTCTTTGCTTGACTGGGCTGGAGATTTCAGGTAAATTAGAGTCGGGATTTCTACAAAGCAGCTAAGCTTGATGTCTCTCCTCCTCTCCTGTGTGAGCAGCCTTCATGCCTGTGTGTCTGTAAGAGGAGGGGCCAGCACCATCTTTTTTCTGAGGAATCCCGGCTGGGCTGTTAAATTCTCCCAATTTGCAGGGATCCTCCCGCGATTTGCGCTTCCCCATGTCCTGCCAACAGTTACCCCTTACCTCCAGTGCTTGTGGACACCCATGCAGCTAGCCACTGTAAGGAGCCTCTGTGTTTCAGAGCTCAGCTAGTGTGTGTAATGGAAATTTGTAAGTTCTGTATATAATTGTATTGTATTTTGTATGTATTGCACACTGCCCTCACTGTGCAACAGCACTAATAATGTTTTCAGTAAATGTTTACATTCTTTCGAGTCCTGATTAGAATAAGCCTGCCTATGTAACGCCCCTTGTTATGATAAACCTACAATTGTAATATTAATGTGATACCTACGTAATCATGTGCATAAAAACCTTCAATTGCGTCATAATAAAGCAGAACAGTAATTTGGAAAGATGCTGAGCGTATCTTTTGTGTCTGTTCCCTACTGCAGTAGTTATTATTAATTTGGAACCACTAATCAATATGAGGATAGGAGTTGCCTATCATCAATCTAACCGAGTCAGCATGGCGAGCTTTGCCTTAGGAGGGGATTCCAGGTGACCCTGAGTATCCGAAACGAGGAGCTTGAGACGATCCGGGAATTTCTGATAATCAGCCGCCTGAGGTAAGCCTTTTGCTTACATTTGAGTTATCAGACTTCCTTGATCGGTAAGGCATTTTCGGGACAAAGGGTACCTATTTTACTCCCCTTAATCGAACTGTATTGATTGGTGGTTATATGTTATGTTGTCCCTGTCTATTGTCCATTGGAGTGTTATAGATAAGAAAGGGAAGAATAGTGCTGTTCACAGGTATATGTAGTACATCTGCTAAATAAAGTAGTTTAGAGGCAAGAGGGTATAGGCACAAGTAGAGAAGAGAGAAGACTGGCCAGTCATTATGGGCATTGAATTAAGTAAGGGAATGAAGGGTAAGAGACCCTCAAAAATGCCCAGCGCAAGAGGAGCGCTATATATGAACCAAAGGTGCGGTTCTGCCTATACTGAGCCCCTAGATTAATGGTTAGAGTGGACAGGGATCCACAATGGGTAACTGGGTTACCAAAGGCCATAGGGACTAAGAATCATGCAGAGTAAACAGCTAGAGAAACAGCTATCTATGTGAGCAGGATGGATCAAGGGTGACATTAACAGTAGACAGAAAAGGGACATTTTCATGTTAAGTTGTGGGATGAATTTGGGGTCAGGCACTACAACTATTAGAGTCAAGAAACAGAGAAATGAGAATTAAAACAGAATATGTTATATGTTGTCAGAGAGAGAAGATGGGATGAGTACTCTGGCTGACCATCTGATCATAGAAGCTAGATATAAAAGTTATCTAAACAAAATAAGGAATGCAGAATTTATGCAGGGAAATATTATGAGAGTTAAAAGAAATTGAGAGAATGATATGCATGTGTTGTGCACAAATGGGAAAAATGTAAGCGATTTTAGAGAGATATTGGTGTATGTGTGTGCGAATGCTGGGACCTTTAGTTCTATTGCTTGTGTGTGTCATGTACGCAGATGTGACCCCCTACTTTGTGCTCTCCTGAAAGAATGTGGTCAGTGATAAGCTGGAAGGACACCATGCCAATTCAATCCAGTTTTTTAGACAAAATATTTATAACAAAATGTGCCGTGTTAACGAATCTAATGGAAAATAATGTGATCACAATTATTTTGAATCTGTTTTCCAAACATGGTAAAATGAAGGTTACATTTAACCGTGTATTACACAAATTGAATATCCTTTGATAGTGGAAACAGTGCATTTAAAAAAGGGAAATTAAGTAAAATTAAGTAGTAATGAGTATTAATTTCTAATATGAGTTTAACAATTTTATTAATAATATAGATATATTGAAACTGGTTTAGACAACCTTTGGTTGGAAATGAAATCCAGGTTAATGGGGAAATTTGTAATGAATGAGATTAGTTTAGATTAAGATAACAATTTTGTAATTTTACATTTATACAATAAGCTCTTATTGAGAGAAAAAAAAGATTAAGATGAGGTTGTTATTTTGAATAAAGCTGCCATAATATTTAACAAAGCCAAGATGGATGGAATACATAAGAAGTTCTTCTATAAAAATGAAATTTTAAGGTTTTTGATAATAACTTGATGTGCGGTCCATGATGTAAGAGTAATATTAAATAAAATTTAAATATAACAGACCCATCACATCAAGTCCACACACCCTGTTAGGATAGATGCCACCTGCAGCCAGTTGTTATATAGTTTTTGATGCTTTCTGGTCCATCATACAGATTGGTCCTTTTGTTTTATTTATTTTTATTTTTGAAATCCAAAGCAGAATGTGTGGATTGTGAAATGATGTGCCCCTTTTTCTTGTAAGTGCAGTGGTATAAGCAGAAAAATATTTTGGATTTATGGGCATCTCTCCATGACCGCAGGGTATTGTTATCATTTATTATAATATTGCCAGGAAAAAGTTGTCTTTTGAAACATGAAACTGGAGTTCTTACACAAATAGCATGATAGAAAACAAGCCATTGTAATATATTTATGCAAGCTGGACACAGTAATGAAGGGTTCACCCCGATATATCAGAGCTGTAGCTTTTATGCAAAGGTGCTATTAGACAAAGTTAGATATTGTTTTGGTCAATGGTCCGACATTCTGTGCAGCAAATTTACAGCTAACTAAATTTTTGTCTAATGAAAGGTTTAAAATATGAGTTTGTTTATGTACAAATCTAACAATGAGAAATGCGTACATTTGAATCCAGCCACCTTACTGCCTCTATTGGAGGAGGCTGGAGGCAAAGGAAGACATGTGTGTTAAATTGATGTGGGAATCAGCTGCTGTGAGCCCAGTGCAGGACACACTCCCTGAAGACCCAGATATTACATTTTTTGTAGATTTGAGTATGCAGTTTATCACCCAGAAGGATACTCTGTATTCAAAGTCATTGGATCCTTTTTCCCCAGCTCAAGAAGCAGAGCTCCATGTTTTAGCAAAGCCTGTGAGCTATAAAAGAGTGTATATTTATATAGATAGTCGAGATATAGAGAGCTTTTGGTTCCATTTAAAGGGCCAGAAGTTTGTTTTTACTTCGGCAGGTAAACCAACCAAGCATGCCAAGTTAATTTGATCGGCTGTTTTCAGCCTTCCAGGTTCTTGCTGAGGTAGCCATATTAACTTTCACACATGGAAGCAGACCAGGTGACTAAGGATGCTGCATTTACAGCCCCGGACACTTGATGGGTCTGTGCAACTCACAGATTCCACCCTAGTTCTGGCCCAGTATAGCTGGGATTAATAATTCAACTTTAAGGACCCCAGAACGAGAAGAACAAGTGGTCCACAGGGGGCAACTTCTTATGAAACGGGACTTTGGAAAAGGTGATCATTTATGTCTGCCAGCCACTCTTTTCCCTTCAGCTTGACACATGGACCGTGTCATCAGTCACAAGCAGTTATGGCTGCCTTAGTAAATGAGCGTGAGATAGAGCCAGGGTTCACCACAGTTGTTTTTATAACACACCACTTCTTGTTTTACCTGTTACCAAAGGTGTTACCAAAAGCTGAACATCCCTCCCAGAGATTACATAAAAGATATATCCAGATGCCCAAGTCAGGATCTTATGAGTATGCATTTTGTCTGTATGGACATGTTTTTTGGATGTCCAGTGGCAAATGCTACTGCAAAGGCCACAGTAAAAAGTGTTATCAGAAGTAGTTTGTAAGTAAAGAGTGCCAGGGAGTACAGAGAGTAACAGAGGAAATCATTTTTTTATAGGAGAGTCCTTACTAGAAGTTTTGAGGTTTTATTTTTACACCCCCTACTGTCTACAATGTAGCGGACAAAGTAGAGTAAGAAACTAGAAAACTTTTGCCTGAATGTTTTCTTCTATTTTATGAAGCCCTAAGGGGGATGTTGGACTCTCTCCCTATGGGATTTGGTTTGGGAGTGTGTTACTCACTTGCTTGTATTTTGTCTCAGCAGCTGAAGTCCTTCATTCGGATCTCACAGAGAAAGTTGGTGATCTTTTAAGGTTTTTGACAAACTCATTTATGTGTTTTCTCCCCAATTCCAGATCCTAAAAGTTTGGAAGGATCTAAAACTAAAGCCAGGTGACTTGTGGATTGTTATATATATAAGGAAAAGTTTGGAGACTCAATACAGCATCTATTTCATGTACAGTTTTTGCAAAACGTGAAGAAAAAGTCACCTGGATCCACACCAGACACTGCAAAAATGACTTAATTAAAGAAATCTCTGTGTTTGATTTGTTTCCCTCTCGTGATCACAGTCTAGGGTACTTTTTGATTCAGTTACTTTAATTGTAAGGGATATATACATTTGAAAAGTAGTTTAGCCATGTTGAAGTTATATTTGTCTTTTGTACGTCTTCCATTTTATGTAGAATTGTCTGTGTTTACATATGCTGATAAGTCAGCATGCTCACAATTAAGCTAGAAGGCCATTCTGGCCACAGGAGTGTACAGCCAGTACTCTGTAAACATGTCTTATGAATCATTTGTTTTTCACAATGAAAAGTCATTTGGTAATGAAAAAGTTGCTCAGCTATTATTTTCTCCACAATGGAGTTTTTGCCTCTTTGGCCAGGACTACCTCCACCTAAGTGTGTGGAGGTTCCAGGTTAAAGGTGATAGCAGGTATGGTTAGTGATCAAAATATTGATCAAAAGAGGGGAGACTGTAATGGAAATTTGTAAGTTCTGTATATAATTGTATTGTATTTTGTATGTATTGCACACTGCCCTCACTGTGCAACAGCACTAATAATGTTTTCAGTAAATGTTTACATTCTTTCGAGTCCTGATTAGAATAAGCCTGCCTATGTAACGCCCCTTGTTATGATAAACCTACAATTGTAATATTAATGTGATACCTACGTAATCATGTGCATAAAAACCTTCAATTGCGTCATAATAAAGCAGAACAGTAATTTGGAAAGATGCTGAGCGTATCTTTTGTGTCTGTTCCCTACTGCAGTAGTTATTATTAATTTGGAACCACTAATCAATATGAGGATAGGAGTTACAAAAAGGAGAAATGGCGCTAGAGCATACAATCATGCATGTAAAGAGTCCAAAGTGAATATAAAAAAATTTTTTTTTTTTTTTTTTTTTTTTTTTTTTTGTGTCCAGGGTGTGATGGTCTATAGAAATTATATAAACTATACACATACATATATATGTGTATATATATAAAAATAAATGTAAACAGTCACTGAAATTAAAAGTCTGATAAAAAAACACCAGCGGCAGCTCACTTGAGAGTAGAAGCAGGCAACTCTGAAACAACAATGTGAAAAACAGCAAGAAGCGCCAATTTAAGTGCAGTATTATCTAACTTTAATAAAATGATGAACGGACAAACAGCCAAATGGCTACTCACAAAATTAAAATGGTTTAAGGCAAGGATAGGTGGTGAGTCCAGGGACGTCCTCCTAAGATGTGGGCAAAGTGCCTGATGCAGGTTCTCCTGGAAGCGCGTGTCCACATGAAGATGTAGAAGTGGTCACCGGGGTCACCGCTGGGCGTTGGACTACAAACGATGGAAGTGTCCGCAAAAAACAGCCGGCATCTGAGGGGACATGAAGAGCCAGAGCCGTCGCGGTGGACGGAAACCGGAAGACCTGTGTGGAACGCAGAGCACTGGTCCAGAAACCAACGAAAGCGGATGTGACGTATGGACGTGTCGGATGACGCGTTTCAATGCTTCCGCATTTTCTTCAGATCCGATTGGCCAAAAACAACAAGTGTCCTTATATGGGAGCTGGGAAATCAGTAACTAGGCAACAGCTAAAAACAAAAACAGGTTGTACTGAATAGAGCAATGGGATGAGAAGATTAACTCAAAAAAACACCAAAAAAAAAAAAATGTGGAAATAAGATATAAAAGGTAGAAAATAGTGAAAAAAAAGGGGAAAAAAAAGGGAGAAAAAAGGACAAAATAAGAATGAAAATAAAAATAAAAATAAAAATAAAAATAAAAATAAATGAAAATAAAAATAAAAATAATAATTTTTATTTTTATTTTTATTATATTTTTTATTTTTACTTCTATTTTCTATTTTTATTTTTATTTTTAATTTTTATTTTTATTTTTATTTGCATTTTTATTTCTATTTTTATTTTTATTTTCATTTTCATTTTTATTTTTATTTTTATTTCTATTTTATTTTATTTTCATTTTTATTATTATTTTTATTTTTATTTTCATTTATTTTTATTTTTATTTTTATTTTTATTTTTATTTTTATTTTCATTCTTATTTTGTCCTTTTTTCTCCCTTTTTTTCCCCTTTTTTTTCACTATTTTCTACCTTTTATATCTTATTTCCACATTTTTTTTTTTTTTTGGTGTTTTTTGAGTTAATCTTCTCATCCCATTGCTCTATTCAGTACAACCTGTTTTTGTTTTTAGCTGTTGCCTAGTTACTGATTTCCCAGCTCCCATATAAGGACACTTGTTGTTTTTGGCCAATCGGATCTGAAGAAAATGCGGAAGCATTGAAACGCGTCATCCGACACGTCCATACGTCACATCCGCTTTCGTTGGTTTCTGGACCAGTGCTCTGCGTTCCACACAGGTCTTCCGGTTTCCGTCCACCGCGACGGCTCTGGCTCTTCATGTCCCCTCAGATGCCGGCTGTTTTTTGCGGACACTTCCATCGTTTGTAGTCCAACGCCCAGCGGTGACCCCGGTGACCACTTCTACATCTTCATGTGGACACGCGCTTCCAGGAGAACCTGCATCAGGCACTTTGCCCACATCTTAGGAGGACGTCCCTGGACTCACCACCTATCCTTGCCTTAAACCATTTTAATTTTGTGAGTAGCCATTTGGCTGTTTGTCCGTTCATCATTTTATTAAAGTTACATAATACTGCACTTAGATTGGCGCTTCTTGCTGTTTTTCACAATGAGGATAGGAGTTGCCTATCATCAATCTAACCGAGTCATGTGCATCCATCGAGCTATGCTGCCGGCCATGCCCCAGGGCCATTCATTTTAAAGTGATTACGTTTCCTGGTTGCAAATTTGTTGTGGAATGTTTGTCTTTAATAAATTAATTTTAGCATTTTTTTCCATAATTTTAAGGTGCACCTGTATCCACATTATGATTATTAAAGTATTTACATATTCTCACCAGGCAATAAAATAGCATCAAAATATACCATCCCTGACCTCTAACGGCAAGCACTGTAGAGAAATTATTCATAACAGCAGCTCAAAAATATTAGCTCTTTTCTCCTTAGGGCCATGTCACACTTGCGATTCTGTCACTGATGAAAACTCCATCATAAAGCTTCAGGATCGCTATACAGGTTAAACAAGATAGAGGTAGTAATCATCTGTCTCCATGGGGTGCTTGCTCATCAGATTGCTATTTTCCATTTCCAAGGAGTGACACATGGAAATAGCTGAGTATTTTTTCTTCATTTTTTACTGATCCTGTTGCTGGCATGTTCTATTCAGCGACAGGATTATTGATGTTAAATGGCCTTTATTTTTTTATAGCAGAAGGAACTTTGAAAGGCTGCCAGCCTGATAATGTAAAGAAACATTAAGCACTCACAAGGTGTTGGAAACCAGCTGAAACCTGACTGCAGAATTACTGTTGTGATTTTTCAGGATAAATTACTCCACAGTACCTGCAGCTACAGAGTTCAGTGAGGTCTTGTTTTAGAACTCCTTTACTATTATGAATATGCAAATACTTTAATCTCCATAGTCTGAGCATTGGTGCATTTTAGTCATACATTTTGAAGAAGGGTTTTATCTGCCTGGTAGTTAGCAGTTCTATTAAATTGAAAAAGGTGGCGTTATTATGTTATATTTTGGAGATAAATCATATCCATTTGTTTATAACACATGAGTGTGCCATGATTTGTGCCATGCCATGACATTCATAGTTTGTAAATTACTACCTCATATAACGTGTCAATAAAGAGTTTTTTTATGATGTAATGTCCCCAATGTGTCCTTGGAGCAAAGAAAATAAATAGCAGCATAGCAGCAGCAGCCAGTTCACTCAGCCATGCAGGGAATGAACCTCCTCCTGTCCACACTAACCCCAAGGCAGCCTACAAACAGCTAAGACCTCCTCCTTTCCTTCCTATTTCATTTTGACCCTCCCCATTTATTAACCTTGCATTGGCCTTTTAAGGGCCCACTTCCAAAATATTAAGGGATGTATACCCACCATCCCGGATATATCCCTTCTGATTTGCACACTCTCTATGCTGCAGGAAATTGAGAGTCCTACTGTGACAGCGGTGGTTGTTTACTTAATTTTAGGCTCTTTTTTCTGGAATTATTTCTCTATATATCCATCAACCTACCCCCCCCCAAAAAAAAAAAAACAGTAAAGATCTAGTAACACCAACAATAGGGACCAGAGGGAAGAGATATAATAATAAAGTGGTTGTAAACCCTGTACAACCACTTTTACCTACAGGTAAGCCTATAATAAGGCTTATCTGTAGGTACTGTGAATATCTCCTAAACTACACAGTTTAAGAGATATTCACTGTATCCGCATTTGTGCCGAAGTCATCGGTACATGCGCACTGAAGAAACTGCTCGCTCGTGACGTTTCTTCAGTAGCTGTGCCATGACCGGTGGCTCCCATGTGCGGGAGTGACGTCATTGCGGTTTAGGACAATCACAGCACCGAAGCCCGCGAACCCAGAAATAACTCCAGGAGACATGTCGTCGGTCACAGCGGTGTACGGGGACCGCTGCAACAGTTTGATCTAAGGTAAGTATTTCATAAAGAGCTAGTATGCAATGCATACTAGCTCATTATGCCTTTGTCTTAGAGGGTTTATTTTTTGAGAGAGAGTTTACAACCACTTTAAGCTAGCAGATCAGGACTGAGTATAATGGAAATCCTCCTGCAAATACAGGAACCCCTTAACAGGGGGATTTTACTGATGCCATTTTTCTTTTTTTTAAACAGAGGCTTGCTTATCACTTTTATCCTGCAACACTGCACTACATAATATCCTTGCAAACTGGTGTTGTATACCTTCAGTTAGCCATTAAACAGTCCTTAAAAACTTAAAAACGTTATTGTTATGCCCCTCACTACACGTGACTGAGGTGCATTTGGGCACACTGTTAACTCCTCTCATACCAATGCATTCCAGTAGGCGCAGAATCCTTCGAACCTTTATTGATACAAGATAGAGTAAAACTGTAACAGATACAGACAAAATGCAATTAATTAAGATCATACAATTAGTGCCATCCTATCTATCTATCTAGCTGAAGATACAATTAGTAAACATACCGAAGATGGATCCGGATGGCTAACGTAGAGCTTAGCAGCAGATGTGTATGCTTCCATGGTAAGAAAAGATGAAAATGGTGGAGGAAGCTGATGCAAGGCCTGATGGGATTGAAAGTACGGAGGCTTTCATGTACCAAATCTAACCAGCTATACTAAATGACTACATGAAATAGATATAGCGCAGTTATGCAAAATGGTCACTAGTTAAATCTAATTAAATCAAAGAGTCAATAGGAAAATCACAAGCCTTATTAAAGAAGGCATGACACTCCCCGCTTGGTTTCCCACGGATACCACACATCATGGCACTCCGGAGAAGAGTAACAAAATAAGTTCAGAAACAGGTCTGAGGAAAAGTTTAGGCTGGCCTTGCCTAATGACTTTGAGCTCAACTTTCCTGATGTTTCCATCTTCACTGGGAAACACTTGGGTTATCAGACCCAAAGGCCACTCGTTTCTCCTCGATTGAGAGTCTTTCATGAGAACGATGGCGCCAGGCTGTAAGTTGGGTTTGCTGTCTTGCCACTTGTTCCTGGTCTGTAGATTAGACAAGTATTGTTTCTTCCACTTGTTCCAAAAGGTGTCAGCTAACACTTGTACTCTTTTCCATTGACATCTGTATAAGTCCTTTGTGTCTAGATTGACTGGAGGAGCTGTGATCACCTCAACTTTCTGAGTGAGCAAAGTGGAAGGTGTAAGCAAGAAAGGATCATCAGGATCATTAGGTATAGATGTCAAAGGTCTGGCATTCATTACAGCTGATACTTCAGCCATGAAGGTGGTCAGAGTCTCATGTGTGAGTTTTGAAGCAGTAGCTCTTTGTAAGGACTTCCAAGTGGAGAATTTGTGGAAGCGCTTGGATCCCAACAGTTGGTTAGAAATTGTTGTATGTAGTGTGGAAACCCGAGGACGGATATCTGAGTCAGATTCAGGTTCTAGCAGTACATATGTCTCCCTTACTGGAGTGGTAGGCACTGACTTGTACAGGAAGGGTGGTCCTGTGAGCCATGTAGTGTCTTTGAGTCGGGATGCTGATACAGACCTTGTAGCATGATCTGCTGGGTTATGATCAGTTGAGACATAATGCCACTGGGTGGGCTGTGTCGACTTCCTGATTCTTAGGACTCTGTTGTGTACATAGACATAGAATCTCCTACTTTCGTTGTAAATGAAACCCAACACTACCTTGCTGTCTGTGTAAAACTCTGTGTCCTCGAGTTCTAGATCCATCTCAGATGTAATAAGTTCTGCTAGTTCTACTGCTAGTACAGCAGCACACAGTTCCAATCTTGGAATGGTGGTTTCAGGACATGGTGCTAGCTTGGCTTTGCCCATAATAAACCCAATATGAACTTGGTCCTCGATGTCTACTGACTTGAGGTAGGTTACTGCTCCTATTGCTTTAACTGAAGCATCGCAGAATACACATAACTTTGTAGAATGAACCCTTGTGGGAGGAAAGTGGGTGTATGGTCTATGTACGTGTAGGTTGGATAAAGTCTTTAAAGAGTCTCTCCATGTTACCCATAATGTCTCTTTCTCAGGAGGTAGTGGAGAATCCCAATCACATGTGTCTGCAGTAAGCTCTCTAAGCAGAATCTTAGCTTGGATGGTAATTGGTGCTGCAAACTCGAGTGGATCATACAGGCTGTTGATGGTGGATAAGACACCTCGCCGTGTGAAGGGCTTTGTCTCTTGGTCAACCTGAAAGGTAAGGGTGTCAGACTTGAGGTCCCAGTTGAGTCCTAGGCTGCGTTGCATAGGAAGGGAGTCTATAGCTAAGTCCAGATCTTTGAAGTCCCTGGCACAATCTTGGGAAGGGAAGGCCTCCATGAAGACCTTGCTGTTTGATGCTATCTTATGCAGTCTGAGATTTGAAGAGGCAAGCGTGCTTTGAGTCCTCTTGAGTAGACTTATTGCAGCTTCAGGTGAAGAAAGTGATTTCAGACCATCATCTACATAAAAGTCTCTTTCAATAAACTGTGTAACGTCTTTCTCACCTTCTTGGGCAGATAGCTTAAGTCCATAGAAGGCAACAGCAGGAGATGGACTGTTACCAAAAACGTGCACTTTCATGCGGTATTCTGTAATGTTTTTAGGGTCATTGTCTTTGAACCATAGGAATCTCAAGAAGTTCCTGTGCTCTTCCTTGACTTGGAAGCTGTGGAACATTTGCTGAATGTCTGCAATTATGGCAACTGCTTCTTTGCGGAATCTGATGAGAACACCAAGAAGTGTGTTGTTGAGATCTGGTCCCTTTAGGAGGACATCATTTAATGAGACCCCTTGATGCCGTGAGCTGGAGTCAAACACTACCCGGATTTTACCTGGCTTCTTGGGGTGGTAGACACAGAAGATTGGTAGGTACCAGCACTCTTCATTGTCTTTTAGAGGTGGGGCTATCTCAGCATGGTCATCCTCAAACATCTTACTCATGAATGAGAAGAAATGCCCTTTCATTTCTGTTTTTCTTTGAAAATTGGATCTGAGGGAAGAAAAGCGTTTCAAAGCTTGTTCTCTGTTGTTTTTTTTTTTTTTTTTTTATCCAAAAACTTGATTTTTATTGAAAATTAAACACATACAGTTCAAAGATCTACAGTCAAATAATTTTTAACAAATGTAAACATTTCCATGTACCATGAAAGCAGTACCTTTTTTTGTTCTAATAAATTCACCATCACCAAATACCATACAACCATGGTAAAGTTCCACAGTGCCCCCTGCCCAATTTTCTGCAGCAACTCGACCCACCCATCTTAATTTAACAGTAATTCAGAGTGTGTAGTGTATTTAGCCCGTATTGAGTCTCAAGAGTCTATCCATGACTAGGTCATCCTGAGCGAGTCCCGGGGTTCCCAACCATTGCTCCCATAGTTTTTCGAATTTATTAGAGCATCCCCTATGCTGGTATATAACTTTTTCCATTCGCAATGTATTGCCTAGTGCAGTAATCCATTCCTTAACCAAGGGGGTTGACTCAGACTTCCAATGTAGCATTATCAATTTGCGAGCCATAAAAAGGGCCCTAGTGAGGGCTTCTCTGGTATGGGGTTCCCACTCCAGCTCATCTAGCAAATTCAAAATGCAGTGTCTAGGGTCCAAAGGGACTGACACCTGAAACACTGTGTTTAGAGTGTCTGTCACCCCCTTCCAATATGAGTAAGCACTTGGCATAAGTGCGAAACGTCTTAGCTGTTTTTTCTGTACTTTTTCGCTACAGTGTCCTGTATGCTTTATGATCCAGATTTTACAATAAAGACACTTGCATTTTCTCCCGGTGTGCGTCTGTCCAGATCTTCTCATATACCCCCTTCCAAGATACGTGGAATTTGGGGCAACGCCAGAGCATATGTATCAAATCCCCATGGTCCCTTTTACCTATGTGTCTAGTACACATAGGTGTGGGTAGCAGTCCCATGTTATGCAATCTGTGAGGCGTGTAGTATACTCTCAGGAGTGTATATAGTTGTGTCAACCTTTGTGTCACGTTTAGGGAACATATGGCGACTGACTGTAGGGCTTCCTCCCACTGATCCTCGTCTAGGGGTCCTACATCCGCTTCCCACTTTCTTTTAACTGTAAGGGGGTGTTTTGTGAGGTACTTACGTATTAATGTACCATAACTCTGGGAAATTAATCCTTTAGACGTCTCCGATGTCTTAAGCTGAAAAAGAATGGGTGTGGAGTCCACATGCCACTCAGAGGCTTTCGATTGGGCTATGAAAGCATGTCTGAGTTGCATATAGTAAAAGTGCATTTGTATTGGTAGTCTATACGTCTCCCTCAGAGCAGTAATTTCCCATTACTAATAATTTGCGTCAGGTAGAAAACACCACATCTCTTCCACCTTTCCACATGTTGCAGTTTGGCTAGCTCGGAATAGGACTCATTTACCCAAATGGGGCTGAACTCATTAATACCTGTCGCCCCCTGTAAATAGCTGGTTT
This sequence comes from Lithobates clamitans, assembly GCA_037952925.1. NCBI lineage: Eukaryota > Metazoa > Chordata > Amphibia > Anura > Ranidae > Lithobates > Lithobates clamitans. The sequence continues at coordinate 104,212 of JBBGZY010001621.1, read as the reverse complement.
TGTTCCATATCTTCTGTATTAGGCTCCATTCACACTAATGCGTTTTTTGATGCATTTTGCATTTTGCAGAAATGCAGGGAAATTTTTTAACAAGGGTTCCTATGGAACATGTTCACATCAATGCATTTTTGTGCCTCTGTGTTTTTGGAAAGGGTCGGGGACTTTTTTCCTGCAAAATGCAGCGTTTTTCATGTAATAGAATTCAATGGACCCGCATCCAAAACACAAGTACCACGTTTTTACAGTGATTTTACCGCGATTTTGCAGCGATTTGTGTTGTGCGTTTTTTATTTATTTTTTTTTACACTGTATATAGCTGGTTGCTAAGGAGGGGGCCGGGAAGCAGTCCGCTGCATCCTTTTTTTTTTTTTTTATCCAGAAAAAAATTCTTTATTGAAAATTAACAGCATACAGTCCAGAGATTCATAAGCCTTACAATTACGACATGGTATAACACCCCCAGTTCCCTGAGAGCCAAGCCACAAATATGCAGAATAATATAACATAACGTGCCATTCTCCCCTACATACTCCACATCCAAGATACCCTGAATAACTTCCAATACATCTGTATTTAAATGTATGTTCTGTCAGATTATTAGGGTGTGGGGTCTCTCAGCCCGCATTAAGTCTCAGGAGTCTATCCATGACCAGGTCCTCCGGGGCCAATCCCGGAGTTCCCAGCCACGGCTCCCACAATTTTTCAAATTTGGCAGCACATCCCCTATGCTGGTATATGATTTTCTCCATCCTTAGCGTATTGCCCACTGCTGTAATCCACTCCTTAACTGTAGGGGGCGACTCAGACTTCCAATGTATCATAATCAATTTACGGGCCATAAAAAGGGTCCGTGTGAGGGCCTCTCTAATATGCGTTTCCCAATCTAATTCGTCCAGCAAGTTCAGAATACACTGTCTAGGGTCCAGAGGAATCTGAACCCCAAACACTGCAGACAGAACCTCTACCACCCCCCTCCAATACGCATGGAGTTTGGGACAGCGCCAAAGCATATGTATCAACTCACCATGATCCCTTTTGCACCTAGTACACAGCGGGGAGGGCGTCAGTCCCATAGCATGGAGTCTATGGGGCGTGTAATATACTCTCAGAAGTGTGTATAGTTGGGTCAACCTTTGAGTCACATTTAGGGAACAGATAGCCACTGATTGCAGGGCTTCCTCCCACTGATCGTCATCTAGGGGCCCTATGTCCGTTTCCCACTTTCTTTTGACCGTAAGGGGGTGTTTGGAATGGTATTGAGTAGATAATGTGCCATAGCATTGGGAGATAAATCCCTTGGAGACCTCTGCAATTCTAAGTTGGGAAAGAATGGGATTAGGGTCCATATGCCACTCAGTGGTCCTAGATTGGGCTATAAATGCGTGTCTGAGTTGCATATAGTAGAACTTCATATGTTGAGGTAACCCGTATTTCTCTTTCAAAATTTCCCAGGACACCAGTTTCCCATTACTTATAATTTGAGCCAGGTAGAAGATACCATGTCCCTTCCACTTGTCTGCGTGCTGCAATTTGGCTAGCTCCGGGTAGGTCCCATTTGCCCAAATCGGGCTAAACTCAGTGAAACCCGTGACCCCCTGCAAGTAATTGACCTTATTCCATACTTTTTGTATTAGACTGTATGTGGGGAAGGTTTTTTGAGGTTTACCAAAGGCCAATGCCTCAAGAGCAGTCGGGACTGATCGCCCACCCACTGCATGGAGCATAATAGCCTCGGAAGCACTGGGGGATCTGTCGCCCACTACACCCTCCATGGCCATAGTACCTATCAAGTGTTGCATCTGGGACGCCAGATAGTACAGCCATGGATTCGGGAGAGCAAGGCCACCTTCGTCTTTAGGGCGCTGTAGGTGTTCTAGTTTTATCCTAGGGGGCTTATTTTTCCAGATAAGTTCACGGAATATGGTGTTGACTATCCTAAAGATCTTCAGTGGGATCACTATTGGGGAATTATGTAGCATGTATAGCAGTTGGGGCATCAGAATCATTTTGATTAGATTCACTCTGCCCGCAACCGACATACACAGAGCATTCCATGTCTTGACCCGCTGTCGAAACCTGGCTAAAAGCGGGGAGATGTTGAGTTGACCGTAATCCCTAATTTGGGGTGTAATCCATATCTCCAGGTATTTGAAGGAATGGGTAACGGGAATTTCTCCTGCTCTCTCACCGTCTTGGACTGTGGTACCGTCTAGGGGCATCAAAGCAGATTTGGCCCAGTTTATCTTCAGACCTGAAAATTCCCCAAACCGAATCACTGTGTCCATCGTGTTCCTCAGGGATTGCTCCATATCACCCAACAGTATCATGGTGTCATCTGCATAGAGCATCACTTTCTCCTGTCTATTTCCATAGCAGAAGCCTGTGATACCCTTGTGATTTCTAATCTTAATTGCTAGGGGCTCTATCGCCAGGGCAAACAGCAGGGGGGATAAAGGGCACCCCTGCCGCGTGCCCCGGCCCAAAGCAAACGACAGCGACATTCTACCTGCCTCCCTTATGGCAGCCCGAGGGCAGTGATACAGCAAACGTACCCAGGTGATATATGTGTCCCCAAAGCCAAATCGCCTCAGAACCTCCCAAAGATAAGGCCACTCCACACTATCAAAGGCTTTCATAGTATCTAGTGACAAAAGAGCCCTCGATCCCATGTTGTCAGTCTGCGTCTGCATATTAAGAAATAGCCTTCTCAAGTTTATTGCCGTGGATTTATTAGGCATAAATCCCGCTTGATCTGGATGTATCACCGAAGTGATCACCTTATTTAGTCTGAGAGCTAGTACTTTGGCCAGGATCTTAATGTCTGACTGGAGTAACGATATCGGTCTATAGGATGCTGGATCTACGGGATCTTTACCTGGTTTCAATATCAGCACAATATGGGCTTGCGACATAGATGGTGGAAGGGCAGACTGGTCTCTGGCCGCGTTAAACATTGCCAAGAGCTTGGGCAACAATATTTCAGAGTATTTTTTGTATATCTCCATGGGGATACCATCACCCCCTGGGGCTTTACAGTTGGGAAACGCAGCCACAGCCACCTGCAGCTCCTCAAGTTATATCGAGGAATCCAACTCCCGGCATTGTAATGCAGAGAGCTGCGGGAAAACAATGTCGTCCAAGTAATTACCCAACTCCCCCGGGTTCTTTAATGAGGTTGGGCGATATAGTGTCTCATAGAACTCGGCTAGTGTGTTCAATATTAAATCGGGCGACTTTACCAACTGTCCCCCTTTAGTTTTTATGGCTCCGATTACTGGGGACTTCTGTTCCGAGTTAGCAATTCTTGCAAGAAGGCGACCTGTTGTCTCCCCCTCCTCAAAAAAGGCAGTTTTAGAGAAGAATCTTTTCTTTTCCGCCGAGGAGGCCAGGAGGTGCCCATAAGCAGATTGAGCTGCCTGCCAGGCCTCCCTTGCGGAATCAGTGGGATCCTGCACATATTTCTCCTCCAGGGAATGGACCTGCATCTCCAGTGTTTCCCTGAGAGTTTCGGAGCGCTGTTAACTTTAGTAACCTCATTGCTTAGCAGTCTACGGAGATATAGTTTAAATTTCTCCCACTCTGCCACAACGGTCGCTGGAGTTGGCTGAATCTGAAAAAACCCACTGATGCTTCCCTCTAGTCTCTCAGGAGATGCGAACAGCTGAAGCCAAAAGGCATTACATTTCCATGGTGCCTTTGGGAGCACAGACCCCTGTGTTGTGACTAGTTTTAGTACCATATAGGAATGATCTGAAACGCATCTGGGTTTATATGAAACTTCAGAGACCGAAGGGAGCATATCCGAGTTTCCCACAGCCAAGTCTATCCTGGATAGAGACCCGTGGGTTTTTGAAAAGCAAGAGAATTGCTTAGTTACTGGGTTTCTATGTCTCCATATGTCTAGCCATCCCAGCTCCTGCAACAGTCTAGCCAATGGTGTTGCCCTGCATGGGGCTTGTATTCCCAGGGGTGGATGTTTATCTAGAGCGGGGTTTAGCCAACTATTGAAATCCCCTACAATGAGCATAGGGAGGTTCGGCTTATCCGTCAGAAATTCCAGGAAAAGCCGAAGCACCCGTGCATCAAACGGGGGGGGGGTATGTACACACATGCTAGAATACAATGCAAAATTCCAATGCGACAATGTAGAAATACAAATCTCCCCTCTACATCTATCTTAGAAGCAAATTCCTGGAAATCCAGGGATCTGTGTATCACTACACTCACACCCCGAGAGAAAGAGGTGTGGGTGGAGTGATAGGCCCATCCTATCCATCTGTGCTTCAAACAGCTCCTGGTCACTGTAGTCAGATGTGTCTCCTGTAGACATATAACAGCAGGAAAAAACTTCTTTAGACAAGTAAATATCATAGTGCGCTTAAGGGGGGAGTTCATGCCCCTAACATTCCAGGAAATCAGCGAAGATCCCGCCATCTTGGAAGAGTCGTCATCAGTTGGCATGGGTAAACAGTGGTCATCTGTATGGTGAGTCTATGGAGACAATGATAGGCAGTCTTGTACATGTGTGGCAAATTGACAAAGAGGCTAATAAGCAAATTCAGGTAAGTCTCTGGACTGTAAGATAGTGCAAACTGTAAACCATAACCCGGCACAACGGTGCCAACAAACTTCATTTCTATTGTAGTATGGTGGAACCAAGGCAGGTATCCCTCACTGACGTCAATGACCGCCAGTGCGGGGCAGGATAGTAGGATCAACCACAATAGCTTCATCGGCCAGGCCAAACATAGCCTGGCAGCACATCCTAAAAGCTGGCTGACTGTAGGAGCTCGCATTGCCACCCGAACAAAACAGTCACGTGGACAAAGAAAAATTAGAAAAAAGCTCAGTTCTTTTATCTCCAGCGTTTCTATACATGAAATGTGTTCCCGGCATCTAAACAAGGAAAAGAACAAGTGAGTAGGTCAAGGGATGACCATATAAGGTGTAGGCATGGATATCTGCTTAATCAGTAGAAAAAATAACAGCATCAGTATACTCAGTGTTGAGAGGAAATCTTGGCTGCGTATCAGGGTCAGTCTCCTTCCGCATCAGGCCGGCGGTGTCGCAGGGCTCGTTCATTATGATCTAACCACATCATTGCATCTCTGGGTGATTCAAAGAACTGTGCATGCCCATCCGCCGTCACTCGCAGTTTAGCTGGGTAAAGCATAGCGTATGGTAATTGCAGGGCTCTCAGACGTTTCTTTACTTCCCCGAATTTCGCTCTGCTTCTCTGCACCTCCGCTGAGAAATCAGGGTAGAATGAGACTCTGACGCCATTAAACTTAACATTTGCATTCTCCCGTGCACATCGTAGTATAGCTTCCCTGTCTCGATAGTGTAGTAGCTTTGCCAACATGGACCTGGGAGGGGCTCCCTGTGGGGGGGGTCTGCCAGGGACTCTATGTGCTCTCTCCACAGTGAAAAAAGGGGAAAATGCCTCCCGGCCAAAAATCTCAATGAGCCAGTTCTCTACAAAGGTAATGGGGTCCTTACCCTCAGACTTCTCAGGGAGCCCCACTATGCGGACGTTGTTCCTCCGTAAACGGTTCTCTGTGTCTTCCGCCCTGTTGTATGTTTCTTGAGCCATGCGGTGTGCTGCTCTAGCTTCCTGTGCAAGTGGGGGGATTTTGTCCTCCATATCGCTCACTCTGCTTTCCACCGCCGTGGCCCTTTCCCTGACCTTTTGCAGATCCTGTCTGAGAAAGGACATCTCCTCCCTGACACCCCCCAGCTGGTCTTTCATGACATTGACTGCAGCAGTACACTTATGAACTGCTTTCAGGATTTCAGCTAGTGTAGGTTGCTCCAGAGTCTCTGGTGTGTCTTCCGAAGGGGAGGGGGAGGGAGGGAGGGCGAGTGTCTTCCTCCATGAAGAGGTTAGGTGTGCTCACTGTGTCCATATCCCAGTCTGCTTGTAATGTCTTATCCACCTCTCCCCTTTTGTAAGCTGACCCCCCCTCGTCTGTTGTCCCGGGGCCCTGTAGCTTCTGGGCATAGTAGAGGATATCTCTATACTGTTCCTTACCCGGGGTCTTTGAAGCTTTCTTATTGCTGCCGTCTTTCATCCTATCCACTGTCCGGGGAGCGCGCTGGTGCAAGGCTGCAGGCGCGACGGCGCCATCTTGGGATTCCGGTCCCGCCATCTCCCACGGGCCTCGGCGGGTTTTCCCCCTCGTGCAGAGGGCCGGGGGTGGGTCCGGGGGGTACTGGGACTCGGTAGCCAGCTGGGGAGCTGAAAGAACCAGGATCAGCGATGCCGGGGAAGGATCAGTACACGGATCAGACAGGAGCTGTGAGAAGTGCGTCCTCTCACATGCCGATCTTGGCCACGCCCCCTTGTTCTCTGTTGTTAGCAAGACGGGGTCTCTGCGCTTTGAAAGGCAGGGGTGCCACCCAGCTGTTTTCGTTGGTTTTGTAGAATCCCTGTCTCATTATCTCCAAGAAGATATGATCTTCAATAGATGGGCCAATTTTGTGATCTTCTTTAGTCCTTTGGAAAACTGAGCACCCTAAATGATCTCTGTCTTCATGACAAAGAAGATTAGCGGTGTAAGGGTTGGAATGAATTACACTGGCAGGCTTCTCTCTTACAAGGAATCTGTTGGTGCAAGGCTGAAATAGGGATGGACGCCCACCTTCTAGTGTCTTTGTAAAGGGAGAGTTCACGCTGGTTGGTTTGTGAACACTCCCTAGGCATACGTTGCCTATGATGACCCATCCTAGATCTAGCTTCTGGGCATAGGGGGAGTTGTGGGGACCATTGATTTGTTTTCTCACCTTGTGAACTCTGATGATGTCCCTCCCAAGGAGAAGCACTATCCCGGCCTGGGGATCCAGTTCAGGGATGAGATGTGTTATGCCCTTCAGATGTCCATGATGAAGTGCCACCTCTGGTGTAGAGATCTCCTCTCTATCCATTGGGAACTGATTGCACTCGATTAGAGTTGGCAGAGGCAGGGTTGTCTGACCATCAAAGGATTCGATTTGGTAACCAATGGCTTTTCTCCCAGTTTCTTCACTTACCCCTGTACAAGTCTTAAGTAATTATGAAGAGCCGGCTTCCTTGATTTTGAAAGTGTCAAAGAAGGCTGAGCTGGCGAGTGATCTGTTGCTTTGATCATCCAGGATCACGTATAGCTTCACTGCTTTTTCTCTGTGACCCGTGGGGTAAACTGTGACAAGACAAATCTTAGAGCAGGATTTGTTAGACAGACCTTCTCCACAGACTTGGGTGCACCGGGGTGTAACTACAGGAGGTACTGTGTCTTGTTGCTCCCCGCTGTGCTCTTCCACTGTGGGTGAGGGGGTAAGAGTCCATGGTGCTGGCCGTGGATGTAGAGCTGTGTTGTGCTCTGAGCTGTTGCACTCAGAGCAGTTGATGCTCACCTTACAGTCTTTCCCAAGTTGAGAAGTTGATGCGTAGCACTTGTAACAATGTCTGTTTTCCTTGAGGAAGGTTCTGCGATCTTGGAGATTCTTTTTTCTAAAACCTCTGCACTTTGACAACGAATGAGGCTTCTTGTGAAGAGGACACTCTCTGCTTGGATCCTGTGTTGGAGATACACTTGTTTTGCGTACTGCAACAGGTGCGTCTTTGAAGTTGCGGGTTAGAGCAGGCTTACTTGACCTAGGGTGAGCAGAGTCAGATGATGAGATGTCAAAACTAGGATCATTTTTAACCTTTGCTTGATAGCGAATAAAGTCCACAAAATAAGAGAATGGTGGGAAGGGGACGTTGTGCTTTTGCTTGTATTTGGAGCCTCGTGAAATCCAGGTTTCTTGAAGGCTGTAAGGTAGCTTTTGCACTATAGAGTTAACGCCATGGGCTGTGTCCAGAAAGGCAAGGCCTGGCAAGTCTCCTTCTGCTTTGGCTATTTGGAGTTCTGTCACTAGGTCACTCAATTCTCTCAGCTTCTGGTAGCCTTTGTTAGGAATCCTGGGAAAGTCCTCTATTCTTTTAAAAAGAGAGTTTTCTATAACTTCTGGGGAACCGTAACATTCATCAACCCTTTCCCATATCATGCTCAGCCCTCTGCTTGGGTAATTAATGTTAATGTCTCTGATTCTCCTTGCATGCTCTGACGACTCATTCCCCAGCCAATTGACTAAGAGATCGGCTTCTTCACTTCACTTCACTTCACTTTAAGCTCAAGGTCTCTAGTTGCATTTCTGAAGGACGAACGCCATGCTCTATAACTTTCAGTGCGATCGTTAAACTTTGCAAGTCCCTTTGCTAACAGTTCACGTCGTGCTAAGAACTTGAAGGAATCTGACATACCTTGATCGTTGTGTGAGTAGCCAGGGGGCGCTCTGTTGTGCCAGAAACTTGGTGGGTATTTGCGGTCATCAGAGATACAGTCTTTGTGTCTTTTAACCCGTCGTTCTTCATTTTCGATTTGGTCAACTGTGACGTAGTGTTTTGATAGCCTTCCTGCAGAATGTGCTGAAAACTGACTGAGTGCGGGTTTACTTTCTTGCTTGACGTAAGGCATGTGAATGGCAGGGGTTGATTCCGCTCTCTGTGCTGTAAGTGGGCAGTTGTCTGGTTCGGCGTGTCGCCGCACATATTCTGAGGTACGCTCTGTACCGTCGTCAGGAACGGATTTTCTTTCAAGTACGTCGCTGAGTCGCTCACTGGTGGGCTTTGCAAGTTCTTCTAAGTTTCCATACGCAACTTTTCTAATTTAAGTTGCATCTCGGCAAATGCAGCTTTTATTTCTTTTTCAGCGAATGCAGCTTTTATTTTGGCCTCCTTTGCCGCAAAGTCAGCTTTTACTTTTGCAGATTCCGCCTTTGCGCGGGCAATGGTAATTGTTTCGCTTTTCACTGACCTCCTTGTGCTCATGGAGTAAACTTCTGACCTTGTTGTGAAGTGCTCTGACTTTGTCTGTGACATGGTGTCCGGCTATATGGAAGCTGATAACACTGCTGTATTACTGGCGTTCTGTATGATAGCCGTGCTTAGAAGCCTTCGTTTTACTGTTATGCTCCTCACTACACGTGACTGAGGTGCATTCGGGCACACTGTTAACTCCTCTCATACCAATGCATTCCAGTAGGCGCAGAATCCTTTGAACTTTTAATGATACAAGATAGAGTAAAACTGTAACAGATACAGACAAAATGCAATTAATAAAGATCATACAATTAGTGCCATCCTATCTATCTATCTAGCTGAAGATACAATTAGTAAACATACCGAAGATGGATCCGGATGGCTAACATAGAGCTTAGCAGCAGATGTGTATGCTTCCATGGTAAGAAAAGATGAAAATGGTGGAGGAAGCTGATGCAAAGCCTGATGGGATTGAAAGTACGGAGGCTTTCATGTACCAAATCTAACCAGCTATACTAAATGACTACATGAAATAGATATAGCGCAGTTATGCAAAATGGTCACTAGTTAAATCTAATTAAATCAAAGAGTCAATAGGAAAATCACAAGCCTTATTAAAGAAGGCATGACAGTTATAATACTTTAATTTACTATGCAGCAAACAGATAAAGACCCAAATCTGTGATTGAGATGATTTTCCGTAATTTGCTCATAACTAAAACATATACAGTATATAAGCTTCTAAACTAAATATTATGGGGTTCATCTTCTTTCATTTAGTTGCAGGTTAACCACTTCAGCCCCGGAAGGATTTACCCCCTTCCTGACCAAGCTCTTTTTTGCGAAATGGCACTGCGTTGTTTAACTTACAATTGCGCGGTCGTGCAACGTTGTACCCAAACAAAATTGACGTTTCTTTTTTTCCCACAAATAGAGCTTTGTTTTGGTGGTATTTTATCACCTCTGCAGTTTTTATTTTTTGCGCTATAAACAAAAAAAGAGCTACCATTTTGAAAAAAAAAGCAATGTTTTTTAATTTTTGCTATAATAAATATCCCCAAAAAATATCTAAAAAACAAATTTCTTCCACAGTTTAGGTCAATATGTATTCTTCTACATATTTTTGTTAGAAAAAAATAACAATAAGCGTATATTTGCGCAAAAGGTATAGCGTCTAAAAAATAGAGGATAGATTTATGGCATGTTTATTAATAATTTTGTTTTATTAGAAATGGCGGCTATTTGCAATTTTATCATGACTGTGACATTGTGGCGGACAGATTGGACACTTTTGATACTATTTTGGGACCATTGGCATTTATACAGTGTTCAGTGCTATAAAAATACACTGATTACTGTGTAAACGTCACTGGCAGGGAAGGGGTTAAACACTAGGGGGCGATCAAGGGGTTAACTGTGTTCCCTCAGAATGTTCTAACTGTAGGGGGGATGGGCTCACTAGAACATGACAGAGATCACTGCTCCCGATCACTAGGAGCAGTAGATCCCTGTCATGTTGCTAGGCAGAACAGAGTAGTGGCTTCTTTTTTCAATAGGCATCTCCCCGTTCTGCCTCTCCGTGCCACAATCACAGGCCACCGGCGGACATCGAGTTCGCTAGACCCGCGGGCCCACTAGCCGCAGATGACACAGCGACATACAGGTACGTTGTTTTGCGCACCCGTGCCACTTTGCCGACTTATATCAGTATGAGCCAGTCGGCAAGTTGTTAATGCATTATATAAAAAAGTTCTAGCATTGCTTTGATGCTAAAAATGAACATATGACACAAATGATCACATAACTGTGTACGTTGTGATTGAATAGGATCGTTTTGAATATTTTTTTTCCTATTTGCTCTTTGTGCTGAAATGTGATCCTAAATGTCCATGCAGTTGCATTTATTTCTGAATAGCTCCAACAAAAAAAACTATGACAAAATGCATTAGATAGCAAAGCTTATCACAAAACAATTTAAACACTCAATCCATAAGTAAGCAGTTTTCATATCAAAGTCAATTTTAATCTCATTTCAGTCAAGCACAGAAATGTAAAAATGCATTATAAGCAAAATACATTTTGCAATGCAGCTGTCATACCTAATGTATATTGCTTTAAACCCATCAGGTAAAGGCTTCATAATAAATGTGTGCTTTTGAATATAAAAGCTGTATGTATATGCTATGCACACTCACACAACCTATTAATTTGGTACATTATAATATTATTTTGTCTCCTTATGTTTTTATGTATACACATCTGATTATATTGATGATATGAGAAATTTTTCTCCTCACTAAATGAGTATTTTTCAGCTTTTTTTTTTCTAAATGTACATTTGTATGAAGGTACACAGTGGTGTTGTCTTTCCCCGAATTCTGAACCCTAGGCAAACTGCAAATACAGTACACAGATCAAATACTGTACATAATACATAGAGCTATATTACCTACCAAAGGAATTCTGTATCTGTAAATTCAGATTTACACAACTCTACCATACAGCCTTACCTGGTAGGACAGGAGCCTGTTTTTCCTCTGTTGCAGTTTAGTAACACTTGAAGCTGTTGTCCCCCCATCAGTATGTGACTGAAGAGTAAAAAGTGAAACAGCACACATTCTATTAGCATGTTCCAGCAGAACCGACTGACTCCTTGTGCTGCTTTTCCCTCTCCCAGTCTGACCTCTGCTGTACAGAGACTGTAAGAAGCTAATGATAAGTAAAATTCAGGTACTTTCAATGCTTCCATTAAAAAAAAAATAGGGTCTCATGCATACTACTGCTCTTAAACTCACATTTTTGTGGGTTTTCAACTTTTTTTTCTGTACCCGAACTCCCCTCTGTGTCCATGGATGTTTACAGCAGTTTAGTAGCAGGGGAGTTTAGAGAAAATTTCCTGAAAGACTGAAATTCTCATTCAGGAGAGGGACTTTGACTACAAAATACACTAAAAGCAGCACAGTGTTTACGTGGTTAGCACTACCGCCTAGCAGCACTAGGGTCGTCGGTTCGAATCTCAACCACGGCACTACCTGCCTGGAGTTTGCATGTTCTCCCTGTGCAAGTGTGGGTTTCATGTTGGTAGTACTCTGGTTTCCTCTCATACTCCAAACGTACGCTGGTATGTTAATTGGCTCCTGTCTAAATTGGCCCTAGTATGTGTATGTATCAATGTGATTTAGGGGCCTTAGATTATAAGTTCCTTGAGGGCAGCAACTGATGTGAATGTACAATTTATAGCTGTGTAAATTGACAGTGCTATATATGGGAAGGATCTGTAATAAATAAATAAATGCAGCTAAACGTGCATTTAGCAGCGTTCAGCATTTTTTTTAAACCACTTGCGGACCAGCTGCTGCAGTTTTATTGTGGCAGGTTGGCTCTGCTGCACGAAATCACATTATTGTACATGATCTCGCGAGGCCTGGATAGCAGGCGCACGCGTGCCCACCGCGAGCTCCGTGAGTCCGACTGGGATACCCGCAATCATCTCACGGAGAGGAAGAACGGGGAGATGCTAATGTAAACAAGCATCTCCCTGTTCTGCCTAGTAACACTGTCACTGATCACAGCTCCCTGTAATCGGAAGCAGTGATCAGTGATGTGTCACACATAGCCCATCCCCTCCACAGTTATAATCACTTCCTAGAGGGGGTGGAGAAAAGGAAGCGCCACCTGAGTGCAGTATTAATGTAAGAATTTAATGACATAAAAATAAACACTTACAGGAAAGACAATTTAAAAAGGCTCATCTGTGAGTAGGCAGTGTATATCTTCCTCAATTTCCAGTTCGGAAGTTGTATCAGTGTTGTAGGGCTGCAGATGGAGGCTTGTAGCTTGTATCTCTTCCTGTGGCCGTCAGGGAGAAGCTGGGACCGGCGTGGAACGCACAGAGGAGGTGCGTGACGTCACAGGTCATTCAAAGACTTCTGGGTAAACTCCAGGGGGAGGGCTAACATCAAGGGAGGGTTCTGAAGGCTGAGTGTGCTTGGCTACGCGCTCGGAGCTGCATCTTCTGTATAAGCGCTTACAGTTATTATCAACCATAATCACTTCCTAGGACACACTTAACCCCTGCAGCGCCCCCCCCCCCCGGTTAACCCCTTCACTGGCAGTCACACTTACACAGTAATCAGTGCATTTTTAACCGCACTGATCGCTGTATAAATGTGAATGGTCCCAAAATAGCGCCAAAAGTGTCCGATGTGTCCATAAATCTATCCCCAATTTTGTAGACACTATAACTTTTGTGCAAACCAATCAATATACGCTTATTGCGATTTTTTTTACCAAAAATATGTATAAGAATATGTATCGACCTAAACTGAGGAAAAAAAAAATTTATATATATTTTTGGAGGATATTTATTATAGCAAAAAGTAAAAAATAATGTGTTTTTTTCAAAATTGTCGCTCTTTTTTTGTTTGTATAGAGCAAAAAATAAAAACTGCAGAGGTGATCAAGTACCACCAAAAGAAAGCTCTATTTTTGGGGAAAAAAGGACGTCAATCTTGTTTGGGAGCCACGTTGCAGGACTGCGCAATTGTCAGTTAAAGCAACGCAGTGCCAAATTGCATAAAGTGCTCTGGTCTTTGGCCAGCCAAATGCTCTGGGGCTGAAGTGGTTACTTTCAATAATTTTTATTAAGTTTAGTTGACAGACAGTAAAATGAACATACAGCATATTACAATGTGGGTATAAGTATCAACATTCTTCAGTCACTTGTACTCTTTTTATACTCTAAATATTGTGTATCCATTGTCATAATAATTTCAACAATTCTGTTCTCTAGTTTGGAGGTGTTGCTTAGGCCTTGTGTTTATCACAAGGATTCTATGAACATCCACCTGCGATCACTCTAATGCCCTGTACACGGTCGGTCATTGATCGGACATTCCGACAACAAAATCCATGGATTTTTTCCGACGGATGTTGGCTCAAACTTGTCTTGCATACACACGGTCACACAAAGTTGTCGGAAAATCCGATCGTTCTGAGCGCGGTGACGTAAAACACGTACATCGGGACTATAAATGGGGCAGTAGCCAATTTCTTTCGTCTCTTAATTTATTCTGAGCATGCATGGCACTTTGTGCGTCAGATTTGTGTACACACGATCGGAATTTCCGACAACGGATTTTGTTGTCGAAAAATTTTATAGCAAGCTCTCAAACTTTGTCAGAAATTCCTATGGAAAATGTGTGATGGAGCCTACACACGGTCGGAATTTCCAACAACAAGGTCCTATTACACATTTTCCATCGGAAAATCCTATCATGTGTACAGGGCATAATTTGTCGCCGTGGACATTCCACTTTGTTGGGATTGATAACCCCTGTGTTATTTGTCTATCATCATATCTGATATCTGGAGTATAACAACCACTTTTTACCCATTTTATGGTAAGCAACTGAGAATATATAACAGAAAACAGAAAAGCATAAACAGAAAAAAAAAACCACAAACGAAACAGTCATAGCGATTTCTATTTGTTCCTTTTGTTAACTATGCTAGTTATTATTTCCCAACACTCCATCCATCTTGTACTCTTTGATTATACCATTCCTTCCAAGGAGTCTATTGATTGTACACTATCTCATAATTGGTTGATGAGTGTAAAACCTCATATGCACCGTGGGTGTGGGTAGATAGTATTACTTCCGAGATCGGAGGGACTGCTGTTTCCCTCCAATGTCAAATAGATAACCTGGTGGCTAGTAAAATATGGGATATTACAGTTCTATATGGTGGAGGTATAAAATGTATGTCTAGGGATAATATTGCCATACCTGGAGATATTGGTTAGTGTATGCCTGTGATATCTGCTATCAATCCTTCAACCTGAAACCACAGTGATCTTAGTTTGGGGCAGTCCCATGGGATATGGATTAAAATACCCGTATCTTCACACATTCTCCAACAACTTGAGGAAGCATCTCTATAAATTTTGGCTATGCAGTGTGGTGTCAGGTACCATCTAAGTGATATCTGTTGTTGCATTTGCCATAAGTTGGTGCTTTTTATGGAGGTATATATAAGGCGTAATGTTCTTTCCCAATGTTGAGATGTGTATTCTATCCCCAGTTCCTGCTCCCATGCTAGAATAGATTGAGATTTTACGCAAATGTTCTTTTCTTGTAGACCTGAGTATATACTCTGGGTTGTTTGATAGAATTGCGTTATTTCTTCAGGTAATGTTGAGGATGTTTCCTTACTGAAGGAGCTAATTGTGTGTATTTGTATTGCTCTGTGTGTGGTAGTTGGTATTCTTGCTGCAGTGTGGTAAACGATTTAATTGTGGAGCCTTCCATGACCTCATCTAGATTAGTTAGACCTTTTGCTATCCAAATAAATAGGTTGATGTCTGGTATTATTTGGGAAAGTGCGGAGATGGGAAATTTTAAAGGGGCCACCTTGCCACTCCATTTTTGAAAGCTGCAGAGGTGAGTCCATGCTCTCACTGATGCTAAAATAGGGGGTGCTAGGTTTTTTCTAAAGATTTGTTGTCAATAGGAACTCCTGTAAAGTCCCTCTAGGGATATGAGTTTATTTTATTTCCTTCCATAGTGTTTTGAAGTATTTTAATAGCCAATGTTGAAGTTGCTGAGTGCTAAGATTGTAGTGAAGTAATAATCTTATAGAGGCACATGGCCCACTCCCTCTGCTTTTCTGTGTTTAACCACTTGCCGCCCGCCATATAGCAGAATGACAGCGGCAAAGTGGTTTCAATATCCTGACTGGGCGTCATATGACGTCCGCAGGATATTGAGCCGCTGCGCACCACCGGGGGCACGCATCATGGCATCATAGTGATCGTTGTTGCGGGGTGTCAGTCTGACACCCTGCAACACCAATCCAGGTAAAGAGTCTCTGACAGAGACCCTTTACCAGGTGATCAGCCGTGTCCAATCACGGCTGATCAGGATGTAATTAGGAAGAGCCGGTGATCGGCTTTTCCTCACTCGCCTCTGACAGATGCGAGTAGAGGAGAGCCGATCGGCTGCTATCCTGACAGGAGGGGTCTGTGCTAATTGTTTATCAGCACAGCCCCCCCTCGGATCCCACCCAGCACCACCAGGGAAGGTGCCCAGGACCACCAGGGAAGCCATCCACACTGGACCACCAGGTATGCCCCCTAGACTCCCAGGGAAATATTAATCTGTGCCCAGACAGCTGCCAATCAATGCCCAGGCAGCTGCCAATCAGTGCCCACTCACAATGCCTACCACTGCCAGTGCCACCAGTGCCGCGTATCACTGCCGCGTATCAGTGCCCATCAGTGCCACGTATCATTGCCCATCAGTGCCCAGCTTTGCTTCTATCAGTGCCCAGCAGTGCCGCCTCTCAGTGCCCATCAGTGCCACCCATAAGAACCCATCTTTGCAGCCTTTCAGTGCCCATCAGTGTCGCCTATCAGTGCCCATCAGTGCCCACCAGTGCCACCCAGTGCCACCCATGAGTGCCCATCAGTGCCGCCTATCAATGCCCATCAGTGCTGCATATCAGTGCCACCCATCAGTGCCACCTACCAGTGCCCATCAGTGCCGCATATCAGTGCCCACCGTCAGTGCCCGTCAGTGCCTGCTCATTGGTGCCACCTCATCAGTGCCACCTTATCAGTGCCTGTCAGTGCCACTTGATCAGTGCCCATCAGTGAAAGCGAAAACTTACTTGTTTACAAAAATTTTTAACAGAAACAAAAGCAAAACTTTTATTTTTTTCAAAATTTTCAGTCTTGTTTTGTTTGTTTAACAAAAAATAAAAACTGCAGAGGTGATCAAATACCACCAAAAGAAAGCTCTATTTGTGGGAACAAAAGGATAAAAATTTAGTTTGGGTACAGTGTTGGATGACCGCGCAATTATCTTTTAAACTGCGACAGCGCTGAAAGCTGAAAATTGGTCTGGGCAGGAAGGTGTATAAGTGCCCTGTATTGAACTGGTTATACAGCCTGCTAAAGGCGCACCTAGATCTTTTCCCCTGCCAAAGGTATTTATTTAATATTGGTTGTAGTGACTTGAAAAAGAAGTTGGGAATTGGAATTGGCAACGTTCTATAAAGATAGAGCAGTTGGGGCAGTATCTGCATCTTAAAAGCTGCAAGCCTAGCCTCCTCCTTAACCTAGCCTCCAGTGAGTTTAGGAAAGGTGTGTAATTTGCTGAGATAAGGTCTTCTGTTTTAGGAGTTAAGGTTATACCTAGATATTTGATGCCCTCTCTCTTCCAAATGTACAGTATGGGAATTTTTGCGTTAGATCATGACTCAGCTTATCTGGGATACCTAAATTCAAAATTTAGGATTTTGTTTCATTCACTTTGTAGTAGGATACCTCCTTAAATGTCTGTAGTGCCTTGTGCACAGAAGGGAGAGAGGTTTCTGGGTTTGTGAGCATTAATATTATGTCATCAGTGAAGAGACTTATGGTGTGGGTTCTGGTGCCAATTTTAATGCCTGTCACCTGTGGATGTGAATGAATGTAGGATGCTAGCGGTTCCATTAGAGGATTAAAAATTAGTGGTGAAAGGGGGAATCTCTGCCTAGTTCCATTTGTGATTGTGAATGGAGAAGACATTGCACCAGAGATATAAATTGGTCCAACGGGTGAGTATATAAGAACATTATTGCTGGGTATATAGGGCCTTGAAAACCAAATTTTTTCAACACCTGTGCTAGAAATTGCCAATGTATCCTATCAAACGCCTTCTCTGCACCCAACGCTAGGAGCAGAGAAGGCTTTTGTCACTGCCTGGGGAGATGTATTACATTTATCAAACGTCTGGTAGCACCAGCTGTCTGTCTTCCCTTAGTGAAACCCGACTGGTGGATATCAACAAGAGAAGGCAATATATTCAATAATCTCATTGCCAATAATCTGCCATATATCTTGATATCATTGTTAAGCATTGAAATAGGCCTAAAATTTTGTGGGGAGTCAGGTTCCTTCCCTGGTTTCGGTAGAGCCACTATCAAAGCCTTTAACATCTCTGGGGGGGAATTAGAAGGAGGCAGCAGCAGAACTATATATTCCAACTGAATGCGGGATTAGAATATCCTAGAATGTTTTGTAATACTCTCCTGTGAACCCATCTGGGCCTGGAGATTTGTTTGTTGGAAGAGAGAGTATGATGTTCTTCACCTCTTCCTCAGAGATAGGGGAATTTAGGTTTGCAAGATGCTCGTGCGTGAGTTGGGGAAGCTTGATTTGTTCAAGAAATTATTTTATAACAGCTGGTGTCAGTTGTGTGGCAGTTGTGGCAGTAGGATTGTCTTTAATATTATAGAGTGAGCCATAGTATTGGCTGAAGGCATAGCTATGGCTTGTGGGTGGTGTTGTTTTGTTTGAGTGGTGGGGTGTATTATGAAGGGGATTTGGGTTTTGTATCTGTGGCCTCTGAATTTGTTAGCCAGCAGCCTCCCTGCTCTATTTCCACTTGTGCAGTAAGATCATTTAAGTCTCCTGAAGGCCTTTTCAAAGTCCTCTAGAAATAGTATTCTTAGGGCGTTGCCAGCGCGGCATGTGAGCAGACGTCTAGTCACAGAGCTCCCGCAGTGATCCTGTATTGATCCAGTTCCCGGCACTATATAACACCCGTTTTTCACTGGATTACCCGGGGAGAATCTCCTCCATACTCCGCTCCCATACCGGTACGCACAGAGGGCATGATGACCCGAGAACAGAGAGGAGAAGGCTCTAGGATGGATCCTCAAAATGGCGCTGCTCCACCATCCACACAGAAGCGTGGCACAGACAAGACAAAAGAGGGACTGAATAAGCAGCAGAAATGCCCCAAGGATGGCTCTGCTGATCACCCTAAGGATATCAGGTACTATGCTCAAAAATTGACTGAGAAATCAGGCTTGGCTGCAGCCCAGCTACTGGGTGATTGCCCTGCCTTTAATAACACTGAGGAAGAAGATAGTGAAAGGGAACAGGGAGCAGGCGCCATGATGGCTCAGGAAGAGGTCAGTGTTGCTGTAGATGAGGAGCCTGAAGAATCTGAGGAGGAGGAGGTGGGTGAACAGCCCACACTGGCTGCCATATTAAAAGCGCGCTTTGGTCACTTGAAGGAAGAAGTTAGTCTCCTCAGGCAAGATATTCAGAAAATCCAGGAACAGACTACTGCAGCAGAAAGCAGAATAAGTGAACTTTGGGATAAACTCCCTATACTGATTAGAGACTCCCAATCCACCACACGCTTAGCGAGAGCCACTGATACACGCGCTGAGGATTTCGAAAATCATCTTAGGCGTAACAATGTGCGCAAAGTGGGGCTACCTGAGAAGTTGGAGGGCCGTGACCCCACGCAGTTCATAAAACAATGGATGGCTGATGTTTTTGGCAAGGAGGCTTTCACCCACTTATACGCTGTAGAACGGGCCCACAGAATACCCACAAGACCTCTCCCACCTGGAAACCCCCCTCACCCGATACTAGCCCGTCTCCTGAATTATCGCGATAGGGAGATTGTTCTGAGACTGGCCAGAGAAAAAAGAAACATCCAGTACAATGGCACTTCTCGGCTGCAGTCCAGAAGAATCGTGCGCGGTTCTCTGAGATCAAAAAATGCCTACAAAGGCCACAAGCCCCCTATGCGATGCTATATCCTGCGAAACTCAGGGTTACCCTAAGGGGTCGAGTACACTTTTTTGAACAGCCTGCAGAGGCCGCAGACTGGCTGGACGCCAATGAAAAAGAGTTCCGTCAAGACCGGAGACCTGAAGCGGAGATAGACTGACATATTCA
Source organism: Lithobates clamitans (assembly GCA_037952925.1). Taxonomy (NCBI): domain Eukaryota; kingdom Metazoa; phylum Chordata; class Amphibia; order Anura; family Ranidae; genus Lithobates; species Lithobates clamitans. The sequence goes on along the minus strand of JBBGZY010001621.1, from coordinate 84,626 downwards.
ACAACGGCCCCGGGTTATTCTTTAGTTTTCCCTCAGCTGAGGGCAGTGCCGGAAACTTACATTGATTTTTCTCCTATAAAATTCGAGTTTGAAAATGTGATGGATTCTGGCAATGTACTTTCTAGTAAGTACCAGTAACTATGCTATTTCTTTTCGGAGCCCCGTCGGGGGTTGGAGGGACCAGTTGTCCCACAAAGTTTTGTTGTCCCTGCTGACACATCAGTGTCTTGGATTACAAGGACTGCTTGCCCTTCTGTGTGATGAGTTCATGAAGACGGATAACCCACATCAGAAGTGACATTTATGTTTGTTCACGCACCGTTGTGCGTCCTAAGGTACTCCTTCATACAAGTTTGTTCCAGAGTGTTTGAGGTATATCATTACTCGGTTAGAACCGCAACTTCATCTCTCTATTGCTGGTTGATTCGCCAATTGACAGTACTCTCAAGGTATGACATAAAAGTCCCCCCCCCCCTAGGAGGAAGTAAGAGGAGCAACAAATGGTTTTCCCCTGTAAGTCACTCACTAGCCACTCAAAAATGACGACAGTGACTGTTCTTTCATGGAATATTCGGGGTCTGCAAGATCCCCTAAAGCGGACTATGGTATCATCTCTGCTAAGGAAATGCCTCCCAGCTATATGTGCCCTGCAAGAGACTCACCTCACGATGGACTCTCTGTCATGTCTTAATTTTAGATGAGTGGGCATATCACTCCACTCATACCTTGTATTCTCGAGGCGTGAGTGTGCTGATACACAGCTCCATAGATTACGAGGAACTAGTTTCCGAAATTGATGAGGATGGGAGATTTGTCTTTCTCTTTTGCAAATTGTTTACCTTTAAATGCATACTAGATTTTGTTTATGTGCCCCCCCCCCCCATATAACAATCAGGTGTTGAGAGCCCTGGTGGCATACCAAATGAAGTATCTGGAGATACCGTTGTATGCCTTCAGAGACTTCAACAGTTATACGGATCAGTTGTTAAATAAACATCCACCTGTAGTGGGAGGGAAAGGGGTACACCGTACAGCTCTTCGGAAAGTTATTGAGGAAGTGGGATGGAAAGACCCATGGAGAGCTAAAAATCCGGGAGTGAAACAGTTCTCTCATTTCTCTAAAAGTTACTCATCATTGTCAAGGATAGACTTACGTTTATGATCCAGTGTGGCTGAATGATACATCTCTGGGGTGACTTATTCTCTCAGGAGTGTGTCGGATCACTCCCCACTGATTGTAACTCTAGAGGTGCGCCCTCCCTCCATGGTTGCAAAGGCCCCATGGAAAATGAATGCATTCTGGCTGAATCTCTTCCCTTCCCATGTGCAAAAAGAATCTCATATTGCAGACTTTTGGCGCATACATACCGCCGACGAATCATTGGCCATGAACTGGGAAGCCTTTAAGGCAGTCCTGAGGGGCCTCTTCATAACTGAAATTCAAGCTATTAAACGAAAGACACATGCTCAGAGGGAGGGAATAGAACGTATGACAGAGGATCTTGAAAATATATTCATTGCAGATCCAACTCAAGCTAACAAGGAGGCGTAGCTCTCGGCGCAAGATGTGCTGTATAGGATCACGGCATCCACAGCAGAGAGAGAGAGATTCTTTCATAAAGCAGCATTTTATGAAGAGGGTGAGCACACTGGACGCCTGCTAGCAACTATTGCCCACTCCCATCAAACTTCCCCCTCTGTTGGGGCCCTACGTACGCACCTCGGTGGGTTAACCAACTCCCCAGACCAAATTTTGGCAGAGCTGGTGAGCTTTTATTCTTCACTGTACGAATCTAAACAAACGTACTCATTAGACTCATTATCTGAGTGTTTGGATGGTATCCAGCTGCCCAGCTTAACGGCGGAATCCAAGGTAGAACTTGATGCCCCTTTAACCATTGAAGAATTACAGATGGCGACCAGTTTGTTCCCCAATTCTAAAGCCCCGGGAGACAACGGACTCCCCATTGAGGTATATAAACAATATGGTGAGCATATACTTCCACACCTGCTGAAGGTATTTAATGCAGCGAGACAGAATGGTAACCTCCCTCAATCAATGACCAGCGCAAACATAGTCCTGATATTAAAACCCAATAAAGACCCCCTTAACCCGAGGTCGTACTGATCTATCTCTCTTCTACAAAATGATGTAAAGATCCTAGCTAAGGTATTAGCAATTCGAATGAATACAGTCATCTCTACCATAATCCACTGGTATCAATCCGGGTTTATGCCCCAAAAGTCGACTGCGATAAACCTTTGCAGACTTTTTCTCAATATCCAATCCCAGGCAGACAATAGGGGTGACAGAGCATTGCTGTCACTGGATGCCCACAAGGGGTTTGATAGCGTAGAGTGGGAGTATCTGTGGGCAGTAATGAGGGAATTCTGAATTGGTGACGGATTCATTAAGTGGGTACAACTACTTTACTCGTCCCCAGTAGCAGCCATTAGGGAAGGAGGGAGGATTTCATCACCGTTTAAACTACATAGAGGTACGAGGCAGGGCTGCCCCCTATCTCCCCTCCTATTTGCTATGGCTATTGAGCCCCTAGCGGCTATTATACGTACTAATCCCTTGATACAGGGCTTTAGATATGGGGACATTCAAGAGAAGGTCATCATGTATGCTGATGACACCATGTTGCTGCTTGGTGATACATCCACTTCACTGTCGGAAGCAATGAAGGTCATTAGCCAATTCGGGAAGTACTCTGGTCTAGTTATTAATTGGACCAAGTCCTCTCTGCTACTGCTAGACCGTGACCCGTCCCCATCCCAAAGGAATATGCAGGATATCCCGGTCTCGACATCCCTTAAATATCTGGGCATACAGGTTACAGCCTGTACGTTGGACTACGTCAACCTAAACCTAACCCCTTTGATCAATTGCTGTTGCGATCGTGTCAAAGTATGGAGTAAACTGAAACTATCCCAAGTAGGGAGAATAAACCTAATAAAGATGATCCTTATGCCACAATTATTTTATGTGCTCCACAACTCCCCTATAGTTATTACTTTGAAAAAATTAAGAATCATTAACTCCCTCTTCCGGTCATTTATCAAAACCCCCTAGAATTAAACTTCAGCAGCTACAGCGCCCCAAAGACGACGGAGGCTTAGCACTGCCCAATCCCTGGATTTACTACTTAGCTTCCCAACACATTGCAAGAGTCATAAGACCTAGACAAGACTTGGAAATGAACCTGAGAGACTCCTCGGTAGGGATGAGCCGAACACCCCCCTGTTCGGTTCGCACCAGAACATGCGAACAGGAAAAAAGTTCGCTCGAACACGCGAACACCGTTAAAGTCTATGGGACACGAACATGAATAATCAAAAGTGCTAATTTTAAAGGCTTATATGCAAGTTATTGTCATAAAAAGTGTTTCGGGACCCGGGTCTTGCCCAGGGGACATGGATCAATGCAAAAAAAAGTTTTAAAAACGGACGTTTTTTCAGGAGCAGTGATTTTAATAATGCTTAAAGTCAAACAATAAAAGTGTAATATCCCTTTAAATTTCGTACCTGGGGGGTGTCTATAGTATGCCTGTAAAGGGGCGCATGTTTCCCGTGTTTAGAACAGTCTGACAGCAAAATGACATTTCAAAGGAAAAAATCCATTTAAAACTACCCGCGGCTATTGCATTGCCAACAATACACATAGAAGTTCATTGATAAAAATGGCATGGGAATTCAACACAGGGAAACCCCAAACCAAAATTTAAAGAAAAAATGACGTGGAAGTCCACCTAAATTCCATACCAGGCCCTTCAGGTCTGGTATGGATATTAAGGGGAACCCCGGCCAAAATTTAAAAAAAAAAAAGATGTGGGGTTCCCCCTAAATTCCATACCAGACCCTTCAGGTCTGGTATGGATTTTAAGGGGAACCCCGTGCCAAAAAAAAAAAAAATGGCGTGGGGTCTCCCCAAAAATCCATACCAGACCCTTATCCGAGCACGCAACCTGGCAGGCCGCAGGAAAAGAGGGGGGGACGAGAGTGCGCCCCCCCTCCTGAACCGTACCAGGCCACATGCCCTCAACATTGGGAGGGTGCTTTGGGGTAGCCCCCCAAAACACCTTGTCCCCATGTTGATAAGGACAAGGGCCTCATCCCCACAACCCTGGCCGGTGGTTGTGGGGGTCTGCGGGCGGGGGGCTTATCGGAATCTGGAAGCCCCCTTTAACAAGGGGACCCCCAGATCCCAGCCCCCCCCTGTGTGAAATGGTAAGGGGGTACTTACCCCTACCATTTCACTAAAAAACTGTCAAAAATGTTAAAAATGACAAGAGACAGTTTATGACAATTCCTTTATTTAAATGCTTCTTCTTTCTTCTATCTTCCTTCATCTTCTTCTTCTTCTGGTTCTTGTGGCTCTTCTGGTTCTTCCTCCGGCGTTCTCGTCCAGCATCTCCTCCGCGGCGTCTTCTATCTTCTTCTCGGGCCACTCCGCACCCGGCCAGAGGAAGAACCAGAAGAGCCAGAAGAACCAGAAGAAGATGAAGGAAGATAGAAGAAAGAAGAAGCATTTAAATAAAGGAATTGTCAAAAACTGTCTCTTGTCATTTTTAACATTTTTGACAGTTTTTTAGTGAAATGGTAGGGGTAAGTACCCCCTTACCATTTCACACAGGGGGGGCCGGGATCTGGGGGTTCCCTTGTTAAAGGGGGCTTCCAGATTCCGATAAGCCCCCCGCCCGCAGACCCCCACAACCACCGGCCAGGGTTGTGGGGATGAGGCCCTTGTCCTCATCAACATGGGGACAAGGCGTTTTGGGGGGCTACCCCAAAGCACCCTCCCAATGTTGAGGGCATGTGGCCTGGTACGGTTCAGGAGGGGGGGCGCACTCTCGTCCCCCCCCTTTTCCTGAGGCCTGCCAGGTTGCGTGCTCGGATAAGGGTCTGGAATGGATCTTTGGGGGGACCCCACACCGTTTTTTTTTGGGCGCGGGGTTCCCCTTAAAATCCATACCAGACCTGAAGGGTCTGGTATGGAATTTAGGGGGAACCCCACGTCATTTTTTTTTTTAATTTTGGCTGGGGTTCCCCTTAATATCCATACTAGACCTGAAGGGCCTGGTATGAAATTTAGGGGGACTCCCACGTCACCCGGGTCCCCAAACACTTTTTATGACAATAACTTGCATATAAGCCTTTAAAATTAGCACTTTTGATTTCTCCCATAGACTTTTAAAGGGTGTTCTGCGGCATTCCAATTTGCTGCGAACACCCCAAATTGTTCGCTGTTCGGCGAACTTGCGAACAGCCAATGTTCGAGTCGAACATGAGTTCGACTCGAACTCGAAGCTCATCCCTACTCCTCGGCTGAAATACTCCAGTTCACGTCCAAGAGAGAGGTAACAGATGGTTTAGAGGCCCTACAATACACTAAATCCAATAAACTCTTCCCAAATTACGCTCTTATGCAGAAGATCTGGAATAAGGTCAGGATGCTCCAGGGGGTGGAGGGCTTTACCAAATATAGCCCCATTTGGGAAAATAACCACTATCTAGAGATAGCAAAAATACCATATGGTTTGAAATGGAAACAATACAGGGTGTCACACATGATACACATATTCAGAGATGGCAAATTGAGATCCTTCTCGGAGCTCAGAGAAGCCTTTCAATTGCCGGTGTCTATGTTTTTCTATCATAGGCAACTCAAACACGCGATAGATTCTCAGAAAAGTACGGATGCTTGGATCTTGGAGCCCACATCCATTTTTAATTACCTATTTGAAATAACTAATTACAAAGGGTTTATATCTGATTGCTATACCATGCTCTTGAATCTCTTCCTAAGGGACACACCCCTGAAGGTTGTGTCTCAATGGGAACAAGATGTTGGCGCATTTGAAGAGGAACAATGGGAGGAAGCCTTGCAGGCTGTCCCCATGTGTTCGTTAAATGCTGCTCAAAAACTCTCCCAGCTTTATATACTGTCTAGAGTACACTTCACGTCAGCTAGATTGGCCCGTATGGGAATAGGTACTGACCCCACCTGCACCAGATGTTCCAGAGATCACGGAGATCTCATCCATCTCCTATGGAAATGCCCCAAATTGCACCTCTATTGGAACAATGTCATTGATACCATTAACAGAGTTTTCCAGATACTGATACCTTTAGACCCTAAACCATGTTTGCTGGGGATAATAGATGACCTCCTGACTGAGGATATCCTTAAGCAAGCTATTAGAAGAGCTCTGTTTCTGTCCCGTATGCTTATCCTCAGGCACTGGAAATACAAAGACCCACCCACGGTGCAAGAATGGATTACACAAATGGGAGTCACACTCCGTATGGAAAAAATCATATATCATCATAGGGGGGCCTCTAAAAAATATGAGAAATTATGGGCCCATTGGCTGGATGTACCTGGTTTGGCACCAGTAGACTTGGTGCTTGAACAGGTATTCTAAAGTCTACTGTCATCAGATGGATTTAAAAAGAATATACAGAGAGTATTACATAAATGCTTGTTAATGTATGGGGAAACAGGAGGAAGATGATAATGGTCATATGAGTCCTACAAAGTACTTTGAACCTGCTAAGAGAATGAGATGAAATGTACTAACTGCCTCTTGTGTATGATCTGATTTACATTTTGTAAAAATATTGTTTATGCTCTGGAACTGTATGCAATAACTTACCTTCAATAAAACCTTTTTGTCTGAGAAAAAAAAAAAGAAATAGTATTCTTAGTTCGTTGCGGAGATTTGTTAGCTGCTCAATCAGTGTCTGGGAGGTATGTGTCATGTTTTGTTTTTCGAGTTTATCAATTTGTGATATTAATGTCTCGGTATGCTGCTGCCTCCTTTTCTTGTTCCTAGCCCCTTGTTGAATCATAATGCCTCTTGTGAATGCCTTGTGGACATTCCATACAGTAAAGTGATTACATACCGAGTTTTGGTTATTCTCAAAGAACTCTGCAATTTGTTTAGCAATCTGATACCTGGTCCATCCTGGAAAAGCCTAGGGCTGGCCCTACATATGAAGCTAGGGCTGTGAGTGGAGGAGTCGCCCACCATCACACTTCACCGAGGCATGATCCGACCAGGTAATGGTATTCATTTTTGCAGATTTGCATTTGAACAATACCCATTAACTACTAAAAACAAATCTATTCTAGTATAAGACATGGTTATTTGAAAAGAATGAGTAGTCTCGTCCATTAGCATTGATGCATCTCCAGTAGGGATGAGCCGAACACCCCCCTGTTCGGTTCGCACCAGAACATGCGAACAGGAAAAAAATTCGTTCGAACACGCGAACGCCGTTAAAGTCTATGGGACACGAACATGAATAATCAAAAGTGCTAATTTTAAAGGCTAATATGCAAGTTATTGTCATAAAAAGTGTTTGGGGACCCGGGTCCTGCCCCAGGGGACATGGATCAATGCAAAAAAAAGTTTTAAAAACGGACGTTTTTTCAGGAGCAGTGATTTTATTAATGCTTAAAGTCAAACAATAAAAGTGTAATATCCCTTTAAATTTCGTACCTGGGGGGTGTCTATAGTATGCCTGTAAAGGGGCGCATGTTTCCTGTGTTTAGAACAGTCTGACAGCAAAATGACATTTGGAAGGAAAAAACTCATTTAAAACTAGCCGCGGCTATTGCATTGCCGACAATACACATAGAAGTTCATTGATAAAAACGGCATGGGAATTCCCCACAGGGGAACCCCGAACCAAAATAAAAAAAAAAAAATGATGTGGGGGTCCCCCTAAATTCCATACAAGGCCCTTCAGGTCTGGTATGGATATTAAGGGGAACCCCAGCCAAAATTGAAAAAAAAAATTGACGTGGGGTTCCCCCTAAATTCCATACCAGACCCTTCAGGTCTGGTATGGATTTTAAGGGGAACCCCGCGCCAAAAAAAAAAAAAAAAACGGCGTGGGGTCCCCCTAAAAATCCATACCAGACCCTTATCCGAGCACGCAACCTGGCAGGCCGCAGGAAAAGAGGGGGGGACGAGAGTGCGGCCCCCCCCCCCTCCTGAACCGTACCAGGCCACATGCCCTCAACATTGGGAGGGTGCTTTGGGGTAGCCCCCCAAAACACCTTGTCCCCATGTTGATGAGGACAAGGGCCTCATCCTCACAACCCTGGCCGGTGGTTGTGAGGGTCTGCGGGCGGGGGGCTTATCGGAATCTGGAAGCCCCCTTTAACAAGGGGACCCCCAGATCCCGGCCCCCCCCCTGTGTGAAATGGTAAAGGGGTACTTACCCCTACCATTTCACTAAAAAACTGTCAAAAATGTTAAAAATGACAAGAGACAGTTTTTGACAATTCCTTTATTTAAATGCTTCTTCTTTCTTCTTTCTTCCTTCATCTTCTTCTGGTTCTTCTGGCTCTTCTGGTTCTTCCTCCGGCGTTCTCGTCCAGCATCTTCTCCGCGGCGTCTTCTATCTTCTTCTCCTCGGGCCGCTCCGCACCCATGGCATGAGGGGAGGCTCCCGCTCTTCTCTTCATCTTCTTCTCTTCTTCATCTTCTTCTTCATCTTCTTCTTCTTCCTTCTTCTCTTCTTCCTGTCTTCTCCGGGCCGCTCCGCAGCCATGCTGGCATGGTGGGAGGCTCCCGCTGTGTGACGGCGTCTCTTCGTCTGACGGTTCTTAAATAACGGGGGGCGGGGCCATCCGGTGACCCCGCCCCCCTCTGACGCACGGTGACTTGAGGGACTTCCCTGTGACGTCACGGGGAATGCCACAGGGAAGTCCCGTCATGTCACCGTGCGTCAGAGGGGGGCGGGGCCACCGGGTGGCCCCGCCCCCCGTTATTTAAGAACCGTCAGACGAAGAGACGCCGTCACACAGCGGGAGCCTCCCTCCATGCCACAGCATGGATTGCGGAGCGGCCCGGAGAAGACATGAAGAAGAGAAGAAGAGAAGAAGAGAAGAAGGAAGAAGAAGAAGAAGATGAAGAAGAAGATGAAGAAGAGAAGAAGATGAAGAGAAGAGCGGGAGCCTCCCCTCATGCCATGGGTGCGGAGCGGCCCGAGGAGAAGAAGATAGAAGACGCCGCGGAGAAGATGCTGGACGAGAACGCCGGAGGAAGAACCAGAAGAGCCAGAAGAACCAGAAGAAGATGAAGGAAGAAAGAAGAAAGAAGAAGCATTTAAATAAAGGAATTGTCAAAAACTGTCTCTTGTCATTTTTAACATTTTTGACAGTTTTTTAGTGAAATGGTAGGGGTAAGTACCCCCTTACCATTTCACACAGGGGGGGGGCCGGGATCTGGGGGTCCCCTTGTTAAAGGGGGCTTCCAGATTCCGATAAGCCCCCCGCCCGCAGACCCTCACAACCACCGGCCAGGGTTGTGAGGATGAGGCCCTTGTCCTCATCAACATGGGGACAAGGTGTTTTGGGGGGCTACCCCAAAGCACCCTCCCAATGTTGAGGGCATGTGGCCTGGTACGGTTCAGGAGGGGGGGGGGGCCGCACTCTCGTCCCCCCCTCTTTTCCTGCGGCCTGCCAGGTTGCGTGCTCGGATAAGGGTCTGGTATGGATTTTTAGGGGGACCCCACGCCGTTTTTTTTTTTTTTTTTTGGCGCGGGGTTCCCCTTAAAATCCATACCAGACCTGAAGGGTCTGGTATGGAATTTAGGGGGAACCCCACGTCAATTTTTTTTTTCAATTTTGGCTGGGGTTCCCCTTAATATCCATACCAGACCTGAAGGGCCTTGTATGGAATTTAGGGGGACCCCCACATCATTTTTTTTTTTTTATTTTGGTTCGGGGTTCCCCTGTGGGGAATTCCCATGCCGTTTTTATCAATGAACTTCTATGTGTATTGTCGGCAATGCAATAGCCGCGGCTAGTTTTAAATGAGTTTTTTCCTTCCAAATGTCATTTTGCTGTCAGACTGTTCTAAACACAGGAAACATGCGCCCCTTTACAGGCATACTATAGACACCCCCCAGGTACGAAATTTAAAGGGATATTACACTTTTATTGTTTGACTTTAAGCATTAATAAAATCACTGCTCCTGAAAAAACGTCCGTTTTTAAAACTTTTTTTTGCATTGATCCATGTCCCCTGGGGCAGGACCCGGGTCCCCAAACACTTTTTATGACAATAACTTGCATATAAGCCTTTAAAATTAGCACTTTTGATTTCTCCCATAGACTTTTAAAGGGTGTTCCGCGGCATTCGAATTTGCCGCGAACACCCCAAATTGTTCGCTGTTCGGCGAACTTGCGAACAGCCAATGTTCGAGTAGAACATGAGTTCGACTCGAACTCGAAGCTCATCCCTAATCTCCAGGCATCATATAGCTCATAAGACCTTAACACCGCCTTCAATGATGGTGGAATACGTTTGGGCTTGGAGGTAGAGTCCATAGTTGAGTCTGGGGTAATATTATCCCCACATAGCACTAACAGACCTCTCTGTACCCTGCGTATTTTCCTCATTATCCTATGGAAAAACCTTATTTGTCTGGTATTAGGTGCAAAGATGTTGGCTACTGTGTAGGTATTGGAGTTTATTTCGCATATCAGAATTAGAAATCGACCTTGCAGATCGTATATGACCTCCTGAAGTCAGAAAGCTACTATGTCTCTCACTGCTATCAGCACCCCTTTCTTTTTTGCTTCCACGGTATAAATGAAAGGAAATTTGGGGTGTATGCATTTAGGAGGTGATAGATTATGAAAATGCGTCTCTTGAACACATAGCATGTCATAATTGTGTTGAAGGGCTTCCTTCCACATGGATCTTCGTTTGGCCAGATGGTTAAGGCCTTTGGCGTTGATGGTCAAAAAGTTAACCGCCATGTTGGATAAGTGAGGTAGTGCTGAGTATCGTGGTGCTGAGATCACTTACTGTTGGCGGTATCTTGTCCTATATCAGGTAGAAGTGTGGAAGTTGGAGGAGTTCTGAAGTCCATGTTGTCTTCTCAGATGTAGACCTAGTTAACTCTATATTTGGGAGGTTCACTTGTGACTGTTAGAGTAGAAAAAGAATAAGCATTGGAACAGTAACTGAACAAAACAGTGGCAAATAGCCTAACATTAGAGGAGAGTAGGTGGGTGTGACTCATAGTCACTCAGAGATTTAGGGGAGAGAAGTGGTCTTTCGAACCAGCAAACAAAATAAGAAAACAGTTCGGATCGGAGGAAACTCCTCCCTAGTGTCATGAGAAGGTTTACCCATTGGTGGCGCTATCGGTCTCTTGGATCGCAGTACCAGTGTCCACCAGCGGGTGTCTTCCAACACCTAGGACCTGTAGTAAGAGGACTCACCTGCTGGTGGCACTGTTGCATCCTTGGGCCGTAGTACTGGTGTCCACCAGCGGGTGTACTCTGGCAGTGTGGAGCAGACAGCACCCTCTGCGCTCAGATGTAACATGAGGTCAATTACTGCAGCCTTATAAATACCCCACAAGCCCTCACATGCTTGCCTTGGTATCTCTCTTCCTGTGCCCTGATCTTGCTGCCTGTATCTTGACCTTGAGCCTGTATCTGTCCTGACCTGATCCGATCCCTATCCTGAGCCCATCCTGCTCTTGTCCCTCCGGTTTCCTGGTTTCCCTGGATCCCTGCCACCTATCCATCCATCCTCTCCCTGTCCTGTTGGTTCCTGTCCTTTCCCATTTGACTGACCTCCTTGTGTATGACCTCGGGCCGGCTTTTGTTACGATTACGGTATTTCCCATCCATTTGTATATACCATTTGATTGCGGGTCTGTGGCTGTTTGCACTGTATACATTTCACCTATTTGTCACCCATTTAATAATAAACACCCTTATTTTTTTTGTTGATTTTATTTGTTTCTGGTTTCCTCTGTGCAGTCCACACAGTCTGGTCTACTAAATTCCCTGACACCTAGCGGGTATTGCATGTGTAGCTATAACCCGGTTCCAGGTCAATTATGAGAGCGGGCGTTCTTGTTGTTTACTGTACGCCATTCGGAGTCTTGGTTGGTGTGATTGCCATTTTGACGTGGATGCGTAGTCTGTTCAGGGATAATGCCCCATGTATTCAGTAAGGCCATGCCTTTAGCCACAAATCCATCACATGTTCTGTTCCATCTTTTTTGGCAATCAGCTTTATTGGAAAACCCCATTTGTAGCTCAGCTTGTGATTTCTAAGGGCTTTGGTAATGGCGTTTAGATTCCTGCATTTTTGGAGGGTATACTGAGATAGGTCCTCATAGGATTGTAAGTCTGTGTGAGGGGATGGTATCTGTTCTCTCTGGTGGGACACTGCCATTAGCTTTTCTTTGGTATGGTAAAAATGGAATCTCAATATGGCATCTCTGGGTACATTAACAGAGAGATAGGTGGGTTTAAGGAGACAGCGTATTCTATCCACAGTGAAATCAAGAGGAGACATATCAGGTAATACTGTGATAAAAAGCTGGGAGACATATTTGCGCAGATCCTGTTGCAGGACAGATTCCGGAATACCCCTGATCTTGACATTATTCCTTCTGGATCTGTCCTCCATGTCCGCCATTTTAGCTTTTATCCCCTCTATGTCTTCCTCATTACTTTCATCAGAGCATTGATTGTGGATGCGTATTTCCCCATTTTTTTCTCTACATGAGTCGTTCTATCTGAGATCGATTGTAAGTCCATGCTAAATTTATGCACCCATAATACCATATCTGAGTGGAGGGAGCTTCTTAATGGTACCAGCATTTCTTTAAGTACTGTATCCAGAACAGGCTGATTATTAGTGAGGAACTGGTCTATAGAGTCTGGCAGCTCCCTAGAAACCCCTGAAGCATGGAAAGAGCTCACCTCATTTTCTTCATCCGCTGCATCCATCCTGTATCTTGTCTTTTCTGGGCTTCCAGAGGATGATGTAGCTTGAGAGAGATCTTTACTTTTAGGAGGGCTGCTCCTTTTTTTCAGTTTCCCCTTCTGGGAGGAAAGATTAGAGAGTCCAGAGGCCAGAGTGGATGATGAGCTGGTGCCATTTTGCCTAGTCCCCATGGAGAAGAACTCTGTGAGTTTGTGGGGACGGTTCCCCACTGCCTTGCGTCTTAGCATGCTGGGATTATGCTCCTCTAGTGTCAGCAGGCTAGAACACCACTGTGGGGTGCCAAATTTGCTGGTTTGCTCAGTATGAGCCATTTTGTGCCCGTTGTTGCCGGAGCTCTGTTAAAGCGCGGCCATCGTGGTCTCCGGCTAACTCCACCCCCTGCAGTGTTCAGCATTTTTACATTACAGTGTAGTAAACATGATGGAGAAGATTCCAAATAAGGAAGTTGTGTGTATAAAGGAAGCTCCCTCTGACCTTCCTTCCTTCTCTTTTGGGCTGCACACCATTGTTCATTGGTCCGCTGAAGCAAACTGTACCTGTGCTGTCTTTATTTTCTTCAAAATGGCAAATGATGTGTCCCAGTCTTAGCTTATTGCAGCTGTTCAGATGCACCCAGAAATTTTGGACCTGTTTCACCTGCAACATGGGGACCGTGTATCCAAGTGTAACAGCTGGAATGCTCCTCCAGGACATGCTCCTCTGGGACCCTAGGGAGGAAACACGAGACCGTGGGCTCTATTTGACTGAGTTTTATGGTGTTTTTGTTTTTTTTTAGTCTCATTGATATCCTATTTTCTGTACCATTCCATGGTTCTATTCCTAAATACCTATCAACAGATCTACTATATTCATATGGTAAAAATAGAAACAATGTGGGTATCTGCGCTACTGGGCAATAATAACGATCCTAGTATAAGCAGCCAGCACAATTTGTTGATAAGCAAGATAAAAAGTCCACATGCTGCACTATTCTAATACAAACAATCTCATTTGTAAAAGGAAGGAGAGATGTAGTCCCTTCACCAACTTCAGTGTGTAGAAAGAGGCACACCACACCACGTGTTTCCGTGTTTTATCCCATTGGATATCATCAGTGGCAATATATCACACAGAACTGTCAGGTAGTGTGTGAGTCATCGCTCACTGGCAGCTATAAGGTGGACCATAAGGGATCAATAACAGGGAGGGGAGGAAACCACAAGATATACCCAAAATGAATTAATAAGAATTAGTTCATACAGTCAATATAGTCGACGGACCCGAAAAATAGAAAAAAAAATGAAAAAACTCCTCCATGGGAGGCTTCCTGGCGACTGCTGTCTTTTCCCTTTGACAGCTCGTATATAGGCATAGGCGGGGCTACCCACTGATGTAACCGGATGATACCACCCCCTCTGACATCACATGACATCAGAAGGGGCGGGGTCACTCAGTTACATCACCGGGTGGCCCCGCCCTTGCCTATATAATAGCTGTCACAGCGAAGAGACAGCAGTTGCCAGGAGGCCACCCATTGAGGCAGAGCTTTTTTTTTTTTCAGGTCCATCGGGCGGCATGATTGAAGATGGATGGACATCATCCCCAAAGCACCCTCCCCATGTTGAGGGCAAGCAGCCTGGTATGGTTCAGGAGGGGGGCGCTCGCTTGTCCCCCCTTTCCTGGCCTGCCAGGCTGTTTGCTCGGATAAGGGTCTGGTATGGATTTTGGGGGGGCCCACGCCAATTTTTTTCTCTCAAAGGTGAGAAGTCAGGGGTCTGTTTGGACCCTGTTATTTCATCCATGCCCCCCAACCAACAGCATTGTAAAAAAAATGGTAAAAATAATTTTAAAATGTAAAAAATCTTTTTGTAAAAAATAATTTTTAAAATTGGATAAAAAAAAGATTAATAACCTGTCAGGTAGGCTGCACAATGCCCTGTGATTTCTAACAGCAGCCCTGATGACATCACCCAAGAACTCCAGCTGGTTTGTTTACAATCAGCATCCAGCTGGGGATCTGTAATTTGCAATTAGAGTAACATCAGTAAAATATTATCCTGTGGTGGGTCCATGTGGCAATGGAGCATCTATCAGCGGGTTGCCTTGACGGTGGGTCATCATGATTGACAGGGATTTACATTGTTTGACAACATGATTAACATTGGATTTACATCAAAACACATTGTTTACCCTATTTTGGTGGGAGATTTTTAAGCCTCTTTCTAGTGAGTGTATGCATGTATGCGACCTCACAGAAGTGGAGAAGTGGAGAGGCGACTCTTTGTACATCTTGCTGCATGTATGCGTTCCTTGATCATTTGATCGAGGGCGAATACTGCTGTGCAAAATGTAAGCACATTGTTTCCCTGGAAGCCCAGGTTCTGAATCTGGGGAAGCAACTGTCAGCACTGAGAAGTCCCTCCATACTAAAGGAGAGCCAGGAACGTACACGGCAGGGGCCGGCAGGGGCCAGCACAGAGGCGGGTGGAGACAAAGAGGTGCAGGCACTAGCAAAGAGTAGATGGGTGACAGTCAGGAAGGGTAGAGGGGGTAGTGCCAGGGAGGCTGATCCAGGACTGAAGCATCCCAATAAGTACCCTCCATTGAGTGACATTGGTGAAACCAGTCAGGGACCAGCACTGCTGGAGCTGAGGGACTCTCCTAGCTGCCGGGGGAAGAACTCCTCCAGTGAGAGTGGGGGGGCAGTGAAGGGAAAGGAAAGACAGATTCTGGTGGTAGGGGACTCAATTCTTAGAAGTAGACATGTGCATTTCGTTTCGTTCCGAATCGAAAATTCAGATGAATTTTTCATTATTCGGAAATTCGGATGCATCCGAATTTCCGAATTACAAAAGTGATGAATTTAAACGAGTCTGAAAAAAAGCCAATGAATTTGAATCGAATTTGAAAACAAATTTGAATCGAATTCGAAAACATATTCGAATTCGAAAACATTTGAATCTGAGTCGAAAACATATTCGAATCGAATTCGAAAACATAATCGAATTCGAAAACAAATTTGAATCAAATTTGAAAACAATAGAAATCGATTTTCTAAAAAATACAATAAAATAGAATATAAAATCATAAAGCAATAGAATACATATATATAATATTTGTTTTTATTCTGTTTTATTGTTTTTCTATGCTTTTCTTTTCTTTTCTATTATTTTTTTTCTATAATAGTCTTTTCTTTTCTATTATTTTCTATTATTTTCTATTCTATAATAGTCTTTTCTATTCAAATTCGAATTCATTCTATACGAAATTCGAATTTCAGAACATGGCTTCTAAAGATCGAATTTCGTATAGAATGAATTTGAATTAGAATAGAAAAGATTTGAATAGAAAAGAATAGAAAAGAATAGACTAGAAATTCGAACATCATATAGAATTAAATTGAATTTGAATAGAAAAGATTAGAATAGAAAAGAAAATAATAGAAAAGAATAAACTAGAAAAACATATATTGTATTTTATTCTATTCTGTTCTTTTGGTTTTCTATTCTATTCTTTTTTATTATTTTTTATTCTATTCTAATCTTTTCTATTCAAATTCAAAATCACTCTATACGAAATTTGAATTTCATATATAAAACCATTTTCAGAAATTCTAATTTCGAAAATCAAATTAGAATAGAAGAAAAGGATAGAAAAGAATAGACTAGAAAAACAATAGAATAATATATATATAAAGGTTGTTGCACTTAAAAATGTGTTGCTTTATTCCATCAAATCTTTAGAAAAAGATTACAAAGCAAGTAGAGTCATTCCAAACAAAATCATTACAATCATCTGTTCAGACAAAGATTACATTTCAGGCTGATTTGTTCGCACCCTTCCTTAAATCAGTCAGAACACATCTGAACTTTATTTTTATATATACAAGGTCGGTGGGAGGACCTGTTTGCTGACACTAGATTGAAAGCTGTGTGTGGTTCTCCTCTACACTTCAATATATATATATATAAAAGATAATTTTTTTCTATTCTGTTCCATTGTTTTTCTATGCTATTCTTTTCTATTCTAAACTTTTCTATTCAAATTTAAAATTCATTCTAGACTAAATTCGAATTTGAATAGAAAAGTTTAGAAATAGAAAATAATAGAAAATAGACAAAAACAATAGAATATATATATATATATATATATACACATACATACATACATACATATACATACATATGTTTTATTCTATTCTGTTCTATTGTCTTTCTAGTCTATTCTTTTCTACTCTATTCTAATCTTTTCTATTCGAATTTGAATTCATTTTATACGAAATTCGAATTTCGGAAGATGGTTTTATATATATTATTTTTTTCTATGCTGGTCTATGGTTTTTCTATGCTATTCTTTTCTATTATTTTCTATTTTATTCTAATCTTTTCTATTTGCATGCAAATTCATTCTATACGAAATTCAAATTTAGGAAAATGGTTATATAGAAATAGAATGAAGTCGAATTGTAATAGAAAAGACTAGAATAGAAAAAACAATAGAACAGAATAGGAACAAAAAAAAAAATATATATATAGAATTGGAATTTGGTACAGAATTAATTCGAATTTGAATAGAAAAGATTAGAATAGAATATATTATATTTTTTTCTATTCTGTTCTATTGTTTTTGCATGCTATTCTTATTTTCTATTCTTTTTGAATCTTTTCTATTGGAATTCGATTTCATTCAATGCTTATATATAGTTTACTTTTTCAAATGCGGTAGAATTTTTTCAAATTTGATAGTTTTTTTTCAAATGCGGTTGAATTTTTTCGAATTTGATCGTTTTTTACGAATGCGGTAGAATTTTTTCGAATTTGATATTTTTTTTTCAAATGCGGTAGAATTTTTTCGAATTTGATAGTTTTTTTTGAATGCGGTAGAATTTTTTTCGAATTTGAGGGTTTTTTTTCGAATGCGGTAGAATTTTTTCGAATTCGAATACGAAACTAAACGAATCTCGAAAACGAATGCAACTAATTTAACTAAACAAATTTAGTTAAATAACAAATCGAAACTAAACTAAACTAAACAATTTTTTTCATCCTGCACATGTCTACTTAGAAGGACAGAGAGGGCAATCTGTAACCAAGACCTGAAGCGCCGAACAGTATGTTGTCTACCGGCTGTTTGGATTCAGCACATCACGGATCTTGTGGACAGATTACTGGGAGGGGCTGGGGAAGACCCAGCTGTCATGGTGCACGTTGGCAGCAATGACAATGTCAGAGGCAGATGAAGTGTCCTAAAGAATGATTTTAGGGACTTAGGAGCTAAGTTGAGGAAAAGGACCTCCAAGGTAGTATTCTCAGGAATACTACCGGTACATCGAGCCATACCAGAAAGGCAGAGGGAGATTAGGGAAGTAAACAAGTGGCTGAAGAGCTGGTGTAGTAAGGAGGGGTATGGGTTCCTGGAGGACTGGGCCGACTTCTCAGTCGATAACCGGTACTATAGAAGGGACAGACTGCACCTAAATGTGGAGGGTGCAGATCTGCTGGGAATGAAGATGGCCAAAAAGTTAGAGGGGTTTTTAAACTTGGCGATGGTGGGGAGGGTCCAGAGGTAGAGATAGTCAGCGCAGAAGATATTCCAGAGGGTAGTATTGGGGGCATTAGTGGTAGGTTGACCAAAGCACAAAAACACAAGGTAAGTATAGTAGCAAGTCCTAGTTGCAATCTTGAAACACCCAATACGAGGACAATATGCGACCGGTCTAAACTATGTGGCATGTTTACCAATGCCAGGAGCATGGCGGACAAGATGGGTGAACTAGAGATACTGTTGTACGAGGAGGATTTGGATTTTGTGGGAATTTCAGAGACCTGGTTCAACAGCTCTCATGAATGGCTGGCAAAAATTCAGGGGTATACCATTTACCGCAAGGATAGAGAGGGTAAAATAGGGGGAGGAGTATGCCTATATATCAAGAATAATGTACAAGTGAATGTGAGAGATAACATCACTAAGGGAGCTAGGGAGGAGGTGGGTAGAGCTCCAAAGGGATGAAGCTAAGGGCAAAATAATGCTGGGAGTATGCTATAGGCCCCCTAACCTGAGGGAGGAAGTGGAGACAGATCTCCTATCACAATTTGGATTAGCAGCAAGGATGGGAAGCATTATCATAATGCAGGATTTTAATTATCCAGACATAGACTGGGCGGAGGGAACCGGGCATTCATTTAAGGCTCGCCAGTTCCTTAATTTCTTGAAGGACAATTTTATGGGTCAGATGGTAGACGCACCAACTAGAAATAAAACATTACTGGATCTACTGATTACCAACAATACAGACCTGATCACGGATGTGGAAATACGGGGCAATTTAGGTAACAGCGATCACAGGTCAATTAGTTTCAGTATAAATCACACAAATAGGAAACATAAAGGGAATACAAAGACACTAAATTTCAAAAGAGCCCACTTCCCTAAACTACAAACCTTGCTAAAGGGCATAAATTGGGATAAAATATTAGGAACAAAGAATACGGAGGAGAGATGGGTTTGCTTTAAGAGTATATTAAATAAGGGCATTAGCCAATGTATCCCATTGGGTAATAAATTTAAAAGGGCGAACAAAAGTCCTGGATGGCTCAACTCCAATGTAAAAATGCATATAAAAGCAAAGGAGAAGGCCTTCAAAAAATACAAGGTTGAGGGATCATCCTCAGCATTCAGACTTTATAAAGAATGCAACAAGAAATATAAGGGTGCAATTAGAATGGCTAAGATAGAACATGAAAGACACATAGCGGAGGAGAGCAAAAAAAATCCCAAGAAATTCTTTAAGTATGTAAACCGTAAAAAAAGGAGGACTGACCATATTGGCCCCATAAAGAATGAGGAAGGACATCTGGTTACAAAGGATGGGGAGATGGCGAAGGTATTGAATATATTCTTCTCCTCAGTCTTCACAAGTGAATCGGGGGGTTTCAGTAACCAAAACTGCAGTGTTTATCCTCATGACACAACACAGGAAGCACCTCCATGGTTAACAGAGGACAGAATTCAAAATAGACTGTAGAAACTTAACATTAATAAATCACCGGGACCAGATGGCTTGCATCTGAGGGTACTTAGGGAACTCAGTCAAGTGATTGCCAGACCGTTGTTCCTAATTTTTACAGTCTACTGACTGGAATGGTACCAGCTGATTGGAAAAAATCCAATGTAGCACCAATATTTAAAAAGGGCCCAAAACACATCCCTGGGAATTACAGACCAGTTAGCCTAACATCAATAGTATGTAAAGGGATGATAAGGGGATGATAAGGGACTATATACAAGATTTTAGTAATGAGAACGGTATCATTAGCAGTAATTACCAAGGATTCTTGAAAAATCGTTCTTGCCAAACCAATCTACTAACCTTCTATGAGGAGGTGAGTTGCCAGCTAGATAAAGGAAGGCCCGTAGACGTGGTGTATCTGGATTTTGAAAAAGCATTTGACACGGTTTCCCATAAACGTTTACTGTACAAAATAAAGTCCGTTGGCATGGACCATAGGGTGAGTACATGGATTGAAAACTGGCTACAAGGGCGAGTTCAGAGGGTGGTGATAAATGGGGAGTACTCGGAATGGTCAGGGGTGGGTAGCGGGGTTCCCCAGGGTTCTGTGCTGGGACCAATCCTATTTAATTTGTTCATAAATGACCTGGAGGATGGGATAAAAAGTTCAATCTCTGTATTTGCGGACGATACTAAGCTAAGCAGGGCAATAACTTCCCCGAAGGATGTGGAAACCTTGCAAAAAGATGGGAACAAATTAATGGGGTGGGCAAATACATGGCAGATGAGGTTCAATGTAGAAAAATGTAAAATAATGCATTTGGGTGGCAAAAATATGAATGCAATCTATACACTGGGGGAGAACCTCTGGGGGAATCTAGGATGGAAAAGGACCTGGGGGTCCTAGTAATTGATAGGCTCAGCAATGGCATGCAATGCCAAGCTGCTGCTAACAAAGCAAACAGAATATTGGCATGCATTAAAAAGGGGATCAACTCCAGAGCTAAAAAGATCATTCTCCCACTCTACAAGACTCTGGTCTGGCCGCACCTAGAGTGTGCTGTCCAGTTCTGGGCACCAGTCCTCAGGAAGGATGTACTGGAAATGGAGCGAGTACAAAGAAGGGCAACAAAGCTAATAAACGGTCTGGAGGATCTTAGTTATGAGGAAAGGTTGCAAGTACTGAACTTATTCTCTCTGGAGAAGAGAGGGGATATGATTTCAATATACAAATACCGTACTGGTGACCCTACAATAGAAATAAAACTTCTTTGCAGAAGAGAGTTTAACAAGACTTGAGGCCACTCATTAAAATTAGAAGAAAAGAGGTTTAACCTTAAACTATGTAGAGGGTTCTTTACTGTAAGAGCGCCAAGGATGTGGAATTCCCTTCCACAGGCGGTGGTCTCAACGAGGAGCATCGATAGTTTCAAGAAACTATTAGCTAAGCACCTAAATGAACGCAACATACAGGGATATACAATGTAATACTGACACATAATCACACATAGGTTGGACTTGATGGACTTGTGTCTTTTTTCAACCTCGCCTACTATGTAACTATGTAAGTGGGCCTTCTTCTGTGGGGGCTCATATATACACCACTGTGTTTGTGCTGAGAGATTTAACCATAAGCTGTGGGTCTCTTACCAATGATCAGCACCAGGAAGCCCGATTCCCAATCACCTGATTGCTGTTATGGCCTCTGATCAGTCAGAGTCACTGTACAGCCCTCCCCTGTGTTTTTTTTTTCTCCTGCTGAATAAGGGAAAAGATCCATTGTATCTTTTTCTCCTTGTTACAGGAGAAAAGTGTAAACAAAGAAGTGTGAAACAAAAATAATAATAATAAAAAGAAAATAGCTAGATCAGAGTTTGAACTAGGTCATTGTCAGGGTTAGAGTTAGGGCACTAATTAGTTGTGATGATCTGCACAGTTTTACAAAAGTCAAAGTTGTAAAACTGGGTTGAAGCATTAAGATTTGTTTTACCCTTTGTCATGAAGAGGTTAATATGTTAAAATGTAAATAAAGGTATTTATCTGTCTATTTACCTTTAACTCTTTCTGAGAATAAGTATACAAGGGGTACTAATGTACCCCGTACTCATTCCCTTAAGTTATTGTAAAAGTTGGCTTCCAAATTTTTAGAGGTGATCCCCATAAACCCGTACATTCTTTTGGCAAACAGAATATGGAACGAGGCCATTGTCCCATTAACATGGCTTTGCCACCCTCCTTTGCAAGGTACCATTCTAATTGTAATTTTTTTTTACCATACAGGGTATAAATCAGATATCAATGAAAAGTATACAGCTGAAGAACTCTAAAACAGAGTAGCAGTTCAATGTACAAAATAAGTAGGAGGGGAATAAAAGGGTGGGAGGGGAAGGGGAGGGAGTGGGGGGTAAAGGAGAAAAAGGGGTATGTTTACCTGTAAATAAAGCAAAAGTGAACTAGTTCAAACCAGTAACGATACAGTGGCAGCATATCAAATTGTGTATTATATGACCCTCAGGAGTGGAAGCATTCTTATCAGTATTAGAGTGAAGACTGACATAAGCGGTAGGAACATAACAATATTTGTATATTCGTAATATTAATGAGTGGAGTTGTCTGTCTTGGACTAGTGTGTTGAGGAGTGAGACCTGCTGACAGCAGGTAAGAGCTGCCAGGATATGAGCGACTGCTCAGAGTGCTGAGTTTTAACCCACGAGGGAGCAGGAGAACAGCTGGAACTGAAAAAAAAGGAGAAAAAATCCCCATAGAACGTGATTAATAAACTAAGTGCTACTAAACCAGTGTATATCCAACAGCAACTAGGATATTGGTCATGCTGTTCATAGCATATCAGAGTAAAAGAGGAGTAAGAGATTAGGTTACCAGCTACCATCAGGACTCAGGAATTCAGGTGGCATCAGGAATAATTCAGCGAATGTCTGAGCGGTGAGTTTGGTTGGTGGAACGCAAGAGTAGATATGGCGCTGCTCTTATGGGATAAAATATTGGTGATCAATTACCCTGTTTGGTGCTTAATGTGATTACTTAATTTCTGTGGATCTTAAATAATGTGTATATATGATAAAAATTAGCAAAAAAACTAGCAAAAAAAACCAAAAAAACATAAATGAATCCCTGTGTATACCGAAAATAAGTAATAATGATTTCTTATCAGAATGTGTTCCAAAATTAAATTCGTTTATGATTTGGATCAAAATCTATGATTATTTGTTACTGCAAGGTTATAGGTTCTATTATCACTCTAATGCATAGTTCTACCTCATTATAATATGGGTGAAATTCCAAAGTAAAGTGCCACAGTCTTATATTTCATTATCTATATGAGAGATAACAACGTGCAAATGGTGCTGATAATGCAATCAAAGTGACTTGTGCTGGGTTTTTACAAAAAAGTGACTTGTGCTGGATTGTGCAAAAAAGTGACTTGTGCTGAGTTATACAAAAAGCGACTTATGTGCTTCAAAACCAGTATTTTTGGATAAGAAAAGTTCCATTAATTGCAAGTCTTTTAGAGTGGTTCTGAGGGGAACCCCTCGTAGGGAACACATTGATATGGGAAACTTCCTGTCCAGGTGCTGGCTAGATGATGGTGCTTCAACAGCGTGCTCTTATACTGCTTGCACTCACTGGACTCACTTCCACCTGCAGGGGTACAGGCAGTCACAGTATTTGCCACTGTGTAGCACTCCTGGATGTCCCCGGTCTGTGCTTTTAAATGTTGTTTCTCGGATTTACATATAAAAGAAAGGGGGGATGCCCATAGTGTAAAACCGTATTGGTAAACATTATTATAGATGATAAAATAATGTACTCACATTTGCAAGGCAAAAAGCAAACATAAAAGAAAGCGTTGGTCCTGTCATGAACAGCCTGTGTTCATTAGACTGGAGGTGCTGCAAGACGTCCGTAAGTCCCGCACCTGGACAAGAAGTTTCCCATATCAATTTGTTTTATATGTAAATCCAAGAAACAACATTTAAAAGCACAGTCCGGGGACATCCAGGAGTGCTACACAGTGGCAAATACTGTGACTGCCTGTACCCCTGCAGGGGGAAATGAGTCCAGTGAGTGCAAGCTGTTGAAATACCATCAACTAGCCAGCACCTGGACAAGAAGTTTCCCATAACAATTTGTTCCCTACGAGGGTTTCCCCTCAGAACCACTCTAAAAGACTTTTGCAATTAATTAAACTTTTCTTATCCAAAAATACTGGTTTTGAAGCACATAAGTCACTTTTTGTATAACTCAGCACAAGTCACTTTTTTGCACAATCCAGCACAAGTCACTTTTTTGTAATAACCCAGCACAAGTCACTTTGATTGCATTATCAGCACCATTTGCACGTTGTTATCTCTCATATAGATAATGAAATATAAGACTGTGGCACTTTACTTTGGAATTTCACCCATATTATAATGAGGTAGAACTATGCATTAGAGTGATAATAGAACCTGTAACCGTACAGTAACAAATAATCATAGATTTTGATCCAAATCATCCACGGATTTCATTTTGGAACACATCCTGATAAGAAATCATTATTACTTATTTTCGGTATACACAGGGATTCATTTATGTTTTTTTTTTTTTGTTTGTTTTTTGCTAGTTTTTTTGCTAATTTTTATCATATATACACATTATTTAAGATCCACAGAAATTAAGTAATCACATTAAGCACCAAACAGGGTAATTGATCACCAATATTTTATCCCATAAGAGCAGCGCCATATCTACTATTGCTTTCCACACACTTTTTAATACACTCCACCTAGGTGGAATTGTATTCATAGAGGCAGCAGCTCTACATTCCACAGCATCTTAGCCATAGCGTGGATTTACCTCACATACTCTTCACCTGGTTAGTGGAACGACTGCGCTTGTATGGGGGCTTTTCAGGACTGAGTTGGCTTTTGGTTGAGGTCTTTAACAGATCTTGAGGGAGAGCCCCCAGTAGAATTATTGTGTTCCATATCCATGTCTAATTTTGAAGGCATATAGCCTAGTATGATTCGGGAAGGGGGCACAAGCTTGTTGCCCATCTTTCCTGTATACCCATTCTACATGCCTGGCTAATGGCCTGGTATGAATTTAAAGGTATACTCCACACCGTTTTTTTCTGTTTTTTGCATACTGTGTCCTAAAAAAGAAAATCAAAAAATGAAAAAATAGTAAGAAGTTCCATTAAAATTCGTATGAGGTCCTTATCCAGGCATGCAGTCTGAGTGGCCAGGAAAGGCAGGGAAACTAGTATGCTCCCCTTCCTTCTGAACCACACGAGGCCCCATGCCTTTAACATTTAGGGAGCAGCAAAGCCTTCCCCCCTGCAAGACACCTGGTCCCCATGTTAAAGGGACAAAGGCCTCATCCACACTTTCAGTCCTTTGGAACCTACAACCCATCTTTAGAAAAAGGAGGCCTTCAGATATTTACACACACCAACACCTAAGCTGGATACACAGGTACCAAAATAGTCAACTGGTTCTCAGACCAGATTTGGAGTCTTATAGAGGCTATGTTATGTGGTGAGGAGGCACCTGGAGCGGAGTGCTGGGCTGCCAGAGAGGTATAGTATAGAGAAAGTCTATGGTCCATGTAATTGAGTGCAATTTGATCACTATTAAATACAGAAGCACAATATCTCCAGTGAGTCATTACCTTTAAAGTGATTGTAAATAGGGATGGGCTGAACACCCACCCGTTCGGTTTGCACCAGAACATGAGAACAGGCAAAAAATTTGTTCAAACACGTGAACACCATTAAAGTCTATGGGACACAAACATGAAAAATCAAAAGTGCTAATTTTAAAGGCTTATATGCATGGTATTGTCTTAAAAGGTGTTTGGGGACCTGGGTCCTGCCCAAGGGGACATGTATCAATGCAAAAAAAAGTTTTAAAAACTGACATTTTTTCAGGTGCAGTGATTTTAATAATGCTTAAAGTGAAACAATAAAAGTGTAATATCCCTTTAAATTTCGTACCTGGGGGGTGTCTATAGTATGCCTGTAGAGAGGCGCATGTTTCCCATGTTTAGAACAATCTGACAGCAAAATGACATTTCTAAAGGAAAAAAAGTCATTTAAAACTACTTGCGTCTATAATGAATTGTCGGTCCAGCAATACACATAAGAGTTCATTGATAAAAATGGCAAGGGATTCCCTCACAGGGGAACCCTGAACCAAATTTTTTTTAAAAATGCGTGGGGGTCCCCCCAATTTCCATACCAGGTCCTTCAGGTCTGGTATGGATATTAAGGGGAACCCCGCGCCAAAATTTATTTAAAAAATGGCGTGGGGGTCCCCCTCAAAATCCATAACTTGCATATTAACCTTTAAAATTAGCACTTTTGATTTCTCTTATAGACTTTTAAAGGGTGTTCAGCGGCTTTTGAATTTACCGTGAACACCCCAAATTATTTTCTATTCTGCAAAGGGGCGAACAACCAATGTTCGAGTCGAACTTATGTTCAACTTGAACATAAAGCCCATCCCTAATTGTAAAGTCTTGTTTTTTGTTTTTTTTAATAACAAACATGTTATGCTTACCTGCTTTATGCAGTGGGTCTGCACAAGGCAGCCTGGATCTTCCTCTTCTAAGGTCCTTCTTTGGTGCTCCTGGCCCCTCCCTCTTGCCGAGTGCCCCCACAGAAAGCAGCTTGCTATGGGGGCACCTGAGCTAAGTCACAGCTCCCTGTGTCCATGCAGACACAGAGCTGTGGTTCGGCCCCGCCCCTCTCTCTCCTGATTGGCTAACTAACTTTGATTGAAGCAGCAGGAGCCAATGTTGTGTCTCAGCCAATCAAGAGGGAGAGTCCTGGATGGCCAAGGGACTCGTGTACACCGCTGGACAGAGACAGGGCTCAGGTAAGTATTAGGTAAGTATTAGGGGGGCTGAGGGGGGCTGCCGCACACAGAAGGCTTTTTATCTTAATGCATAGAATACATAAGAATAAAAACACTTTCTGCCTTTACAACCCATTTAAGGGAGGAGTGTGGCACATAATGTTTGAAGCACTTTTGTTTGATCAAGCAAGCACATGCACAGTGAAAATTTAAAGTGATTGTAAAGGCTCGTTTTTTCCTATAAAAATAACGAACATGTTATACTTACCTGCTCTGTTGCAGTGGAATTGCACATAGCAGCCTGGATCCTCCTCTTCTCAGGTGCCTCTTTGCTTCTCCTGGCCCCTCCCCCCTGTTCATTGCCCCCACAGCAAGCAGCTTGCTATGGGGGCACCCGAGCTAAGTCACAGCTCCATGTGTCCATTCAGACACAGAGCCCTGACCTAGCCCCACCCCTCTCTCCCCTAAATGGCTAGCTGACTTTGATTTACAGCAGCAGGAGCCAATGGTGCTGCTGCTCTGTCTCAGCCAATCAGAAAGGAGAATCTCTGAGGAGTCGCTGTGATTAGTGGACGTGCTGAGTAATGCTCTCCACTCTACACCTCCCCGGGCTATGAGTTAATCTGCAACGGCTGCGATTGAGACTGATCGGGAGCCTCCCAGTCTACTGATTCCAGTGGAGATGTGCCAACATGCAGGCAGGCAGTGCAGCAACAAGCCGGGGGAATACGATCTTACCTCTCCCCATGTGTAGCGGGGACGGGACGCCGATCGGAAGGGCAAGAGAAGGAAATGAGTGGAACGGTGGACCTCAGCGGGAGCCACTCAGTGAGCGGGCGAGATCTATTGAAAGTGGATCGGAGAATGCTGATGCCAGGTTGTGGCATCCAGGCTGTAGAATGGAGATCTCCTGTGCTGGGAAGGGGAAAGATGGCTCACAGAGATGGCAATAGAACAAACAGCATGGGCTCCCCAGGGATAGAGGCAGCGCTACAGTCTCCCAGTTGGAACAGTCCGGCACACAGAGACGCGCCGCTGAGAGTAGACTCCGGAACAGCGGGAAGGAGAGATGGTCCATCCAAAGTGCCCCAGGAATCTCAGGACTCTCAGGTATAAGAGCAAAGTGACTTAATGACCCTAGTGACCAGTGGGACCAGGGGAGACAGGACAGTATTGAGCCTCAGAGAGGAGGTACCCATAACGAATAGGACTCCCCCAGGGTCTGTTGAAGAAAGTGTGGAGGATGGTAAGGGAAGGAATGTGGCTGGACCAAGCTCCCCTGGAGAGGGATTAATAAAGCAGATAAAAAACCCTAGCTCTATCCCAGTACAGTATGGGGACAATCTACCTTTAAGGGCAAGTGGGGGCTTAGAGGGACTGGATCTGGATATTAGAGAACTTTTAAAAGCCCTTCCTACTAAGTCAGATATTCAGGAATTGACATCAGCGGTGGAACAATCATGTCAACAAGCAGTGGAGATACTCAGAGAAGACACACGCGCACTTGGCCACAGGGTAGTGTCACTAGAAAATAGCCATGAGGCAGTACAAGCAGTAGCAGACATTCAAGACACTGCAAAATACCATGAGGAAGTTTAGAATTTATATAGGGACCAGCTGGATGACTACGAAAATAGGAATTGTAGACAAAATATTCGAATAAAAGGATTACCTGAAATTATTCGGTCGCCTGATTTGCTTCCAACTGTTCAAAGGTTATTCCGTCAGATAATGGGTGATTCATCACCAGAGAACATTGAGGTGGATAGGGCTCACCGTATCCCATTCTATGTTACCCCAAATTCAGAGAGGCCAAGAGATATTGTATGCAAATTACATACATATACTGTTAAGGAATCAATTATGAAAATAACTCGAAGTAAATCTGAAATTATTTTTGATGGAGTATATATATCTCTGTACCCTGACCTATCACATCGGACTTAAATGCAACGGACTGTTAAACCTCTGTTAGAGGCCCTACGCGCAGTAGAGACTAACTATTTCCCATTTAGCCTTATGGCCTCTCAAAATGGCAAGACAGCAACCCTGCGTACTAAGGATGATCTGCAGTTATTTGTAGAAACTTTAGATTTGCCCCCAACTGACTTTGTGGACTGGAGAAGGACAACGTCCTGCTCAATGGCAACAAATGTCCAATAAGAGGCCTATTTAGTGGGGATATTGTGATAGATTGTGATAGAGGAGGGAGGGGGACAAGCGGAAAGGGAACTGTTCGATGTGTAAAAATATATATTTTTTTTGGTGTTTTTTCAGGTTGGGAGTACATTTTTTTGTACCCTTTTTGTAAAAGGAAGGGTATTTTTTGTCACTAAGGGGGTATGGAAAGGGGGAGGTTTTCAACTGGGTTACAGATATTTAAGGTGGCTGTTCTATGGAGGGGAGATGGGGTGAACCTTAGGACCCATGATTCCTTTGTGAGGATCGTCGGGTTCTTCCCCCTTCCCCCCTCCACCCCTTGTTGCTAGCCCCTACGTTAGAACCTCCACTTTACCCCCCCCCCCTTTTTTTTGGAGTAGTTTAACTTAACATTAGGAGAAGACTGCAAAGATGGCTGATAAAGTACCATATGTCTCTCCAGTGTTGTGTTCATGAAGTTATGTAATGGAGGGTGGGGATGGGGTGGGAGTAAGATATTATTTAAAGGAATGGAGGTGTTTGTTAAGGTTAATTATGTGAATATTATATGAATATGTTCTTTCCCCCTTTTTTTTGTTTATTTTTTCTTTCTTTCCCTGTTCCTTTTCCCCTTCTCTCCATAGGGGTTATCCCCTTATACTGTATATAATTTTTTTTTTCTAATTTTTTTGTTTGGTCTCTTTATCTTTAATTAATCTTAGTGAGGGATGGCATTAAAGGTCCCCATAGAGGGGACAAATAGCTGGATGTAGTTATAAATAAAGGGGAATGTATTATGATGCCCAGGGTGGAGGGATATATACTAGTGTATGGGAGTATGGGTGTAGGTTACTCATTAGGCCAGGTCCGATATAAGGGACTCAATATCCTGCAGTATAGTAGGAAGATGGAGAGGTCCAAAGGGGGGGTGACACCCCCTCTCAGATTTCTTTATTGTTTAGTACATATTCCTTAGAGTGGAATATTGGGGTGGGGGAGGATGTAGTGGAGGGGTGTTTCTTCTCCCTTGAAAATTTTCCTTTTTTTTTTGTTTGTTAGCACCCCCCGGGGACACCTGCAGGGAACGAGGAGATACGATGTCTACCGGATGAATATATTAGGCAGTAGCATTATCAGCTATGGCAGCTCCAATAAAGGTGATATCATATAATGTAAGAAGTTTATGCTCACCACAGAAAAGGGGTCGTCTCTGACAGGAACTACGCCACCTTAGGGGTGAAGTGGTTTTCTTGCAAGAGACGCACTTTGTGAAGGGGTCCACTCCGAACATGCCCGTATATTTGTTCAACCAGTGGTTTCATGCACCATCTCCGATTGCGAGAGCCAGCGGGTAACAATAACCTTTAGGAAGACATGTCCAATGGT
The DNA here is from genome assembly GCA_037952925.1 of Lithobates clamitans. Lineage (NCBI taxonomy): Eukaryota > Metazoa > Chordata > Amphibia > Anura > Ranidae > Lithobates > Lithobates clamitans. The sequence continues at coordinate 54,468 of JBBGZY010001621.1, read as the reverse complement.
TGTAATAGCCTCACAAATAGACCCTAAAGGTCGCTTTCTTTTTGTAAAGGGAAGACTGCATGGCGTCTGCTATACATTTGCCTCAGTATATGCGTCAAATATGGGAACGGTCAACTTTCTTGTAAAGACTTTGAAGCTGTTGGAGAAGTTTAGGGAGGGATTTTTTTTTTTAATTGTTTATTTATTCCAGGAAACAAATCCACAAGGACCACCATTACACATTACATACTCAACATGTCAGTAATACAAACATTGGGGATCTATGATGACATCATGCAATATTTAAAATACTGTTGGATCCATAATGACAAGATACCATATAGTAAATCATTAGTGTGTATCTTAATATTTAAACCTGTGCTCAGTATCCATATACTGCTTCCCTCCCCAGGTCTATGAGAATGTCTGTAGATTCACGAGAATAATTCTCGTATCTGACATTGTTAGCATACAATTTTGCTGCCCTGTGGATACGTCTCCTGCTCTTTTTCTAAATAACCTAAAAACATGAAACATGTTAAATAATAAAAAATAAGATCTATAGTGGAAAAACAAAGGGGGTTATTGGAGAAAAAATGACCAAAAAAAAAAAAAAAAGGATAAGGGGGGAGAGAGTAGATAGAGGGGAAGAAAAAAGAGGGGGGAAGAAGAGAAAAGGGGGGGTTCACGGACATGCACAGCTTAATTTGTGTATTATTGCTACCGTTGGTAGCACACTATTTCTTTGCCATCAGAAAGTGTCTTATGTACTCGTGTTGTGAGGGGTGATCCCTAAGGATTGTCCTTCTTCTGAGTACTTGAATACATTCCACAGTTGCCATATCTTGGAATATCTTTCCTGTCTATTCTGGTGTGTTAGAATAAGATCCTCCATTTTGTTTATTTCCTCTACTTTTCTAAACCATAAGTTTATAGGCGGTGGGTGTGTTGATTTCCAATTAAGCGGAATGCATGCTTTGGCTGCGTCAAGTAAATGACGTACCACCGATTTTTTATACACTCTTGCCGGGGTATCAGTTACATGTAGGAGGAAGTATGCTGGATTATCTGGGACTTTGCGGTCAGTGAATTTTTGTATTATTCGACGTACTTCCCCCCGAAAAACTTGGATTCGTGGACAGGACCAAAAGATATGAAGCAAAGTTCCTTTATCTTGTGTACAGCGCCAGCATAAATCTGATGCTGTTGGGAAAATTTTTTTGAGTACAGATGGGGTTCTGTACCAACGTGTGAGAATTTTATATTTGGTCTCCTGTATTTTGGCACAAATAGATGACTTGTGTGTGAATGTCAATATATGTTGTTTCTGTGTATTGGTAAATTGACAATTTAAATCCTCCTCCCATTTGTCAATGTATGGGTTTCGGCAGTCCTCTGTGGGTGTTATTAGTAGTTTGTACATGAGAGATAATGTATGTAGAATCGTTCCCGTCTCTGTACATATCTCTTCCAGAGTTGTGAAAGGCTTGTCGGTAGTATTAGGTGGGGTCATCATGTTAAGAAAATGGTGTAGCTGTAAAGCTCTTAAGAAGTCTAGTTTGTATTGACCTGTCGAGTCCGAAAGCTCTGTTAGTGTTCTCCAACGACCCGCGGTACTAAAATGAGATGCTTGATGAAAGCCTAATTCCTTTAGAGCGTGGAATTTCAAGTCGCTCATGCCCGGCATAAATCGTGGGTTGCCTAGAATTGGCCGGAGAGGTGAATTGTTATGGGACAAGTAGGTTCGAGAGAATAGGTGGGCACACAGGCTGATAGTACAGCCAATCAATGGTTGTCATCTAGTGTCAGAAGGCAAATCCGCATGACACCAGGGTGCTCTTTTTAAGGGAAATTCACTTTGTGCCTGTTCTATCTGCGTCCAGAGTTTGGACTCTCTATGCCTGCACCAGTCAATAATTCTGCTCAAATGCACCGCGTGATAGTAGGTTTTGATGTCAGGCTTCGCTATGCCTCCTTGCTCTTTTGGAAATGATAGTATTTTTTTGCTTATTCTGGGTTTTTTTCCCGCCCAAAGGAACTTTATAAATGCAGAATTCACTTGTTTAAAGAAGGATGCGGGAATGTGAATAGGGACTGCTTGTAGTAGATAGAGGAACTTTGGCAGAATAGTCATTTTGAGTATGCTACACTGGCCGAACCACGAGTGGAGGCCGCTATCCCAGTTGTTAAGTAACCTTTGGACTTCTTTCAGAAGGGGTGGGAAATTTATTTTGAATGTTTGGGCAATTTTTGGTGGGACATATGCTCCTAAGTATTTCAATGCTGTGTTCGTCCATTTCAGGTTAAAATTGGCTTTGAGATTGTCCAGTTGTGAAGGCGGGACTCCTACACCCATTGCTTCTGATTTGGTGAAATTTATTTTTAGGTTGGAAAGTCTTCCATATATCGCAAATTCGTTCATTAAATTGGGGAGTGAGATGTTTGGGTTTGTGATTGAGAATAACATGTCATCTGCATACGCAGATACTTTATACTGTGTATTGTTAATTTCTATTCCCGTGATGTCTGGATTTGATTGGATATGGCATAGGAATGGCTCTAAGGATAATGCAAACAATAATGGAGAAAGTGGGCAACCTTGTCTAGTCCCGTTAGTGATCGAAAATGGTTCTGAAATTACGCCGTTTGTGCTAACTCTCGCCGTCGGGTTTGAGTATTCTGCCCTAATCCAATTAAGCATTTTGTTGCCAACACCTATATGTTGTAGAGTAGCAAACATGAATTGCCCGTTCACACGGTCGAACGCCTTTTTGGCGTCCGTACCTAAGAATATGCTCGGTGTTTTGTTTTTATTGGCTAGATGGAGCAGGTTGAGGACTTTGATGGTGTTGTCCCTAGCTTCTCTGGTCTGGACAAAGCCGATTTGGTCTAAATGGATTAGGTTTGGAAGATGGTGCTGTAGTCTGGAGGCAATACTTTTAGTGAAGAGTTTTAAATCTGTATTTAGTAGAGAGATGGGGCGGTAACTCCCACAGTGTGAAGGGTCCTTTCCATCTTTCAATATCACAGATATCTGTGCTTGTAATGTCGAATTATGTAGGTTCGTTTCTGTACTGAGGTCGTTGAACAAGTCGACCATATGGTTACCTAAGGAGGGGAGTAGGGTTTTGTAATACATGATGGTAAGCCCGTCCAGCCCTGGTGCTTTCCCTGCCTTCATTTTCCCTATGGCCAGTTGGAGTTCTGATAATGTGATCGGCTCTTCTAGTATGGTTTGGTCTTCGGTCGCCAAAGTTGGCATATTGGCTGCAGTTAAATAGTCTAATGTTTCATCTAAGTGTGTGGACGGACTGTCCAAGTTATATAGGGAGTCATAAAATAATCTAAACTCCCTTGATATCTCTTGGGGCAATCATAATTTCTGGCCTGCGGAGGAGGTAATATGTGGTATATATGATGACTGTTTCTGTGTTCGAAGGGACTGAGCTAATAATTTCCCGCACTTGTTTCCCGACTCATAGATTTTCTTCCTGCAAATTTGTAGAGCCGCTTTGGCCTTATAATGTAAGAGGTCTGTAATCTGTCTGCGAGTACGATCCAGTTCTGTGTTAACGCTCTCGGACGATGTCTGCTTATGTTTCGACTCTAGTGTGTGTGTAGTTTGTGAAGCAATCAGTTCAGTTGAGCTGTCCTCTGTCACTTGAGTCGGGACCCATGTTTGATAAGAATACCCCTAATCACAGTTTTGCTGTGTGCTGTCAGGTGTGGTGTTAGAAGGGAAGTACTGTCCCAATTCCTGCACTATCTATCTTAAGACCTCAGGGTCTTGGAGTAGGCTTTCGTTTAAGCGCCAGGGTGGTCTCTGTGTTTTGTAGATGTCTGTCAGTGCGTATCGTAGTGTAATCGGGGCATGGTCTGACCAGGTGATTGATTCTATTGTGGTGGCTTTTATTGCTTGTAGTTGTCTATGAGGGATCAGGAAGTAATCAATGCGCGAATAGGACTGATGCGGTCTCAAGTAGAATGTATAGTCGCGCTCCGCGGGGTGGAAGAGACGCAACACGTCGATCAGTTGCGCAGTGTGTAATGATGTAAAAATTCTTTTTCGCATTTCCCGTGAGGTCGAGGTCAGTCCAGAGGAAGTGTCCACTGTTGGCGTCAGGGGGGTATTAAAGTCTCCTCCAACAATGAGTTGCCCTTCTGCGTATTGTGTGAGACAGTCTAGATGACGTGTCAGAAATGTGTCTTGGTGGGTGTTTGGAGCATAGAAGTTCGCCAAAGTCACTTTCATATCTCCAATTTGCCCCTTTAAAAATAAATAGCGTCCGTCTTTGTCAGTCTGTACGTCTGTCAGAGACCATGGTATCTTAGCCGAGATAAAAATGGAAACCCCTCTAGATTTTGTCTCGGTATACATAGAGTGATATACCGTGGGGTAATATCTGTTTTTGAGTATTGGGAGGGCATTTTCTCTAAAATGGGTTTCCTGTAGAAGGACAATGTCGGCCTTCAAGCGCCTCATATCATGGAGCAACATCCTCCTTTTTTCTGGTGTATTTAATCCCTTAGCATTTAACGAGATTATATATATGCAGTTCGTTCATGTCCGTGAATTTAAGAGTGGGTTAATAGGTTATAGAAAATAGGGTAGGTACCAAGGAAGAAAAAGTAGGGAGACAGTCCGTACTACTAGTAAAATTAGTGCAAGGAGAAAAAAAATAAAAAATAAAATAAAAGGATAAGCGGTCCACACGAAAGTGTAAGACCTCTAGAAAAAAAAAAAAAAAAAGGTGCTAACTTAGCTGTTCACAGCTATTACGCTCCCAAGTGTGTACTGGACTATGAGCGCAGTCCTAGGTGGGTTAGTGGATAGACAGAGCCGTGAAGCGAGACCCATGGCCCCCCCCTCCACCCCCGGCAATTGTAACTATAATGCCTGAATTCGCAATGCAATCAAAATAAATGACAATAAACTGTTTTTGATTACCGTGTATAACTCGCCACATGTGTTAAGGCAACTAGTGACATGAACCATGAAACACTGTAAAGAATAACAAACTAGTGCAATAGTAAACTGGTTTTCTATCAATGCTTTACTGTGCGCCCCCTATCAAGATCTTATTAATGTTGCATGTTCTCCCTCAGGCTTCACCAAATCTCAGTCATATCCCATATAGTCTAATCCCCAACACATATGCTGTTTTCCTTCTCCCCCCCCCCAAATCTAGTTATAATGAACATCAAAAGAAAGAAAAAAAAAAAAAAAGTGGGGGACATTGCAAGATGATGATCGTGGGTGTTGGTAGTGGGTTTGAGTTCAGCTCCTCTCCTCTCGCAGTCTCCCGGTGATCTCCCCCTCAACTCTCGCCCTGACCCGGAGCTTCTCAGGGAAGAATAGGCGTAGCTCACATAGAGAGTTAGTGCAGATTCCTGTTAGTTGCTTGGCATAGAACTCATATAATAACAAAAGTTCCCCCTTTCCTATGTTCTGGGAGCTTCCAGTTGTCTGCCATAACGCAAATCAGAAGGGAGCATCTGGTGTGTGTGTCCTTCCCAATTCTGTGTCTTCCAGCTATGTTACATTCGCATACAGTCACACACTTCTCATCAAACATAGGTGAAGCAGATGCAACCATTCCCCCAAGCCTCCAGGGCCAGTACCTTAGGTGCTTTATGATCTAGGTTGGGTCGCTGTACCAAACATCTAGGTATCTTGCCGATTAATTAGAGACATGTCACTAGTTCGGGTTTGAGGGAGACCTCCATTTTGTCCACCTAGGCTTAATGTTAGCGGTGCTGCGCAAGAGACAGGGGAGGGGGGACCCAAAGGCGGGGAGCACCGAGAATTCACCTCACTGAATCCAACTCATAGCACAACCGAAACTGCGAGAAACACTAAGGGCATGTCAAGGCAGGGGCATAGTCATTGTGTTTCGATTGTTTAAATTACTCATGTTGCTCCTCTCCCGGTTCCGCTCTGGACCTCCTTCTGTTTCTCTGCAGACGCTGTTGAGCCGGTCCTCTGTATGTTGAAGGACCTGATCTGCCTGCAGGGCACGGAAGCAGCTGAAGCCAGTCCGGGACTTGTATCCGGTCTGCGTCCAAGAAACGAAACAGTTCGGGAAGGTCTGCTGGTGTCTGCAGTGTGAAGGCGCTTCCATCTTTCCTGAATGTTACCGCCAGCGGGTACCCCATCTATAGGTGAAGCCCTTCTGTTTCGCCAGGTCTAGCACTGGCTTGAGCATGGCTCTACGGCGCAAGGTAGCTCTGGAGAGGTCAGGTAGAACGGTGATGTGTGTGCCGTCCAGATGGATCCCTCCTTGTTCCCAGGCCCTCCGTAGTATGGCATACTTCTGCGGGTAGCAGGCTAGCCTGCAGATCACATCTCTGGGTCGTCCTGGGTCTGCCGGTCTCGGTCTATGTCTACCGTGCCTTCAGGGTTTTCTAGGATGGTACGGAACATACCTTGTACTGTCTCCTCCAGGGACTCGGTCTCTACCGTTTCCGGCAGACCACGGAGCCGCAGATTGTTCCTACGGCTCCGGTCCTCCACATCTTCCAGATGGAGCTGGAGGGCGACAGCTGTGTCCCTGTGTTGGTCCCGGGAACGTTCAGGTCTTAGCAAAAATTTTGGCTCTTCGGTAATAGGACCATATAGTGAAGATAGTTCACCCTGATCAGACGGGCTTCATGAGGGGTCGTGAGGCCAGAGATAACACCATTCGGGCATTACATAATCTTTATTGTATGCAACATGGCCCTGACAAAGCCCCAAGAGTGACATTGTCAATGGATGCCGAAAAGGCGTTTGACAGGGTGAACTGGAGATTTATGATTGAGGTGTTGAGGGGGATGGGTCTGGGGGAACGCATGATGGGTTGGGTTGCAGCATTATATGCGACACCGAGAGTAAAGGTAAATGGCACGCTGTTGGATTATTTTCAAATATGTAATGGCATGAGACAAGGGTGTCCATTATCCCCGTTGTTGTTTGCTATGATATTAGAACCATTCCTTTGTAAAGTAAGAAAAAGTATTGAAATTCAGGGGGTATGGATTGGATCAGTTTAATATAAAGTCTCGGCATACGCCGATGACTTACTATTCTACCTTTCCTCACCACAGACATCACTGCTGGCTTTGATGGCAGAGGTTTCTAAGTTTGGAGTTTTATCTAATTTCAAAATAAATTTTGAAAAGTCTGTACTGTTACCCAGTCATGTCCCCCCAGGGATGAAAACGACTTTGCAAAATTCTTATCCCTTTATTTGGAACAAAAACTCACTGGCATATTTGGGTATACATAACAGCAGATCCCAAACTGCTGTGTGACTTGAATTATGGTTCTCTAATGAAGGAGGTAATAGGGGACCTGCAGAAATGGAAGGGCCGGTTACTAACATGGTTTGGAAGGGTCAGTGTCGTAAAGATGAGTGTATTAGCTAAAATAATCTATCTCTTACACACGGTGCCAATTACACTTCCACAAAGTTCTTTTAAAACCCTACGAAAGGCCTTCATAGCATTTGTATGGAGTGACAAACACCCTAGACTGGCGTATGATATTTTGCGTAGAGGAGGAGGAATGGGACTACCAGATGTAGCCTTATATTATAGGGCAATGTCTTTGGTGCGGATCCTGAACTGGTGCCACGACCCCTTAAAGAAAATGTGGGTCCCTTTAGAACAGATAATGGCAGGCAGAAAGTTGGCCAGAATCCCGTGGATTCAGAGTGTAGACAGGGGTCTTTCAAAATGGATGTCACCATTAACCAAGAGCACTCTTTTGATTTGGGATAAACTAAACCAATCAGGGGACTATGGCCTGCTGATACCCCCTCTGACCCCATTGGAGGGGTACCCATGGTTTCCTCCGGGGAGGAGATTTCTGGGAGCCTGGGGGAGGGATGGGGACACGACATGTGGCAAATTTGCCCCATATGGAATGTTAACCCCCCTGCGAGATCTGACATTGCAAAATGGGGAAGGTACCTATGGAGGAGTGGAGATACCATCAATTGGTGTGCTTTTTCAATAAACTGAAACCCTGGATGAGACCATTAAATTCTCTTACTGTTTTTGAATCTATGTGCGTAAATACACCCATTGAAAGACATTTGTTGTCACAGATGTATAGACTGGTTCTCGCAACACAAAACCAAACGGTTCCATATTTTATCAGGGACTGAGAAGGAGAATTAGGACAAAATTTTACCACAGCATAAATTAAGAAGCTTATCGACTTGACGCATTCTACATCTATAGGTTCACAGGTTCAAGAAATGTTGTATACATTTTTGACTAGGTGGTATTTGACCCCAGTTAGGATAGCACAGATGTTGCCGATGGCAGACGCCAGATGTTGGAGAGGGTGTGGACAAAAAGGCACCTTTCTAACCCTATGGTTGTATTGCCCTAGGATTAGGGTGTTTTGGGAAGCGATTGCTCCATGCTTTCATGGAACTTCAATGTCTGTTAGATCTTATAAGAAAAGTGTTATCCCACACTTATTAAATGCCGCCAAATTATTAATACCAAGGCTATGGAAACAAACTAGATGTCCAACTTTGTTGGACTGGAAGAAAGAGGTTAACTTAATAATGGAGGCTGAAAGATGGGTGCACGCAGTGAAAGACAGGAAGGATAAAATTATTGAAATATGGGCAGGATGGGTGATCTGCTCTAAAGAGATTGGATAGAGTAATGATGTAAAGAGCTGTATGGTCTCTGGGTTCGGATGCAGGTGTTCCTGAGGGGGGAATATATATAACTTTGTTGAATTTTGTTTTTTTTTTGTTTTATGTGGGTTTTTTTTTCCTTTTCTCTCTTTCTTTCTTTTTTCCCTTTATTTGCTCTTTTCACTTATTTTTTAGTTGTATAGAGTGGTACACACGATTCTCTGTAGAATGGGGTTGAATACTGGGGAGGGATAAGGGGTGGGGAAATGTGAGGGGATAGAACACTTCGGAAGGAATGGGGGCACAGAAGAGAGGGGATAGTTGGTATAGATATAGTAAAGAGAAGATGGGGTATATATTCACCTAATAAGAGGGATGTATGGCTCATAGAAGCCTCGTATAACACTTTTAGATACTGTGTTTGGTGTTTAAGAGTGGTTTGAATTGGCTTAGAAGCCTCCTAATATAATAACTTTTGTATAGGTTGTTGGGGGTTTTTTTTTTTTTTTTTTCTCTTTCGTTCATGATGATGGAATGTTTGAATTTTTTGGTTTTGGAAGGGGGGACACACGCAAGCACAATGAACACATTATATTTGGAGGAAGAGATGAGATGGGAGGAGGGGAAGGTACTATTGGAGCGGGGAGAGGAGAGGAGAGGGGAAGGGGGAAGGATTTGTTTGCATGTTATTATTGGAGGGTTTTTTTTTTTTTTTGAGAGGGGGAAGAATTGGTAATGATAAGGATGTATTTATTTGGATAATACATGAATACTAAAGATATGAAGTATGATTTAATGGAAATGTTGTAAAATGAATAAAAAAGTAATAATAAAAAAAAAGAAAGGAGAATCTCAGATGTCTGAGACATTCGTGGACATCACTGGACAGATAGTGACCTCAGGTAAATATTAGGGGGTGCTGGGACAGCTGCTGCACAAAGAAGGCTTTTTATCTTAATGCATAGAATGCATTAAGATAAAAAAACCTAAAAACCTTCTGCCTTTACAACACCTTTTGTTTGTTATAAGTGTATTACAGACAAAATAATGCACAATACACAGTGGTATAGCATTATTTATTTGTCGTACTTCCATAGCGCTGATCAGTTTTTAATACAACTATAAAGCAATAGACAAGACATGGTCTAAAACAGTGGTTCTCAACTCCAGTCCTCAGGACCCACCAACAGGCCAGATTTTAAGTATTACGTTGGGGAGATGCAGACAAGAATACTCTGCAGTCACTGAGCAGCAAATGATATCACCTGTGATGTATTTTAGTTATCTTGCAAACCTGGCCTGTTGGTGGGTCCTGAGGACCGGAGTTGAGAACCACTGGTCTAAAACATCTTTTACATCGACATAAGAAATATAGTTTGGAACTTGTAAAAGTGCCATATCTTTATATATGAATGTTTGACACAGGTTGAGGATGGTAGGACATTTAAGACACTATACAGTAACAGAAATTCCATAAAATCACAATATTTTTATTAATACAATTTCCTCATTTAAAAACAATAAAAAGTGATAAAATAATGACCATTGAGTAAACTTTTTGCTCTTTCACCCAATTACATGTAACTTAGTAATACATCAAGGGAAATGCCCAATTTGTGTTATACAGTTCTTTTTGACAGTTTATGACATGTGACTTGGGGCTCAACAAATTTCATGGGTATCTAAATTTGCTTTCTAAGGAGCACCAGGGGTCGTTTACTTATTTTATTTCCCAAGAGAAATGGGAAATGGGCTCATATCATAGCCCAAACTGGGGCCATAGTGGAGGACCAAATAATCTCCCCAGAAAGCAAACACACCTCCGTTCCTATAGCAGACATGCTAAACAAATGATCACTGGAATAGTAGTTTAGCAAGATCTGTGCAAAAAGTAAATTACATACAGCAGCTCGAATACATCAGAAATAATTTCTGGGGGGCATGGCTAGCACATTGACTGAATGGCAATCCTCTTGCTCGCAGCACCGGCCGGGGGAAATTGACTGATTTATCAGCACACCGGAGCTTCAGCAATCTCCCTCCATCAGCAGTACTCTGCAGACCAGCACCTGCAGACATGTCCCACGAAAGAAAGGAGGATTTCCATCCCAAGAAGCTGACAGCATTCTTCACACAGCAGACTCTCACAAGATGATGCGGCTGGCTCTGCTTCCACCACAGGAGCTTCTTACACTGATCTTCCAGATGCATGCCACAAGCACACAGAACACCCCATCTGAGGTGAGCCCAGCCACAGCTACATTACTTTATTTTTATACAGTGAATGATACTTTTGCTGTCTTCCTGACTTTTGTCAAATTTGTCATTGTTACTACTCTAAAAGAAATGCTGATTTCATTAAAAAGCTCCTTCCATGCAGATATAGATTCAACAATACAAAAATTCAAAATAGAAGTGCAATCAATTAGTGAACAGGTGCACTATATTGAGAACAAAATGGAGAAGTACGCTATCCCCATTAACAACTTATTTGATGCTCATGAGCAAGGGTTTCCAAACTGGGGCACGAGGGCCAGATGTGCCCTTTTGCTAGCCTTTATCTGTTCCTTGGGGTACTATTCCTTCCACTGATATGAGGCACTATTCCTCCCACTGACACCAACCATGGGGCAGTATTTCTTCCACCGATACCAATGAGGGGGTACTATTCCTCCTACTAATAGGGACAGTGCTCCTACTCCTATTGTCTACCAACCCTAAGACCATATTTATTCTCACTCATGCCGGACCCATGACGTTTTCTGCCCCTGTGGCCACAATCCGGCCCTCCTAAAGTCCCCTGCTCCTGAGGGTACTGTAGTACAGATGATCATTCATGGCTTAAAGCAAAAATAGCACTAGCACATCTAGAGGATATATTCTACCATAATAATGTAAAAATCTGCAGGTTATCTGAAACAGTGCCGCCTTCTGATTTATCTAGGTAGGCAGGAGATTTAATCTCCACCTTGTCACCAAACCTTAATCCTATCTAGTTACCCATTGATTGTATTAATCACCTGCCACAGCCGTCCCGCCTTCCTGATAATTTACCCAGAGATGTGCTAATGAGAATCTATGTTTACCAAACTGTGAGGAGTGGACCCTGTGAGAGTGTCCACATCCTGGCAGCAATCCCCTCACAAAAGCAAACCAAAAACTTGGTGACTTTCTTTTTAATTCCATAATTATTTTTTACCAATTTCTCAGACTCCAGTGTCTGCAGTTATATACTGCACTTGACTACTCAATTCCATGGTCTTGCTTCTTCACTGTGTTATTTCACTGAGGTTGCCATTGAAGCCAACATCCTGCTTTCTTTAGTTTCTAACAGATCCTTTTCTTCAACAAGTTTTCCTCCTCAGTGAAAAGTTCTCTGTAAGTTCAACCCATCTGCAATCTGGCCATCTGCCAGGATCCTGCTTTGGATATCCACACAACTACCTCCCTATCTTAATGGGATTTAAAATCTTGTCTCTTAATACAAAAATGCTAAACCATCCAGATAAGAGAGTTCCCCTGTAGAGAACAACACAAGACCACAAATGTGACATATTATGCATTCAGGAGACCTATTTACACCAACTCGTTTCTCCTCCATGTTCAAATAAAGACTTTAAACATATCTTCAAAACATGCTTCACAGCAAAAAAAGAGGGATTCTAGTGGCAATTAGTAAAGCCATGTTTTTCCACAAAAGCCTAATTGATCCTTTATATTATCCATTATATTGTCCTTATATGCAATATTACCAACATGTGTTGCTCATTAGCGAACATCTATGCACCAAATGCTCACTAAAAGAGGTTTTTTATGCAATACCTTGAAAATGAATTATATAAGTCCAACAAGGCCACTTATTAATCTGTGGTAATTTCAATATCATACCAGAAAATCACATATGAAGACTTTTATCCATGACCAAAATCTATTCGACATATGAAAATGACAACATGCAAGCAAAAACTATACCTTTTATTCCCCTTCTCACAATTAGGGATGAGCCGAACACCCCCCCCGGAACCTGCGAACGGACCGAAAGTTTGCGTGAACATTAGAACCCCATTAAAGTCTATGGGACTCGAACGTTCAAAATCAAAAGTGCTAATTTTAAAGGCTAATATGCAAGTTATTGTCCTAAAAAGGGTTTGCGGATCCAGGTCCTGCCCCAGGGGACATGTATCAATGCAAAAAAAAGTTTTTAAAAATGATGTTTTTTCAGGAGCAGCGATTTTAATGATGCTTAAAATGAAAAAAAAAAAAGTGAAATATTCCCTTAAATATCACACCTGGGGGGTGTCTATAGTATGCCTGTAAAGTGGCACATGTTTCCCGTGCTTAGAACAGTCCCTGCACAAAATGACATTTTTAAAGGAATATAAGTCATTTAAAACTGCTTGCGGCTTTAATGTAATGTTGGGTCCCGGCAATATGGATGAAAGTCAGTGAGACAAACGGCATGGGTACCCCCCACCCCCCAGTCCATTACCAGGCCCTTTGGGTCTTGTATGGATATTAAGGGGAACCCCGCACCCAAATTAAATAAAGGATAGGCGTGGGGCTCCCAGGCCCTATATACTCTGAACAGCAGTATACAGACGGTTCAAACAAGACAGGGACTGTAGGTTTGTTGTTAAGTAGAATATGTTTGTAATTTTGAACTGGTACATTTTTAAAGTGTAGCCCCAGCCAAAAAATCTATTTTTAAGCTTTTGGAAAACATAGGGAAGGGTTATCACCCCTGTAACATTTATTTTGCTGTCTGTGCAACTCTTCAGAAGATTTCACCTCACTTTCTGTCCCAATGACAATTTTTTTTTGAAAATTTGGGGTTTTTAGTGAAACAAGGATTGGTGGTAAAGCATCAGTGAAGAGGAAACAAGTTTTTCCCATATTAACTCTTACAGGAGAGAATTTCGCTTCCTAGGAGTAGATTTCATCTCACTTCCTGTTGTCTCCTTCCGTTTGCAAGTAGGAGTCGTTTGTAAGTTGGATGTTTGAAAGTAGGGGCCTGCCCTATATACTCTGCAGAAATTGGGGCCTTAGGTGTTGGTGTTGCCACAACACTGTAAGCCCTCACAGTTACTCTTGGTGGGCGCAGGAATAGGCCGTGCTGTGAAATATTAGATGAAGAATTGTAATTACATGCCATTGTTGAACAGTGGTAGAAAAATTGGGCCTTTGGTGGTGGTGGTGGTGGTGGTGCTGGTACCACAACACTGTAAGTCCTCACAGTTACTCTTGGTGGGCGCTGGAACAGCCCTGCTGTGAAATATTATATCAAGAATTGTAATTACATGCACCTGTTGAACAGGGACAGAAAAATTGGGCCTTTGGTGGTGGTAGTGGTGGTGGTGTTGTCACAACACTGAGAGCCCTCACAGTTACTCTTGGTGGGCGCAGGAATGGGCCCTGCTGTGAAATATTAGATCAAGAATTGTAATTACATGTCCCTGTTGAACAGGGGCAGAAAAATTGGGCCTTAGGCGCTGGTGCCACAACACTGCAACCCCTCACAGATGCTATAGTTGGAGCGCAGGAATGAGCCCTGCTGCAAAGTATTGCATCAAAAATTGTAATTATACGCCCCTGTTAAAGAGGGGCTGAAAATTTGGGCCTTGGGCACTGGTGCTGGTGCCACAACACTGCAACCCCTCACAGATACTCTAGTTGGAGCGCAGGAATGAGCCCTGCTGTAAAGTATTGCATCAAAAATTGTAATTACACTCCCCTGTTAAACAGGGGCAGAAAAATTGCCACGACACTGCAACCCCTCAAGATGCTATAGTTGGAGTGCAGGAATGAGCCCTGCTACAAAGTATTACATCAAAAATTGTAAATATACACCCCTGTTAAACAGGGGCTGAAAAATTGGGCCTTGGGGACTGGTGCTGGTGCCACAAAACTGCAACCCCTCACAGATACACTATTTGGAGTGCAGGAATGAGCCCTGCTGCAAAGTATTGCATCAAAAATTGTAATTACACTCCCCTGTTAAACAGGGGCAGAAAAATTGCCACAACACTGCAACCCCTCACAGATACTATAGTTGGAGCGCAGGAATGAGCCCTGCTGCAAAGTATTGAATCAAAAATTGTAATTACATGCCCCTGTTAAACAGGGCCAGAAAAATTGGGCCTTGGCCACTGGTGGCGGTGCCCAGAACCAAAAAAGTTCTTACAAGCTATCAGCATGAACATTGAGGAGGAAGAGGATTGTGACTCAGCATAACAGGATAGTCACTCAGCATCAGCATAGGCAGTCTTGAAGGGATCTCACAAAAAAATCAATCGGTTACATCAGCATCAGGTGCTTGGTAGCTGGTGATCCAAGACTGATTAATTTTTATGAAGGTCAGCCGATTGACCAATTCGGTGGACAGGCACACCCTGTGATCGGTTACAAAGCCTCCAGCAGCACTGAATGTGCATTTCGAAAGAACGCTGGATGCAGGACAGGCCAGTAGATCAATTGCATACTGTGCAAGCTCTGGCCAGTGATCCATCCTCAAGACCCAGTAACCCAGAGGATTTTCAGTGGGAAAGGTGTCCAAGTCTGATTTTGCCCCTAGGTAATCCTGCACCATGTAAATCAGACGCTGGCGATGGTTGCTGGAACCGATCAGACCTTGGGGCTGTGGACTAAAATATTGTCTGAATGCATCAGTCAGATGGCCACCTTGTCCACTGCTCCTTCTGTGACTGACCAAAGCCTCAGCAACACGTTGTCCAGGAGGACCAGGAAATTGTAACCTCCCAGGCTCTGGAAACATTGCACAAATCCTCTGCTCCCTCTGCGATGTTTCTTCAGGTAGCTTTAGGTGCACACTGTGCAGAGGACGCACTACACTAACTGTAAATACTTCAGCTGCCTGCGGTACTAATAGGATCAGAAGAACACCACCAATTTTCTTCAGGTAGCTTTTGGTGCACACTGTGCAGAGGACACACTACACTAACTTGTAAATACTGCAGCTGCCTGCGGTACTAATAGGATCAGAAGAACACCACCAATTTACTTCAGGTAGCTTTAGGTGCACACTGTGCAGAGGACACACTACACCAACTGTAAATACTGCAGCTGCCTGTGGTACTAATAGGATCCAAAGAACACCACCAATTTTCTTCAGGTAGCTTTAGGTGCACACTGTGCAGAGAACACACTACACTAACTGTAAATACTGCAGCTGCCTGTGGTACTAATAGGATCAGAAGAACACCACCAATATTCTTCAGGTAGCTTTAGGTGAACACTGTGCAGAGGACACACTACACTAACTGTAAATACTGCAGCTGCCTGCGGTACTAATAGGATCAGAAGAACAACACCAATTTTCTTCAGGTAGCTTTAGGTGCACACTGTGCAGAGGACGCACTACACTAACTGTAAATCCTGCAGCTGCCTGCGGTACTAATAGGATCAGAAGAACACCACCAATTTTCTTCAGGAAGCTTTTGGTGCACACTGTGCAGAGGATGCACTACACTAACTTGTAAATACTGCAGCTGCCTGTGGTACTAATAGGATCAGAAGAACATCACCAATTTTCTTCAGGTAGCTTTAGGTGCACACTGTGCAGAGGACACACTACACTAACTGTAAATACTGCAGCTGCCTGCGGTACTAATAGGATCAGAAGAACACCACCAATTTTCTTCAGGTAGCTTTAGGTGCACACTGTGCAGAGGACGCACTACACTAACTGTAAATACTGCAGCTGCCTGTGGTACTAATAGGATCAGAAGAACGCCACCAATTTTCTTCAGGTAGCTTTAGGTGCACATTGTGCAGAGGACGCACTACACTAACTGTAAATACTGCAGCTGCCTGTGGTACTAATAGGATCAGAAGAACACCACCAATTTTCTTCAGGTAGCTTTAGGTGCACACTGTGCAGAGGATGCACTACACTAACTGTAAATACTGCAGCTGCCTGCGGTACTAATAGGATCAGAAGAACACCACCAGTTTTTTCTTCAGGTAGCTTTAGGTGCACACTGTGCAGAGGATGCACTACACTAACTGTAAATACTGTAGATAATAGAACTAATAGAATCAGAAGAACACCAGCAATTTTCTTCAGGTAGCTGTAAATACTGTAAAAACACCTGCCTGCCTGTCAGTATGAAGACAATAACAGGAACGGATCTAGCTAAACTGAATACAGTCTATATATATATATATATATACATATATATATATATATATATATATATATATATATATATATATATATATATATATATATATATATATATAAATATAGAACACCTAGGATGCATATATATATACACAATAGATAAAAAGGTAATGAGAGCAAGGTGTGTACAGAGGGGGGGGGGCAATATCCTAGGAAATGTAACTATAAAAAGAAATATGCACTATGTGTGCATTTGGGTCGCCCTTAATGGATATTTTTACTGGCCAAAAATGAGTATTTAATCTCATAGATTGTTTTGTATAAAAGTGCACTAGAGTGCCATCTTTATTAAACACATTCAATATATAAAAAAGGTGACAGTAGAAAATACAATTGTATAAAGTGCAAATACAAACACTGTACATTTAATTGCATATAGAGGATATAGCACCCATGTGCCTACAACCCGCAGCCCGTATGTAGAGGATCAGGCGGATGAGGTGTATGGCATGTAACCCGACATGTTTCGGAAATAGGTATGTATTACTCCTTCATCAAGGGATTTATGATTAGGTGCTCAAATCTATCTGTAAATATCAAAAGACAATAAAAAAGTAGTAGGAAATATCTATATCGTCATAAATTGTATGCGACTGCATTTTTGCAATATATGCGATTTTAGTAATTATTGAAAAAATAGTATAAGAAAAGTCTAGTATGGACTAATTATACTTACATCAATTTGATTCATAAAAACAGGTAGAAAATGACCTGTTTCTACCTGTTTTTATGAATCAAATTGATGTAAGTATAATTAGTCCATACTAGACTTTTCTTATACTATTTTTTCAATAATTACTAAAATCGCATATATTGCAAAAATGCAGTCGCATACAATTTATGACGATATAGATATTTCCTACTACTTTTTTATTGTCTTTTGATATTTACAGATAGATTTGAGCACCTAATCATAAATCCCTTGATGAAGGAGTAATACATACCTATTTCCGAAACATGTCGGGTTACATGCCATACACCTCATCCGCCTGATCCTCTACATACGGGCTGCGGGTTGTAGGCACATGGGTGCTATATCCTCTATATGCAATTAAATGTACAGTGTTTGTATTTGCACTTTATACAATTGTATTTTCTACTGTCACCTTTTTTATATATTGAATGTGTTTAATAAAGATGGCACTCTAGTGCACTTTTATACAAAACAATCTATGAGATTAAATACTCATTTTTGGCCAGTAAAAATATCCATTAAGGGCGACCCAAATGCACACATAGTGCATATTTCTTTTTATATATATACACAATACACTGTAAGTGCAGCTAACTGACTCGCCTGCCTACTCTATCTAACTTAAATCAAATGACACTGTCTCTCTGTCTATCTCTCTGACACCGCCGCAACACACTACACAAGGCCGCCACGCAGGTGGCCTTATATAGTGTGGGGCATGTACTAAACCCCCTGAGCCATAATTGGCCAAAGCCACCCTCGAACATGGGTTTGACTCGAAATCGAAGCTCATCCCTAGTCACAATACTTATTCTCATATTAAATACTTTATAATAGTGTAAAGTTTGGGGGTTGTATAGCTCAAGTGTAGCAACCCGCTAGCGAGATCAGTCCTCACAAATTATTCCTTTTCAGGGCTTGTTGGCCCACTTTTATTAAAGAAAACAACGTTCCATAAATGAAAACAAAAGTGTTTTCCTTTGCAGGGGTTTTTCACCGCCAGCAACAAATAAAAGGTTATTCAGCCTCCTGGCTTACACATGCAGCATTGCACACAAAAATACCGAGCCATCTGGCTCTCTTCAGCAGCAGACGCACCACTGCTCAGGCTCCCACATGGAGCTCTCCTGACTACTGTCAGCAACCTCAGACTCGGGTCTCTGGCTTCCACAGTGCAGCCTGCACTCTCTGGATACTGCAGTGCACACCTGCACACTCTTGGTTCTCCCTTGCAAGCCTCGACTCCTCAGGAGGGTGGAGCCCAGAACCATGGTCCTGACTCTACTATCAGGCCCACACACACCTGAACAATCAGTGTGCCAATGAGTCTCAAAACCCAGACTCAGGACTGGGGATTTCATCCCACCTGGATTTCTAAGAAATCCATAGGCTCCAGGACCCAAAGTGGACCTTACTAAATAATGAGGAAACTGAAAAGCCAGTTTCCTCTCAAACAAGCAAATACCCTGGAGCCCGTCAACCTGCCTGGTTGAGAATCTTGGACCTATATACTGGTGGGGTACCACACTACCACAGTAGACAAATGGTTGCTTCAAAAGGTAGTAAATTCAGCTATATCTACTATCACATGATCAGACCACGCACCCACCAATATTACAATTTTAGAATCTTTTTTATCAAAGCACAGGGACTGTTTTAGAAGCTTTTATACTGTGTAATGCCCACAGTGCATTCGTTTGGGGAGTATTTTTCCAACTGGGTGCAGAAGAAGAGGACACAATATATAGGCATTCTTCTCTCCACTTTCAGAGACATAGCCTATTAGCCAGAATAAAAGACAACCTAGTCCTAATCTCAAATCCCAATTACTAAACTTGAGACATGACCTCAGATTATTACTTATGGAGTTCTTTGAAAAATTGGAAAGAAAATGACAAAATACTTCTTGTGCTACTAGTAACAGGGTTGGTAAAGCTTTAGCACAACACATAAGAGGCCATCATAGTAAAATCAAAATTACTCTCCTACACCCAATAACTAAACAGAAACTGTATAACCACCAAGAAATAGCAGATGCCTTTAGCTTATACTATAGCTCACCATATAATCTTAAAGAAGACCCATCCATAACCCAATCTTCCTAGTTAATATTAAGGACTTTTTAAATTCCACAGATCTTCCATCTCTATCTCATAAACAACTTCAAACCCTAAGCCCCCCCTTCACAGTGCAAGAAATTTGCATCACTATAGATGCTCTCCCTAACCATAAATCTCTAAGCCCAAATGGGTTTGCTAGAGAATGTTACAAACAGTTCAAATTTATTCTTGCCCTGCACCCAGCCCAAATCTTCAATGATGCAGCTTCCTCTTCCTCTTTTCCAAAATATATGTTAAAAGCTCTTGTCATAACCTTGCCGAACCCAGAGAAAGACTCCACCGTTCGCAAAACTTTCATTCAACTTTCCTGCACTACCCTCTCTGATCTATAAAGACCAGTGTGGTTCTACCAAGGGTAGACAATCATCAGACACCAACAGAAGACTACTAAATATCATTCATTTAGCAGAGCATTCCCAAACACATTTTCTGCTTCTAGCTTTAGGCACAGAGAAGGCATTTGATCAGGTCCATTGGGCCTAACTTCAAGCAACACTTTGTATGTTTGGTTTCCAGGGCCGTATTCTTACAGCTATAATGGCTATACAAAGCATGAAAAAGTGAAAAAATGGTGCAAACAGACATGTGTAATACTAAGATTAAATTAATGATTAAATATCACTATATAAAATGATTTAAAGTGCACAACCAATATTTTTTCTTAAATCAATAAAAAATCCATATGCATACAACATATAGTGAATAAAATACACTCGAGTCCTCTACTTCCGCCTTATAGCTGAGATGCACGCCGAGCACCACGGAGCAATTCAATGGTGACAGACCAACTTCTGCTCTCCTTTTAAGCTGCATCTCTAATTCCTGCTGTATCTTTTTTTTTTTAGTTTCAAATAATTTTTATTGGAAAAAACAAAACAGTTACATGTTTTAAACACAGGAATAACAAGTATAATCAAAGCACTTGGTACAAGTATACATAGAATTTCCAGTTAGAGTGGCTGATGATCGTATTGCAGTACAACATATGTCGTATAAAGGTCAAGCGTATGTGCAATTATAAGATATAATTTTCCTATATATAGTATGGGTCATCTCATGATGAGGTCAAGGCGGGTTTCCTGTTAGGATCAGGTAGACCAAGGCGGGTCCACCCTCGCCCTACGCACCCCTAATGGGAACTTACTGTGCGAGGAAGGGGGTAGTGGTGTCGTCAAGTGGTGTTACATCAGTGTAGGTCCACGAGCTGGTATAAAGTGTCCTTGACATCTGTTATAGTGTGTTGTATATCCCAGTTCTGAAAGTGTGTTGGGGATTAGTTGGGGAGAAACAATCTGGTACAGTCGTGGGTTTGGCCTTGTATTGGAGGGTTAGTCCAGTATCAGATAAAAAGGCATGTAAGTCCTATTAGTTTGGGGTAAGAGTCTGCTACGTCCATACATGGTTGAGGATTTACTAAGTGTAATGTGTGGGAAGAGGTTTGAATAGACTGGTATGGTGGGTACATTAACCTTGGCGAAGGGGGAAAGTTAACGGGAAGCGTCAATGTATTTCCCCTATAGGGTACATTTTTGAAATGCGTGATAACTCCTGAAACTCCGAGGAGATTCTAAAGTGTTGCCAGAAGGCACAAGTGTTCCGATATTTCGTCGGGTTGCCATTAGCTTGATGGATTCAGTCTTCCATTTCTGCAATGCATTTAAGCCAATCGGATATTTTAGGGGGCTTAGTGTTTCTCCAATATAGTGGTATACATTGTTTAGCTGCATTAATAAGATGGAGCATAAGGGATTTTGTGTAGGTAGAATGAGGTGTGATGCAACAGATATTGGGCTGGGGTGAAGTCTAATGTGTATGTCATGATTCTGGTAATTGTAGTATGCACTTTTTCCCAGAATGGTTTTATGTGTGTACAATCCCACCAGAGATGGAGCAGGGAACCCACTGTAGAATTATATCTCCAGCACAGTGGTGATACTGTTGGATGGAATGCGTGCAGCCTTTCAGGTGTACGGTACCATCTGGAGTATATTTTTGAAACTGTTTTCCTGAGCAGAGATATTGATAGAACCTTTATGGATATGTTCAAAAATATGTTCCCATTCCTTATTGGGAGGGTCCAGATTAAATTCACTTTCCCATCTCTGGTTGATCATGTTTTATTTATGGTTGATTTCTCCAAATAGGAGCAAGTAAACTGTTGAGATCAGATGTCTCTGAGGGTCTGTACTGGAGCACAGTGTTTTAAAAAGATTTTGTTCTCTACACCATAGAGTGAGAGGTCTGGTGTTATTTAGAAAGTGTCTGATTTGCAAATATTTGTAGAAGGGAATGTTACTCTCTGGGAATTGGGAGGGCAGGGTAGCAAAAGGGATGATTGAGTCATTCTGAAAGAATTGGTGTGCTCTAAGCGTATGTTCTGCGTGTGACATATTCACGTTATTCTCCCAGAGGCCGGGTGGGAAGTTGGGGTTGTCGCTTTAAGGAGTCAACAGACCTGGTGAAGGGGTCATTTAAAGTGAGCTACATGTTTTCCTGAAGCTATGAAGCGTGGGTCCAATAAGAGGATGTGAGGAGTGTTCCTTAAGCGTGGCTTTGGCATTAATCCATGGTGTGTGTGAGAGGGGAATTTGTTAAAAGGAATCCTCAATTGCAATCCAATCTTTCGTGCCTGTATGTATGTGCCAATCAATTAGTCTTGTGATATGACAAGCTGCGTGATATCTGTGGATATCTGGTATGCCTAGACCACCTTTCAGTTTGGGGAGCGTCATTCTATCCCAGCTTAGTGTAGGGGATTTGGAGGCCCAGATAAAGTTCCTGCATAGTCTTTTGTAGGTGTTAAAAAATGATATAGGGAGTCTAATTGGTACGGTTTGTAAAATGTATAAGACACAGGGTAAAATGTTCATCTTTAGAATGGCTATCCGTCCAAACCAAGAGAACTGGCCTGAGGTCCATTTGCGGAGATCTTTCTGTATAGTTTGGAGTATGGATGCATAGTTTCTATCATAGAGCTCCTCTAATTTAGTTGGGATATGGATACCTAAATAGGTGAGGGCATTTGGTTCCCAGCTAAAAGGGAAATTCGCTTGGCATTGAGATACTAACGTTGATGGGAGGGAAATGTTGAGGGCTTTAGATTTTGTAATATTAATTTGCAGGTTGGATAGATTGTGAAAGACGCCACAGTCCTGTAGCAGATTAGGACTGGTGATTAAAGGGTCAGAGAGGAGGATATCATCAGCGTATACCGCTGCTTGTTTCAAATATCAATGCCTTTAATATTGGGGTTAGCCCTAAGTTTGCATAATAGGGGTTCTAAGGTGAGAACAAAGATGAGAGGGGATAGGGGGCATTCCTGACGGGTGCCATTCGAGACTGAGAAGGCGTCTGACAGGTGGCCATTTACCCTAATTCTGGCCATGGGGGATGAATATAGTGCTAAGATCATTTGGAGAAAGTGTGCCGGGAACCCCATAGCCTGTAATGCTGCCATCATTTGGTCCAAAGCCACCCTATCGAACACATCCTCTCGAGAGATAGAACAAACCCTTTTTGGAAGAGGTCGAAAGCCAATGGTGGATGTTGATAGCCTTTATGGTGTTATCCCTGGCCTCCCTACCAGGGATAAATCCTACCTGGTCAAGTGGGATCAGTTTAGGGAGCAGAGGAAGTATTTGCAAGTATTTTGGCATAGAGCTTTAAGTCTACATTAAGGAGGGATATAGGTCTGTAGTTTGATACTATTGTATCATCCTTGCCTGGTTTTGGAATGAGAGTGATATGGGCTTCTAACAGATCCCTAGTTACTGTTGGGGGAGAAGATAATGCATTAAATGCCTTAGTGAAATGAGGGGTAAGTATTTCTTTTTTAGTAACTGACGGTCAAACCATCTGGGCCCGGGTTCTTACCCATCTTAAGTTGTTTAAGGGCTGTCATAGTTTCCTCTGCACTGATGGGGTTCTCCAGACTCATACAGTCTTCTGGGGTGATAAGGGACAGGCAATATTGTGTTAAGAAATCTTTAATTGCCTCTTGTATTTCTAGTGTGTGGTCCATTTCGTTCTTGGGTGGTAAGTTATAAAGTTTGGAAAAAAAATGGACAAACTGATTGGTAATGTCTTCCGGAGAAAAGAAGGAATTGCCTGCGGGGTCCTTGATCGTGTGAATGGTATTTGTTGCCTTTTTGGTTTGTAGGGTTCTGGCTAGTAATTTTCCTGATTTGTTTCCAAACTGTTTTTGTGTTAGGACGTATTTGCCTTTTAATGTTTTACCTAATTCCTCTTCTCTTGGAAGAGGAGTTCTTCTCTTGCCTTTAAGAGCTCAACGAGAGATTTAGTGGCCAAGGATAACTTATGCGCCCTTTCCATGGTATGAATTTTTTCGGACAGTGTAGCAATGCGGTTACGTTTATGTTTGGTTCTGTTAGCGGTTAGAGAAATGAGTTCTCCACGCATTACGCACTTATGTGCCACCCATATGACACCTGGTTTGGAGTCGCCCGTGACATTTTCAGTGACGTATTGTGTGATACGGGTATTAATTTGTCGAGTGAGTTCAGGGTCTGTTAAAAGAGAGTTGTCAAGGCGACAGATCATGTTTTTCGTTTGTGTTGTCAGTATATCCAGTGTAATGGATATGGGGTGATAATCTGAAAGTATCATTGGGTCTATGGTCGCTTTGGAGAGGAGCCTAAGGTCATTCTGGGAGATAAAAAACTGGTCAATTCTAGTGTATTTATCGTGAGGGGAGGAGTAGAACGTGAAGTCTCTCTCATTGGGTTGTAGCGTACGCCAGGTGTCGTGAAAGGTCAGGTTTCTGGGGAGGATTTTAATAGCTCTGAGGGCTCTGTATGGCATAGAGGACGCCCCTGTAGAAGAATCTTGGGATGGGGTGAGTGCAACATTGAAATCCCCTCCAACAATGATGATGCCTGAATAAAATTCAGTGAGCAAATGTAGAGTTTCACGGAAGAAGGAAACGTGTTGCTTGTTAGGTGCGTATAAATTTGCTAACGTAATGGGTTTATTGTGGAGAGTCCCCTTGAGGAATAGATATCTACCGTTAATGTCTTTTTTGACTTCTGATATTTGAAGAGGGCAATTCTTTGATATCAATATTGCTACACCCTTAGTTTTCGATACTTCATTTGAGGCGTGGTATACCATAGGTAAGTGGTGATTGTAGAGTTTGGGGATTTTATCGGAGCGGAAATGGGTTTCTTCAATGAAAGCTATTTGCGTTTTGTTTTTCTGTAGTGTGTATAGCAGCTGAGATCTCTTCTTAGGGACGTTGAGCCCACGCATGTTCATTGAGCAAAACTTCACCAGTGAAGTGGGCAAATGTCTATGGTGGCCAGTCATGCCTTGGGTGTGTGTTCCCGCCATTATAAGGAAGGGGGGATTGTTTGGAGTTTTAAATGTATAAGAGGGTATCAACCTCAGATAGGATGGTAGGGTGTTCAAGTATCTGTCTTAGAGGTCAGGGCCATGTGCGGTGAAAAGAAATAAAAAAAAAAGGGGGGGGGGTATTCAACTAACCTTCTCTACAAGCTGTGGGGTTATGAATGTACAGTGTGTTGCCAGTGGAGTCAGGCCCAGCCACCGGCTGAAACTGTTCCACTGCACTGTGTGGGGGTTTGCAAATACCTAACACGAAGGGTACTTCTGAATAGCGGGCTAGTCTGCCATTGCCGATCATAGGGGCAGATGGATAGAGGAAAGTGGTTGAGGATATGAGTAAGACTATGAGTAAGATATTAGGTATTGTCTAGGAAATAAGGGGGTATGAATGGTGGACCATGAGGGCCCCGAGACAATGAGGTCAGGTATGCGTCTGAGGTCAGAGTGTGGGTGATAGGGCCCTGTCATGTCGTTTTAGAATGTAGACATAGGTGGCGCATCACTTGTCGTGAGCTAGGATCTGGCGCGAGGCGCATATATCTGGCCGTGGGGTCTCTCATCTTATCAAGGGTCTTAGGATATTAAAATATAGTATGACTAGAACCATTAAACTAACATTGTATGGTAACCAACACAATGTGTAAACATAGAAACTGTAAGCCCGCATAATCCTGCAACTGTGGTTGTACATCCTGCAGCTAACCATGTAGAAATCATTTCTTCCTTTGTAAGTGGTTCATCTCCCCCGCTACAGCTACCTTCCCCCCTCTCACATGTGTAATCTGCTTGTGTATGAATGTATATCCCCCAAGTAGTTTATACACTTAGAGAATATATAGATATATAGTAGACAGCAGGTGGGGTTTCAATCATAAAGTGTCAGATCCTAAGTCGTTAGTTGTGTTATATCGGAGAGTACTAGTTTAACCTAGAATGCATTGTATAGCAAAGCCCTGATGCCTTGCAATGAGTACAGCAAGTAATAGATATAGGGGGAGGGATTCAATATGATTGTGTCACCTTTTTACTGTTTGCTGCCTTTATTCATGCAGGTTGTCGATTATGGTCATCATGAAATAGTGGGAGGCTTTATTCTGTATTTCAAGTGCACCCATTCAGTGTATACTGACATCACTCATGCCTCTCGTTTACAGGGGGTGGAATCAATCCAAGGTGAGGGATTCTCTTCACTCCTGTTGCAGTCAGCGTGAGTGAGAGAGCCTTAGTTCCCCCCATTCCCTCTCACTTTGAAGATACATGACTAGGCCAGTTAAAACCATTTGCTGTTTTTGTCCTGTGGGTTGCAAAGGGGACATAGGGGAAAGCCCTGTTTGATAGGGGGGAGGGGCCTCTAAACTGCCTATCTTTGCATGTCTGTACGTGGTATACTGGGACTGCGAGCACAAAGTATTCTATAAAGTGTCCAGTTACTAGGGGGGTGATAATGAGCACCACACTGTGTCAGATAGTCCAGTGTGGTGACATATCTCTGTAATTCCGCCCCAGGGTAGAGTGAGTATATACTTCAGTAGGGATGAGCTTCGTGTTCGAGTCGAACCCATGTTCGACTCGAACATCGGCTGTTCGCCCGTTCGCCGAATTGCGAACGATATGGGCCGTTCGCGCCAAATTCGTGTGGCGCGTCACGGCCCATAATTCACTGCGGCATTGCTTGCTGATGATTGGCCAAGCATGCACTATGACCCGCATGCTTGGCCAATCACAGCGCCGCCTGAACAGAGAGCCGTAATTGGCCAAAGCCAAGGAGGCTTTGGCCAATTATGGCTCAGGGTATTTAGTACACGCCCCACACTATATAAGGCCGCCTGCACGGCGGCCCTGTGTAGTGTGTGTTCCGGCGTTCATTGAGAGAGAGAGAGAGAGACAGACAGTGTCATTTGATTTGAGTTAGATAGATTAGGCAGAACAGTCAGTCAGTTAGCTGCACTTACAGTGTATTGTGTATATATATGCATCCCAGGTGTTGCATATATATATATATATACACTGTATTCAGTTTAGCTAGATCCGTTCCTGTTATCTTCTAGACTATTTACATTTAGTGCAGTGCGTCCTGCTCACAGTGTTCAGCTAGATCCGTTCCTGTTATCTTCCTACTGACAGGCAGGCTTGTCTGGTTACAGTATATAAAGCTACCTGAAGAAAATTACTGGTGTTCTATTTGATCCTATTAGTACCACGGTCAAGCAGCTAGACTATTTACATTTAGTACAGTGCGTCCTGCTCACGGTGTTCAGCTAGATCCGTTCCTGTTATCTTCCTACTGACAGGCAGGCTTGTCTGGTTACAGTATATAAAGCTACCTGAAGAAAATTACTGGTGTTCTATCCCAGCTTAGTGCAGCTACAGGCCATTAGTATGTCTGGAAGGCCAAGAAGGAGAGGCAGACAGTCACAAGCCAATAAGAGAGGGCAAGCAGGCTCTGTGTCTAGTGCTGGTCGTGGAGACGGTGCATCCTCATCAGCACGTGGCCATGGGACACACTTGGCCTTTTTTTCGGCAGCTGGCCGTGTTGAGCCGCAACATGCGGAAGACTTGGTCGAGTGGATGACCAAGCCGTCCTCATCTTCCTCATCCTCTCTCACCCATGCCCAGGGTGCTTTGTCTGGCAAAGCAGCGGCCTCTTCCCTCGGCTCAATGTCATCAGTGACTCCTTCCATAGCTCCACCATGTCCTCCTGAGGATTCCCTCGAACTGTTTGACCACAGTGTTGGGTACATGCTCCAGGAGGATGCCCAGCGTTTGGAAGGCTCTGATGATGATACTGAGCTCGATGAAGGCAGTAACATGAGCACGGACAGAGGGGGTGCCCAAGAAGGACAGCAATCTGGCAGTCATGCTCCCCCTGCTGCAGCATACTGCCAGGTTTGCTCCAGTGATGAGGAGGGAGGGGATGATGAGGTCACTGACTCAACGTGGGTGCCTGATAGGAGAGAGGAGGAGGAGGAGGAGGAGGAGGCGGCACATCACCAACGAGGCAGGATGCCCTCCAGGGGCCAGCCTAAGGGCAGCACATTGACTGCATCACACCCCAAAGCTCCGCATGTGCAGGGCGCTGCAGTCTCTGCGCGTTATTCAAAAAGTTCTTTGGTGTGGGCCTTTTTTGAGACGAGTGCATCAGATCGCACCGCTGCTATTTGCAACATATGTCTCAAGCGTATCTCGCGTGGCCAAAACATCTCCCGCTTGGGTACCACATGCTTGACCAGACATATGTTGACCTGCCATGCAGTTCGTTGGCAAGCGTATCTAAAAGACCCACACCAAAGAACAAAGAGGATCTCTCCTTGCTCCTCATCAGCTGAGATTTCCAACCCCACTAGACCTCCAGTCCTCTCTGAGACCTGCAGTGAGAGGAATGAAGGTGTAGAATTAGGTGTGTCACAGCCAAGTACTTGTGGGCAATCTGCTTTTGGTACACCGAAGTCAGATTGTACCAGGCAAATTTCCCTGCCCCAGCTGCTGCACCGCCGAAAAAAGTTTGCTCCCAGCCATCCACATGCCCAGCGGTTGAATGCTAGCTTGGCAAAATTGCTAGCACTTCAACTGCTGCCTTTTCAGTTGGTAGACTCTGCCCCCTTCCGTGAGTTTGTGGAATGTGCGGTTCCTCAGTGGCAGGTACCCAAACGCCACTTTTTCTCACGGAAGGCGATTCTGGCTCTCTACCGGCATGTGGAAGGCAATGTCCATTCCTTGCTGGACAGGGCGGTCAGCGGTAAGGTGCATATTACCGCTGACTCATGGTCCAGCAGGCATGGACAGGGACGTTACCTAAGTTTCACTGCGCATTGGGTGACTCTGCTGGCAGCTGGGAAGGATGCAGGACAAGGTGCAGTAGTGTTGGAGGTTGTTCCGCCACCACGCCTCCAAAATGCTGATTGTGACACACCTCTCTCCTCCACCCCCTCCTCTTCTTCTTCCTCCATGGCCTCTTCCTCGGAACCAGCAGTGCTCCGTAGTCGTTCAAGGGGCTATGCAAGTACGCAGGCCAAAAGATGCCATGCGGTGCTTGAGATGGTGTGCTTGGGGGACAGGAGCCACACTGGGGCAGAGGTTCTGTCAGCTCTGCAGGGGCAGGTTCAGAGGTGGTTGATGCCACGCCAACTTAAGGCAGGAATGGTGGTTTGCGACAATGGCACCAACCTCCTCTCTGCCCTCCGACAGGGACAAATGACCCATGTGCCCTGTTTGGCTCACGTCCTTAACTTGGTGGTGCAGCGGTTCTTGGGCAGGTACCTGGGCTTACAGGATGTCCTGAGGCAGGCCAGGAAAGTCTGTGTGCATTTCCGCCGGTCATATAATGCCAGTGCTCGGCTGACGGACCTCCAAAAGGAGTTTAACCTGCCCAAGAACCGCCTAATCTGTGACATGCCCACCAGGTGGAACTCAACGTTGGCCATGCTGCAGCGGCTGCACACGCAACAGAGGGCCATCAATGAGTACCTGTGCGACTATGGCACCAGGACAGGGTCAGGGGAGCTTGGTTTTTTTTCCCCACGCCAGTGGGCCATGATCAGGGATGCATGCACTGTCCTGTCACCATTCGAGGAGGCCACGAGGATGGTGAGCAGTGACAGTGCATGCATCAGTGACACTGTCCCCCTTGTCCACCTGTTGGAGCACACGCTGCGTGGAATAATGGACAGGGCACTTGAGGCAGAACAGAGGCAGGAAGGGGAGGACTTCCTTAGCTCTCAAGGCCCCCTTTATCCAGACAGTATTCCTGCGTGCCCGCCGATCACACAGGAAGAGGACGAGGAGGAGGAGGAGGAGGAGGAAGATTGTGTCAGTATGGAGGTGGAGCCTGGCACTCAGCATCAGCAGCAGTCTTTAAGGGATCAGGCCCAAGAAACACATGGACTTGTACGTGGCTGGGAGGAGGTGGCTGCGGACGTTGTTGTCCTTAGTGACCCAGAGGACTCCGGACCGAATGCCTCAGCAAACCTACGCTGCATGGCCTCCCTGATCCTGCAAAGCCTGCGTAAGGATCCTCGTATTCGTGGTATCAAGGAGAAGGACCAATACTGGCTGGCAACCCTCCTTGATTCACGTTACAAGGGTAAGGTTGCGGACCTTATCTTGCCATCGCAGAGGGAGCAGAGGATGAAACATCTTCGGGAGGCCTTGCAGAAAGGTCTGTGCAATGCGCTCCCAGAGACTGGGAGGTTACAAACTCCTGTTTCTGGACAACGTGTTGCTGAGGCTTCGGTCAGTCAGTGGAGAAGGAGCAGTGGAGAAGGTGGCCGTCTGACCGATGCGTTCAGACAATTTTTTGGTCCGCAGCCCCAAGGTATGATCGGTTCCAGCAACCATCGCCAGCGTCTGTTTTACATGGTGCAGGAATACCTAGGGGCAAGATCAGACTTGGACACCTTTCCCACCGAAAATCCTCTGGGTTACTGGGTCTTGAGGATGGATCACTGGCCAGAGCTTGCACAGTATGCAATTAAGCTACTGGCCTGTCCTGCATCCAGCGTTCTTTCGGAACGCACATTCAGTGCTGCTGGAGGCGTGGTAACCGATCACAGGGTGCGTCTGTCCACCGACTCGGTCGACCTTCATAAAAATGAATCAGTCTTGGATCACCACCAGCTACCAAGCACCTGATGCTGATGTAACCGAATAATTTTTTTTGAAATCTCAGATCCCTTCAAAGACTGCCTATGCTGATGCTGAGTGACTATCCCTGAGTAATTATCCTCTTCCTCCTCAATCATCACGCTGATAGCTTGTAAGAACATTTTTGGTTCTGGGCGCCACCACCAGTGACTAAGGCACAATTTTTCAGCCCCTGTTTCACAGGGGCGTGTAATTACAATTTTTGATGTAATACTTTGCAGCAGGGCTCGTTCCTGCATTCCAACTAGAGTGTCTGTGAGGGGTTGCAGTGTTGTGGCACCAGCACCAGTGCCTAAGGCCCAATTTTTCTGCCCCTGTCTAACAGGGGCGTGTAATTACAATTTTTGATGCAATACTTTGCAGCAGGGCTCCTTCCTGCATTCCAACTAGAGTGTCTGTGAGGGGTTGCAGTGTTGTGGCACCAGCACCAGTGCCTAAGGCCCAATTTTTCTGCCCCTGTCTAACAGGGGCGTGTAATTACAATTTTTGATGCAATACTTTGCAGCAGGGCTCGTTCCTGCATTCCAACTAGAGTGTCTGTGAGGGGTTGCAGTGTTGTGGCACCAGCACCAGTGCCTAAGGCCCAATTTTTCTGCCCCTGTCTAACAGGGGTGTGTAATTACAATTTTTGATGCAATAATTTGCAGCAGGGCTCGTTCCTGCGTTCCAACTAGAGTGTCTGTGAGGGGTTGCAGTGTTGTGGCACCAGCACCAGTGCCTAAGGCCTAATTTTTCAGCTCCTGTTCAACAGGGGCATGTAATTACAATTCTTGATCTAATATTTCACAGCAGGGCCCTGTGAGGGCTTACAGTGTTGTGGCCACAGCAACACCTAAGGCCCAAATTTCTGCTGCGTATATAGGGCAGGACCCTACTTTCAAACATCTAACTTACAAACGACTCCTACTTGCTAACGGAAGGAGACAACAGGAAGTGAGATGAAATCTACCCCTAGGAAGGGAAATTCTCTCCTGTAAGAGTTAATATGGGAAAACAATTTCTCCTTTCCACTGATGCTTTCCAATCCTTGTTCCACAAAAAAACCCAAATTTTCAAAAAACATTTTTCATTGGGACAAAATGTGAGGTGAAATCTTCTGAAGAGGAGGAAAGACAGCAAAACAAATGTCACAGGGGTGATAACCCTTCCCTATGTTTTCCAAAAAGCTTAAAAAAGATTTTTTGGCTGGAGCTAAACACGTTAAAAACGTACCCGTTCAAAATTACAAACAGATTCTACTTAACAACAAACCTACAGTCCCTGTCTTGTTTGCACCGCCTGTATACTGCTGTTCAGAGTATATAGGGCCTTTCCTTATTTTAATTTGGGTGCGGGGTTCCCCTTAATATCCATACAAGACCCAAAGGGCCTGGTAATGGACTGGGGGGTACCCATGCCGTTTGTCTCACTGATTTTCATCCATATTGCCATGACCCGACATGACATTAAACCCGCAAGCAGTTTTAAATGAGATTTTTTCCTTTAAAAATGACATTTGGTGCAGGGACTGTTCTAAACACGGGAAACACGCGTCACTTTACAGGCATACTATAGACACCCCCCAGGTACGATATTTAAAGGAATATTTCACTTTTTTTTTTTACTTTAAGCATCATTAAAATCACTGCTCCCGAAAAAACGGCCGTTTTTAAAAGTTTTTTTTGCATTGATACATGTCCCCTGGGGTAGGACCCGGGTCCCAAAACCGTTTTTAGGACAATACCATGCAAATTAGCCTTTAAAATGATCACTTTTGATTTCGAACGTTCGAGTCCCATAGACGTCAATGGGGTTCTAACGTTCGTGCGAACTTTCGGTCCGTTCGCAGGTTCTGGTGCGAACCGAACCGGGGGGTGTTCGGCTCATCCCTATACTTCAGGTAAAAATTGCGGGAATTCCACCTGAATCTCAACTGGCTATACATACCCAATCCATTACATGCAAGTTATGCCGCTTTTATTTATACCTTACACCTTTCATAGTCTAGTGTCCATAGAGGGGCCTGTCGGAGAGCCTTACGGTTTCCTCAGAGAGCGGGGGTCAGTCTTGCCAGGGGGTGCTGTGTGCAAGTTCATTCGGTGGTGCCCATCAAAAATCTTGTGCATTGTATATGCGCAGCTCATATTTTCAGAGAGCATCTTTCAAGCTAGGTTAGGCTTGTTAAATCCGACCATAGCAGCATATCTGGTTGGGCAGGCATAGCTGGGGAGGACTGCTCAGTATACATGGCTGTTCACGCGGGTGATCGGTACATCCAACCAAAGTGGCGTCAGTCCCATTTGGAATCATCTTGGGGTGAGAAGGATCAATTGGGTAAAATTGGTGTCAGGGAAGACCAGCCAGTACTCAAGATGGCCGAAGGAGAAGTCGACCTGTGACCTCAGCCTGTCAGAGAAGACTAGCCAGTACTCAAGATGGCCGAAGGAGAGGTCGACCTGTGACCTCAGCCTGTCAGGGAAGACTAGCCAGTACTCAAGATGGCCGATGGAGAAGTCGACCTGTGACCTCAGCCTCTGTCAGAACACCTTCGGTTCACCTGCGTGCACATTACCAAGGGGCTATTTAAACCTGGTCTGTGCTTGCATCCAGTGCTGTCTGTTCTACAGTGTTCCCGTGTGTTCCTGCCTGCTTTACCCATGATACCTGCACCTGTTTACCGACCCGGCTTGCCTCTGACTCTGCTACCTGCTGCCTGCATCTGACCCGGCTTGTTCTGACTCCGCATCTGCCTGCTCCTTCTACTACCACGCTGCCAGCTCGTTGCCGACCCTGCCTGCATCCAGACTACGCACCTGCCTCCGCTTCTGTTCCTGACGTTCCTGCCAGTGTTTGACCCAGCTTGCCCGACCTGCATCTTCCGCTCATTGGAGAACCCTGCTCCAGCACCGTGCCACCTGCCGCTGTGAAGACGAACTGTTTGGCACTTGTGCGACTCTGCACTTCTGCTCCTCCTGTCTACTCTATCAGGGGGCCAGAATCAGAGGTGCAAGAGAGGCCGTTCCCTGCACATCAGGCTCTACCGTCAGGTACGTGACAGTAACAGACAGCCATGTCTGAGCCTGCGCAGGGACCCTCTCCTATGGATGAACTTTGCCAGCACCTGGCCGGCTTGGCACAAGCCGTCAAAGACCTACAGCAGGGCTACACTCAGCTAGAGGGACGCCTACAGACCCTGACAGGCGCTGCAACTCCGCAGGGTCCACCTTCAGCATCAGCCTCCTCTCAGGGATCTTCTCCTGCTCCTGCCGTGGTCATGCTCCCACCTAAGCCCAGGGTACCTACCCCAGACCGGTTCCTGGGTGAACACAGCAAGTTTAGAGCGTTTCGGAACGCATGTGAACTGTATTTTGCCCTTCAACCCCGCACATTCTCATTAGAAGCTACCAAGGTCGCCTTTGTAATCTCCCTGCTACAAGGGGAGCCACAGTCCTGGGCCCACCGCCTTCTGGAACAGAAGGCCGAATGCTTATCCAACTTAACCTCTTTCTTCAGTGCCATGGCCCAGCTGTACGAAGGTCCTCAGCAGACAGCTTCAGCTGAAGCGGCCCTTCATGCACTTCAACAGGGTCGTAGGGCGGTGGAAGACTATGTCTCTGAATTTCGACGATGGGCATTTGACACAAACTGGAACGCCGCCGCCCTATGATACCAATTTCGTATGGGCCTCTCCGAACCACTCAAAGATGAGTTAGCGCGGGTAGGGGTACCCTACCTTAGAAACTCTGATTGATCTATCCATCCAGATCGATCGCCAGCTGAGAGAACGAAGACTAGAGAGAGCGTCCACTCGTCCTATCCCGCTCCACCTGCTCCAGCCACTCCGGCTCCTGACGCCCCGGAACCTATGCAACTCGGCCTGCTGCGGCCCTCTCTTACTGTTGAAGAACGACAATGCCGCCGCCAACAGAACTTATGCTTATACTGTGGGGGATCCGGACATTACGTGAGGTCCTGCCCAGTGAAACCTCGTAAGTCTCTCTTCACTACTTCTGCCTCGCTAACCCCAAGCTCGCTTAGCAACTCTGCTCACTTTACTATTCCCATTTCTCTACAGCTGCCAGGAAGGACTCTTCAGACTACCGCCATAATTGATTCCGGAGCCTGCAGATGCTTTTTGGACATGTCCTTTGCTGCCGAACATCATATCCTCCTGCAGCCTAAAGCACAGAAGCTCTCGGTTCACTTGGCCGATGGTTCCACCATTAAGTCCGGAGCAGTCACTCACGAAACCATTCCTCTGCTGACCATCATGTCCCAGGACCACCGAGAACTGCTACGACTAGACGCCATCGCTTCCCCTCTGTTCCCAGTTATCCTCGGTATACCTTGGTTGAAGGCCCACGATCCCCATATCGACTGGTCTAAAGGAAGCATTAACTTTGTCTCCTCTTACTGCACCAAGCACTGCCTACAGACCTCCTGTGATATTCCCGCTCTGCTGTGTCTAGATACGGACTCTGAAGCCAGTCAGCTTGTGCCCCCAGCCTACCACAGCTTCCTAGACGTGTTTAGTAAGAAGGGGGCAGAGATCCTCTCACCTCATCGGCCCTATGACTGCCCTATAGAGCTACTCCCCGTAGCCGAAATTCCCTTTGGGAGGATTTTTCCTCTGTCTGAAAACGAGCTGGTGGCACTGAAGGACTATATCAATGACAATCTCAGGAAAGGCTTCATCCGCCCTTCCATGTCTCCAGCTGGGGCGGGGATTTTCTTCGTCCAGATGAAGGATCAGTCGTTAAGGCCCTGTGTGGACTACCGTGAACTTAACAAGGTGACGGTGAAGAACCGTTACCCACTTCCATTAGTTCCTGAACTTTTTCAATGACTTGGTTCCTCTACCATATTTACAAAATTGGATCTTCGGGGCGCCTATAATTTAGTGCGCATTCGGGAGGTAGACGAGTGGAAGACTGCTTTCCGCACACAATTTGGGCATTTCGAGTATCTCGTGATGCCCTTCGGGCTCTGCAACTCTCCGGCTACCTTCCAGCATTTCATTAATGATGTTCTCAGAGACTTCCTGGACTTATTTGTCATTGTATACCTTGATGATATGCTAATTATTTCTTCCTACCTAGAACACCACCGCAGACAGTTGTCATTCCATGATATAATACTATTTTTCTTGCTTAAACTATTCCCTGAAGAAGGAGAACCACATATTTACTCCAAAACGCGTTGGATGCAAGAAACATTGGCTTATTATTTGTATTCTGTTTTGGATGAAAACACTGTAATATTCACTTCAACACATTGTTATGTGCTTTTTATTACATGTTTTATATTTTTCATATTTCAATAAATACTTTTCCATATTAGAATATTTTTTATAACTTTTGTACCTTAAGTCCACCACCAGGGAAATTTGTTTCTTTTTTTTTTACAAAAATGGAACATGATATGCAACAATCTACCGAATCATGGTCAGGACAGCTGGATATATTTAAGATATTTATTCTTACCAAATACTGTATATATTTCAGATACTTCCTATCCTCTCTACCCAAAATCCATGTCAAGAATTTACAATTCTCCCTAGCCAGCTATGTATGGCAAGGAAAGAGACGTAGATGTGTATACATCACATTGATCAAACACAGACCAGCAGGGGGATAGACTTATGTAGATTCAGAGGATTACTGCTACACCTCTTTCCTAGTCAGTGGCGGCCCACCCATAGAGGGCACACGGGCGCCCCCTCCCCTATCCATGCGTCAGGCCCCCTGATCTACATATCAGGGCGCTGCACTATGGATTCCAATATGGGGTGGGGCCAGAGGCTCTAATAGGCTTAAAAAAGTGTGGGCTCGGAGCGGGGTACCTTTAGCAGTTGATCCAGGGTCCTGAATCCGATTGCCCCTCGGGGGGTCAGGAAGGAATTTTTACTCTGCTGTAGCAATTGGCCAGCTCAGATAGGGTTTTTTTTGCCTTCCTCTGGATAAACGGGAGGGTGGTAGGCAGCCTCCATCACCTCCATCATCCTCCTTCAGCAACTTTCTTGCTTCACCATGTGCAATTTCAAGTACACAGCGGACGCCCTCCACAGGCTAAGAAACATCGGTTCAACTCTACCAACCGCCACTCAAAAGAGACTAAAAAAAGAACAATTACTAAGGACCAACCTACAAGCAACCATCAAATACAGGGAGACACTAATCCAACTATAACAACTAGCATGCGCCCTGATTAATACTAGATCTGCAGTCAAGCACAGACTAGAAATCCACGACTTCATCATCGATAACAATATAGATTGCATCTTCATTACGGAAAGTTGGCTAACATCCGACTGCAACACCATCCTAACTGAATTGGTGCCAGAGAACTACAGCATCCTAACCGAGCATAGAATAGGAAAAAAAGGAGGAGGCCTAGCAGTGATCTTCAAATCGCACCTTGCCTTCACCAAACCAACTTCACAGAACTCAGTGCCTTTCATGGGGATACTCCCCCTGCATCTTCAAACAACACCCCAAGACACCATTCACATATTACTATGCTACAGACCACCAGGACCAAAGACCAATCTCCCTACACCACTTACTGAATTCATCTCAATGCACACCCTGAAAACCAAAAACCTTCTGGTACTTGGAGACTTCAACCTTTGGGTAAACTCCACCCAAGACCCTATTGCGACCGCCTGCATCAACCAACTGGAAGAGCTAGGTCTTCAACAGCTGATAAATACTCCCACGCACGGTTCAGGACATACTCTAGACCTCATCTTCAAACAGAATATAGACATCAACATATTCGACAACACACCACTACCATGGACGGAGCACCACGCCATCAAATTTAAAATCACCACCAACTCCATCCTCCAAAAACAGAAACATTCAACAACAACACACTGGAACAAATCCCAGAATAAACTGCATTCTGAACTCTTCAAAACCACATTATCAAACAAAATACAATCGCTAAACTCGAACCTCTCAACGGAACAAACACTCAACTCCCTAAACAAGGCATTACTACAAACAGAAGACTCAGTAGCACCAAAACGCAGAACACTCATCCGCAAAAAAAACTCGAGATGGTTCAACGGCACTCTCACCCTACTCAAGCAAGAACGCAGAAGAGCTGAAAGAGCATGGAGAAGAAATCCTACCAAGGAAAACCATACAAACTACAAAATACTCACTGTGAAATAACACAAAGCGATTTTCACAGCCAAAAAAGAACATTTCTCGAACACCATCTCAACTGCCTTAAACCAGCCATGGGAACTTTTCAAAATAGTCGCCCAATCAATGAACCCATGCTGTATAGAGCCCCCAGCAAACAATACTCAAGAATTCTGCAATGAGTTATCTAGTTTCTTCATCGACAAAATCAACAACATTCGGAAATCAATTCAACAGAAAAAAGCAACCAACCTTACCCAACCAAAGCAAAAAGAGGACATTGACGCAAGCAGCACACAACCGCCAGGCTTCTTCTTGACCCCAATCACCACTGACACGACTGAAAACATTATGAGAAGCCTTCGAGACAGCACATCACCAAATGACATAATTCCCACGAAACTCCTGAAAGAATGCTCTGACATCCTGGCTCCCACTATAACACACCTCATAAATCAGTCGTTCAAAGAAGGGATTGTGCCAACCACCCTCAAGCAAGGCATCGTCAAACCCCTGCTAAAGAAACCCAATCTCGACCCTAAAGACCCTAACCACCGCAAACCGATAACAAGCCTCAACACCGTCTCCAAGATTATGGAGAAAGCGGTAGTACAACAGCTACAATGCCACCTGGACACGCATCAACTTCTGGACACTCTATAATCAGGTTTCCGCCCAGGCCATGGCACGGAAACTGCACTTCTAAAAATATGGGATGATGCCCTCGAAGCAACAGATGACGGAGAATCATGTCTCCTGGTACTGTTAGACCTCAGTGCAGCATTTGACACAGTGGACCACAATACTCTACTTGCCCGACTCACAGAAGTAGCAGGAGCCACCGATTCTAGTTTAAAATGGTTCGCATCCTTCTTAGAGATCCGCTCGCAGACAGTGAAACTAGGGGCATTCACCTCGGAAACCCAGGCAATCTCCTGTGGAGTCCCTCAGGGTTCACCCTTGTCGCCAGTGCTATTCAACATCTACATCAGTTGTAGATGTACATTTCCTCAAAATCATCAAAAAATCAGACCTCTGCTTCCACTCATACGCTGACGATACCCAAATCTACTTTCGCATCACCGGACAAAAAGACCCCAATCAGCAACTAAAGAAATGCCTCACTTTATTAGATGACTGGATGACCATCAGTTCCCTCAAACTCAACGGGTCAAAAACAGAACTTTTCTACCTACACACTAATCAAAATCACAAAATCAAGACTCCATGGACACCTCCCTCCATCTTTGGACAAACCATCTCTCCGAGCACCAAAGCCAAAAGTCTAGGAGTTATCTTTGACTCAGAAATGACAATGGATGCACAAATAGGATCAGTAGTTAGCGGATTTCACCATCTCCTCCGCCTGCTACGCAGACTCATCCCCTTCATCCCAGAAGATGACAAAGCAGCAGTAGTTGGAACAATCATCAATTCCCGTCTCGACTACGCAAACTCACTCTACATAGGATTACCCCAATATCAGCTTGTTTGCCTACAGGCCATTCAAAACGCGTCGGCAAGACTGCTAACAGGAAAAAACCCTGGGAATTCATCTCTTCATCCCTGAGGAGCCTACATTGGCTAACAGTAAAGAATCAGATCACATTCAAGACCCTCTGCCTCACCCACAAATGCATACAAGGTAACGCCCCTCAATACCTCCGAGAGAAAATAAAACACTACACACCGAATCGCAATCTGCGATCATCTAGTCAAAACCTCCTCCTCGTTCCCAAATACCGCTACAAAGCAAGGGGAGAATGAAGATTCGCAGTCCAGGGACCTCGGCTATGGAACTCTCTTCCGACTTACATCCGCATAGAAGAAAACCATCAGGCCTTCAGGAAAAAACTCAAGACTTACCTCTTCTAAGAAGCTAACAACACAAACACATCAGCGCCTTGAGGCGATTCAATTCGCATTTGCAGCGCTTTACAAATCATTCATTCATTCAGCATTGTGCTCCAATCTCACCCTGTTGTGTGGCGATAGCAAATTAATTTTCCCTATTTTCACACTAAAGTTCCTCCCCGCCAATCTGAAGGCAGGTCGTGAGACCTGTTTCCTGTTTAGCCAAAGCATCAGGCGATCCTTTTGGATGCCTAGTGCTTTGGTTGAAGAGGAGCCAAATGGAAGGAAGGTTGAGGAGCAGACACCAGCTCCGCCGCACTCCTGGAGAAGACCACACAAATGAATAAATGCCGGACTGCCCACAGGGGGGTGTAGTGCTGTCAATGCCGGGCTGCCGGGCGGGTGTTGTTTGTTTGCCACCCCCCCAAAAGAAGAACCCACCAGCCGCTGGGGGGTGTTGTTTGTTTGCCACCCCCCCAAAAAGAAGAACCCACCAGCCGCCACTGCTCCTAGCACAACTGACAACATGGTTCTCCACCACCACTAACACGCTTGGAAAGCTCCAAGATACTTGCATGGCCAATGAGCATTTTTAGAGCCAGGAGAAAAATCTGTCCAACACTAACTAACTAGGTTACACTAGAATACCCTTCCACATACTGATTTCTGTCCTGAAACATCTCATCTCTTTAGGTAACAATATATTTAGTGTGAGGGGTGCTCAAATAAGGACCTTGGTCCAATATTATAGTGCAAATTTCTAATATATAAAAAATTTATAAATTAGGAGTGATAAGAATAATCAATATATCAGTATTAAAGTGCAAAGTGCCATTTGTGAAACAAAATTTTCAATATATGTTAAACATCTTCATGTGAAAAGCAAAAGTAAATAAAACTGTGAATCAATAAAAGTCCTTTTGAATAAGTAAACTTCTTCAGTGCTTGTTATCTTCAATATTACATCGAGGTAAGTGTCCGTCACCAATTGTGAATCAAACACCCAAAGGGCTCCTTAAGTTGATTCTGCTTACCAGATGGATGTGACCTCTTTACTTAAAAAAGAAGGTCAGACAACGCTTTTAGCAAAGTATAAACTTGCTTAGTACTGGAGACTTGTGCTTGATATGTGTCCCTCCTCAACAAGCCCATAAGTGAGGTATATGAAAGATGAAAAAGGAACCAATAGTGTAATCCCGTTTATTAAAACATAAGTATAATTCAAAGCAAAATTACTGCATACATGGATAGGTGCCTTAGCCCGGAACTGAGGCTACTTGCGTGTCTACTGGATCAATGGTGCCTCCAGGCTCACGCTCATCTCTTACATTACTGAATGCTAGGATGAATTCACCACATTAATTATCTTTACTCAGATGAAGATAGGAAAACTATAGGAAAACTATATACTCACCCCAATCCTATGTTATAGCTATAGCCAAGTAGCTCATTGTTTAACATGAAATCTCTACCTATGAGGCACACTTAATTAGGACGCAGGGTGCTACTATCAACTGGAGCTTGCAAATCAGAAACGCATACCCTTATTCTACAACATGTTTTAAGGTAAAAACATATTCAGCAAAGCAACTGCTTTCGTAAAATGGGAATCAGAATATGGGTCTTCATGCTCAGAATCATAGTGTTCCATGACATTGAGTTACAGTGGGGACGGAAAGTATTCAGACCCCCTTAAATTTTTCACGCTTTGTTATATTGAAGCCATTTGCTAAAATCATTTAAGTTCATTTTTTTCCTCATTAATGTACACACAGCACCCTATATTGACAGAAAAACACTGAATTGTTGACATTTTTGCAGATTTATTAAAAAAGAAAAACTGAAATATCACATGGTCCTAAGTATTCAGACCCTTTGCTCAGTATTTAGTAGAAGCACCCTTCTGATCTAATACAGCCATGAGTCTTTTTGGAAAAGATGCAACACGTTTTTCATACCTGGATTTGGGGATCCTCAGCCATTCCTCCTTGCAGATCCTCTCCAGTGGACAGCCATTTTTAGGTTTCTTCAGAGATGCTGAATTGGGTTTAAGTCAAGGCTTTGGCTGGGCCATTCACGGAGTTGTTGTGAAGTCACTCCTTCGTTATTTTAGCTGTGTGCTTAGCGTCATTGTCTTGTTGGAAGGTAAACCTTCGGCCCAGTCTGAGGTCCTGAGCACTCTGGAGAAGGTTTTCATCCAGCATATCCCTGTACTTGGCCGAATTCATCTTTCCTGTCTTGCACTGAGGAGAGGCTTCTGTCGGGCCACTCTGCCATAAAGCCCCGATTGGTGGAGGGCTGCAGTGATGGTTGACTTTCTACAACTTTCTCCCATCTCCCGACTGCATCTCTGGAGCACAGCCACAGTAATCTTTGGGTTCTTCTTTACCTCTCTCACCTAGGTTCTTCTCCCCCAATAGCTCAGTTTGGCCGGACGGCCAGGTCTAGGAAGGGTTCTGGTTGTCCCAAACATCTTCCATTTAAGGATTATGGAGGCCACTGTGCTCTTAGGAACGTTAAGTGCAGCAGAATTTTTTTGTAACCTTGGCCAGATCTGTGCCTTGCCACAATTCTGTCTCTGAGCTCTTCAAGCAGTCCCTTTGACCTCAGGATTCTCATTTAATCTGACATGCACTATGAGCTGTAAGGTCTTACATAGACAGGTGTTTGGTTTTCTTAATCAAGTCCAATCAGTATAATCATACACAGCTGGACTCAAATGAAGGTGTAGAACCATCTCAAGGATGATCAGAAGAAATGGACAGCACCTGAGTTAAATATATGAGTGTCACAGCAAAGGGTCTGAATACTTAGGACCATATCATATCTCAGTTTTTCTTTTTTAATAAATCTGCAAAAATGTCAACAATTCTGTGTTTTTCTGTCAATATGGGGTGCTGTGTGTACATTAATGAGGAAAAAAATGAACTTAAATGATTTTAGCAAATGGCTGCTATATAACAAAGAGTGAAAAATGTAAAGGGGTCTGAATACTTTCTGTCCCCACTGTATATATATATATACATATATATATATCAAATTTTTATGTGAAGTTTGCAAAATTACATCCTATTTTGGGCCCATAGTCCAGCTATTAAGAAGGGGCTTGATTGAGCCAGCAGAGGGGTGAGATAACGTAGACAGGCAGGGTGGTTACTAGCTAAAAAACAGGTGGTTAGCTGGTTGGCTTTGCATCCCAAACAACATAGGGACACAGATCCTTGCCAGGGGATCCCCTGGAAAGGTATTCTCCCTAATGTTGAGGCTTGAGTGCTTGAACAGTTCAGGGGAGGGGGATGCATGCTCACTGCCCTTACCTGGCCAGAAAAGCTGCATGCCTGGAAAAGAGTCCGGCATGGATTTTGGATAGACCCTGTGTCTCTTTTTTGCCTGTGATCCTCCTGTAACTCAATACCAGACCTTTATCAGGACCGCACATCTTTTTTTGTTCTTATTTTTCTGATAAATACCAGGCCACATGCCTTACAAAAGAAAAAAAAAACTGTGTGGGGTCAAAATCCATACCAGACAGACCTATATGGGGGTCTGTTATGAAAAATAAATTAAAAATGATGTGAGCTCCCGTTATTGTCATAAAAAGTGTTTGGGGACCCGGGTCCTGCCCCAGGGGACATGGATCAATGCAAAAAAAAGTTTTAAAAATGGCCATTTTTTCAGGAGCAGTGATTTTAATAATGCTTAAAGTCAAACAATAAAAGTGTAATATCCCTTTAAATTTCATACCTGGGGGGTGTCTATAGTATGCCTGTAAAGGGGCACATGTTTCCTGTGTTTAGAACAGTCTGACAGCAAAATTACATTTTGAAGGAAAAAACCCATTTAAAACTACCCGCGGTATTGCATTGCCGACAATACACATAGAAGTTCATTGATAAAAACGGCATGGGAATTCCCCAAAGTGGAACCCCGAACCAAAATTTAAAAAAAAATGACGTGGGAGTCCCCCTAAATTCCATACCAGGCCCTTCAGGTCTGGTATGGATATTAAGGGG
Organism: Lithobates clamitans; assembly: GCA_037952925.1. NCBI lineage: Eukaryota > Metazoa > Chordata > Amphibia > Anura > Ranidae > Lithobates > Lithobates clamitans. The sequence continues at coordinate 10,832 of JBBGZY010001621.1, read as the reverse complement.
AACCCCTGCCAAAATTTAAAAAAAAATGACGTGGAGTTCCCCTTAAATTCCATACCAGACCCTTCAGGTCGGGCCGCTCCGCACCCATGCTGGCATGGAGGGAGGCTCCCACTGTGTGACGGCGCTCCTCGTCTGACAATTCTTAATTAACGGGGGGCGGGGCCACCCGGTGACCCCGCTCCCCTCTGACACACGGTGACTTGACGGGACTTCCCTGTGACGTCAAGAGAAGAAGAGAAGAAAAGAAGAAGAGAAGAGCGGGAGCCTCCCCCCATGCCATGGGTGCGGAGCGGCCCGAGGAGAAGAAGATAGAAGACGCCACGGAGGAGATGCTGGACGAGAATGCCGGAGGAAGAACCAGAAGAACCAGAAGAACCAAAAGATGAAGGAAGATAGAAGAAGAAGCATTTAAATAAAGGAATTGTCAAAAACTGTCTCTTGTCATTTTTAACATTTTTGACAGTTTTTTAGTGAAATGGTAGGGGTAAGTACCCCTTACCATTTCACACAGGGGGGGCCGGGATCTGGGGGTCCCCTTATTAAAAGGGGGCTTCCAGATTCCGATAAGCCCCCCGCCCACAGACCCCCACAACCACCGGCCAACATGGGGACAAGGTGTTTTGGGGGGCTACCCCAAAGCACCCTCCCAATGTTGAGGGCATGTGGCCTGGTACCAGACCTGAAGGGTCTGGTATGGAATTTAGGGGGAACCCCACGTCATTTTTTTTTAAATTTTGGCCGGGGTTCCCCTTAATATCCATACCAGACCTGAAGGGCCTGGCATGGAATTTAGGGGGACTCCCACGTCATTTTTTTTTTAAATTTTGGTTTGGGGTTCCCCTTTGGGGAATTCCCATGCCATTTTTATCAATGAACTTCTGTGTGTATTGTCGGCAATGCAATAGCCGCGGGTAGTTTTAAATGGGTTTTTTCCTGCAAAATGTCATTTTGCTGTCAGACTGTTCTAAACACAGGAAACATGCGCCCCTTTACAGGCATACTATAGACACCCCCCCGGTACGAAATTTAAAGGGATATTACACTTTTATTGTTTGACTTTAAGCATTATTAAAATCACTGCTCCTGAAAAAACGGCCGTTTTTAAAACTTTTTTTGCATTGATCCATGTCCCCTGGGGGAGTGCTAAAATTAGCACTTTTGATTTCTCCCATAGACTTTTAAAGGGTGTTCCGCGGCATTCGAATTTGCCGCGAACACCCCAAATTGTTCGCTGTTCGGCGAACTTGCGAACAGCCAATGTTCGAGTCGAACGTGAGTTCGACTCGAACTCGAAGCTCATCCCTAATCAGGAACAGTGATCTCTCTCTACTCCCAGTCAGTCCACTTCCCCCCAGTTAGAAACACCTTACTAGGGAAAAGTGTAACAAAGTGTAGCGCTAAAGATTTAAATATACATAGAAAATAAAGTAAAATGAATATGAAAATCTCTAATATTTATAAATGTCCATCATATATAATAGTGAATCATAGTCCATCATTGTATGAAGTCATCATGGTCACCATGTGCGTAAAGAAAGTAAATAGTGAAAATGCCACCACCAAAGTAAATGGAGGCCTACCGGAAAGTTTGAACCCAAGACAGCATACGCTGTATGGGTCAAACCAGCTTGTATTGCCCACCGGCAATAGAGGGGAAGCCTTGGTAGCCAACAGGGAATGAGGTCCTAGGAGCCTTCACAGAAGTATCTTCTCCATGCGGGTGGTTAAACATCCCCGAACATAGCCCATACAGAATAAAAAAGGGGCCACATAGTGTAATTCCATAAACAAGGTAAATTTTTAATAAAAGAAAAACACTTACATTTAAGTAGTTAAAAAAGCGCTTGTATGTAAAATAATGGCGGCAGTGGAGTCCTCCCGACGCGTTTCATCTTATAAGACTTCATCTGGGGTGCCCATCCACTGCAGCCAAGCTCCTTAATAAAGGCACTGTGACCCCTATGATGAGAATCCAGCTCCTTGAATTTTCGGTCCGGCACTTCCAGGTCATTCAAAATGGCGGACCCGCCTGCGTTCCAAGCCTCTCTAATAAGACACACCTTGCGTTCCAGCTCCATATCGTATTGGTCCCCATATAAAGAAAATAATTTACATTCCACGTGTGGTCACTAGAAGGGATATACATTTCTCACCCTGGAAAAGTATGTAATCATAGGCATATCGTACGCCGGACGTCTTCCGGTTAGCGAGGTGGTATACTTCCAACACCTAACCTTGCGGCCTTACGTCATGGCATCAGTCTGAGGATGTGTTCCAAACCTCCTCATTCTGAATGGGCTAAAATGGCGTGCGTTCCACGTCTCTGTGTGTTGCACGTACGTGCGTCGTGACATCATCGATGGGCTTGTGTTCTTACGCCGTTAGGAAATCACATAGTGATTAACATATACGTGGGGAGAAGGAGGGGCGGACAGCTAAAAAGGTACCATCCCATACACTGAGGATGACAACAAAATGTACACAGTGTATGGATGTTCATTGCTGTTACATAATACACCACTATTACCCCTATATAAATTAAAGGCATAGTGGATGTAATGGTTCTGATGACACCTAAGCCAGTCTCTTCTCATGTACTACTCCTCCAATTTGTCTATATTTAATATAGACATACACATAACAAATAGAAAATCATATAAATAAATATTAATGTGAGGGAAGGTTTTTCATCAAGAAAATCATTATGAGATGGATTCTCCACAGGTCACTGTGACTTACAACAAAAAAAATATATATATATAAAAAATATATATATAAAAATATATACAGTATAAATGTAAAACAAATTAAAATAAAAATGCAGAATCAGGGTATAGATAGTGCACAGCAATTACAAATTAAGAGTCATCAATAAAGGCATTAATATCCAATTCCACATTCATGCCCTGTGGAAAAAATGTCTGCAATTCATGTATTCAAACATTTCTAAACGGGAAACCCCTTTGATTCTGGCTCCCCCCCTCCAAGGTGGAATATATTTGTCTATGATTATGAATTGAGACCCTACAGGATTGCTATTGTGAAATTCCTTATAGTGCCTAGGGACTGTGTGTTTAGAGTCTCTACCTTTAATTAAAGCGATGTGTTCCCCTACTCTCGTGGAGAATGTCCTAGTAGTGTGGCCTATATATTGCTTGCGACACGGGCAGGTAATAAGATACACTATGTATCTTGTGCTGCATGTGCAGAATTGATTTTACAGTGTATCTCCTTCCAGTGACAGTAGACGAAAATTCTGTCACTTTGTGTTTCTCTAGTGTGTTATGTTGACACACCACGCACTTCCTACATGGAAAAAAAATGGTCAAATCATGAAAAAAGGAAGGGCGGGCGGGTGGATTAATTACATTGGGAGCTACCTGACCTTGTAAAGATTATGCTCCTCTGAAGACAACTTTAACCTCTTCTGGTAGTAATGTACCCAGAATGTTGTCTTGCCTCAGGACATCCCAATGTTCCTCATGATGTTTTTTGATTCGCTTGTGCTGTATTGAAAAGGATGTCAACATAGCCCACTTGAACTTTTCGTCAGGTTCTTTTTCTGGCTTTTGAAGAAAAGGAAAAGACACTGAAGAGAAGGAAGGGAATTGCTGCTCACCCTTAGATATTGAAACAGAAAAGAGAGAAGGTATTCCCCACAGCGGGGTTTTTTGGCAGCACAGTAATGGATGTAGTCAATGTTGTATGAAAAAATATATATAACAATTTTATTGGAAGCTATACCAAAAAAGTTGAAAACAATGAGCTCCAGTGGGAGTACTTAAAAACTAAATAGCTGAACATACATAGCAGACATATATTCATAACACAATTCCTATCATGAACATAAGACCTGACGCGTTTCAACCCTTAATAGTTGGGGTCTTCTTCAGAGGTTCGGTCTGCTAAAAAGAACATATAAATAGCATTGGTATATACATACATAACTTTCATTGCATAGTATAGTAGTAATTACATTCATGATGCAATACACCAATATAGAATAGTTACCAGAAAAAATGTATGTCCAACAAGCGAAGGAAAACTTCCCACATGGAGATCCCTTAAAACGATATGTTGTATTTCCCTCCCAAACCAAAAGGGAGCTCAGGATGCCTCCACCGCCACCTCAACCCAGACCGGGGTGGTGAGAGGCAAAGTGACTTACAAGAGGCCACACACTCGGGCGCCACCCGCCAAAGCAAACAGCCGGCCGATGGGCACTAGGAACACCTAGGATGAAAATTGATGGGACAGACTAAATATACACCCAAAGAATAATAATCAGATTTTTTGTGGGCAGAAGCAACCACCAAGGGACCAAAGTCACCCATATGTAGTATCTATAGTGCATGTGGTTCAAGCCAAACCAAAAAGGAGGTTCCAACCATATTTATATGGTATGGTCTTTGGAGACTGATAGGATAAATAGTATATAGCTATAAAGATATTGGCAAAAAACTCCTTTCAAATGAAAAAAGAAAAAAGTGAGGTAGTGAGAGGTGTGGGAAAAAAAAGAAAAGAAAAAGATGTGAAAATGGTGGGAGCATGAAATCATCATGCAAAGAAAAAGTGAAGTGTATGGGGAAGGAGTGTGCTGTGAAGTGTGAGCAAGGAGATGGGGGGGGGGGGGGGGGGAAGGTGAGAGAAAGCAATGGTGATGAGGTACACGCATATTTATTACCTCAAAAAGTGCTAGCCATTGTATGTGACTGCATCAAAAAGCCCCATGAGGACTAGACTGACACCTGTTTGCCAACCCGGGATTGGTCACAGGTCATATGGGACTCAGAAGGTTAGTATCCAAATCTAAGTCCACTAGTCTAGAAATAAAACAAAAAGGAAAAGGAAAATGTTTTTGTATCTATGAAAAAAATATAAGCATATTATGATAATAAGTGGTCAAACAGTAAACTATCAATAGCAGATAAAAGGGTCACCAGGCCCTAATTGCATGGGGTAGAACAATGATGCAGAGGCAGAAGGCTAGAAGGGCATACTTACTGGGTAGTGACCGCAGATGGTGGCAAAGAGTGATGGTAGGCAACGGAGGGTGTGTATGATCATCCAAGCCGGGAAAGGATTGTGAGTCTATTGCCAATAACACTTATATATCCTTGATTAATTAGGGGTGTGCATAGCCTGTCCATCCCATCCCAGGTGTTGTCCGGTCATCCAGCAGCTGCGTGGGGGGCAGCATGGCCGCCATTTAGGCAGCCGTGTGTGGCTTCCCCGGCGTCCAGGAAGAGCGTACGCCCGAATTCTCGTCATTCTCGCCGAAATCTGGCGATACCCATGACGTCACGTCGCACGCGCGGGGCCCCGCGCATGCGCAGTGGCGAGGGGTATCCGAGAATGTTCAGGGACGCCGCCGGCAAGGAGGGATAGATCCCCAGTGCGGCGAACGGTGGCCACCCGATCGCCAAACGGGGAATAGAGGGGGGGGGAGCCGTCTAATCGTGTCGGCCCATTTCCCCCCCCTTGCCGGGAAGGCACGTCGCCAATCACCCCCGCACTGAGGAGCGATGGCGGAGAGAGCACCAGCGCCCCCCCTGGCTGGAGGGAAAACAAACACACATACAGAGAACATTGTATTTGGGCTCATCAATGTTGAATTCATGTTGCGTTAATACATTACATACAAGTAAACAGAGCGTCAGTAAAAAGGAGAAATTCAATCATATGCAATTGGTAACCACATAGCATCAAAATGGAAGATAGAAAAACAATGAGTCAAAAGAACAAAACAATATGAAATAAACAATATGAAATAAACATAAAATGTACAAAGATATGTATAAAAAATATAGCATAATCAAATCAAAGATATATAATGACACCGGAGGCAAGAAGAGGAGAAAATGAGAAGGGGGGGGGTTTGTGGGGGGAGGGGGGAAGGGGGAGGGAGGGGAGGGGGGGGGAGGGGGAGGGGGAAAAAGGGGGAAAAAGGGGAAGGGGGGGGGAAGGGGGGGGAGGGGGGAAAAGGGGAAAGGGGAGGAGGGCAAGACTGGATCCTAGCAACGAAATACTGATTATTGAACTGCTTTACGTCATATTCCACTCTCAGGCAGTCCAGAGAGAGGGAACATGCCTATTGTGTTTTACCAGAGACAAAGCCCTTTAGGAATGGAGCAAAAGAGATAGCATCGTTTAGTCCTGGGAAAGAGGTGGAATTTAATTAAATATCCACCTCTGTTCATGCTGCAATAGGATTTTATTCCAGTCGCCGCCTCGCGTCGGTATATGAACTTGATCGAGTGCGGCGAAAGATACTTTAGGCATTCTGTAGTTGTGGGTTTCCATCACATGTCGCCCAAGTGGCAAGTACGGATTGCTAATTTGCATGTGGTAAATATGTTTGGATATGCGTCGATGGAACTCTTGTTTAGTCTTACCGACGTAGTGTGCCCCACATTCACAAGACATGAGGTACACTACGCCCCGCGTTTGACAGTTGGTGAAGTGTGATGGTTTAAAGATTGTTCCATTTGGAAGGTTGAAGATCTTTTCATGTCTTATGTACTGACAGTAAGAGCAGTGTCCACAAGGGAAGGATCCCAGGACAGAACAGTGCTTTCCTCTTTTTTGTGCATTTTTAACTCACTTTGGACTAGTTTGTCTCTTAGTGAGGTTGCTCGTCTATAGGTGATTGAAGGGGTATCTGCAATGAACTTACTAATCTTTGGGTCATCTCGAAGTATGGACCAGTGTCTACCAATAATATTTCTAATCTGCTTATGTTGTTTGGAAAAACGTAGAATCACCCTAGTGGATTCGTATTGGGGTCACCCTTGGGTCTTTCTCCAGATAGCCAATGCATGTCTGGGTTGTATGGCCGCTCGATTGTACGCCTTACGCTGGCATGAGCGGCTATAACCCCGTGCCAGCAATCTAATTTGTAATTTCTGTGCTTCTTGTTTGAAGAGAGTCTCATCGGAGCAGTTCCTGCGTAAACGCAGATACTGTCCGTATGGGATAGATCTCTTCAAGCCTGTGGGGTGAAAGCTATCCGCATGGGGATGGTATTTCCTGCGGTGCTTTTCCGAAACAGAGTGCTGGAAATGAGGTCCCCTGAGGTACGTCTCAGCTGCAAGTCCAGGAAAGTTATTTGGTCACAGTCATAGGTCATAGTGAATTTTAGATTGCGATCATTCTGATTGATACATCAAAAAACTTCAATAGGGATTCCTCAGGGCCTTCCCAGATCAGGAGGACATCATCAATGTATCGTCGCCACACACGTATGTGACTCATGTATGTGGCGAGGCCCTCATCCTCTTGGAGTGCCCTCTCCCACTCCCCCAGGTACAGATTGGCGTAGGCGGGGCACAACAGGTGCCCATGGCCACGCCCTGCACCTGGAGGTAGTGGGAGTGGTCAAAGGTAAAGAAGTTGTTATTCAGGATATATTCCAGGGCATCAATGATAAACTCATTTAATGCTACATCATATTTGCGGCTTCTTAGAAGGAGTGCCCGTACAGCTTCGATCCCCTTGTGATGGGGGATCGAGCTGTACAGGGCCTCGACATCGATAGCCACAAAAAAGGAATTGGGTGGAAGAGATACTTCCTGGATAAGTTGGAGTAGATGCATCGTGTCTTTTAGGAACGAGGGCATACTTGTGACAAACGGTTGTAGGAATGAATCAATCACTCTACTCAAGTTTTCTGATATCCCTCCATTCCCGGAGACAATTGGTCGTCCTGGAGGTTTTATTTGGCTCTTATGGATTTTGGGCAAACTATAGAACGTGGCCATGCGTGGGTATTTAGTTCGAATAAATTCATACTGATCTCTGGTAATAACTCCCTTGTCCACAGCGGACTGGATTAGATCATAGAATTTAGTATACAGATCTACGCCAATCTGTACCTGGGGGAGAGGGAGAGGGCCACTCCAAGAGGATGAGGGCCTCGCCACATACATGAGTCACATACGTGTGTGGCGACGATACATTGATGATGTCCTCCTGATCTGGGAAGGCCCTGAGGAATCCCTATTGAAGTTTTTTGATTGTATCAATCAGAATGATCGCAATCTAAAATTCACTATGACCTATGACTGTGACCAAATAACTTTCCTGGACTTGCAGCTGAGACGTACCTCAGAGGACCTCATTTCCAGCACTCTGTTTCGGAAAAGCACCGCAGAAATACCATCCTCCATGCGGATAGCTTTCACCCCCCAGGCTTGAAGAGATCTATCCCATACGGACAGTATCTGCGTTTACGCAGGAACTGCTCCGATGAGACTCTCTTCAAACAAGAAGCACAGAAATTACAAATTAGATTGCTGGCACGGGGTTATAGCCGCTCATGCCTGCGTAGGCCGTACAATCGAGCGGCCATACAACCCAGACATGCATTGCTATCTGGAGAAAGACCCAAGGGTGACCCAATACGAATCCCACTAGGGTGATTCTACGTTTTTCCAAACAACATAAGCAGATTAGAAAATATTATTGGTAGACACTGGTCCATACTTCGAGATGACCCAAAGATTAGTAAGTCATTGCAGATACCCCTTCAATCACCTATAGACGAGCAACCTCACTAAGAGACAAACTAGTCCAAAGTGAGTTTAAAAATGCACAAAAAAGAGGAAAGCACTGTTCTGTCCTGGGATCCTTCCCTTGTGGACACTGCTCTTACTGTCAGTACATAAGACATGAAAAGATCTTCAACCTTCCAAATGGAACAATCTTTAAACCATCACACTTCACCAACTGTCAAACACGGGGCGTAGTGTACCTCATGTCTTGTGAATGTGGGGCACACTACGTCGGTAAGACTAAACAAGAGTTCCATTGACGCATATCCAAACATATTTACCACATGCAAATTAGCAATCCGTACTTGCCACTTGGGCGACATGTGATGGAAACCCACACTACAGGAATGGCCTAAAGTATCTTTCGCCGCACTCGATCGAGTTCATATACCGACGCGAGGCGGCGACTGGAATAAAATCCTATTGCAGCATGAACAGAGGTGGATATTTAAATTAAATTCCACCTCTTTCCCAGGACTAAACGATGCTATCTCTTTTGCTCCATTCCTAAAGGGCTTTGTCTCTGGTAAAACACAATAGGCATGTTCCCTCTCTCTGGACTGCCTGAGAGTGGAATATGACGTAAAGCAGTTCAATAATCAGTATTTCGTTGCTAGGATCCAGCCTTGCCCTCCTCCCCTTTCCCCTTTTTCCCCCCTTTCCCCCCCCCTTTCCCCCCTTCCCCTTTTTCCCCCTTTTTCCCCCTCCCCTCCCTCCCCCTTCTCCCCCTCCCCCACAAACCCCCCCCTTCTCATTTTCTCCTCTTCTTGCCTCCGGTTCATTATATATCTTTGATTTGATTATGCTATATTTTTTATACATATCTTTGTACATTTTATGTTTATTTCATATTGTTTATTTCATATTGTTTTGTTCTTTTGACTCATTGTTTTTCTATCTTCCATTTTGATGCTATTGTGGTTACCAATTGCATATGATTGAATTTCTCCTTTTTTACTGACGCTCTGTTTACTTGTATGTAATGTATTAACGCAACATGAATTCAACATTGATGAGCCCAAATACAATGTTCTCTGTATGTGTGTTTGTTTTCCCTCAAGCCAGGGGGGGCGCTGGTGCTCTCTCCCGCCATCGCTCCTCAGTGCGGGGGTGATTGGCGACGTGCCTTCCCGGCAAGGGGGGGGGGGGAAATGGGCCGACACGATTAGACGGCTCCTCCCCCCCTCTATTCCCCGTTTGGCGATCGGGTGGCCATCGTTCGCCACACTGGGGATCTATCCCTCCTTGCCGGCGGCGTCCCTGAACATTCTCAGATACCCCTCGCCACTGCGCATGCGCGGGGCCCCGCGCGTGCGACGTGACGTCATGGGTATCGCGAGATTTCGGCGAGAATGACGAGAATTCGGGGCGTACGCTCTTCCTGGACGCCGGGGAAGCCACACACGGCTGCCTAAATGGCGGCCATGCTGCCCCCCCACGCAGCTGCTGGATGACCGGACACACCTGGGATGGGATGGGACAGGCTATGCACACCCCTAATTAATCAAGGATATATAAGTGTTATTGGCAATAGACTCACAATCCTTTCCCGGCTTGGATGATCATACACACCCTCTGTTGCCTACCATCACTCTTTGCCACCATCTGCGGTCACTACCCAGTAAGTATGCCCTTCTAGCCTTCTGCCTCTGCATCATTGTTCTACCCCATGCAATTAGGGCCTGTGACCCTTTTATCTGCTATTGATAGTTTACTGTTTGACCACTTATTATCATAATATGCTTATATTTTTTTCATAGATACAAAAACATTTCCTTTTCCTTTTTGTTTTATTTCTAGACTAGTGGACTTAGATTTTGGATACTAACCTTCTGAGTCCCATATGACCTGTGACCAATCCCGGGTTGGCAAACAGGTGTCAGTCTAGGTGTCATGGGGCTTTTTGATGCAGTCACATACAATGGCTAGCACTTTTTGAGGTAATAAATATGCGTGTACCTCATCACCATTGCTTTCTCTCACCTCCCCCCCCCCCATCATCTCCTTGCTCACACTTCACAGCACACTCCTTCCCCATACACTTCACTTTTTCTTTGCATGATGATTTCATGCTCCCACCATTTTCACATCTTTTTCTTTTCTTTTTTTTCCCACACCTCTCACTACCTCACTTTTTTCTTTTTTCATTTGAAAGGAGTTTTTTTGCCAATATCTTTATAGCTATATACTATTTATCCTATCAGTCTCCAAAGACATACCATATAAATATGGTTGGAACCTCCTTTTTGGTTGGCTTGAACCACATGCACTATAGATACT